>CM035273.1:6196804-6401937 GCA_020226075.1 Hydropotes inermis
ATATTTCAAGTGTTCTAATCTATTAATTTCTTAAAATAAGCCAGTGAACTTTTATATTTCAAGTGTTCTAATCTATTAATTTCTTAAAATAAGCCAGTGAACTTAGAGTAGCTCTTATCCTTCCCATTTTTTGAATGAAGTTGTAGAGGCTTTGAAAGAGCTTGAGTGATTCACCTTTCTTTCTGTAAATAGTTCTTAGCCAACTCAGAACACATTCTACTACACTGCATGAACTTTTAAAAATGTGCTGTGGTATAATGAAGAATTTGCTAAATCAAGTGGGTTATACTAGTGGCTTTTGTAGCTTATTATCACTAGATTTGAAGATTTGATAGAGGACTTCAACTGATATGAATCTTGTCAAATATGATAGATATTGTTTCAAAATTAGCCTTGATGGAATACTTCTATCAACATCTGTTAATCCTTTCTTAAAAGATTAACTTAACAAGCATTGAAAAATATCTGAGCAGGAAAAAGAGTTGATTCTCAAATAAACTGTAATTAAATCCAAATGGAAGCAGGCAAACTCTCTGAACCTTCACATTTTGCCTGGATTTGGTTAGTACAAGTGGTGCAAACCCTTTTCCCCTTTCAGTTCCAGCAAAAGTCAATTTGTAGTACTTACGCTTATATTTTTCCAGTGTGTATCACAACCATGGGGCTTTGCTGGTGGCTCAGTGGTAAAGAACCCATCTGCCAAGGTAGGAGAGATACAGGTTTGATCCCTGATTCAAGAAGATCCAATCCCCTGAAGAAGGAAATGACAAACCATCCAGTATTTTTTGCCTGGGAAATCCCATGGATAGAGGAGCCTGGTGGTCTACAGTCCATGGGGTCACAAAAGATTCAGACATAACAACAATCTTAGGCCATGGAATATCATCTTTTAGCAATCACTTGCAAATCACTTACAAATTTTATAATAAAAAGTTGATATTTTTTAAGGTTCAACATTTGTCTTCCATTGTCCTCTTTCTAAGCAAGTGTTACATTGAAAGCAGTTTGGGAAACAAAGCTAAGTATTCTTTGTGCTAGAACAGGTTTATCATACTTATTGGCACTAAGAAGAGAGTTATCTACTTTTTCAACCATGTCAACCTTTAAGACTCAATTGATCATTTGCAGTGCCTCTAAGGATTACTATTAGATAACATTCAGGAGGTTGAAATGACTCCTTGGTAAAACTATATCAGTCCATGTATTGGTTGGCTGGCTGGTCAGAATAGGTTAGAAAAGATAGCTAAATAGTTCAGTTCCCTGCATCTTAAAGACCATCAGCCCCTGACCAATGCTTTGGCGCACAATGGGATTTCTGTGTTTTGGATCTGTTCAGTTGGAGAGGAAATGCACTAACTGGTCTCAACTACTAACCATACACAGGGCTCTTGCCTCAGTTAGACTACTGTTTCTCAGCTTAAAGCAAAGTGCTGGAGGAGGGTCCACAGCGCAGTGCAACATTGGCGACAATGCGAAAAATGTGTGATCAAATTTTTCTTCCCCAAATTTTCAGGGATTACGTGTTTCCTGTGTTCTTACACTGACCTCCTTCGCTCTCTCAACTGCGCTGTCCAGTGTGTTCAAAGATCCTTCCCTTGACGATCCAGATCATTCAACAAGCATTGATGCACACGTTCTCCCAGTTATGAAAAAACACAGTGGGGAATACAAAGATTTGCAGTGCATGCTCTCTGGCCCTCAAACATTTAGGTCTGTGTTTATGCAAAATCGGTGGCCCTCTTTAACCCTACTCCCCTGTAGCATAACAAACAAATAGGATTGCCTCACAGGAGAGAGGCGATGGCACATGGATGTAATTTATAAGTTTTAATTAGCACAGTCTACTGTGGCCGAGTAGTGACAGCTCTGACACCTACTTTCAGGATAAAAATTAAAAAGAAGAAAGAACAGCAGCGGTCAGCTCCTTCTCAAGGGAGAGATTTGTGGTCACATCCAGGTCATATTGGCTGGCATATAAAACAGCTTCTTTTTTTAATAGGCAAAAAAAAAAATCTTTGGGAAGCAAATTATAAACATCAATGCAATTAAAAAACACAAAATAAATCCTCCATCCAAATGAATAGTTAAATATATTTGCTGGATGGGGGGAGTATTTACATACCACAAGTTATTCAGAACTTGAAAATGCTTTCCTTATTTTTAAAAATCAATCAGTTTGCCTAATATGTTATTCAAAAGTTTCTCATCAACTATCTATTTTAAATTAAAGCAGATGATTAAAATGCTCAGTCATTATACAGAGTGAAGCCAGCAGTGGACAGAAGTAGTCTGTAGAAATATATAACATTTGTTTTCTTTTGCTCGGCTTCCCAGGCGACTCAGTAGTAAAGAACCTGCCTGCCGAAGCAAGAGACACAGGAGACATGGATTTAATGTCTGAGTCAGGAAGATCATCTGGAGAAAGAAATGGCAACCCACTCCAGCATTCTTGCCTGGAGAATCTCATGGAAAGAGAAACCTGGCAGGCTACAGTCCATGGAGTCACAAAGAGTTGGAAATGAATGAACATACACATGCACACACTCATTTTGTTTTATCAGGAGATATATGTAAAAATAATACCATCACCTAATAATTCTGACGTTAGTCTATGTTGAGCCAGAGTAGGATGATTTTTAAACATGAGTTTATTAATACTTGATTAAAATCTATTGCTTCTTGTTAGGGTTGTAGGAGTTCAGTGTCTATTTGCGCAACCTTAAACACCAAGCAACAGGCACACATGAAACTGTCACCACCCATTCAAGTGTTGATCAGCCTTTATCCCTGGATTGAAGCCTGCATCTCTGTACAGAAAGCAATACTGGAGGATACTCTGGAGAGCCACACATTTGGGAGCATGGAGGAAACAGGCTGGAGCAGAGAGAGCGTTAGTACTGCAAAGCGTTTGTAACAGTTGGGAAGGAAAAGCTTCCCTTGATCCTCTGAGGGTACTTAGTTTGGACCTGAAAATCGAAATGAGACAGATTAACAGGGGCACAGAAATTTATCTGATGCATTTTTTGTGTGATATGGGGGTTTTTATTAAGAAAGAAAAACTCAAAGAAACAGACCTGGGTACTGATATTAAGCTTGGCAAAGGGTGCAGATTTGGGAGGAATAGGACAGGGTAAGGGGTAGAGGTCATTGTGGTAAACTGGGGAAACTTACAAGGTCTGTCTGGATGCTTCTTGTGACTTTGTCTTTAGAGATAAAGATGCTCCTCTCTCCTGGGTATAGAGAGTACTCCTCTGATTGAAGGGTTTTGCTGAAGAAGTGAGCAGAGGTCACAATGACTCCTTGGTGGTAGGGGAAGCCCATTGACTGAAACCGATCACCCTGGCCAAGTACCCGAGTAATCATTTGTGTGAGTTTTTCAATGACAGGAGGCCCTGGTAAGGAACATGGAACTAACAAGTCACCACCAAACAGAAGAGTTTGGGAAAGGCCAGAAGGAGACGCTACATATCTGATCACCTCCCAGAATCCTTCTCGCTGATATCTTGGCTGAGCAGCATGTACACTGTCAGGAAGGGGCTTGAGTCAGAGTGATCGGCCAAGGCAAACTCAGAAACTAATCCCAACACCACAAAACTCAAGACTGCGAGCCACGTGGCAGAGCAATCTTGCTGGCTTCCCTGATCCTACTGCTTTCCACCCACGTGCCCCTTCCCAATAAAGTCTCTCAAGTTTCCCCTTGTCTCCTCGGATAATTCATGTCTGAGTGTTAAACAAGAGCTCACTCTTGGGCCCTGGAAGGGGCCCCCCTTCCTTAAACATTCACACTTTAGTCTTCCCTGAACCCCCAACAACCTAGGCTCTAGCTCAGCCCACAGTGAATTCAGATGCTGGGTCAGCCCTAAGACTTGTCCTAGACTGAGACCAGCTCCTCCCTTCCCCCCACTCCTGTTTCCCAACACCATCTTTTAAGAAAGCTATAGCCTCTGAAAAGTTAAGCTCATAAAAATGCCCAAACCAGAATTTTATTTTTTTTTTTTAATAAAAAGGCTTAGAAGCAAATGGTTTATCTAGGACAGGGCTTAGCTTAGTATAATTCTTGAACCAGCCACACCCACTTCAGTGAAGAACTTGCTGGGAATGTAATTTCTTGCAGTGCACCCCAGAATGAGTGAATCAGAAGCTCTGGAATCTATGCTTTAACTAGTCCTCCAGGAAATAAAGCTTGAGAACCATTAATCTAGTACTTTTAAAACATAATTCAATAATTAGGGGGAAAGCTATTCAAAATTTTACAAAATTATAGGGCTGGATTGGGACTATGAAAGAACAGGTAGAAGCACATTCAGGGTTAGATTTTGCTCGGTGTGAATTCTACTCATCGTTTCTTAACTGTGCCTGTCTCACCTGGCTGCAGTCATGCATGCAAGTGACATCTGGATGTCTGGTCTGAGGGCCATGCCTCTGTGGGAAAGACCAGACTTTTGGTATGTTTGACTACATCCTGAGTAAGTGCTCAGCTGCGTGGGAGAAACATCTTATTTCAGGGGAATCAAGGGGCAGAAATAAAGCAGCCTTAAGAGTGACAAGGATTTCCATTTTAGCAATCCTCAATAAGGTCAGGAAATAGCTTGTCTGAGGTTTGATGATGATAATAAAGTCAACATGCTTATCTTAGGTAATTTTCATAGCATCCAAAGTGTAATTCAGGATGGGAGGTTTTTTCCTCTGGGCTTACATTCATCCCTTTTCTTGTTGTACTGTTCTCGCCTGTGTGTCATTTGAGTGAGATTTCTTCCAGGATAACATCTTGAGAAGAACATGGACCGAACCTAGTCACGCACTTGTGCAGAATACAAATGGGGGAATAGAGTAACTTTCCACAGCAGAAACCTGGCCAAGTGTGGAAACTCACCAAGTGGTCAGGATTAAGGTCACTAGTGATAAGCTGTGCTGAGAGTGTGACAAAGACTTCCTTCCATGTGGCCACTTCCTCCTTATCATTGGAGATCTGCCCCAATGTGACATCCTTAGGGAATGTTCTGGTCTACTTTACCAAAAATTGTCTCCCATCTAGGTATGGTGCCTTCTAGTAAACATCTGCTTTATTATCTCCTTAGGCTTTTCAATATCTGTGTGTGTCTCTGTGTATGTTTTGTGAGTTGCTTGCTTCCTCACTCGCTGGGATTAAGAGATTAAGTAGACATTTTATGTACCCCCTGCATCAGGGCTTCCCTGACAGCTCAGTTGCTAAAGAATCTGCCTGCCAAGCAGGAGACCAGGGTTTGATCCCTGGGTTGGGATGATCTCCTGGAGAAGGGAAAGGCTACCCGTTCCAGTACTCTGGCCTGGAGAATCCCATGGACTGTACAGTACATGAGGTCGCAAAGAGTCGACACCATTGACCGACTTTCATGTCATATCCCATTCATCACCATCTTCCCAGGGCTTAGAACCATACCTGTCACACATTAGTCATTCAATCAATGCGTTTTTCTTAAAAGGAATAGTCTTGATCCCTGTTGGAAGGCACAGATATTAAATTTGCAATTTGAATTCAGTTTGACTCCGAAACCTATCTCATCTTTTCACCAAACTGTTATATACATAGAGTTATGATTATAACAATAAATAATAATAACTGATGCATATTGCTTTGCTGTGGGTTTGAAAAAGAGAAAGTTGAACTTCACAATTATTGTAGGAGTTCAGGTATTATGGCCTTGATTTTATGGATGATTAAGCTGAGGTTCTGAGAGAGGAATTTTTTCCAAACTCTGAAAACAAAAAAAAATTGCAGAACTATCTCAACTGGACACTCAAATTCCTTGTCATTTTGTCAATGGTATTTAAAATTTAGTTGCATCAGAATCACTTGAGAAGACTTTCCAGTGTCCAGATTTTCTGGTCCTCCTTCCAGAGACTTGATTCCGTGGGCATAGATTATCTGCATTTCAACTCACCCAAGGTTTTTCAAGGTAAGTGCCAAGCACTGCGTTTTGTTACAGATTCCGGTAGAGCAGACTGCAAATGCCATATGGTGACTGTGGCAGGGAGGTGAAGGGTGTACATTTCTGGAAATGATCCCTCCTGAAGTCTCCACTGCATATAAGGAAAGGCACAGTTCAGGTAATGAGTCACAGGCCATCACCACTCTTCCCTGTGACCTTTAGGTCAAGTTCAGATCAAGTCTGGTTCTGATTAGCCTGCAGGGACAGGTGAGATCAGGGCCAGAGTGTGTCCGCCTTCAGGGTCGTTGACATACCTCCCTGATGGAAGGAATGGTTCTCCCCTGGGAACGGTGGCGAGAGAACCCTGACGGCTGACTCTGGGCTGTAGAAACAGATGGCAAGTTTTAATCTCAGGAGGGAGACTTGCCTGCGGCGCGCCTGGCTTTTGCCATGAAAGCTGCAACTGCTTGTGTTCAGACCTTAAATTGGAGTGAGGGAAAGGCAAGGGTCTGTCATTGGCTGATGATGGGTTTTCATCAGCTTGTAACAAAGCGGAATAACTCAGACAGCCTGTTGAAATAAATTTAATACTATTTTGAAAAAAAGAAAAAAAAAAGTAGATTCATTTTTGGCAGCTAAATTCAATCTCGTGAGAAAGTCAAGCCAACACAATTTGAAGTGCCACAAGGACCTTAATTCTCCCCCAGGATTCCTTGGCTTGCCCTTTTCTCTCTCTCTCCCATGACTCTCTCTCTTTTCCTTCAGGGATTCTGGCTTCCTATTTCTTGTGGCTTTAGTCCCTTCCTGAACTGTTTCCATTTCCTCTGGACATGAGCCTCAGCTACTCAGCCTTAGCGTGCACTTGGTTCTCATTGTCTTGCCAAAGGTTGTCCCTGGGGATTTCATTCTGCTGTCTAGATAGAAGATGAGTTCATGTAAATAGGTTCCATTTTGTCTCAGCTCTTTCTCTGTCCTTCAAGTTGCAAAGAGTAAACTTACCTGGTCACTCCTTTGAGGCAAAGTCTAATCTATCAGAATGACTTTTCTATTTCCCCTGAGTTTAGTGACTGTGAGGTCAGTTGTTTGCCTTTGATTTCCTTCATTTTATATCAATGCAAATGCATACCCGTATCAATATTAAAAATACCTTTGTGAGCCTAAAGTTAGTTGTACTTATTAACATGCTAGGAAGATATGTATCAAACCTAAGGAAGATAAATATACGTCATATGTTTTATGACTCAGAGATGACCACTGCTTACATGGGGGGGGGGGCATTATCTTTCTAGCCTTTTGTTCTATACAAGCTTTCATATGTATATATACAAGCAGAGATACATTTTTTTCAAAGGAATTATAGTTTCAATTCTAGCTTACACTCTACCAATGTGCCATTTCTTTAACTATTATTCTACATCATTTTTGATGACTATGCAGCTGTAGACATGCTATTTCATGAGTTAAACCTCTAACTTTGGATATTTATGCTATTTCATCTTTTGGTTCTTCTATTAAGAAGTCTGCAAGGAATGTTCTAACATATCCCTACATTTTTGCTGAAGTGTATGCTTTTTTTCTTCAATTTATAGCTTCCTATTCTCCACAATTTTGTCTACCAGTCATTCTCAGTATGTTCTCGTTCTCAGGACTAAGAGCATCTGCTTCTCCTGGGCATTTGTTAATAAGACGCATCACCAGACTCTACCCCAGATCTACTGAGTCAGAACTTCTGGGGGTGTAGTCAAGCAACCTGCATTATGACAACCCCTGTAGGGGGTTCTGATACCTGCTACCAGGTGAGAACTATTGGTCTAAGGTGTTTAGTGGTTGGAGAATGTCTCGACCTAGTTGGCCTCTTTGCTGCTGGAGTGAGCCTGGGCAGTATAAGTCCTGCAGCATTGGGGGAATGTGAAGATGAGAATATAAAGCTTACTAGGAAAAAGTAGCTCTTTGCCTCAGGTTTCTGATTTCGGGGTGAACTATGAGAGTAGTAGCTCTTCTGGTCGGACTTCTGTGGCCCTTGTATTCCTTACATCTAGAATGACTGGCCTTCCAGCATCATTCATCTGAAGGACCACGCTTGCCTCCTGACATTTCCCCTTGTGTTATTTCTCATTCCTACAAGCTAGTCATCACTTAACAACCAAAGTTTTATGTTTCCTTCTAAAAATGATACAGAACACAGCTGATAACCCCTACTTAAAAATCCATTAATTATTTCTCCTTGTTTATTGAATAAAATTTAAATTTGTCAGTGTGACATTTTAAGCCTCTCACAGCCTGGTTACTAATTACTGTTTGAATCTCATCTGTCATTACTTGTCCATTCGTTTTCAGCCATATTAACCACTTTTGGTTCCTTCTATAAGTCATTCTTTTTCAGAAGACTATGTCTTAATCCTTTACCTGAAATAATCTTCCAAACATTATTAGAGTAGAAAAATTCTATTCTTCCTTTAGAATTCAGCTCAAACATCATCATTTTTTTGGAAATGTTTCTCTGTTATTCCAGCCCATTGTAGTTATTTGAATGTTTCTTTATTTATACCTCAATAAGACTCTCTTACTTTCTTGTAAATTATTTAGTATCTTTTTCCTACCACATAAGTATAGGAATCAGATCTTATCTTTGCAAATTTCAATACCAAGTACTTAATATGTATTCACTGATTGTTAAGTGATTCAATGATTCATGAAAATTCAAATTTCTCAATATGTATAGATTATATTAATTCCCAACATTTAGATTCTATACTAATTTAGTATTACTGAACATCTGAAAAAGAAAGAACTATTATCCCCATGAGAAATAGAATTCATTAATATATTACATAATAGAGTAACTTATTTTTTGTTAAAATTCAACTGAAAAAAAGCTGGTAGAAAATAATTTGAGAGCCAATTATTGATTTGGTAAATTATTTTTATTTTGTTTTCTTGGTTTTTTTCATACAAAAGCCTCCAAAGCTAAAATTACTTTAGCCTTACTTTTTGGCTAGAAAGTGAATTTGAGGATAAATAACCTTGCTATAAACAGCTTACTAAGTGGCTCAGTAAAGAATCCACCTGCAATGCAAGAGATGCTAGTTTGATCCCTGGGTTGCGAAGACCCCTTAGAGCAGGGCAGGCAACTCACTCCAGTATTCTTGCCTGAAGAATCTCATGGACTAAAGAACCTGGTGGGCTACAGTTGATAGAGTTGCAAAGTGTCAGATACTACTGAAGCAGTTGAGCACACACACACACACACACACACACACAGGCCTTGTTATAAAATTGAGATGTTCATAATGGCATAATATTGTACTGTTGCAAAAAGGTATCTACAATTCTTCCTTGTAATCCCTTACCTTCCAAAGAAGTTCTTACTAGTTGTGCAATGCTTTACATGGAGAGATGATTTCAGCATCCTCTCTAAACTAATAGCGCCACTCCCTTCTCTTCATTGTTTTTATCAAGCTTTTGTGGCCTCATAACTGGTTTCAGGGAAATCAATGACACCATACCTATGCCATCAAGAAATGTCTATTTCATCACCTTCATCCATGATATAGAAGAAGCATCCAATCTCCTGGGGCCTGTGAAACCTGTCTCTTTCACTGTAGACCACAAATTCTGCCTTCCAAATTACTCAGGAACTCAGGGCAATAGGCAGACAGGAGCTCAAGTAGTTTAAAAATGAAGGAGTTTCTGCCACATCAAATGATCCTTCAAATGCCTCTCAGTATAAAATCATCACATGAAAGCCTGTGCCCAGCCGAAGAATGAGTAATTTCACCACAATCAGAATGCCTGATGGATTTCAGTGGTATGCCTACTCAAAAAGTTTAATTAAATAATTAATATTTTAATGTCAAAAGACTCACATATTGACTCACAAAATAAGCATTCAGTTGAATTTTTAAAACAATGGGAAAAAGAAAAAAAAGCAAAATTAACGAAGAAAGGTGAAGGGTCAAAAGTTAGCAATATTCCTATATAAGCACAGTGTTTAATTCCCTTAAGTAAGTGCACTAATTCATTGCTTTTTGCATTTCAGGTCTTTATGAAATAGAAGGGGAAAGCCCAGAAAGATGAATTGTTTTATTTTCCTTTTGTTATTGTTCAGTCACTAGTTTCTGTCTGACTGAAAGTCTGCACAAAAAGTGAAGACATGACTAAGTGACTGAAGAAGAGCTGTGGCCCACGGACCGCAGCACGCCAGGCTCCCCTTCCTTCACCATCTCCAGAGCCTGCTCAGACTCAGGCCCACTGAGCCGGTGATGCCATCCCAACATCTCATCCACTGTCACCCCTTTCCCCTCCTGCCCTCAATCTTTCCAAACCTCATGGCCTTTTCCAGTGAGCCAACTATTTGCATCAGGTGGCCAAAGTATTGGAGTTTTGGTTTTCTCATCAGTCCTTCCAGTAAATATTCAGGGTTGATTTCCTTTAGGATGGACTGGTTTGATCTTGCTTTTTTCCTATAATCTTTGGGATTATGGTTCAGTTCAGTTCAGTCAGTCAGTCATGTCCGACTGCTTGCGACCCCATGGACTGCAGTACGCCAGGCCTCCCTGTTCATCACCAACTCCTAGAGTTTACTCAAACCCATGTCCATTGAGTAAATGCCATCCAAACATCTCATCCACTATCATCCCCTTCTCCTCCTGCCTTCAATCTCTCAAGAGTCTTCTCTACCACCACAGTTCAAAAGCGTCAATTCTTCAGCACTCAGCTTTCTTTATAGTCCAATTCTGACATCCATACATGACCACTGGAAAAACCATAGCCTTGACCAGATGGACCTTTGTTGGCAAAGTAATGTCTCTGCTTTTTAATATACTGTCTAGGTTGGTCATAACTTTTCTTCCAGGGAGCAAGTGTCTTTTAATTTCATGGCTGCAGTCACGAAACTGCAGTGATTTTGGAGCCCCACAAAAATAAAGTCTGTCACTGTTTTCACTGCTTTCCCATCTATTTGCCATGAAGTGATGGGACCAGATGCATCTGTTGAATCAGTAAGGAGATTAAGCCAGAGCAATTTGGACACCCTGGAAATTCACCATCTAACATGGAAGTTTGCGTGGTCTAAGTGGCCTGTTGATAGAACTACTAATACTGAACATATGCTCAAGCTAAAACCCAACAACACCATCCCTAAGTAGATGCCCAACAGAAATGCAAACAGATGCTCACCAAGAAAATACATGAGCAGCACAAACGGCACACTTCCCAGGTACTCATCAATAGTAGATGAGATAAGTATATTTTGGTATATGTGTACAAAATGGAATAGTATACAGCACAAAGAATAAACTACAGTAGTAATTCAGAAACTTTCATAAATATGATGGTGAACCAGAGAGAAAAAAAGCTGATACTGTAAAATTGTGTGTATCTGTAATTACCCTCGTATACTAGAAAGGCTCTAAATTCAGTGCGTGCGTTGCTTTCAATTATGATAAAATCTTCAGGTAAATTGAGTCTGTGACTAAATATTAGAATTCTTCAACTTTTCAGGAATTTCCAATTACGGGCAAGTTTACAATTCCTTACCAAATTTTTAACATTATATGGAATTCCAAAAAAAAAGAATATAGAACATTTCATTATCACTATCCAATCACAAATACTATGCCATGAGTTATATATAACCTTTTTGCTTAAACTGAGGTCAACTACAGGCCAGAGGGTCTGGCATGAGCCATTTTACTCCCCTGAAACCTTCACATTTCAAAGGCTGTGAATCAAGCTTTTCTTCTCATGCATGCCAGTAGAACTGAACCCTACGATCACTACAGCTATGTTTGGCAGCTGTGGTGTGAAGTATGTCCTAAAGCTAACAGAAGCCACACCTCCAGAGACTTCCATGTTACCCTGCAATAAAAGGGTGAAGCTTGAGTAACTCAAATCAGATCAGTATATAGTATCAAGAGACAAAGCATTTATAAGGGTCTGTGTGAAGCCTTCTCTTGAAAGCATTGTAAAGTCATTTTGAGAGGCTCACCCCTATGAGAAAGTGGAACATTGAAGCCCCTGTGGGAATCTCATAGTACCTGAAGGATATTGAGTCTATTACTTTGAAAAATAGAATTGTACAAAAATATTGCTTATATAGAGTCCTAGATGACTTTTATGTGCCTTCGAAAATAATGATCTAAAACCTTTCCAGCAAAATCACCATCTTGCCTTTCTGTTTCTGCCTTTCTTTAAGGATAAAGTATTATTGGGGCTTTCTTTTTATTTAAACAAAGACATAAATAATAATGCTAATCTCCAAGGACATCATACTTACTCCATCCCCCATACTTCCAGCCCCCATTTCCAACAAATGTGTGGGATTGAATGCAATATTAAAATAGATAATCAACAAAGACCTACTGTAGGGTACAAGGAACTCTGTTCAGTATTCTATAACAACCTAAATAGGAAACAAATTTGAAAAAGAATCAATACATGTAGATATAAAATTTTAAAATGCATGAATTTAAAAATATTAATGAATGACAAGAATAAGAACCTAAGAGGGTTTATGTATTTATCAATTGCCAAGTAAAAGGTATTCTTTTAATGGATTAGCAGTTTCTTTTATTAGGAAATAGGTCCAAGTGCAGTAAATAGATTATGTGTCTTCATGTGTAAGTGGATTTCATATTCACAATACTCTCTGTATTTTTGATACCATTATCAACCATTAAAATAAAGTAATCCACCCTGTATTCCCTATGGCCAATATTTCCTTGATAACTTTGATACCATTAACAAATATGGTAGCTCTCTTGTGTACCTTAAATACACATTTTGGTACTTTTGAGCAAACGCTAATTAAACTTTCTTCAAAAATGTTTCCCTATAACAGCCTGCAAAAAAAGAAAGAAAGAAAAAGAAAGAACACAAAACCCCTCCAGTCCAGAACCTGATGTGCTGAATACGACTCACAGATTTCTTCTGAGCTTCCTCAACCACTTTGCTCTTCTTTCAACCTGGCCACTTACCAGAAACCCTGAGACCTTCAAGTCAAGCTTTATCACGCTGTGTGATGTTCAGTTCTCAATCTGCTAAATGTCAACCAGAGCCCTAAATTCTCACAAATAGTGTCATGTCTTGATTAATCATTTGTTCACTTGAAAGCAAAGTGCTATATTTCCTAGTGGAGCAAACAAAGCTAATCAGATGGCTTGCATATTGTTTTCCCTAATTTGGCCCAGGGTCAATGGATGTGAACAAAGCAGAAGCTCAGAGTTGGAGAGAAAGACATTCAGGCTTGCGTCTACACCCAGCCTGTGTTTGGCACCCAGAGCAGTGCAAACCGGAAAGTGTTTATAAAAGGAATTCAGGTCAAACAAAGATGGGGACTCGTTCTCAGACTCAAAGTGTTTTAAGCAATATTATAATTGTTTCAAATCAGATGCTCATAGTGCTTCTGAATTATGTCCGAGAGAACAAGTGAGTGTTTGACACTTCTGAAGGAGAAATTGGGCTTCCTTGGTGCCTCAGCATAAAGAATCTGCCTGCAATGCAGGGGCTGCAGTAGACACAGACCCTGTGCACGTAGCCCCCAGACTCCCCTGTCCCTGGGCTTTCCCAGGCAAGAGTACTCGAGGGGCTTGCCGTTTCCTCCTCCAGGAGATCTCCCCGACATGCGGGGGGAACACAGGTCTCCTGCACTGCAGGCACATTCTTTCCCAGCTGAGCCACCAGGAAAGCCATGAACTCCTCTATCTACCCTCAGTTGGAGAAGAGAATGGCAGCCCACTGCAGTATTCTTGTCTGGGGAATCCCATGGACAGAGGAGCCCGGCAGGCTACCACCGTCCATAACAACTGATTCCAGAAGTGAGCTCAAGAACCAGTCAGGGTTTGAGTTTTACATGGAAGAAATACAGACACCGAGGAGAAAGGAAAGGCTTTCTCCATTGGATCATTATGCCCAAGCTTGCAAGCAGCCATAGTCCATACGGCTGGGGAGATCGAATCTGCAGACAGAAAATAAGAGAGAAACACGGACAAGCGGGAACAAGAGCAGAGCAGAAGCCCTGTTCAGACTCATCTGTTCCTTAAATGCAAAGAGCTCTGAAAGGTAGTCTTTCCAAGTGGCTGAAAACATTAGTGATGACAAGTTTTATTTCCAGAGGCAGAACATTGTATTTTTTACAGTTCATATTTTCTTCCATATAATCAAATAAAAGCTACTTCCCTCTAAATTCTATCCTGGTCGGATCTCCAGAACCATGGGATGAGGCTATTTCATCTATTGCATGACAGCCTTTTATATACTTAAAGATACCCTGCATTTCCCTGGGCCTTGTTTTCCCCAAGCTCCCAAGAGGCTCAGTAGTACAGAATTCACCTGTCAGTGCAGGAGACGTGGCTTTGATCCTAAGTCAGGAAGATCCCCAGGATAAGGAAACGGCAACCCACTCATGGACAGAGGAGCTAGCAGGCTACAGCCCATGGTGTCACAAAGGACTGAAATGTGACTTAGAGGCAAAACCATAACAACAAGCATTATTGCACAGCTCCACTAAGAGAGACAAAGCTAGCTGGGACTGGATATAAGTAGGGTCCAGTAAGACACATCTTTTGTTCCTAAAGAGGATTCTCTGCCAGGACAAGGGCAATAACAAAGTAGACAGGATACTACTTGTAGTCTGAGTATAGACGTGAAGTATAATTAAAAAAAAGTAGCACATGTAAAACAGAGGAAGAATGGAGGTAAAATGATGTGAAATGGCCTCAAAAGTGATATTATTCTTAGTTCTAGTAAAAGATTAGGTGAGATAAAATAAATGAGCAAATTTTTAAAATTTCAACAAAGCTCTTTCAATGCCTAATATGTGCTACAGAAGTTTATGAGAAAATCTTATTCAGTACCAAATTAAACATGGAAAAATGAAATAAATTTGAAAACTAGTGGCTACTAGGGATTTTTAAGTTAATTGGCAGAAAATTCAGCTTGTTCTAAAATCAGGTTGCAGATAAGACATGAGCTTAAATTGAGAATATCAGAATATGAAAATCAGCTGAAATAAGAACATTTCACTCCTGCTGGTAATTTAGATAAAAGCAGAGCATGATTGGTTGAGGGAACAAGTTTCCTTTGCCTGACACTTTCTCCAATTCCAATGTGACATTGATTCCCAATGGCCAGGATAAGTCTGGGATCTCTCAGAGTTAGAATAGTGGCTTTAAAATATATAATATGAATTTGCAGTATAGACTTTTAAAAAAATCAGTTAAGTTTATTCCAATAATTGCACAAGTGTTTAAGATTAAAATATATTATTTTAACATAGAAATTCTCTTAAACTATTTGAGACAACCATTTAGCCTTATAAATGAACGTCTTTTGTGTGGTGAAGCTCAAATGAACTTGACTTAATCTGTTTTTTAGCTTTTTGCTTGAAGTGTAATAGATGATATTTCTATACAATCCCAAAGAATAATGATATTTTTTTCCCTTTGATTTGTGAGTTCGCACATTTCAAGGACTTACGAGGTTTTCTCTAGACTGCACTCTAGGAGCGCAATCTCTGGCCGCATTTACACTGTGAACTCCAACAGTCACTGATTTAGTGGAAAATGTACTACAGTGGATGAATATAGAACAGACAGATTCCAGGACCCAGGTCTGAAGTCAGAAAAAGCGCTAGGTTCAATTCTAAAGTCTCTCATTCACAATGACTTTCTGAGTCTCTTTCTTATCTATAAAACCAAAATCATAGTTTATCGATAGAATAGCAAACAGAATTTGATTAAAAGAAAATGGGCAGAAGCTGTGAAGAGACATTTTTCCAAGGAAGACATACAGATGACCAGCACATACACAAAAAGATGCTTATCATCACTAATCATCAGGGAAATGCAAGCCAAAACTATAATGAGATATCGTCGCTCATCTGTCAGAATGGCTGTCATTAAAAGGACAGGAAATAAGTGCTATCAAGGATGTGGAAAAAGGGAACCCTCAGACGCTGTTGGTGGGGATGTAAATTGGTGCAACCACCATGGAAAACAGAATGGATGGTCCTTGAAAAGTTGAAACTAGGACCCCTATACGATCCAGTAAGTCTACCCTGAATATTTAGCTGAACAAAACAAAAAGGCTATATGAATCCTTATGTTCATTGCAGCATTGTTTATAATAGGCAAGATATGGAAGCAACTTTAAGTACCCATCAGTAGATGAATTGGTAAAGAAGGTGTGATACACACAAACATACACACACACACATACACATACACACACACATATACACAGTGGGATGTTACTAAGTCATAAAAAGGAAGCCTGTCATTTGCAACAGCTTGGGTGGGCCTCAAGGACATTATGCAAAGTAAAATAAATCATCATATGGAGATATAAGCTATGTAAGCAAGGAGAAATGATAACTACTGAAGTGGGAATACACCAAGCGGAATGTAGTATGTATGACTGACCATAATTCTAATATAGCATCATCAGGGCACTGTTTAGCTCAAGAAACAGTTAAAAAATACCTTTTGTCAGGCACTATGGTTGTCCCTGGAAATTTGTAGCTCAGTAGTATAAAGTGGGTATATGTAGTTTTTCATTTAATAATTCTGCTGGAATGCATCCCTTGGAATTGTCAGTAAAACCAATTCTTAGAGACAAAAATTAGTAATAATATGAATTTCTTTCTCTTGAAGAGGCTATGGTTTAGGGGGAGATGGGCAGACAATTTCAGATGTATGTGCTAATTGCATTGTTAGATCTATTTATAAGGTGTTTCAGCCCATGCAGGAAGTGCTCTCGCCTTGGACTGGGTGAGGGAAACAACCATCTATGAATGCTTTTTTAAGGAAGCAATGCAGAGGTTAACTTAGAGGACAACAAGCACAAGAGCTATCCAGGGAAGGCCATCCTGGGGGAAGAAAAATGCTGAAGGAAGGCACTGTGGCAGGTGCCATAAGCCCTTTGGCAGTGCTAGACTGGTCGTTTGAGAGACACATTCTTTCAACGTTTGACACTACATGAAACTCTCATGCTTTACCATCTTTCCAGGACAAAGAAAAAAGTAGAAAGCATTTCAATATAATTATAAAAGGCAGCATTCACACAGTAGCTATTTCACAAAAATCACCAAAAAAGATGTCCACTGTTATGCAATACTTTTATGGGCTGTCTAGCGATAAAAATGAAATGGAAATAATATTTATGGTTAATAGCAAGAAAATATAAAAGTACTTGTATTTGGTAAGAATTTCTTGTATTTGACAAGAATTTCTTTCTGGGAAATTCAGGAGAATCAATCTAATGGAACTAACATGTAAATTCAGTTTTATCTATGTAAGTAACAAAGGTACAAAACTTGATAGATGTCTTATGTAATCAGCAATCAGTTAGTCAACACATGTGGGAAAAAATTCCCATTCACACAGAAGCCACAACAAAAATGCTTGCAAGTGATCTTAATAAGAACTCTTCTGAACTGAACTAATCCGAATATACTTGCTGAGAGATGTGGAAGAAGAAGATTTAAAAATAATAAGAAATACCAAGTCCACAGATGGGAACTTGAACATGATAAGCCAATTCCTTTTTTTAGATTTTATGCAAATCTATTGTAGTAAAATGTTATAATGTGACTTTTTTGGAACCTGATAAAATAAAGTTGTGATTAGAAAAACAATTGCTGAGAGTTACAGAGAAATGTTGCTAAGTATAACAACTAGTATTTATTCAATCATATTATTTATAATCATTTTTATATAGTTATATTGAAACTATAACATTTAAAGCATTTCAGTATTGGAACCAATCCCCTCCCCCACCCCAGCCAAAACTACAAGTTAAATATTCACAAAATAAACAACCATATGAACTTACTATGTAACAAACCAGGAGGCAGATTCACTGGGAAAGCAGAGCATTGTTCAAAAATAACACTCTAACTCCTTTAATTACAAGCTCTGCAAATCTAAGTATATTGGAGAGAAAACGTAATTAATGAAACCAATGCAACTAAAACAAGATAAGTGGAAATTTACTCAATTTAAGGATGAGGTATGGTTTGAACAAAACCCTAAGAACCAAACAAATGATTTCTATAAACTATCTCATATATAAATTTAAGATTGTTGTGCTTTAGAAAGAACCATAAATGCGTTTAGAAGTCATATATGGAAAAGTTTGTAGCAAAATAAACAACGATTTAGTAGCCATAACATGCTTGGAGAGATTTAATAACTGAACATAAAAGCTTGAGAAAAAGAAAAGAATCAAGGTCTCATAGATTATGAAGCACAGATATCTAAGAGGGGCTTTAATAGATGGCTAGCCTGACTGATTAGAGAAACACAGTAATTAAGCTGAGGCCTCCATTCCTTTTGCTGATGAAATAGAAATTTCTAATAACTGGTAGATGCTATTTTTAAAGAACATATGCATTGTAAGTGTGATGATAGATGCACTTATATGACTTAATGAAATACAAGCGCAGGAAGCGTGAACTTTTGGAAAATGATTTGTTCATATATATCAAGAGATGGAAAAAGTTCATTAGCATGTGTCACAGAGCTAGTGGGAAGCTTCTCTACCATACAGAGAGCTCAAATAAGTGCTCTGTGAGGACCCAGAGGGGCAGGATGAGGGAGGGTGGTCCCAGAGGGAGGGGGGATGTGTATACATATAGCTGACTCACTTCACTGTACAGCAGAAACTATCCCATCATCATAAAGCAATTATACATCAATTTTCAAAAAAATGTGCAAAAATTCAAAGTTTGAGACCAAGTAATACTTTTCCTATCTGTTTTTATTTAAGGAAATAAAAATTTAAAAATATTTACATAAAAAAAGTCTTCAATACTTTATTTTTAAAATTAGCTTTTGATTTTAGAAAAGTTTTTGATTTAAAGAACAATTGTTAAGATCCTACAGAGTTTTCATACACCTCATCCACTACCCCTATTGTTAACCTCTTAAATTAATATTGTACCTTTGTCAGAATGAATGAACCAATAATGACAGTACTGTTAATTAAACTCTGCACTCTTCAAATTTTCTTCAGTTCAGTTCAGTCCAGTCGCTCAGTTGTGTCCGACTCTTTGCGACCCCATGGACCCCAGCACACCAGGCCTCCCTGTCCATCACCAACTCCTGGAGTCCACCCAAACCCATGTCCATTGAGTCAGTGATGCCATCCAGCCATCTCATCCTCCGTCTTCCCCTTCTCCTCCTGCCCTCCATCCCTCCCAGCATCAGGGTCTTTTTGAATAAGTCAGCTCTTCGCATGAGGTGGCCAAAGTACTGGAGTTTCAGCCTCAACATCAGTCCTTCCAGTGAACACCCAGGACTGATTTCCTTTAGGATGGACAGATTTTCTTGGCTTTTATCTAACGTCCTTTTTCTGTCCCAGGACCCAATCCATGGTACCACATCACATTCAGTTGTCCTGTCTTCTCAGGCTTCTCTTGGTTCTGATTATTTTTTTAGACTGCCCTGCTTTTGGATGACCTGGATAATTGTTTGTTTGTTTTTCATTTGTACAGTTTTAAATGATTCTCATGTTTGGCTGTGGTGGGTCTCTGTTGCCGTCTGTGGGCGTTCTCTCCTTGTGGCCAGCGGGGGCTTCTTACTCCTTGTGAGGGCTGCTCATTGCAGCGGCTTCTCTTGTTGTGGAGCATGGACTCTCGGTGTGGGCTCGGTAGTTGTGGTCCTTGGGCTTAGCTGCTCTGCAGCAAGCGGGACCCTCCCGGACCAGGGGTTGAACCTGTGCCCCCTGGACTGGCAGACAGAGCCAGCAGAGAAGTCCTGACCTGGATAGTTTTGAGAAGGACTGGTCAGATATTTTGAAGAAAGAAGGTGCATTCGTGTGATGGTTTTTACAAAACCACCATTATGATGAGCTATGGTTTTCCCAGAGGTCATGTACAGATGTGGGAGCTCGACCACAAAGAAGGCTGAGCACTGAAGAATGGATGTTTTTGAATTGTGATGCTGGAGAAGACTTTTGAGAGTCCCTTGAGCTGCAAGGAGATCAAACCATTCAATGCTAAAGAAAATCAACCCTGAATATTCATTGGAAGGACTGATGCTGAAGCTCCAAGCTGGCCACCTGATGTGAAGAGCTGACATTTTTGGAAAAGATGCTGATGCTGGGAAAGATTGAAGGCGGGAGGAGAAGGGGACGACAGAGGATGAGATGGTTGGATGGCATCACCAACTCAATGGACATGAGTTTGAGCAAACTCTGGGAGATGGTGAAGGACAGGGAAGGACAGGGAAGCCTGGCATGCTGCAGTCACAAACAGTTGGATGTGACTTAGCGACTGAACAGCAATAATGAGTTTACGAGTTTGGGGAGGGAGACCACAGAGGTGACATGTCGTTTTCACCACATGTCAAGTTTAGATACTGTGACTCATTGCTATTGATGTCACCCTTGATCTCTTGGCTGAGGAGGGCTTTGTCGGGTTTCTACAGTTTTTATACATTTTACTCCTTTAATTTACTGTACTCTGGAAAAAAAATCACTCTGTGTAGTCCACACACAAGGAGTGGGAAATCTTGTTTTTTGAAAAAATATAACAGGTTAATTCTGATATTTCTGTAAAAGGAGTCATTACATAAGCATTAAAAAATACCATCAATTTTTTTTCTATTACCCAAAAATACTCATGAGAGAATAAGTGAAAGAAGCCTGCAAATAATATGAAAGTACATAAATATACAGCAGTACCCCCCTTTCCTGTAGTTTGTATTTCAATTGCCCAGTCAATTTTGGTCTGAAAATATTAAAAGAAAATTCAGAAATAAAGAAAGACAAAGTTCTGAATCTCACGCCATTGTAGGGAGCTGATGATTTCTCACATTGTCGTCCTCTGTCTGGCCTGAGACGTGAATCATCTCTTTGTCCAGAGAATACCACCTGCTGGTCACGCAGTAGCCCTCTTGGTTATTAGATCGCTTCTTGCAGTATCACGATCCTTGTGTCACCTTGTGTCACCTTGTGTCACCCTTCTTTTATTTAACAATGGCCCCAAAGTGCAAGTCCAGTGAGGCTAGCAATTGGGATACACCAGAGACATCACAAAGTGCTCTCTTTAAGTGAAAAGGTGAAAGTTCTCAGTTCATGAAGGAAAAATAAAAGGCTGTGGTTGCTAAGATCTCTGGTAAGAATGTGTGTGTGTGTGCTCAGTCACATCTGACTCTGTGATCCCATGGACTATAGCCCACCAGGCTCTTCTGTTCATGGGATTCTCCAGGCAAGAATACTGCAGGGGATTGCCATTCCCTTCTCCAGGGCATCTTCCCGACCCAAGGATGGAACCCCGGTCTGCTGCATTGCAGGCAGATTCTTTACTGGCTGAGTCACCAGGGAAGTCCTGAACTTTATCATAGGTATGTATATATAGGAAAAAGTATATGATGTACGGAATTCAATAGCATGTTTGTTTTCAGGTATCTGTTGTGTGTCTTGGAATACATTTTCTATGGATAACTGGGGACTTTTGTATAATAAAATATTGTAAAAAAAATTAGTGTTTATAAGGGCAGCTTAAACATGCTTCCTTTTATGTTTCTGAGTTTCCAAATTCTCAAGTTCTTACTACTTTTTAAATCAGAAATGTAATTTTCAAAAGCTAAATTAAGGCATTTTTCCCATGAAACATATATGTTTACCAGTTGGCCTGGACATGTTTATGTTGGCTGAACAGTATATTCATTCCTGTAGACAGGACCAGAATCCACAGAATATACTTCTCTCTGTTTCCTTTGTTCTTCCTGAATAAGTCATCCCCACATGCTCAAACACCCAGATTCACACTCACATAAAAATACACGTTCTTTGTTTGCATTTGTTAAGACCATACACATACAGTACTAATGTTCATTGTCATCAATGTTCATTGACCAATGTCCTCATTGACTACCCTTTTATAGACTTACATTGAGTGCAGGCTCTTACCCACTTAAAACATTTTTATTGGTCTCTGCCAAGATTAACATATTGTTAAGTTTATGGTCATCCTCTTTCTATCAAAAAAGGTTATTAAATGTTTTACTTTAAGCAAGTAATCAATTAATCAACAATTAATTAATTAAGCAATTAAGCAATTAATCAACAGATTGTTCTAAAAAATAATGCAGACACATCTCAACCACCTTTTATCCAGTTTCCCCCAAGAGTAACATCTTATAAGACTGTAGTACAACATCAAGGCCAACACGCCAGCTTTCATACAATCCTCTGATCTTACTCAGATTTCATCTGTTTTACTTCTCGTCATTTGTGTGTGTTTAGTTCTATGCCTTTTTCTGTCACAGGTATAGGTTCATGAATGTGCCACCATCATCAAATACAAAATATATCTGTCAACTCAAGGGTCCCCCTTGCTAACCTTTTATTACCACACCCCCTCTCCTGTCTGACCCTGTGCCCCTCCTCTAATTCCTGGAAACCATTAATCTTTTCATTTTTGTAATTTGTCACTCCAAGAACGTTACATAGATAGATTCATATCATATGTGACCTTTTGAGACTGGCTTCCTCCCAATTAGCATATAATTCCCTTGAGTCATCCAAGTTATAGAGTGTATCAATATTCCCTGCCTTTTTATTGCTGGGTAGCATTTCACCGTATAGTATGCACAATTGCTTGTTTAAATATTCACCCACTGAAAGAGAGGTAGTTGACTCTCTGCTGCTGCTGCTAAGTCACTTCAGTCGTGTCTGACTCTGTGTAACTCCGTAGACGGCAGCCCACCAGGCCCCCCCGTCCCTGGGATTCTCCAGGCAAGAACACTGGAGGGGGGTGCCATTTCCTTCTCCAATGCACGAAAGTGAAGAGTGAAAGTGAAGTCACTCAGTTGGGTCTGACTTAGCGACCCCATGGACCACAGCCTACCAGGCTCCTCCGTCCATGGGATTTTCCAGGCAAGAGCACTGGAGTGGGTGCCATTGCCTTCTCCATGACTCTTTGCTAGTTTGTACTATTACGGATAATGCTACTCTGAATATTTCACACAGGTTTTGGTGTGAACATATTTCTTTCTTTTACTGGGACAAATGCATATGAAGGCTTAGTTGTGTGTTTAGTTTTGAAGGATTTACCGAACTATTTTCTTTAATTGAGTCCATCCTTTCCACATATCCTGTTAGGAAAAACACGGAAAAATAATGGCATAGTTAAAATGCTTCCTACAAATGTCAGAATAGATATAAATAAAAGATCTTTAATACAAATCTTATTGATATATAGTATGCAACCTGAAATGTGCATGATCATGAAGTGTAGTTTAATGGTTTTTCATAAGCTAAACACACATATTATCACCAGCAAGGGCAAAGAGCCGATGATAACCTGGATCTTGGAAAGTGCTCAGGCTGCTACAATCGTACCCATAACCCATACCCCCAGGGTAACCAGTCCAGATTTCTAACTACACCAGGCTTTGGTCTACTATCAAAATTTACATGCAGGGTTTCAAATTGTATGCATTTTTGAATGTAGTTTCTTTTGTTGAATCTCATGTTTCTGAGATTATCAGCGAGTTGGCATATGTAGCATATAACAAAGCTTATCCATTCTCATTTCTGTGTACTACTCCATTGTAAGTGTTTACCACAAGTTAGTTACCCATTTTACTTCTAATTACATTTCAGTTGATCCCAATACTTAGCACTAATGAACAGGAGAGGTATGCATCATTCTTGAATGTATCTCTTGATAAGCATGTAGAAGCATTTCTTTTTGAGTGTAAACCATGAGAATAGGTGGCTCAGGTGATATGCATATACTCAGTTTTAGCAGATTTATAAAGGGAAAAAATTCAGAAAAAAAAAAAAAACAGACAAAGCCAAAGGTATTCTTGGGGATCTGTCAGATGTGGAGGTTCCTTATTTGAGATGTCTCCTAGACAATTTAACAAATAGTTTTCTAAAGTGATGGTGCTACCAAATGGATGGACTGAATTTTGGGGATGGTGGACTGCTGACTGACTGGAAGGACACTGTATGTTGATAAAGCAGTAAAATAACCCTAGAGTGACTTTTTTCAGATTATTTTATATCAGAGAGAAATAAACTTAGTATAAGCCACACACACACACACACAATGAATAGACATCACTTTGATGACAAAGGTCCATATAGTCAAAGCTATGGTTTTTCCAGAAGTCAGGTACAGATGTGAGAGGTGGACCATAAAGAAGGTTGAGCACTGAAGAACTGATGCTTTGGAACCATGTTGCTGAAAAAGACACTTGAGAGTCCCTTGGACAGCAAGGAGATCAAAGCAGTCAATCCTAAAGGAAATCAACCCTGAATATTCATTGGAAGGACTGATGCTGAAGCTGAAACTTATTTTGGCCACCTGATACGAAGAACTGACTCATTGGAAAAGACCCTGAAGCTGGGAAAGATTGAAGACAGGAGGAGAAGAGGACGACAGAGGATGAGATGGTTGGATGGCATCTCACTGACTCCATGGACATGAGTTTGAGCAGACTCAGGGAGATGGTGAAGGACAGGGAAGCCTGGTGTGCTGCAGTCCATGAGATTGCAAAAAGTCAGACACAACTGAACAGTGATAATAACTACTTACAGTTTAGTATCTTGTTGTTTAGAGAACAGGCTCTTTGAGAGTAAATCTATTCTTCTATCCAATCTCTCCCTTTTATCAGTATAGTTAATAACCAATTAAAATTGTTAAATTAATTGACATCTAGCTACATCAGAATTAAAATGGTCATCTAAATTTTAAATGAATTAGCAGGTCAATGGCAAGCAAATTCTTGAAACACAGACTGTCTTCAAGTAAGCTGCACATATATATTCTGAAATTATAGACATGTTGAATTCCAAAATAAAAAGTGGATCTACATTTTATTTTGCAGTATTATTTATAATTTACTGAGTTTGATATATTTGGACCAAATAAAAAAACTCAGATCTCAAGTTAAGTGAAATATATTACTTGAGAGAAATGCAAATTAAGAGTAATAAGATATGCTAAGAGTTAGTTTCAGATGAGATTTGAAAAATAGATGGGTAATTAATGAGACGGAAACTATCTGGCAATAATTATTCTCAATCAATCATAAGGTTTATAAGGGAAGGATTTTTACCTCTCAAAAGGAGGAGATTTTGTTTAATTTGTATTTGTTTAGAGGGTATCTACTACATATATCAGAGTGTTTTAGATGCTTTGATATGTATCAACAAATGGAAGAAGGAAGAAGTCATCTAAAACCATAAGAAACTCAAAGAAAACCATGGACGACAATGTGTTCCAAAATTTATAGCATGATTTATACAAAATGATCTTAGTCTGAGATCTTTACAGCTTCCTATTAGGTGTGTAGGATGCTACCATGCAAAATTGTACACTAAATAAGCTCTGCAGATGGTGACTACAGCTATGAGATTAAAATACAGCTGCTCCTTGGAAGAAAAGCTATGACCAACCTAGACAGCATTTTAAAAAGCAGAGACATTACTTTGCCATCAAAGGTCCATCTAGTCAAAGCTATGTTTTTTTCCAGTAGTCATGTATGGATGTGAGGGTTGGGCTATAAAGAAAGCTGAGCACCAAAGAACTGAAGCTTTTGAACTCTGGTATTGGAGAAGACTCTTGAGAATCCTTTGGACTGCAAGGAGATCCAACCAATCCATCCTAAAGGAAATCATTCCTGAATGTTCATTGGAAGGACTAATGCTGAAGCTGAAGCTCCAATACTTGGAGCAAAACAGTCCTGACACTAATGAAGCCAAGTTACCAGGAAACGGCATTTCTCCCAAGGTCAAATAGCAGCTGGAGAATGCCCTGGAAAGCCCCCTGTTTTAGTGACTGCTGTTCTTTCCAGTGTTGTCCCCAGTTCTGCTTTATTACATCCCTTCTTAGGAAGACATCTGCATGCCAATCATCCCACGTCTTCATGACTTCCCATCCGTAGAACATCCCACTTCTCAGCCGGCCTAAGAAGCAGGAAGCAGGCCAGAACTGACCCCACAGCTTCCTCCAGGCCCCCTCACATTGCTTCCCTGGTCTTCCTTGGTGGCTCAGAAGTTAAAGTGTCTGCCTGCAATGCCAGAGACCTGGGTTCAATCCCTGGGTCGAGAAGATCCCCTGGAGAAGGAGATGGCAACCCACTGCAGTATTCTTGCCTGGAGAATCTCATGGATGGAGGTGCCTGGTGGGCTACAGTCCAAGGGGTCCTCAAAGAGTCAGACAGGACTGAGCGGCATCACTTTCACTTTCACATTGCTTCAGTGGGTACCAAACCATACCCTAGGGCCTCCCCTCCTTTCACTTGTCAAGAGCACCCTGTGGTTCCTCTGGTACGTCTGCTCTTGGTTTCTTGACTCAAAAAAATAGATTTTGCAAGAATACAGATTTGCTCCCAGTGATCTTTGGCAATTTAGGTTTTGACAATAATGTGAACATACACATATATTTACAGATGTATGTATGTACCTATCTGCTTAGTTACCTATTATCTAACTAAAAACAAGAAGTTCTGGAGTGTACATATCATATTTAATCAGGTATATGAACACAAGAGGGTTGAAGAGAGTTTTCATTGATAACTTAAAATTTTATTACTATAGGGTTTACAAAGGATGGGTATTGGTGTTTTCTTTTTTTTTTTCTTTTTTTTAAGGAGGAGAAATTCGTAAATAAAAAACTAATTCACTTCAGTCAGCTTTCTGTACAAACATACCCAAACACAAGCTCACATCTGCACACTTTCACACACCACTTCGTAGTAAAATGAACGTCTTGAATTTAGATCATAGAAACCATAGATTATTATAAACTGCTGTTCCTTTAAGTGTTTTCAAAAATCTAAATCTGTGATTTTAATCTGAAATGTATTTTTCTTGAAGAAAAACTATTAAAATAAACAACAAAATACGTACATATAATTATCACATATAACTTTACTGCATATTTATTTACATATAAGTTGTTTATGTATTACATAATAGACTTTTATTACTTAATGACTATCTATACCTATATCTATATATAACAATTTTGTGCTTAGAAAGTCTTGAACTGAGACTCCGTGTAAAGTTTTACTGGCTCAGGACTTAGCTAAATACATCTCAAACTGTGAGTCTTCCATACATATCTGGCAACAAGAAGCATGTGGACTAGAAAGAGAACCGAGAGTGGTGATGGGCCATAGTCAACCTTAATTACCTGCCATTGCTGTTCTTGCTCCTCTAAAAGGGAACACAGATGGAAAAGTAATTAATGCATAAACTAATTAGTCATCTCATTTGCCAATTGAACATGATAAATAAAACAGATTGCAGGAAATACTTAGCAGGTTGAAGTAAGGTGAGACCCATAGGGTGAGATAAAGAGATACTTATGGTTGCATTGGCAATAAACCACAACAGCAATTATGCATTTTCTTATATGTCGCTTTAGCAGGGAGGCAATAGAACAAAAGCACAAGTCATGTCTTTTTTTTTTTTTTTTTTTTTTTTTGGTTTGTTTTTGTTGTTTTGGATAAATATATGACTGAAGACATTATATACTCTGTCGATAGTGCTTTGGCAACAAATCAGATTCAGTGTCATAATTATTACAAATAAATCCAAATTTGAAAAATATCTATCCACCATCCAATCTACCATTATAAAAACAGCCTCTGTCTTTTTATAGTGTGGCAAATACATTTGCAACATAATAGTCAAAGTATAGTTTTCTCAATTGTGACTTCTCTTTAGAATCAGTCTGAATTTGTTTTGTTCAGAAAATATATATTATTATATTAAATATTTATATTAAAACATTGCATGACTATTTGAGTACAAGGTGATATACTGCTCTTATGAGTGGGTTTTCCATGTACTTCACTAAAAGTTGTAGAAACTGAAAGTAATTAAAATAAAACTGTGTGATAAATATCTGTTCTTAAATCACCTTCCTTTCCATGTTGTTTGCAGAGTTGAGCTACTGGGTTCTTTATATTTAAGTGAGAAAAGTTTGGAAGCATGTGTGAGAAAAAGTCAAGATAATGGATAACTGAGAGATGTCATTTCCCGTGAGGGCAAGTAAAATAGAGTGGTAGGTAAAGAAAGGATTTTAGATGGTTTGCAGTTTATCTTCCACCTCACTCCTCATTTTAGGCATTCCCAGGAACACCAAGCCAGTTACCTGGGTATTGCATAGTGAAGTTGGGGCTGTAACATGCTAACTTATGACAATGGATATGAAACATTTTTAAATTTCAAAATGTCATGCAAATATGAGATGTAAATATCATGTACCTATCTGAATTTTGAACATAACCTTATATTCTTGTTATCTATTTTCTCAGTAGTCAGTAATGCTGAACAAGATTGATCTTCAGTTTTCTGCTAGAGAACCATTATGCAAGGAGTCCATTATGTTGTCTGGGAGAATGCAGTTTGATGGATTCCAACTGCATACCTCAGAGACTAGAGGCCAGATTTCCTGTGAAATGCAGAGACAAAAAGTTGGGCCTTTGATTGAAGCGCCACAATTCTCAGCTTTGCTTAAAACAGAGTAGTCCTGCAACCATCCTTTTTCATAATAGATTCTTCTTATCCCTGAACAAAAGATTTTATAGTTGAAAAATTTCCTGCAAGTATATTTATGGAACATATATTTTGTATAGTCTTTTTTTTTCTGATTATAGTACAGGCTAATTATAAAAAGAAATTGGGCTATAATTTTGTTTCCTATGTGCAGTAAAATCCTCTTTAACCCCAAAACTAAAAATAACCACTCTTATTCTTCCAGAGCTTTTCATGTAGATATGTGCTTGTATGAAAGGGGTTTCACTCTGTATAATTTAGAATATAAGGTACAGATATTGACACATCCACTTAGTCTATTTCATCCATTTTTATGAACCTACAATATCTAATCTCTAAATTTTCTTTCTTTGCAGCTATTTCTTATGCATTTAATATCTCATCACACATAGAGTTTGCACACTACAGTCCTCCATTTCCCATACTACTTGACCAATAAAAGGTTTCTTGTTGAGAGAATTAAGAGGGACTTCCCTGGTGGTCCAGTGGTGAAGAATCTGCCTTGCAGTGTAGGGGACATGTAGATCCTCAGATCCCAAATGCCAAGGGGCAGCTAAAGCCCCACCTCACAAAGAAAGGTCTCAGATTACACTATGAAGATCCTGTGTCTCAGCTGAGACCTGGCACAGCCAAACAAATAAATATTGAAAAAAGAAGAGACAGGAAAGCAGTGCTTTGGATTATCTAGTTTGGATAAAGGGAAATATTTATGCATAGAAATTCATGTAATTAGAACTATTAACCAGTTTGTTTTGACAAATAAGAGAATTCTCTATGCCTAAGACATTTTATATTTTCAGAATGGCTTCACAGGTCAGTCTGCAAAGTTACCCTTTGTGGTTTGAAGAGTCAGTGTTACTGTAGCCATTTGACAAACAAGGAAACTGAGTCATGAAAAGGTGGAAAAGTGGACAGATGGAATCTTCCCTCGGATGTTTGAACTGTTTCCTTGCATGTCTAACATTATGCCAGTGTGATCACTGAAATATACCTGATAGCAAAGTTAACTGATATTCCTTTTGAGACTGAAGAGTGACAAAAAACACCCAGACATTATAATTTTAAAGTTTCACATATAATCAAAGTCAACTATTTTTTCTTTGTTTCAAAATTATATTGTAGCAGCAGGAAGATTAAACAGCATATTTAGGGTATGCCGTTCAAAGGGCTATTTCACTTAACTCTAGCAATCATAGCACAGCTCATTAAGACACATGTGTTAGGCTCTTAGAAATGGGCCAATGGATATGTTAAGCACTCATATACATTATATGTCTTAATCTTTACAACCACTGTATCACAGTTTGTGTTATCTTCTCTACTTTACAGATGAGAAAACTGAAATCTGAAAGATTAGACTTTGTCCATTGTCCCTCAGTGAATAAAGAAGTGCCTGTCAAATTCTAGACTCATGGAATAAACCACCATTTTATGCTGCTTCTCAGTAGTAAAAGGCTGCAAATTACTGACATATTTAAATAAATGAAAGAGCCCTTTCTCGAGATCCTAAGGAAAATCATAGAATGAGGGTCTAGCATAGTAGACCCTAGAATGAGGGTCTAGTTATTTTCATTGAAGCAAAAGAGAAACAAACAAAAATTAATGATGACAAAAACAAATGTTCTATTAATTGGGTCACCAAAGTTTATTAATTTTTACTTTGTGCTAAACACCTCAATGGGGTTTCCAGGTGGCTCAGAGGTAAAGGATCTGCCTGCCAATGCAGGAGACTTGGATTTGATCCCTGGGTCAGGGAGAAGGAAAAGGCAACCCACTCCAGTATTCTTGCCTGGAAAATCCCAAGGGCAGAGGAACCTAGCAGGCTACCTGGGGTCACAAAAGAGTCAGACTAGCTTAAGGACTAAATAATAATAAGCAGCTTAATAATGAAAATATCGCTCAGTTAAAGTTCAGTTCTCAAAGAGTTAAGGTCTGATACAGGATGCTGAAGTTCTACAGCTCACTGAATACCTCTGTTCTCTTCAGGGTGCAGATATCCCACTTGACCACATTTGCAAGCTCTGGGACTGGTCTCTATATTTCAGGGCTTTGTGGAGATTTTTCTGTTTGTCATGAGCTGTGCTGTATCAGACAACAGGGTACATGGGCTGGAATAATTACATTATTTCTACTATTTTGTAGTGAAAGCCTCCTCTTGAACCAGGCTTTTCATTTTTATTTCTATCAACCCCATTCCATTTCCATCATCTTCTTTTACATCTTCTCTGCATTTTGCTGATAAAAAGTTGACCCAGAGACAGGCAAGTTTAGCCTTACATGAAACTTCTCATTTAATAGAGGTCAGAGAAAAGCCAGACATTTTTCTCTTCATTTTTCATGAGTGGACTGCAGGACTTTCTGGGGAATATTTCTTGAAATGCCAAACCAGATGTTGTAAAATGTCTTCTACCCAGTGCTAAAGCCTTTTCTCCCAAAACCTCTTAAAATTTAATAGCAGAAATATATCCTATTAGCACCCAGACCGCTACATTAAAGTAACATTACTGTTCTTGAATTACGCCCTCCTCGATCCAGTAAATTCTGAGTTTCCATTCTTACTTTGAGATCAACATTCAGTATTTAGTGTTTATGAAGGTGGACATCCAGCACAGGAAATAATTTATATTCACCAATAGGCACTGACAAGTTGGGCCCACCTAGGTAATATATTATAGATTTCAACGATTGTCGGGAATATTTATTGAGAACCCATTGTGTGTAGATCAGTGAAGTTCATGCTCTGTGGGGGCACACAAAATAAAATAGATGGCAAGGACCTTTACCCTCAACCAACTTGAAAAGTTCTCAGGAAGGATCCGTAAATCAAGCTGAAGATTATATTAGATGACGTTTACATTTTCTTCAACTGTAAACTTCCATGAGCCTTTTATTGTGCCTTCCTTTATATATTTTAATGTAATTCCACTTGACCAAAAAAAAAAGAAAAAAAAAGACTCGAGATGGCTTGCACAAGGGCTCATTTATTTAGCCTAGAAGACGTAAAAACAAACGAGTAATTACCATAGGAATCTGAGACAAGTTGGTTACTTAAATGCAACATTAAATTATGCTTACTTTTATTTATGAGAGCGATTCCTGAAAGGATTAACATTCTACACTGGGGCAGAAAGAAGAAAAAGGAATGAAGCAGACTTTCTGAGACTTTTCCATCTAAGACCAACTAGACTGTTGTTTTGAGGAAGGGAATTTAGAGATGCATGGGATTCCATGCAACCTGATTCTCACTTAAATCAGGGGGAAAAAAATATAGTTGAAGTAGAATCCTTCTCCTAAGAGAGGAGGGAAAAGTAGGAACATGGTGGTGTGCATCCATCTGTGAGTCTAGAATTTCCTCAGCTGTGGAACACATGATTAGAAGGTGGGAGAGAGGCTAGAACAGTTTTAAAGTTGTATCTGCCTGAAAAGCACACTGTTGCATCTCAAGTATTTGTTATAGATTGATATACGAACAATCAAGATTTATAAAGATGTGTTTTTCAGTCCTTGTAAGATGTTGGTAAAACAAACATTCTCCATATCAAGAGCCATCATTAAGATTGTTTCTGGAGGGCTGGCATTTAAGGGATAGATGTAGGTCCTGGTTGTGGACCCAGGGGGCAGAGTCTATCTGTGGCCACCCCTCGTGGCACCATGACCATTTCAATCACCTGTCAGATAAATCAGAGTGTTTCAGGTCTTCAGAGCAGACATTTTCTTGGCATGGAATTCTATGAGCCATTTATAGATTGGCTTTAATTTAAGGCACTTTGAGGGACATAATAGAAAATATCTTCACCAAAGGATTTTGCAGAAGATATAAATGAATTTTTCATATGGTTGCAGTTTTTAATGAGTTTTGAAAAGTTTCAAGGGTAGGATAGCAAATTGTTGTTCTGTTAAATAATATCTACATGTTCCTTTAAGTCTGAAAGAAAGTTAAAGGAATAAGTTCTTAGTAAGTCCAATAATATCTCCATTGGAGTGTTTATTGGGAGACTTTGCTGTTTTCTTGGTTAGAGGGAGGAGAAAGGAAAACACGGAGAAAGTCTGAGTACTGCTAGGCAGTCTGGTGGGCATGGTGTTTTCCAGTCCCTCTTCTCCCTGGATCTTATTTTATCAACGCATCAGTCTTAGAGGGGAGACTTACTCTTTTTGTCTTTTGGGTGCAAAGTTATAGGTTCAGAGAGCTTAAGTGATTTGTCCTAGATCAGATTGTATCCTGAATAATATCCATGTCAGAGCAACCACAAAACCACAAGACTTTAAAATCCAGGTACTTTCTTCTGCAAATTGGTTCATCTTGATGACAAAATGGTTTCCGTTTTTGGGTCTCCTATGACATCTACCTTTAGATATAATATTGGTTATATTTAGTCCCTGATTATAGGTTGTAAGTCCTTTTTAGAATAAACTGAATATAAATTTTATGTTCTTTTCTCCTACAGTTTCTTCTCCAATGTATATATAATATAATATAGCCACTGTTCACCTGGGGAGTCTTTCCTCTCTACTAATTTAAGAAAATCCAGACGTGATTTTTCTAAGGGAAACTTGTTAGCATTTATTTGTTGAAAACAACTTTAGACAGAGAATTTGTACAGTAACAATTATAAATCAACGTGTCAACCAGTTTAAATGTAAAGTAGTTGGAATCAGCCACTTCAATGCTGAAGGAAGGGCCTCATGAAATAAATACCCTACACGCCAGGTTTCGAATAAGTAGATGAAAATGGATTGCTGGTGGATATAGGAATTAAATCTGGTGACTTCAAATTCAGCCCTGAAATTATGGAAGCACTGACTCACTTTTTCTAAGGAAGCAGAGAGCATTTACAAAGCTCACCTTGACAATCAGGAGATTTCAGACTACCAGGAATAATGATGATGACAATAGTTAGAATTTACTGAATACCTCCCTGTGTCAGACACCTGGGGCTGCTCTTTGCTAATCAACTTTTACTGATGCCTCAACATAGCCCCAAAAGGTTGATGTTTTTTTTTTTTTAATTCTCATTTTACAAGCACAAATATTAATATTAGAGTCTAAAGAGTATTTTTTTTTCTGTCCAGGGTTCTATAATTAATAAATACTATAGGCAGGCTTTAAAGTTAGGTCTGTTTGACTTCAGTATCCAAGTTTTGACCGTGGAAAGCAATGCTGAGTTATGAATAAGAATGCTGGCTCTGTTTCACTGTCTGGAGCTGAATTTCGGCTCCACTGTTACAAGTTATGTGACTTTCCAGCTCCCCAAATTGTCTGTTTAATCATCTTGAAATTGGGGTTATCACAAAGGTTGAAATGAATTAATGTACATGATGTGGCTTCCCCAGTGGCTCAGCAGGTGACAAATTCACCTACAATGCAAGGGACACAGGTGGATCCTTTGGAGAAGGGAATGGAATGCACTCCAGTATTCTTACCTGGAAATTCCCATGGATAGAGGAGCCTGGCAGGGCTACAGTCTAAAGGGCAGCAAAGAGCCAAATAAGTCTGAGCGCATGCATACACACACATGAATGTGCTGCTTAACACTAAGTAAGTGATCAATAAATATGACAACATAATGTTGGATGTTAGTTATGAAATTGGTGACGATGAATTTATAAGCCTACATATTAATGCTTATATCTATAGTAGCTTACACAAAGTTTGAAGTACTTTTTATTCCATTTGCATATTAAAGGGCTAAGCAAACAGGGCTAAACCGAGTGCATGCTCAATAGATGTTTGTTAACTGAGAACTGAGCGGGTATACAAAAATTATGAGTGTTATTTGTATATCATTCCCATTTCTGTAGACAATCATACCCATAACTTGGAAACCTGCACACAAACCCATTTTAGGTAGAAGTCCTATGAATGATATTACTGAGGCTTTGAAGGGAGTATTTCCAGATGTTGTAAGATTCAGCTCAGTCGCTCAGTCATTTCCGACTCTTTGTGACCCCACGGACTGCAGCATGTTGGGATTCCCTGTCCATCACCAACTCCAAGAGCTGGCTCAAGCTCATGTCCAATGTGTAGGTGATGCCATCCAGCCATCTCATCCTCTGTCATCCTCTTCTCCTCCCACATTCAGTCTTTCCCAGCATCAGGGTCTTTTCCAATGAGTCAGTTCTTTGCATCAGGTGGCCAAAATATTGGAGCTTCAGCTTCAACATCAGTTCTTCCAAAGAATATTCCGGACTGATTTCTTTTAGGATTGACTGGTTTGATCTCCAACACTACAGTTCAAAAGCTTCAATTCTTCGGTGCTCAGCTTTCTTTATGGTCTGGTTCTCACCTCCATAACATGACTACTGGAAAAACCATAGCTTTGACTAGATGGACCTTTGTTGGCAAAGTGATGTCTCTGCTTTTAAATATGTTGTCTAGGTTGGTAATAGCTTTTCTTCCAAGGAGCAAGCATCTTTTAATTTCATGTCTACAGTCACCATCTGCAGTGATTTTGGAGCCCCCCAAAATCATCTGTCACCATTTCCATTGTTTCCCCATCTGTCTCCCATGAAGTGATGGGACCTGACGCCATTATCTTAGTTTTCTGAATGTTGAGTTTTAAGCCAACTTTTTCACTCTCTTCTTTCAGTTTCATCAAGAGGCTCTTTATTTCTTCTCCACTTTCTGCCATAAGGATGGTGATGTCTGTGTATCTGAGGTTATTGATATTTCTCCTGGCAATCTTGATTCCAATTTTTGCTTCACTGAGCCTGCATTTCACATGCATATGAATGTGCATATAAGTGTATATGCATATAAGTTAAATAAGCAGGATGACAATATACAGCCTTGACATACTCCTTTCCACATTTGGAACCAGTTATTACAGTAACTGACCTTGGCTAGGAGCACAGATACTTATTAAATTTCTACAAGAAAAAAATTGGAAAGTGTTTTATTGGATTTTATAGAGAAATATTCCTTCAGAATAGGAAAATGGAGAGTAGATTGAGGGAGATGAGATACAGAACAGAGAAGAATTACTTATTAAACCCTTACAGAAAGTTTTTTTGTCAGATCTGTTTGAGAGAATTTTGCTTATATTCCTTCCTGAGCATTGTTCATAATGTTTCTAATCTTTACTTAACTTAATTAAAACCACCAGCTTCATAATTCTTCTCAGGAGACCTTGAATTTTGTTTTGAGAATAAAAGCAAAAAAAAAAAAAAAGTTTAGGATAAAGATAAAGCATTTTCACCAGGTAAACTTACATATTTGAGATTTAAGACTCCCTTTTCTAAATGCTAACGGGACCTTGAACAGATTCCATGGACTGACCCTTGACTAATCGTAGTGCTCACAGGGGAACTCTTATAAAGCAGATAACAAATGGCTGTTTGCTGGGAATGAGGACAGTTTTCCAGCATGTGTGTTTCTCTCAGTGTCATACCTCGTTTCCCTGAAGATTTCTCCAGGTGTCTCAATGCTCTGTAAACTGACTTAATGCTGATTTTCATGGACAGACCTCTTTCTCTTCCTCCCTCCATCCCGCCCTCCCTTCACGAGCTCTCTGTCTCTTTCAGTTCCCTCCCTCGCAGCACCATCATTCTCCCTGCCTTCCTCTGTTCATAGTAAACACCATGAAGCCTTATTTTGTTCAAGGCGAAACACTGTGTGTGGGGTAAACACACATGAGTGTCCCTCGGTCCTCTTCTTCATGGCCATGTTGATTGGCCAGCAAGACAGACGATGATGCAAGTGGAAGGGAGGGGCCAGAGTACAGTCCTTCAAAGAAGTTATTCTAGAGGTAATCAGTATCTCAGGCAGAGGCAAGAGACAAGATCAACCAGGAAGGCAAGACAGTTTACCGTAAGAATGTGCATTTTTGTGCAAAACACAGCAAAAATTTGCTACTACTTCACATTCTTTTTTATATTTTCATCGCCCCCCCCACCCAGGCTCACAGAATGACCAAGATTGTATTAAAATATGATTGCAGCATGTTCTTCTCTTTTTGACATCTGTGCTCACGCACTTGATCCCTCCATGACATTTGACACAGAAAATCACTACCTTCAGACGTTTACCACTGACTTCCAGGATGTCATGTTCTTTCCATCTGATTTTACTCTTTCTCGATCTCTTTTGCCAGGATCCTCCTCATCTATTTTGCATTTTGCATTTTTAAAAGTCCAGAACTTACTCTTCAAACCCCCCCTTTCTATCTATTTTCTATGGTTTCTAACCCATCTTGGTGAAAGTACCCAGTTCAAGACTAAAGATACTCTGAATCCAGACTTCTTATCTGAAGTCTTGGACACCTGCTTCGTTTTTCTGCTAATTACCTAATACTTTCTAACGCCATAGAAGATTTATTTTGTTTATTTTCAACTTTTTTCTACTTAAAGGTAAGCTCTACAGGAATAGTAGTCTGTTACTACTTCTGTTCTTAGACCTTGGAATAACGCCTGTTTAGAACAGGGATTTAGAAATGGTTTTATTTGGGGACTGCATAAGAAGAGTCAGAATTCTTTAAGAGACACAGATAGTTCAGCCTAGTTTTATAAGACCAGGAATTGTATAAAATCAACCACAATACCAAGGTAATTTGTGTAATTCTTATTCATGGCTGCCACTGAGTCCATGATAAACTAAAAGTCAAGAATTTTCTTTTTTAGATTTTTTTTTTGTAAATGAGTTTATTTTTTTAATATGAAGTTATTTTGAGGGAAAAGCTCCCTGAACTTTTACCAGCAAAAAGTGGATAAAATTCTTCTGCTATCTTGAAGAAACTGGTCCTCTATTTCCTTTTTACACATTCATTTTTTTCACATTTAGGCATTACCGTGTGTCTAACCCACAGTCACATTCTAGAATGTGAACTAAGACAGCAGATGTGTGTGCATCTCACAGTGCCAAACTTTTTTTTTTTTTAATTCTTTATTTTGTTTGGCTACTGTCATTGTACATGATATATGAAGTGGGAATTTACATACCAACTTGGGAGGGTATGTGTGGAAATGAGTAACACCCTCTCCAGTTGGTCCAGAATTCTTCTGTCTCACTGTTTGCTTTGAGGAAGTCTGTTCACCAGGACAAAACAGTCGATGGGAACAGACCTGCCTCTGGCAGTTCAGAATTTAGCCAGTGACATTCCAGACTGATTCTCAACTGGCAGCCAAACAGAACAAAACAGCTCCAGAGGGCCAGATGTGAGAGTGGAACTAGGCCTTTCTTTCCTTTCCTTATTATAATATAGTATTATAATCACGAGTCATCCAGTGAAGTCCAGCAAGAACCGCAACTGTTTCTTGTACTCAGCAATGAAAAAGATATTAGACTGGCTGTTTTTGTTGTTCAGTCTCTAAGTGACTTGAGTCACCAAGTGGCCAGAGTATTGGAGCTTCAACTTCAGCATCAGCCCTTCCAGTGAATATTCAGGGTTGATTTCCTTTAGGATTGATTGGTTTGAACTCCCTGCAGTCCAAGGGACTCTCAAGAGTCTTCTCCAGAACCACAATTTGAAGGCATTAGTTCTTCACTACTCGGCCTTCTTTATGGTCCAACTCTTATACCTGTGGTGCATGACTGCTGGAAAAAACTATGCAGGTATGCTAAGTCACCTCAGTCGTGTCTGACTCTGTGACACATTGGACCATAGCCCACCAGGCTCCTCTGTCCATGGGGTTCTCCAGGCAAGAATATGGGAGTGGGTTTCCATGTCTTCCTCCAGGGGGTCTTTCCAACCCAGGGATTGAACCCACATATCATAGATCTCCTGAATTGGCAAGTGGGTTCTTTACCATGAGCACTACCTGGAAAACCATAGCTTTGGCTATATGGCCCTTTGTCAGCAAAGTAATGTCTGTGCTTTTTAACATGCTGTCTAATTTTGTCATAGCTTTCCTTCCAAGGAGCATAAGTCTTAATTTTCAAGGCTTAAATAATCATCAGCATTGATTTTAAGTGGTGCAAATACCCACACTCAGAATCCAGGGGTTTAAATTACCTCTTGAATACCATTCCCCACCCATTACCAAAGGAAAATTAACTAAAAAAAAAAAAAAAAAAAAACAAAAAAACTTAAATGAATAAAAAAGCAACTATACCCTCGCAGTGTTTTACTTTCTTGCTTTTAAATGCTAAGTCTACAACACTTCATGATACTTTTTTTGTACCCTTTCCTTGGAAAGCAATTATTTTTAATGTTGCATATTAAGCATGATCATAAATGTACTCCACCACTGCTGTTTTAGAACCACATCTCACACTAAATACCAGAAATATCTATATGTAAATGATGGTTTAAAAAGCAAACCCTTAAATAATCCTCATCGGAAAACTGGAAATTAATTATCACACTATAACTAGTTAAGTGGAAATGAAATAAATAAGGGTAGAAGAATAATTGCCTCTTTAGGTTAATTCATGCCTGCAATTTACCCTGAGACTAAAAATTTCCCCTTAAAATGCTTTTTAAAGTTTTATAATACTGTGAAGTGCAACTTTTTAAACAGTAAATAGGGTACTTTAATACTCAAAACCTTTGATCATATTCTCTTGTCTACACATTTCAGTAGATCCTCAGATTCTGTTCCACCAAGATGTATTTACTTACCAAGCTGTGATTTCTTTCTCATTACTATTGAACATTATTTCAGACCTTGATACTTTTGAAAAGTGTACTTCAGTCTTTAAAAACAGCTGCAAAGTCTTTGGTTCACTGTTGGAAAATTTTTGGGGCTCTTCCATGCAATACTTGTTCAACACATTGTGTTGTGTTACTCTAACGATTTGATTTCAACTACCTTTCAAAAAAAGGAACATTCACTGGCTGTTAAAATTAGAACTATTTCTGTCAGTTATAATATTGAGATAAGGAAACAGAGAACTTTAAAGAATAAAATATTTTATGTCCAGCATGGAGCAGTTTCCTCAGCAGAGTCATACCTCTTTTGGTGTTTGGCCAAACCAGAGATCCATTTCCATATTACTACCTCCCGGGGTGGAGTTTATCACGTTTACTACCTCATTATATGTTTCCTTCCTAGATTATATGATTCCTAGTCCAATGTCATGTACTATTATAAATATTGAATTTGGCTTTCCAGGCTCACAAGACATGTGTTAATGTTCTATTTGCCTAAGTTAGTGGTCAGGTCTAGGAAATAAGTAGGACTTGAATACATTTCTCTATATTAAGATGTTAGATACATTTAGATACCTTCCTTTCAATAAGACTTTCAGAAAAACAAGCTAACAAACAAAGCTGTGGTATTGAAAGTGCACATGGATTTAAAATGCATTCTTATTTCAGAAAAATTTAAGTTGAAAGACATATATTTTTAAAATAAAGGAATATAGTGATTATTGTTGATAAGCCTTGATTGTTTGTATAACATTGAAGGGGAGAGAAACACTTTTTCCTTTTTCCTCCTTTTGTTCTTTCTCTTTGTTTTTTTACTCTACGAATTATTTCTTTCCTGCAACTGAAATTTGTCACTCAGGAGGCTGAAAGATACTTAGAAAGAAAACAGAGTTTGGGTAGATCTCACTCTTCTCAATGTTTATGTTTTGCAGAAACATTGAAAATTTTGAGATTTGTTACTGTGCCTCAGTAACACAAGTCTCAGACACTAAGAAATCACTTGTAATGAAAAAAGAAGGGAGGGAAAAGAAGGTTGTAGAAGCTGAGGCGAAGGCCATCCACCTGGGAATTACAGAAGAGAGCATGCCTTGAGAAAGAATGTTAGTACGGCCTTTGGGATTTACGATCAACTGGAACATTGAAAATAACTGACCCCGAGAATCCACAGGAAGCTACTTGTACACAGCACCCAGTGGGTGAGCTCATTTTATTCAGCCCATACATTTCATTGAAAAAATTTACGGAAAGCTGATGCAAAGTTTTGTACTCTGAAAGGAAAGCAAATCTAAATAATACAAAATTCTCCTGGAAAAACTGACGATCCCAGAGAAAGGTAATGTCATTTTTCAGAATCACCTCAACAAATGCCTTCAAGTCAGCAGCAAGTAGCAAGAAATGGACAATGAAGACACATTCTTGTTGCTCAAAGCCAGTGTTCAAGCTCAGGAAATTGCAACAGAAAACAGAAAGGAGTCTCAGGAGAAACAGGTTAATATACAGTTTCTTAGAGTGAATTCTGAAGTTCTTTGAAATAAATGGCATAACTGCTAGGGAAATATATATCTACCTGTGAAGATTGTACTTGTTGTAATTCACTGTCACATTCATAAAGTATTCTATTACCACATGATTGATTGCTATTTGACTTTATTTCATGATAAGTGAAGGTATAAATAGAGCTATGGATACAGATGTATGTAGGAAGATAAAGCTATAGAAATTGGCCTGTAAAACCTTTCTTTGTTCTTCGAAATCTCATCATATCCAAATTTCCCACATTGTATGAGTGAATAATGCCCTGGGGAAACTTTAGCTATGAATTACATATCAATCTTTTAAAACCCTGGTGATGAATGACAATGTATTGTACTCAGCACAATAAATGTTTCTAGCCCTAGCCTAAAAAAAAAAAAAAAAAATGGATTCATCCTTACAGGTGAAAAAAAAAAGCATAAAAAGACTAGCTCTGCATTACTTGGGTCAAAATCTCAGCCTGGTGTCTGTGAAGATTCAGTTTGTAAAGATTGCTGACTCCTAGGAAGAGTGTTCTGCTTTAACCAACTTTATTGTTTTTAGGTTGCTCAGGGCTGAAAAAGAAATTTCCAGAAGCATGCTATTTCTTCATTTCCTCCTGCACTCCAGAAAGGTGATTGTTTGTACTATGTCAGAGTGAAGAGAATCAGACTTCTTATCTAACTTGCCTTATCCTGGTTGTATCAAGTGCACAATGTGCGTTGCATTCATAGCAGCAGTGTCTAACTAATGGGAAATTTCTAATCACACCTACTGTATTTTGTCTTTCAAGTTTAGTCACTGTTAGGATAAGAACAAGCTAAAGCTGAACTACATACTCAGGAAAAAAAGACTGACTTTGTTAATATATATATTTTTTAAATCACTAACATCCTCTACTCAGACATCTAGATATATTCTAATTTAGAAAAGTTTTGATAACTTTTCTTAAAGAGGACAAGAAGGAAAAAGAAAAAGGCAGGGAGAGTTCATATGAGCTTTAGAATGACTCTGTCTGCAATCTCTAAGCTTGCCAAGTGTCCCATTCTCTTGAAAGGGGGTGAGAACTAAGCAGAAATTGTGGCTGGAGAGCAGAAGGGAGCACCACATCAAAGCAAACCTGGTCACACTGGTGAAGGCTCTAGGCAGGAGCACCGAAGTAGAGCCCGGGCTGTTTATGTGGATGTCTTTGTGTGCCTCGGATGTGAATCCGTAGCCTTACAAATGATGTTGGAGTTCAAGGACCATAGGGCAGAGAGCTGATGTTCCCAAATGGCATATCCCTCCATTTTTCCATGGCTCCACTGACAATTTCGCCGTTTCCACTGACTCATCACAGAAAGTGTCTATTAGATGAAACCACACATGACTAGCGTTTTCTTAAATGGCAAGATAATCAGAACTCTGCATTCAGATGAGATTTTTCCTTCAGTCCTTGACTTGAAAAGATTCTAACCTTCATGGTCAAGATATCTTTGCAAAAAAAAAAGATGTCTTTGCAACTTCTCATACATGAAATGGACACAGAGTACTATCTTCAGGATTGAAATTATGCTAAAATTAAAAGGGTGGAGCTAAAGTGTGTTTCCTGGAGCTGTCACATGTTGAAGATGCTTAAATAATCATGGTAAATAAAACCATATATTCCAACAGACTCGTGTGTGTGCACGTGTGTGTGTGTTTTAAACAGACTGTCTTTTAATGAGAAAACAAAAAGAATTTAGAATTTGAAGCTCTGGTGGGAAGTATTTTAGGAACACTAGGACCAAAGGCAACGAGATTTCACAAAGTACTAGTCCTGGGACTACTGCCGACAAGATTCTTGCATTAGGACATGAGGTTGGAGAAGGTTTGCCTCCTCATTGATAAAGGAATTTTCATATAATGTTTCTCACCTGTAAAATGAAATTATCACTTTTTCTTTCTGTCCTTTGCTAGAATTACCTCAAGGTCAGTTCAGTTCAGTTGCTCAGTCATGTCCAACTCTTTGCCATCCCCTGGACTGCGGCATGCCAGGCCTTCCTGTCTGTCATCACCAGCTCTCTGAACTTGTTTAAATTCATAGCCATCGAGTTGGTGATGAATTACCTGGAGAATTTAAATGAGGAGGTGTATGGGTATGTGTTTTACAAAATAAGAATTACACAAATATAACATATAAATCAAAAATGTAAAAGCTGTCCTCAGTAGATTGCGGACAAATGATCCGTAGGTATCCATCATGGGTGTGCCCAGCCTTCATGAGCACGGGGTGGCCTGGATTGGGAGGTGAAAGAACGAACGGAGGGGCAAGGTTGCAGGAGTGGGGAGGTGGTTTGACTGGGATGATCTTGCGGGAGGAGGCCCTGAGGACCACCGCGCCTGTTATTTCACTGCGTGTCAGTCACCAGCTCTTGCAGCATCGTGCAGATCTGGCCTAGAGATTTCCCTCTCAGACGCACCTCAGCTTTGAAATGCTAATTTCTCCCTTCCTTCGTTTATAGTGTACAAAGTAATTTCCTGTAACCTGCCACCGTTTGACTCTCAGTAGGGAAGTGTGAACCGTGTATACTCACCAATGGATAATGTGGTTCATGAAATGCGCCATCTCTCCATTACTGACGGTGTTGTCTGCACTTTGTTATCATCATTTAAATATATACCACCTAAAATAAGTATAACTTGCTTTCTCCAGTAGGCAATGTGTAATTGACTGTGACTCTGGTTTGATCCAGCTATTGAACTGTAGACAAATTGAACCTTATACGCCTCATTTTTGTGTGTGTGAAAAATGGATGTAATAATTTAATAATTTCTTCTCTATAGACTGCTCTAAGCATTAATATAAATAATTGTTAAAGGTCATAGCCATTATTCAGAAAAAGTTCTCCATTATTATATATGATGGTAATCCTAATTACATTGGTCTAGATCTACTGCAGGTGGTAATATTTTATACAAACTCTTTCATTTGGACCTGGTTTGTATAGATTGTGATAATAATGAATGCAATCTCCCTAATGAAATGGCTTATCAAAGATGGTCTCAAAATTCTCTTATTGAAAGTGAGTTCAAGTCGGAATGAACAACTGGGAAATTGTGAAAATGACCAAAATGTTTTACAAATAGGATCTCACAATGCCTTTTGTGAGCTCTTTGTGATTGGGGGACTTACTGGTCTTTAAATCCCAGATGACTACTGTCCACTCACTGCTTGTGAAATAATGAGCAAAAAATCTGAAGACGTGACAAGGAAACTGGCAAGACTGAGGGGCTTTGCCATAACTTTCTTACCTTGTTCACTATGCCTTTAAAATAAAGGTACACTTACAGAAGATAATAGAAGAGAATACGACCTGTGATTTGGGGAATGGGAAAGTTCTTTCTAAGCAACACAGGAATAGTAGAAACTCTAAAGAAAATATTTGCAAGCTTTTATGTCTGAGAGTGAAAAGTTCAAATGATAAGACTTAGATAAAAACCAAATGATAGACTATAAGAAATTATCTGTACCTCAAAGACAGGGTTATTATACAGAATACATTTATAGTTCCTATAGATCATTTTTTTTTTTAAAGAGCAAAACTGGGCTACAGGTAATTCACAGAAGGAACATAAAATGATTAAGCAGCACAATTGTTGTTTAGTCGCCAAGTCCTATGCAATGAACAGTCCTGTCCTGTAGTCCATCAGGATCCTCTGTCCACGGGATTTTGATAAAAGACATTTAATGACATTGCTGACAAAAAATCAAACAAAATATCCTATACACCACTTACTAAATTGGTAAGAATTAAAAGGAAAAATAGAAGCCAGTGCTGTCAAAAATGGTCTTTGGTAATTTGTTCATTTATTTTCTTTCATTCATAGGCTAAAGATTTTGCATTTTCTAAGGTAGAGAAATAAAGAAAGAAATGAGGCAGTGTTAGAATTTATGAATTGTGTTTTTTTTCAAATAATGTCTTACTGGAGATTTTTTTATAGGTGTCACTAAGATATTAGTTCACAATACTCTGAAGTCATAGACTGAACAGAGAGATGATAGAAGTTATTGGAAAGAATATTTTTAATCAAAATAAAGAATAACACCCTTTTTAAACAATCATTTAAAAATACTTCATCATTTTTTAAATAAACAAAAAACAGTCACTACAGAAATATTTGAAAAAAGCCCATTTCTATTCCAGCATCCAAAAATAATGTCAACTCTTTACAAGTTTCATATTTTAAAATGCACTTGTATCTCTAAATAAATGAAACTAATTTGTTTAATTAGTTTAAACCATGCTTTACAATCTTCCTTTTATTGAACAATTCGTTGTGCAAGTTTTATGTGTCAATAAATATAGGCTTTCATAATTTTAATGACTGTTCATGATCCCCTTCTATGAAAATAGCCCGCATTATTTATCTAAACTTTTATTGGTGGGTATTTGAACTAATTTCTAAAGAGCAGCTCTTTAAAAATTAGACATAACAGACTTCCAAGGAACTGAGCATTCCATTAATGAAAGATATTCAAAAGAGAAAGATGGAATTACTGGCTAGATAACAGTATGACTTGATCAGCTCTGAGAGTCCTTTAGAGATCAAGATGCTGTTACACTAGGTGCATATAAGTTAAATAAGCAGGGTGACAAAATACAGCCTTGACGTGCTCCTCTTCCTATTTGGAACCAATCTGTTGTTTCATGTCCAGTTCTAACTGTTGCTTCCTGACAGGCATACAGGAGGCAGGTCAGGTGTTCTGGTATTCCCATCTCTTGAAGAATTTTCCAGAGTTTATTGTGATCCACACTATCATAGGCTTCAGCATAGTCAATAAAGCAGAAGGAGATGTTTTTCTGCAACTCTCTTGCTTTTTCGATGATCCAGCGGATGTAGGCAATTTGATCTCTGGTTCCTCTGCCTTTTCTAAAACCAGCTTGAACATCTGGTAGGTCACAGTTCACATATTGCTGAAGCCTGGCTTGGAGAATTTTAAGAATTACTTTACTAGCATGTGAGATGAATGCAATTGTGTGACAATTTGAGCATTCTTTGGCATTCCCTTTCCTTGGGATTGGAATGAAAACTGACCTTTTCCAGTCCTGTGGCCACTGCTGAGTTTTCCAAATTTGCTGGCATATTGAGTGCAGCACTTTCACAGCATCATCTTTCAGGATTTGAAATAACTCAAGTGGAATTCCATCATCTCCATTAGCTTTGTTCATAGTGATGCTCCTAAGGCTCACTTGACTTCACATTCCAGGATGTCTGGCTCTAGGTCAGTGATCACACCATCATGATTATCTGGGTCGTGAAGATCTTTTTTGTACAACTCTTCTGTGTATTCTTGCCACCGCTTCTTAATATCTTCTGCTTCTGTTAGGTCCCTACCATCTCTGTCCTTTATTGAGCCCATCTTTGCATAAAATATTTCCTTGCTATCTCTAATTTTCTTGAAGAGATGTCTAGTCTTCCCATTCTATTGTTTTCCTCTATTTCTTTGCATTGATCACTGAAGAAGGATTTCTTATCTCTCCTTGCTATTCTATAGATAGAAAAAGGAGTACATCAAGGCTGTATATTATCACCCTGCTTATTTAACTTATGCAGAGTACATCATGAAAAATGCTGGACTGATGGAAGCACAAACTGGAATCAAGATTGCCAGGAGAAATATCAATAACTTCAGATATGCAGATGACACCACCTTTATGGCAGAAAGTGAAGATCTAAAGAGCCTCTTGATGAAACTGAAAGGGGAGAGTGAAAAAGTTGGCTTAAAGCTCAACATTCAGAAAACTAAGATCATAGCATCCAGGCCCATCACTTCATGGCAAATAGATGGAGAAACAGTGGAAACAATGGCTGACTTTATTTTGAGGGGCTCCAAAATCACTGGAGATGATGATTGCAGCCATGAAATTAAAAGACGCTTACTCTTGGAAGAAAAGTTATGACCAAGCTAGACAATAGATTAAAAAGCAGAGACATTACTTTGCCAAAAAGTCAAGGCTATGGTTTTTCCGGTGGTCATGTATGGATGTGAGAGTTGGACTATAAAGAAAGCTGAGCACTGAAAAATTGATGCTTTTGAACTGTGGTGTTGGAGAAGACTCTTGAGAGTCCCTTGGACTGCAAGGAGATCCAACCAGTTCATCCTAAAGGAGATCAGTCCTGGGTGTTCATTGGAAGGACTGATGTTGAAGCTGAAACTCCAATACTTTGGCCACCTGATGCGAAGAGCTGACCCATTTGAAAAGTCCCTGATGCTGGGAAAGGTTGAGGGCAGGAGGATAAGGGGACAACAGAGGATGAGATGGTTGGATGGCATCGCCGCCTCAATGGACATGGGTTTGGGTGGACTCCAGGAGTTGGTGATGGACAGGGAGGCCTGGAGTGCTGTGGTTCATGGGGTTGCAAAGAGTCCGACATGACTGAACGATTGAACTGAGCTGATACCAGGTGCACTGGGTTGAAACAGTGTCTCCAGCTCCCTCTCCCCAAAATTCGCATCCTTCCCGGAACCTCAGAGCGTGCTTGTATTGGGAAATAGCGCCTTTGCAGATGTAATTAGCTAAGTGTGGTCACATGGAGCAGAATGGACCCTTGGTGTCATATGATGTGTGTCCTCAAAAGAGAAGACAAGAGAGACACAGACATGGGAGGGGTTAACATCACGTGAGGAAGGGGACCGAGGTCAGAGCCACCTGTCTGTACGCCAGGGCAAACCAAGGATTGCTAACGGCTCCAGGACTGAAGAAAGAGGCCACGAGATTCCCCTGTTGCTCCAGTGGTTAGTACTCCACACCTCCACCATGGCAGGGGGCACAGCTTCCACCTCCTGGTCCAGAACTCCCACAGGTCATGGAGCATAGCCAGATAAAACAAGGAAGGCAGGCTTGGAGCTGGTTCTTCCCTGAAGACTTTGGAGAAAGGGTGGCCCTCTGACACCTTGATTTCCATCCTCCAGAATGGTGAGAGAATACATTTCTGTGTCTTAAGCCACACGGTTTGTAGCGATCCGTTAGCGCAGGTTTGGGAGACTAATACATGAGGTAAATTTTGGGAGACGGGCTATGAAATGGGTGTGGACAGATCCTCACCAGAGCCTTGTGTTTGAGGAATTCATAAGCAGCTGAGGTAAGCGGCTGGAATAGAACTCCAGGCAGAAAGAGGTGAAGCGCGGCTTTAGCTGTGAAGCTGCTTGCTGGTGGCCCCCGGGAGTCTGCCGAAGAGCGGCTCACAGAGAGTGGGCTCTGAGGTGGGCGCCATGGTCTAGCCTCTTCCTGTGTGCCCCTGACTTGAAGCATCTTGAGGAGAATTCCATAACCCTTTCTTTCAGTGGTTAGGAATTACACTGAATTACACACCACACCGGGGAAAAAAGAAAAGAAAAACTAGGCTCTGGGCCAAACTTTGGGTACAATTACCTTTTTCCTTCACTTTAAATGAATTAGGTGGGACCCTTTTCCAGTCACCATTTCAGTCTCTAGTTTTGGAACTGCTTGCTGTAGAGCAGGGCCACAGGCCAGAGGCCATGCTGCTCGATTCGCAGAGGCCCGGAAAATCAGGTTGGGCCGATCAGATGGACCCTTCCGAGGAACTGTGACTGACTGAGACCCAGACACGTGCAGAGCCTCATGAAGTCCACTAGCTCTGCCTCTCAAGTTCAGGTTATGGCCTTGACGCTTCTCTCGGTCCAATTTAGTTGATCTCCCTCAGATTCTATAGACTCCATTTCTACCCTCTCATAAACATCATTTTTCACTGAAGCTGCCCTGAATGGGTCCATCAGTCCACTACTATTACATGGTAAACAGTTACACTGTCTCTGGAACAAGCGGCAATCAGCATTTGTCCGCCCTGAGAGTGTGCGGGCTGGCCAGGAGTGCGCTAAGCTGGTTTGGGCTTGGCTGGGTGTACCTCATGTTGCCTCCTGTTCTTGGCCTCCTTCTGGCATAAACAGGCTAGCCCAGACATGTTTTTCTCATGGAAGGAGAAGGAGTCAAGAGAACAAGTGAAATAAGGAAGACTCCCTGAGGTTCTGATACCATGCAGGGCCCTGTGGGGCTCCTGGGTACAAGGCCTTTGCCTCCCCCATTTCTTTGATAGCAGGAAACAGCCCTCATTCAGCTTCCACGGCATTTCCTGAGTCCCAGTGCATGGATTGAAGAGACTGTTAATTAGAGAAGACAGGGGATGTGAGGCCAGGGAGAAACCGCCAAGGGCAGCCTTGGGGCAAAGTCCTGTTCCCCCATCAAGGGACACACACAGCAATATCTTTGAACTGTTTTGCAGACACAGATACCCCCCCCCCCCCAGTTGGGAGAAGTCCTTGGTGGTATGCCACCCACAACCATGTAGACCCCAGAGCAGTTCGACCTGGAGACTGACGGTGCCGACTCTGACTTAGCTCATCATCAACCCATCAGAACGGTGTCCACAAGCTGACCACTGCCTCTTTGAGCAATAACTATAAAGCCTCTCTCTGTCTTTCCCAAGTGGGACTCATGGTTTTGAGGACATTAGCCCACTGTGGCCCCCTTTGTCTGGCAAAGTGCTAAAACTACCCTTTTCTACTTCATCAAAACTCAATCTCTGAGATTTGATTCGGTACTGGTGTACAGAGAAGCTGAGCTTTTGGCATTAGTTTATGCGGTGAGCTGACATATTAGTACTTCCCCCGGTTGTGGGCAAAGCAAGCCCCATGGGTCAATGAAGAAAGTCGATCCTATCTACACAGTAACAAGACACTCCTCGCGGGGTAATACAGCAAAGGGCAGAGATACAGAGAGGAAGGAAGAATTGGATTGACTTCTTGTTATTGCAACTAAAGAGGTTCCTAACTAATAAGGACTCAGGTTCAATTCAGTTCAGTCGCTCAGTTGTGTCTGACTCTTTGCGACCCCGTGGACCACAGCACACCAGGCCTCCCTGTCCATCACCAACTCCCGAGTTTACTCAAACCCATGTCCATTGAGTTGGTGATGCCATCCAACCATTTCATCCTCTGTCGTCCCCTTCTCCTCCTGCCTTCAATCTTTCCCAGCATCATGCTCTTTTCCAATGAGTCAGTTCTTCACATCAGGTGGCCAAAATATTGGAGTTTCAGCTTCAGCATCAGTCCTACAGTGAATATTCAGCACTGATCTCCTTTAGGATGGACTGCTTGGATCTCCTTGCAGTCCAAGGGACTCTCAAGAGTCTTCTCCAACACCAAAGTTCAAGAGCATCAATTTTTCAGTGCTCAGCTTTCTTTGTAGTCCAACTCTCACATCCATACATGACTACGGGACAAACCATAGCCTTGACTAGACGGACCTTTGTTGGCAAAGGACTCAGGTTACTTTCTATCATAAGTTAAACATCTTTTATAATTTCATCTCTCCAATATTTAAAGACATCTTGAAAATAAAAACTCCCAAAACAAACCTTTTTTTCCTGCCGTGATGTCCAGGATGGGCGATGGCTTGCCTTCCTCTCTTCCCTGCTAGAGTGAGGAGATGAATCTTGCTTTTCTTCAAAGTGTTTATTTTTCATAAAAGAAAAAAAAAAGAAAGTCTGTCCTGCTGGTTACTCTTAGTTCTTCCCAGCATTTAGCATTTCAAACATTTGGAATCGGTTTTACTGAAAAGGGAAAAAAGAAGTTGAAAAATGTTAGCTGGCAATGTTCTAACATATTGTAAAACAAACAAAACCGAGGCCCTGACCACCCATGCTGGGATCGCCGCCTGGGCCTATGTCAAAACCCTCTCACAGGGACTGTAGGTACTTCTCCGAAAAACCCAAGCAGGGACTAGCAAAGATGCCTCGTGCTGATAAATGGGATTTAGCCACTATCACACTATCCTCTCAGTCTCTTCCAGGACCTATACTAGCTTTAACCTTAGGGTGCTTATTATGATTTTTTTACTCAAAATCAAATGTTCATGGAAAAGACTAAGAGCTTGTGTTTAACAATCAGCTCGCCTTTTGTTTACATTTTGGCTCTGTCGCTTTCTGGCTGTGTAGCTTTAGATAACTTCCCTGTACTTCGGTTTCCTGAGGAACGGGGAAAGATTATCGTAAGCCCTTCATACAGTTGTCGTGAAATCAAGAAAGTGATGCTCGCCAAACTTCTGCACTTAGCACGCCCTCAAAATACGGATTCCGTGGGAGGAGCTGCTACCCAGTCGTTAGTTTCCGCTGACCACAACAAAGGCTTCTGTCTTACCACCTTTTCATGCTGCTCAAGGCCTAAGGCGGGCCCTGATCCAGGCCCTTTTCTTCCTGCTGGCATCCAGGGGCAGGAGCAAGGCTTGCCTTAGATGTTGGCATTCCTCTGGCAGACAGAAAAAAAAAAAAAAAAAGAAAGATGGTGGAACCACACATAACCCTTAAAAGCTGTGCTCATGTTATATTGCCCACAGCTAGCCACGTTGCCAGACCTGCCTCCAGTTAAATGAGCACACAAAAGTTCCCATGGGGACAGATCCAGTTTAGAGGGATAGGATGTGGATATTTTTACAAATATACTCCATATTCTTGCAGGTTTGCCTACTTGATGAGAGAAGAGGGGAGAGGACTGTGCAGGCACAGGGCTTTAGGAGTCATTGACGCATGAAAAGAGACTCAACATCAGTTAATATTAGAAAAAGGCTAATCAAACTACAGTGAAGTATCACCCTACATCATGCAGAATGACCATTACCAAAAAAATCTGCAAATGATAATTGCTGGGGAGGGTGTGGAGAAAAGGTAAGCCTCTTGCACTGTTGGCGACAGTGTAAACTCAAACAGTCACTACAGAGAACAGTGTGGAGACTTCTGACAAAACTAAAAATAGAGGTACCATATCTATGGATATGAGAGTTGGACCGTAAAAAAGCCTGAACACTGAAGAATTGATGCTTTTGAGCTGTGGTATTGGAGAAGACTCTTGATCAAACCAATCAATCCTGAATATGCATTAGAAGGACTGATGCTGAAGCTGAAGCTCCAATTCTTTGGCCACCTGATATGAAGAGTTGACTCACTGGAAAAGACCGTGATGCTGGGAAATATTGAAAACAGGAAGAGAAGGGGATGACAGAGGATGAGATGGTTAGATGGAATCATTGACTCAATGGACATGAGTTTGAGCAAGCTCTGGAAGATGATAAAGGACATGGAAGCCTGGCGTGCTGCAGTCCATGGGGTCACAAAGAGTCGGACATGACTGAATGCCTGAAAAACAGCCTGAAAATTCATGATCCATGAATCCCACTCTTGAGCAAATAGAGAAAGCAATAATTCCAAAAGATACATGAACTCCAAAGTTTAGTGTAGCACCATTAATGTTTATAATAGCCAGGACACGGAAGCAGCCTAGATGTCTATGAACAGAAGAATAAATTAAAAAAAAGATGTGGTAATGTATGCAATGGAATATTATTCAGCTACAAAAAAAAATAGAATTGTGCCATTTCTAGAGAGTGGATGAACCTAGAGACTGTCATACAGAGTGAAACAATGTGTATATTAATGTATGAACATGGAATCTAGAAAATGGTACAAGAAAAACCTATTTGTAAAGCAGAAACAGAGAAACATGTATAGAGAACAAATGTTGGACACCAAGGGGGGAAAATGAGTGTAGGATGAATTGAAAGATTAGGATTGACATATACATACTATTATGTATAAAATGGGTAACTAATTAGAACCTACTTTATAGCACATGGAACTCTAGTCAATGCTCCGTCATGACCTAAATGGGAAAGTAATCCAAAAACGAGGGGATACATGCATGCACATAGCTGATTCACTTTGCTGTGCAACAGGAAATAACACAATATTGTAAAGCAACTGTACTCCAATAAAAGCTATTTTAATTACCTAATGAAAATAGGGCTTCCCTGGTGGCTCAGAGGATAAAGTGTCTGCCTGCAATGCAGGAGACCTGAGTTTGATCCATGGGGTTGCAGAGAGTTGGACACGACTGAGCAACTGAACCGAACTTAATTGAACTGAACTGGGTTCGATCCCCAGGTCAGGAAGATCCACTGGAGAAGGAAATGGCAACCCACTCCAGTACTTTTGCCTGGAAAATTCCAAGGATGGAGGAGCCTGGTAGACTACAGTCCATGGGATCAGAGAGTCACACACGACTGAGAAACTCAATGAAAATAGGTATTTCATGAGTTATAAAGGTAGGACCCTAATCCCAAAGGAGCAGCGTCCTTGTAAGAAGAAGCGACATCAGCGTGCCCTCTCTCTCTGTCTCCCTGCATCTCAACATGTGCACAGAGCCACGGTCACGTGAAGACCCAGAAGGCAGCCATCTACAAACCAGAAAGGTCTTACCAGAAACCAACCCTGTTGCTACCTTAATCCTGGACCTCTAGTCTTCCGAACTATAAGGAGATAAATTTCTATTATTAAAGTCACCTAGCCTCTGGTATTTTTGTTACAGCAGCCCTAGCTGGCTGATACACCAAGCTTTAGTTTCTTTGCTCTTCTGACCCTAAAACTTGTATTGTGCTACACATGCCGCTTTACACATGGTCGACACCCAAGACATATTTGTCGTTTGATCTTTTGACACTTATTTCACCTTCCACAGGACTCATTAAATGCATCTTTGAGCAGGAAGGTCAAGACAAGAAAATCTAACTTTGGAAAAACTAACACAAGAAAGGGGAAAAGCCGCATTTGAAGAGCTGTTACCTTGTGATTTTAAAACCGCCTTCAAAGTCTGAGAGATAAAGAAATGGCATGCTAACAATGGATGAGCATTTTAAAGATATTAGAAATGACCCCCATGCTCCATCTGCAAGATGAAAGAAAGAGTTGCTCAGGTGGCCGCAGGTTGCTTTTCCGCAGGTGACAAGAGTTTCCATCCTTCCCTTACTTCAGTCTAGGGAGCTGATATGGAGCAGCTATGTCCCTGGTTGGTGAAGCCCAGGTTTAGGGGACCCCCTGCCCTGCAACAAACACTACATACCTAGAGACCCCGAGTGTTCTGGAAGATGATTAACTGGTCACCCTGGCATTTACATGACCTCAGTCTCTGCTATCACTTTACTTAGTGAGGATGAAGCAGACAAAATTATTATTACAGTAGTCCCTCCATAACCATGGATTTTGCATCCATGGATTTAAACAACAATGGATGGGAAAAGGCGAGGGAAAATTTTTCAGAGAGTTCCAAGCAGCAAAACTTGAATTTGTTGCATTTGGGCAATGATTTACATGACATTTGCATTTTATTTACAACTATTTACATATCATTTACATTATATTAGGCATGGTAAGTAATTTAGAGATGATTTAAAGTACACAGAGTTTGCACATAGGTTATATGCAAACACTATTACATTTTATAAAAGGGACTTGGTTGTGTTTGGATTTTGATATCTGTGGGTTCCTAGATTAATCCCACATGGACACTTTCAGACAAATATTTTTTTTATGGATAAAGGGAAAATTCCTAGAATGTAAGATGTTTAGCTAACCGTTGTATATAACAGGTTTTATCAGTAATCAGTGGGCTTCCCAGCTGGCTCAGAAAGAGCCCACCTGCTAATGCAGGAGCCACAGCTAACGTGGGTTCAACCCCTGAGTCTGGAAGATCCCCTGGAGGAGGAAATGGCAAGCCGCTCCAATATTCTTGTCTAGAAAATTCCATGGAGAGAGGAGCCTGGTGGGCTAAAGTCATGGGATTGTAAAAAGGTGAACCTTATTGAGCATGCATCAGTGATATTTTCCTTTTTCTTTCATTTCTGCCTGACTTACCAGATTGCTATTGGTAAGAAAGGTAAATAGCTGTGGCTTGAACTATGATATTGTGACTCTGTTCTAGATGTGGAGCGGTATCTAGAAAAATGGATATGAAACCTGGCTCCTTCCTCTGGAATTTATTGGAATTCCAGAGGAATTTATTGTTGTCCTTTTTGTATTCTTTCCTGTGTGTGTGCATGTGTGTGTGACTCCCCGGAGTCTAATGAGCTCATGTCACCAAGGTAGGCATGTGACGTTTTCACTCTGTGAGGCTGCCAGCTCAGCTGCTCTATCTGGAGCCTCTCATTTAGAAGCTTTAATAAGTTACTTCAATTACTTTGTCAGGCTTAAGTCGGCAGCAAATAGGATTTTTTTTTTCCTTCTAAGGTGAGATTACATTTAAATGATAATAATAAGTGCCAAAGTGATGTGAACGCATGCACCAAAAGGTGATGCCCTTCCTAGCTGACTGGGTTTCCACTGGGTGCTTGTCATGACTTATCAGTGGTAATCCTGTGTGGAGCCTGCAAAGAGACTCCCGGGTTGATAAGAGGACTCCCATAAACAGCCTGGGGTCATGAGGCTGCCCAACACGTGTCTTTGGGGCGGCTTCCCTCTCCTAGCTACTTCTGTGATTTGACTCAGGCTCGTCTTGTTTCAGTAAATGCTCTGGCATGCATGCTCAGCGCTCCGTCTGGTCCTACTCTTTGCGGCCCTACGGGCTGTAGCCTGCCAGGCTCCTCTGTCCATGGGATTCTCCATGAAAGAAGACTGGAGTGGGTGGCCATTTCCTCCTCCAGGGGGTCTTTCTGACCCAGGGATCAAAACTGCAGCTCCTGCCTCTCCTGGATTGACAGGCAGATTCTTTACCACTGCTGACTCTTGTTGACTTTCTCCCTTTATTCGCTTTGTAACCTCCCTTGTTTCACTGTTTAAGGAATCTTACCTTTGCGGTGCACTTTAAAGATGCTGCGGTTCCTCTCCCTAAAAATAGAATGTCTGTTTTATATAAAATCCCTTTCCACATAGCCTCACCCACATTTGCTTGTTTTCTTTAGCAAAGGCCAGATCGTAAAATAATTAGCCTAGGGTGAGGGGAAAGGAAGGGACAAGAACGTCAGGATTACTCTGCAGGAAAAAAAAAAAAAAAAAATTAGCAATTTGATGTTAACATGTCATGTTTTAAAACTATAAAATGAGCTTAGAGACAAGAACACTATATATGATCTATCCCAGTCTTATCTGACTGCTATCTGTACATGTACATATGTTTTTAAAGTTCTTCAGTTATTTTGTGTAGGTGCACAAACTGAGACAGAACTCTAGATGTCTGAAAGGGTTGAGGTGGAGCATCAGCTGTGAATAAAAATTTCTCCATTCCTGAGTTGCAAAGGAATAGTTTTAACTGTCTCTTGAGTCTGCTGCCTTTTGAAGAATTCTAAGTGCATTTATTATTTTATATGGTAAGGTACTGACCTTTTTATTTCCAAATAAACATATTCCATTTCTATCTTTGTGAGTTTTGAAGTGGTAGGTTATCCTTCTTAGTGAGTTCTAAAAATTCTTACATGAGTCTTTATCTTGAAGGAAGATCTTAGAAAGCCTCTTCAAATTAGACATCTAGAAAGCATCTAGAGATGCAGATTATGACTCCTGAAAAGAGAGATGGGCATATGGCAGCGGATGAGGAGACTGAGAGCTTCCTAGGTGATGTGTTGGTAAAGGAGTCAAAGGAAACAAATTTCTGTCGGTCTAATTTGCAAGACAAAATACTAGGATTAATACTTTGAAGTCACCTTTAAATTCCAACTTGAAACAGACTGACTGTCTCTCATTCACAGTTGTTCAGTGGCTGCAAATTTATTTGCAGTCAATGCATTCACATTTTGTACCTTCAAGGAAACAGCCCTTTATGAAATTAATTGAAACCTCATGGTGAAAATCATCAAAGTTCAGGTTATCTTCGGGTGTAATTCGAGGCTATGCTATTCGAGTTCAGCAAACAAGATGAATCAGTCCAGCCTGGGAGTGTTTGCTCTCATCTTACTCATTCATAAATAAACTCTAGCCTTACAGCTAACATATTCAATACTGGTTTTACGGGATATTGGATTAATGATGAGCAGGCATTAAAACTTGTTTGTTTTTCAATGTCACTTCAGATGATCTAGTAAGTTTCAAGACCTCATTTGGAACAAGTAAGCGCATTTATCCTATAAAATTACATAACCTCAGGAGACATTTCTTTTCAAAGACTAGTGGTATTTCTCAGCCAGACCACCATATTTAAAAAAAAAAAAAATCCTTTTGCATTTGACTTTCTGTGGTTTTGCTCTCAGCACCAAATGAAAACCAGAAACTTTAGAGTCTGTTCCAAGTCTTCAATGCTTGCTGGCCAGGTTGACCAGGAAACAGAATTGGAGCCAGAAATGGGTGTGTGGAAGGTCTATTGGAGACTTCTCTGAGGAAGAGCACCTGTGGAAGGCAGAAGGCAGGCAGGCTGGACAGAAGAAACTTTAAGAATTAAGACAAGGAGTCTGTGTCCTTGTATCCCCACTGAGATCTTCAGCCATTGGAAATTAGCTGATTCCAAGGTCCCCTTTGGGTTGAGAAAATTCCTAGAGAAAGAGGAAGGATTCAACTGATGTGTTGTTAGCAGCTTAGGGAATAAATGACCCAGTCCTAAAGGATAATCTAAATAGTATATCCCATCATCTATTCCATTCTTCTTCCAAAAAGGTTGAAATTTCCTGATATGCTAGGTCTTCAATTTAGAAAAATCTAGCTTTAAAATTGACTTCAGGGCAACTCAAGGAAAAGGGAAATTTTTGGAAGGTATTAAATTCTATTTTCACATTTTAGAAATAATGCATCCATGCAAAAGTAAAAATCGTTGTTCTATAGAACTAGGGTTTGTGGGTAAGACAAACCTAGCGTAAAAATTATATAGCTTGGAATCCTTAAAATGAAGCAAAGTCAGATTTAAATCAGTATATTGGAGGCCTTCCCTAAATGCCTCCACTCAATTGACACAAATACAGGAAAACTGCATTAGGTTTAAGAAAAAAGAGAGAAACAGAGACACCTAGGCAGAGGAAGAAGAGAAAATATAAGTGGGAAATGTTATCTGAAGAGCTCTCAAAGAGCAAAAGAGGCAAAAACAGTGATGGTGACGATACTAAGGGTAAGCTTAATGGTGGTGACAATGGCGTGGTGATGATTGCATGCCATGCGCAGGGCAGTGGGAGGTCACCGCAAGTGTATGGCTTAACTTTTGCCCAATTTCTGAAGTTCTTCAACTTTGAATATGCTAAGAATATGCTAAGGATGCTGAGGTTATTCAGATGTTTAATTTCTCTAGGACTTCCATTTCCTTTCTTCCTTCCTCTTCATTTCTGTTTTATTTTATTTAAAAAAATTTTTTTCCACTTCTATCCTTTCCATTCCTTCTCATAAGGTTTACTTTGCTTTTGTAACTTTCAGTATACCCAAATCCAGAAATAAGGGAATCCAGACCATTTCAGGGTGATTAATGCTGTAATTAATCATGGAGAAGGCAATGGCAACCCACTCCAGGACTCTTGCCTGGAAAATCCCATGGATGGAGGAGCCTGGTAGGCTGCAGTCCAGGTGGTCGCTAAGAGTCGGACACGACTGAGTGACTTCACTTTCACTTTTTACTTTCATGCATTAGAGAAGGAAATGGCACCCCACTCTAGTGTTCCTGCCTGGAGAATCCCAGGGACAGTGGAGCCTGGTGGGCTGCCGTCTATGGGGTCGTACAAAGTCGGACACCACTGAAGCGACTTAGCAGCGATGCTGCAATGGGAATGCATACACTGGGATTGAATGAAGAATCACAGGAAAATATTTTTTAGCAATCACAGTTAGTCTCCAAAGGCTTAGAATCCGCTAATGAATATTAGAGTATTTGAGCCAAATAGGAGGTAAGACATAATTTAATTCTATTATTTTTCAGATGAAGAAACTAAAACCCAGAGGGTTTATGTAAATCATCCAAGGTTGAGGAGATGAATAGTAATGAGGATAATTGGGCAGATAAGATACAGTGATGGTCCTCTAGTGGAGTCCCTAGACCAGGGCTTACACCTGTTACTGGCTTTGTGATTTGGGCAGTTTTCACATAGCATGTGTTCCTCCCTCGGGAGTGAAGACTATATTACTATCTAATTCATAGAGTTGTTGTGAAAGTTAGCTGAAAGTGCAGTTAAAACACAGTGCAAGGCACATGGTGAGCACACTGCCAATGTCTCTGATCCTCCCTTTACCCATTGTCTGCTTTTCAATTCTGGTATCGATCCAAGTACAGCAAACATGTTCTGACCCTTTTCTAATCACTTTTATAAGTAAAAAAACAACCTGTTAATTATCTTACTCTCCCACAGCTTTTTAAGTAACTTTCTCCTCCATCATATAAAAACGTATTTGTTGGTGACTAACACTTTTCTTCTCACACTCGGTATCTTACACATTGGTCTATGAATCTTCCCAACTTAAAGTGCTTGTTGTGATACGCCCCTGCTGATAAAACTTTCATAGATGACCCTACCACATATAAGTAAAATTCATGCTCTCTAGGTTAGCATTCAGGGTGTTACAATCTGGCTCGGCCTGTCTTTCCAATCCTATTATTCATTTGCCTTACCTTCTTTCATTATATGAATGATTGATAACATGCCATATGGCCAGGCACCAAAGATACATGGATAAACAGTCTGTTCTTCTAGAATTTTCAAACTAGTGGGTGATCTAATCTTACCCAGAACCATATGACCATTGCCTACCCACCTAATTTAAATTCTATGACCTCCTCTGCTTGGAATGCCTTACTTTCAAATATGCACGACTAAATCTTGTAATCTTGTCTACATTGCCTCTTCCAATTAGAACAGCATGATTCCCCCCAACTAGCAAACTCTCTTTTTACCTTGCATATAGTATTTATAAATTTCTTTAATTTTATATAAAGTATTATATATATAATTTAGTATATCAATATCAATATCAAATTTTCATTGATATTTACATATTCCTTAATGCTTTAAGAAAGCCTTTTTATTTTAATAAAAATTATGAGAATAGACTTAAAAATAACAAGAAAAGATCACACTTATGTGACTTAATTTAAACCCAATACTAAAAGTGGAATTTAGAGAAAAATGTGCAAACAAATGCATAAACATGAATTTTGATGCCGTATTTAGACTTAAGGTGAGTGGGCGTACTTTGTCTTTATAAGGATCTTAATTATTTTGAAGTTATTTTCATTATGTCACTTCAAATATATATATATTTATTCTTCAACAACTTTCTGGCACTCTCCCTCTTCCACCTTGTACAGTTCCTGTAACCCCCTTAAGAGGCTTCTAGCAACTAAGCAGGAAAAACGTCTGAGTTGCTTAAGTCTTTATTGTTTTTCTTTTCTTATCACTGCTCAAGAATCCAGTAAGTCCTTTTGCTGATTTTTAAAGCCGGAGACTTGCTGGTACTGGAGAACTGCAAAGGCAAACTCTATCACGTAGTAGTCAAAGCTTTTTCATCTTAAACACACTAAGGAAATTGTAAAGAGAAGCCATTAAAAATCAAACCCTTCCTTTTAAGGGGTTTCTTGAGAGTGGGGAAAAAGAAAAGCAACTTTATAGAGTTTATAATTAGACTGGCTGATTACATAAAAGGCAACAGGATTTTTATACTTTAGACATGGTTGGGTTAGATTTTAAATGCCCCCAATGTCCAACTTCACTGAAGGAAATTAGAAAAAAACAAATGAGTTGGCTTACATTCCAAGAACTGTCTGGTTTTGTGCAGAGAGAAGACTTGGCCATCTTTTAAAGCCATGTGGTAAGAACATTAAAGCTTGCAATGGTGGAGATTGAGGGAAAAAGAAAACATTTGGGATATCATGAGAGGAAACCTTGTGGCCCGCTGTGGACAGGCCTGGGCCAAAAGGTCAAAGGCTCCTCCAGGATTGTTTGACCTTTGAAGAGTCAATAAACTCCTCAGAACAAAGGGCATATACACATACAAGCCTTACTATCATATTTTCCAATTCCTGACTTACTATAGCTCAAAACCTTGTGAAGATTAAGAATATCCAGTGGGCAAGTCCTTCTCGAAATTTCTGAGACCTAAAAGAAGGAAGAGTATTTATTGCCAGAGCTTTCAACGTCGTGTGAAGAGTGTCTGGCTGGATTGAAGGAACTGCATAAAGACATCTACCAAAGGATCTTTTTCCGTCCATCTTTGTATGAGGTGAATATCCTACATATGTATTCTTTGACCCGTTTGGAGAAGTATGGTTCAATACAGCTACTGTGTAGGTTGATATTTTCAATGCAATAACGAAGAGATTGAACTAAGACAATCAGGTGGCATTATTTGAACATTCTTCTTTTTTTTTTCCTCTCCAATGTCATGAGAGAGCTCTATCCATTTTTAGAGATGGTAGAATTGATGATCACTTAAGGGGACAGTTAATAAATAGAGGTAGCAGAATTTAAGCCTAATTCACTTGATTCCAAAGAACATACGTACCCCAAATACAGCATGCTGGAAACCAGGCCAAGGAAACTCCTTCTGACTGCTACCAAATTAGATGGGGCCCGTCACTTGGCTTAAATGAAAACATCATGTGCTTTTGATAAAAGCAGAGGCAGTTATTACTTGTGACAAGTAAGGAGACAGTGAGATAGCTCTCAAAGCACTGTCTCCCCAAAGCGCTGGACCAGAAAAGCTTTAAACCTGGGGGCATGCATATTCATGAAAGGGTAGGTGAGATCATGGTAATGAGGGAAGGTTATTCTAGGTGTCGAAAGCTGCAAGCAAGTGGGTGCTTGGTTGTTCAATTACCTTGTTGACTGGGAAACACTAATTTTTTTTAGCGGGGGGAGGGGGGACATGGAACATGGAACTTTCTGCATTTTAATGGTTAGTTTCTGAAAAACAAAGCACACTTAAGTTTAACCCCAGGGCTGCCGAACTTCAGCCTAGATAACAGCTGGTAGTTAGGATAGTTTTAGCTGACCTGTCAGAAACTCCACCCAAACAATGGAAAAACAGAACTGTAATGGAATTTGGGAAGTGAGCTTTAGGTCAGGCTGGATCCAGGGACTCCAATCATGTCAATGGACCTCCCTGTTCAATGCAGGACTTCCCACCTGCAACGCGGGAGACCTGGGTTTGATCCCTGGGTCAGGAAGATCCCTTGGAGGAGGCTGTGACAACCCTCTCCAATATTCTTGCCTGGAGAATCCCATGGACAGAGGAGCCTGGTGGGCTACAGTCCATGGGGTTGCAAAGAGTTGGACATGACTGAGTGACTAACACACACACATGGAATCATTAGGGCACAGCCTCTGTGTTTTTCCATAGAGTCTGTGACTGTGTTGTTTATTTTTGTAGGTAGACTGTCTCTGTATATCATGTAAGATGGGTTTTAACAACCCCAGCTTCACGGTCTTTAGTTTTAGCACTACAAAGAGAAAAAGGAATTTCTCTCTCTCAAGGTTTGGTACTTCAGTACCGTCCATGGTTTTCCAAAATCCAAGTGCTCACTGCTATGGCATGCAAAAAAATAAAGACCAGAATTGACACTTGGACCAGTTATCAGTTTCTCCGAATCCATCACATTCATTACCCACACTTTGAAAATGGAGGCAGAGCATTTAAACAGAGGATTGGCCAAAAGGTTCATTCAGGTTTTTTAGAAGATATTATGGAAATATATTCTCTTTGCCACCTGGCACTGTGTTAGGCTTTGTCAGTGGAAAGCACGGAAGGAGCATTGCAGGAGGAAGGGGCTGTCCTTTTCTGCACTGTCACGCTTGCCTGGCAGAAACCTCACGTGCCTGGCGTTGCCAGCACCCAGATCTGGTAAGACGGCAGCTTCTCCAGTGCCCAGTTCTTGTCACGCACAAAACTTCCCCAGGCACCCTGTTCCTTCCACGCACAACGGTCAGCAGCTCTCAGCGCCTGGCAGCTTTCCCCAGCGACCCTCTTGGAAAGTTTGACAGCAGAATGCTTCAAGCAACTTACCACCTATGCACGGCTTTCCCTTTCTCCGGTATCCCAGAAGACAGATGTGCAGTGAGTTCTACTGGTGAGGCATCACAGTGACTGCACTTCCATCTAGTGATCCACAGCTGTGACCACCCCACAAGCCTGGAGCTCAGGCCTGGGGCTGGGGAGGGGCTCTTCTTCTGCCATCCTCTTGTAGTTCTAGGTGGATTCATGTTTTTGGTGCTGCCATAGCATACTGCCACACACTCGATGCCTTAAAACAACAGAAATGCATTCTTTCAAAGTTTGGGGGTTCAGAAGTGTAAAATCAAGGTGTCGTCAAGATTGCTTCTTCGTGGAGACTTTGAGATAGAAACCATCCCATGTCTCTTTCTTAGCTTTTAGTGGCAGTGGTGGTGGTTTAGTTGCTAAGTTGTGTGTGCTTCTTGTGATCCCATGGACTGTGGTCCATCAGGTTCCTCTGTGCATGGGATTCTCTAGGCAAGAAGACTGGAGTGGGTTGCCATTTCCTTCTCCAGGGGATCTTCCTATCCAAGAATCAAACCCATGTCTCCTGCACTGCAGACAGCCTCCTTGCCAACTGAGTCATGAGGGGAGCCCCTAGATTTAGTGGCTGTCACTGACCCTAGGCGGCCCTTGGCTTGTAGCTGCGTCCTTGGATCTGCGCCTCATCTTCACACGATGCACTCCTCTGCATACATCTTCACAAGGCCTCTTTAAAGGGTGCCAGTCATCGGATTTAGGGTGCAACCGAATCCATATGACCTCATCTTAAAGTAACTAATTCCATCCATAGAGATCCCATTTCCAAATAAGGTCACATTCTAAAGCTTTGGGTGACCATGACTATTTAATATACTACACTGAGGGCAGTGCTTCTTGTATCTGTTATTCCTAATTATCTAGAGTTGTCTTTATTTTTTTATTAGCTGATCTCTTGTTACTCCAATGCCCTGATATAGTTTATCATTGTTTAGTTAAAACTTTTCTTATTCAAATAACTATATGGTGGTTTTTTTTTTTTTTTTTTTTTTTTTTTTCCCTTACCTCCTGATTAGACTTTGAGTGTCTTTTTGGAGCAAATGAAATGGAGAAGGTAAATTACTTAAATGCAATAAAGATTGCTGAGCAGACAAATATAGTATCCACCATTCTTGACATCAAGGATCAGAGATTAGCCTTAAAGAGCAGAATGTCTCAACAGTGGCTTTGTATCCAATGGAAATGTAATACATATCATCCACTGATTAGTGTTTTACTATGGGACTTTCATGTCTTATGTTACTATATCTCTTTGGGCAGGAATGTTTTTATGTTCTTTAGTGACTTTTTTAACTGAACCTCTGAAGGAGAAAGATGATTCTGTAATATTATCATTGCTTTCCTAGAAAACTATGAAAACTTTTTCCAGTCCTGTGGCCACTGTCCAGATTTGCTGGCATATTGAATACAGCACTTGTACAGAATCTCCTTTTAGGATTTGAAATAGCTCAGCTGGAATTCTATCACCTTCACTAGCTTTGTAGTGGTGCTTCCTAAGAATTTATTTATTCATTTATAAAGGATCAATGATTCATTTATCTAAGCCGCACAGCACAACTTGTGAGACCTTAGTTCAGGGATCAGACCCGAGCTCTCCACAACGAAAGTGCAGAATCTTAACCACTGGACCAATGGGGGAATCCCTAGCTTTTATATCACTGTGATCTCTGTATGAACTTGGAATATGGGGCAAAGGACAAAATCAAGGAGAACAGTTAAGAGGCTATTGCAGTAGGATGCACACAAGGGTCTCATCTGATGATGGGGAGTTTAGGTCGAACTGTAGAGTAAATACAGGGCCAGGTCAGCCATACTCATCCCCTCAAGCAAGATGTGTCAGCAGGAAAGAAGGCCGGGATAGAGGAGAAATGCAGAAAAATCAGGACAGGAAAACAGATGAGAGTTGGCCCCCTGCTCTATGCAGGAACTTCTACATTTGAATACAGGACATTCAGTTCAGTTCAGTTCAGTCACTCAGTCATGTCTCACTCTTTGCCTCCCCATAGACTCCAGTATGCCAGGAGTGATAAGCCTTACTAAGTGATCAATGCATATGAATAGAGGAAAGCAATAGAATGGGAAAGACTAGAGATCTCTTCAAGAAAATTAGAGATATGAAGGGAACATTTCATGCAAAGATGGGCACAATAAAGGACAGAAAAGGTATAGATCTAACAGAAGCAGAAGATATTAAGAGGTGGCTGCAACATGCGAGAACTATACAAAAAGAGCTCAATGATCCAGATAATCACGATGGTGTGACCACTCACCTAGAGCCAGACATCCTGGAGTGTAAACTCAAATGGGCCTTAGGAAGCATCACTATGAACAAAGCTAGGGGAGGTGATGGAATTTCAGCTGAGCTATTTCAAATCCTAAAAGATGATGCTGTGAAAGTGATGCATTCAATATGCCAGCAAATTTGGAAAACTCAGCAGTGGCCACAGGACTGGGAAAGGTCAATTTTCACTTCAGTCCCCAAAAAATGCAATGCCAAAGAATATTGAAACTACCACACAATTGCACTCATCTCACACACTAGCAAAGTAATGCTCAAAATTCTCCAAGCTAGGCTTCAACAGTACATGAACCAAGAACTTCTAGATTTTCAAGCTGGATTTAGAAGAGGCAGAGGAACCAGAGATCAAATTGACAACATCTGTTGGATCATAGAAAAAGCAAGAGAGTTCCAGAGAAGAATCTACTTCTGCTTCATTGAGTATGTTAAAGCTTTTGACTGGGTTGATCACAGCAAACTGTGGAAAATTCTTAAAGAGGTGGGAATACCAGACCATCTGACCTGCCTCCTGAGAAATGTGTATGCAGGTCTAGAAGCAACAGGACATTAGACGATTCTTTTCTTGTACCATTAGTAAATCCCATCCCTTTCAACTTCTCTTAGCATGATTAGTTTTTTTTTAACCTTAACAATTACAATAATCTTAACTCAAACACTCTAAATACAATCATAAAATCTTAAAGTTGGGCTTTAGATTTCTTTAAACCTATGCCTCTTCAGCCTCAGATCCCTTTTCAAGCATTTCTAGCAAGGTAGCCAACAAAGATGAGCCTGATCATTAATTTTATGGATCAACTTGATGGGATCGAGGGATATCCAGGTATTTGGCTAGGCAGGAAAGCATTCCCTCTCTCTGCTGACTTTCTTTGAGCTGGAATATCAGTCTTCTACTGTCTTCAGAAAAGAGCTTAGGCTGAGTCTCCTGTGTCTCCAGCTTGATAACTGCAAGATCTGGGGATTTCTCAGACTCTATAACTATGTGAGCTAATTCCTTACAAGAAATTATCTCTCTCTCTCTTTTTTTTTTTTTTGCAGATCATAGATAAATTTTATTTTTTCTATTTATTTTTTCCATTTATTTTTATTGGTTGGAGGCTAATTAGTTTACAATATTGTAGTAGTTTTTGTCATACATTGACATGAATCAGCCATGGGTTTACATGTGTTCCCCATCCCGATCCCCCCTCCCACCTCCCTCCCCACTCCATACCTCTGGGTCTTCCCAGTGCACCAGCCCCGAGCACTTGTCTCATGCATCCAACCTGGGCTGGTGATCTGTTTCACCCTTGATAATATACGTGTTTTGATGATAAGAAAGCTGTGGTACATATACACTCATTAAAAAGAATTCATTTGAATCAGTTCTAATAAGATGGATGAAACTGGAGTCCATTATACACAGTGAAGTAAGCCAGAAAGATAAAGACCCATACACTATACTAATGCGTATATATGGAATTTAGTGAGATGGTAATGATAAACCTATATGCAAAACAGAAAAAGAGACACAGATGTATGGAACAGACTGTTGGACTCTGTGGGAGAAGGCGAGGGTGGGATGTTTTCAAAGAAATCATCTCTTTATATATAGTATGTTTATGTGTAATATTCAAAAATTTATAATATTTGCAAATTATTTCTATAAATATTTTTGTATTGATGCGAAAATATAAACTGATATTATAAATACCATTGTTTATAATTATACCATCATATAATGTAACTATAGTATATCTAAATATACAATACATAAAGTTACACTAATATCTGTCTACACCCACAGACGTGAGGAAGAACCCTGATTAACATGATTAACTTGAAGTTCTTTGCGGTTTGATGTCCTGACCCTCGGCTTCCACTTCCGTAGTGTTCATTGTTCAACCATACTTCCCTCTGCTTGGTTCGTCTCCACGTCAGAACCTTCGCCTTGCCATTTGTACTAGCAAAGTTTCCTTTTATTGTGAGCGTGAGTAATCTAGAAATAGGAGTATTTTTGAGGAGGATGTGGATGTGGCTCAGAGGAAGGGAAGGCAGAAGAACAGAAGAACAAGGACCGCAGCAGCAGAGCCTCTGAACTTGAGCTGATGCCGAGAAGACACAATTCTAGCACTTTGGGGCTCTGTCCTTTTGATCAAACCCCAGCTTCTCAGGGTGAGAACTGAGTATTCCAGGTTTTCTAGGTGTCTCCGCCCCTGGATAAGTCACCCACCTCTGGGCAGGTTGGCGGCACAATCTCACTAGCGTCACTGTTGGCCAGGGCATCCCTTCACCCCCATTGGTTGCCTATTTCACCAGTTGCCTCTTCCATGGATGCTGATAGTGTATACAGCTGGAGAAGTCAGACATCTCAGGCTTGAAACCTGACTCTGTCCCTCTTTATGTGTGATGCTGGGGGAAAAACTAACCAGCCTAAGGATTAGCTGTTATATATGAAAAGTGAAAGAAATAACAATTGAACTTCATGATTTTTCACTCAAAAAATTACTTTCTCTAAAAGTCATTATTTCCCTTTCTTCTGAGTTTGGTCTTTTTATGCTATTATGATGTGTCCAGTAATTAAGAACACGCTGTTTCAATGAAAAGATCAATGGTTGCCAGGAATTTGTGGGGAGATGAATACACGGAGCACAAAGTTGTTTTATGAGGAGTGAAAATACTCTGAATGGCATTATAGTGATGGATGTATGTCATTATACTTTTGTCCAAACTCATAGAATGTGAAACGCTACTCCCTACATTAAAGTGAACCCGAAGATGAACTGGGGACCTTGGTGATTATAATGTGCTTAAGCAGATCATCCTTGGTTAAAAAGAGAAAAAAGGTACCAGTTACGCTCTCTTGATAATGAGTATGCATGTGAGGGGAGGGGTTATATGGGGAAATTTCTGTACTTTCCTGTCATTTTGTTGTAAGCCTAAAACTGCTTAAAAGAAAAAACAAAACAACACTCAGGGTAGATGTTTTAGACTAAACTTTTGTTTCACTTTTATGAATGTATGTATGTATATATAGGGGCTTCCTCAGTGGCTCAGTGGTATAGAATCCATCTGCAATGCAGAAGATGCAGGAGACACAGGTTTGATCCCTGGGTGGGGAAGATCCCCTGGAGGAAGGCATGGTAACCCACTCCAGGATTCTAGCTTGGAGAATCCCCATGGACACAAGAGCCTGGTGGGCTACAGTCCGGGGGTCACAGAGTCAGATACGATCGAAGCAACTGAGCACCGCACAGCATATGGTATATGGGTGTGTGTGTGTGTTGGATTCTGATGTAAAATGTATTTTCTTTTTAATCAGAAAAGTTTTCAGGCCACTGTAGTTAAATGATACTGGCAAATAAAAGCACAAGCTAACTTCAAGGGGGAAAAAAAAAAAGAAATATGTTCTCTGATGACAGACTGTTAAGAATTCTGCCTCTTCCAGTTACCAGTTTCGTGATCTGGGGCAAATTCCTTAATCCCTCTAAGTCTAGTTTCCTTGTCAACAAAGTGGTTTTAATATCTGGGGGTTCCACTGTCCTGATTTTCCCAAGATTAGGACAGAAGGCTTTCAGTGCTAAATGCAAACTTGGATGGTTGATCGCCATACATGAAATCTACATCACTGAGTTGCTGCAAGGATTAAATGAGAAAGTGTGTCTTTGTCCCTTAAAACAGCACTGAACATAAAATGAATACCCAAGAGGTGTTAGCTGTTACTATCATTAATTTATTATTAATCTCTGTAGCTGTGGCACAGACTTTCATTTCAGTGAAACTTTCTTTCATCTTTACAGTTGCACACGTGTACGAAAATTACACTTTAGGAGACTGATGCTTGAACACAGCCTGTATTCTCAAATATCTTCAGCTAGGAAAGGGCTTCCCAGGTGACTCAGTGGTAAAGAATCTGCCTGCAACACAAGAGATGCAGGTTCGATCTCTGGGTCAGGAAGATCCCCTGGAGGAGGAAATGACAGTCCACTCCAGTACCCTTGCCAGGAAAAAATCCCACGGTCAGAGGAACCTGGCGGGCTACAGTCCATGGGGTCACAAAGAGTAGGCTATGACTCAGCGACTAAGCAACAACAACATATTAGGTAAGGACTATCTGTTACATCAGGAATGGTAAAACTTAAGGAAGAAAATATAAGCAGGTAGTCTTAGAGAGGAGCTGTAAATGGGAGCTGGTTGTTGAGAGGACTGTGTTGGATTTGAAGTCATTGGTGCTGCTGCAGAAGGTTCAGTGTGATGGGTCAGGTGTGACCGATTGCGGTGGTGTGGACTCAGGACTGAGGCAGGCTGGCCAGTGTGAGCAGACAGCTGGGAAACACCAACCAAATGGCAGGAGAAAAAGGGAGGGTAATGAAACACTGTGAGTGGGGGGCTGTCAGGGGGCTCTCTACAGGAAGGGAGAAAAATGCATAAAGCTAGAGTTCATTAAGGAAAGATATTTGAGATGAACACTTAAGCTCATCCATAATAAAAGTAACTATTGAAAGATAATTATTATCATTTAGTGTATGCATTTCAAGTGTTTGTATACAAGCATATCTTAAATTTAGACTCCACAACTTCTTTTTAACCATCATCTAACATGTAATCAGCTGTTTATAAAAATTTGAATCATCAAATATTTATACTTTGGACCTTCATAGATGTATTTACAGCATATATTTAAATACTATATTTGTACTTTGTAAATTCTTTTATAACAGATTCTCTTTTCACTTAAAATATAATTGAGCACTATATTTTTAAATAATCTCCAAAATATTTGATAATGATGAGAAAACGGTTGTGTGCCTTTTCATTTTATAATTGGCAGAGTGTACATGCTAAGTCACTTCAGTCATGTCCAGCCCTTTGCGACCCTACAGACTGTAGCCCACCAGACTGCTCTGTCTCTGGGATTCTCCAGGCAAGAATAATGGGGTGGGCTGCCATGCCCCCCTTTATGATCTTCCTGACCCAGGAATTGAACTCGCGTTCCATGTCTCCTGCGTTGGCAGGCGGGTTCTTTACCACTAGCGCCACCTTGAAGCCCATATATATGTTCAGTTCAGCTCAGTTCGGTTACTCAGTCATGTCCAATGCTTTGTGACCTCATGGACTGCAGCAGGCTTTGGTATAGTCAATAAAACAAAAGTAGATGTTTTTCTGGAACTCTCTTGCTCAATATATAATGTCTATAATATGATCAGTATATAATATAATTATACATTTATTATATTCTTTGCAGCTGAAGATGGAGAAGCTCTATACAGTCAGCAAAAACAAGACCAGGAGCTGACTATGGCTCAGATCATGAGCTCCTTATTGCCAAATTCAGGCTTAACTTGAAGAAAGTAGAGAAAACCACTAGACCGTTCAAGTATGACCTAAATCAAATCTCTTATGATTATACAGTGGAAGTGACAAAGATTCAAGGGAGTAGATCTGGTAGACAGAGTGCCTGAAGAACTATGGACAGGAGCCAGTGATCAAGACCATCCTCAAGAAAAAGAAATGCAAAAAGGCAAAATGGTTGTCTTAGGAGACCTTAGAAATAGCTGAGGAAAGAAGAGAAGCTAAAGGCAATAGAAAAAGGAAAGATACACCCATTAAGAATGCAGAATTCCAGAGGATATCAAGGAGGGATAAGAAAGCCTTCTTAACTGAATAATTAAATAGAGGAAAATAATATAATCAGAAAGATTAGAGAGAAGGTTTATCTTTAACGAAATCAGAGATACCAAGGGACTATATCATGCAAAGATGGGCACAATAAAAGACAGAAATGGCAAGGATCTAACAGAAGCAGAAGAGATTAAGAAGAGGTGGCAAGATTACATAGAAGAACTATACAAAAAAATCTTAATGACCCAGATAACCACGATGGTGTGGACACTCACCTAGAGTCAGACATCCTGGAATGTGAAGTCAAGTGGTCCTTAGGAAGCATCATTATGAACAAAGATAGTGGAGATGATGGAATTCCAGCTGAGCTATGTAAAATCATTTTTTTTCACATTTCACATACAAGTCGTATCATGCTATTTCTATTCCTTCATCTGGCTTACTTCACTTAGTAAGATAATGTCTAAGTCCATCCACACTGCTGTGAATGGCATTCTGTCATTCTTATTTGTGGCTGAGAAATATTCCAGTATCATTTTTCATTAGAATTTTTGTATTTTTCTGCATAGATACGCTGCAGTGGGATTGCTGAATGATATGGTATCTCTAATATTTTAGTTTTTTATGGAGCCCCCATGCTGTTCTCCTTCATGGCTGCACCAATTTACATTCTCACTAATATATAGGAGAGTTCCTTTTTCTCTGCACTCTCTCCAGCATTTATAATTTGCAGAGTTTTAAATGATGGTTATTCTGAACAGTGTGAGGTCATGCTTTGTAGTTTTGATTTTGTTTTGACTACATTTAAAGTATTCCTGGTAGAAAAGAAACACTTGCTCTGAGATAGGGGTCCAAGTCATATTAATTTATCAGAAAAAGTTCTTGTCTTCCTAAACCTAGTGAAGCTACATATATCAAAAAGCCATGTCTCCCACACAAAATGGTCACCTCCATTTCCACTAAGGAAGCAAAGCTTAGAGTTTAAAATATCAGCTGGAGACAGGCAAAACAAATAAAAACTGAAGAAGAATGTCAGTTCTTTCTCCTTCTGTCTGAGCATCTCAGATAAATATTTTCTTGTTTTCCTTTTTGTGTGAAAGTAGAAGTTCCAATATTTATAATGAGAAGTCAATCAACGTTTTATCATGTGTTTAAAAATCTTATAAAAGATCAGAGTGTATTCTTCATAAAGCATGCTTTGAATATTATCAGTATTTAGTTCTTAGCTCAACTATGAAATAAATTTGTCATTCAACTTGTCATCTCAGAAAGATATGGCTCATTTATTTTCCATAGTTTAATTAAGATTTTTAAAAAGAATATGAAATTTTTACAGCCTAAAGATAAAAATGACAGACTAAACATATGAAAATTTAACTTTATTTGGAAGAAATGACTTCTGAAGTTTTCTGAAGGCTGAGTTAAGTTTTCTTTCATAGTTTTAGCTAGAGAAACTGCAAGATAATCTTAACACCTTTTATGGAAACAAAGAAGCCTTGCAAGATACGTAACTATACAGTAATGTAACCTCATACCTCATAAATTATAATCTAAAGAATCCACTATTTTTAATTGCCCCATTAAGTAATTAAGTTTGACTTAAGGAGAAAGACACACCTCATTCTGGAAGGACTCTAGCATAGACAGGCTAAATATTTGCCTAATGAATACCTATCTTTATAGAACTAACTGCTTTCAGCACTTAAGGTTGTGCTAGCGGGTATTCTTATTCTCTTAAAATAGTTCACACAATGATTTAAATTAGACTAATGAGGGGCTATGATTTCCCCTCATTAATTACACATTAAGAAAAAAATAATTTTAAATATAATTATGGATTCAACAGAAGATTGGCCAAAAGATTCTGCTTCCTTTTTCCTCATTAAAAATGTAGACTTTTAGAATATGAAAACTAAGAAACCATCTAGGCTTGTGTATTTCAATTTTTTAAGCTTTATAAATATTTGCTTTTGCAAATGAAATCTCATACAGAGCCCCAACATGAAAAGAGGATGTTTAAGTTTGACATAGCAAAGTGGGCCAGCTGCAAAGCTTCTGAGAAGTCCACCTTGAAAACCATCCACATGGCACTGTTCTCATTTGTAGTTACAGACAGCGAGACGTGTGCTAGTCCCAGAATTTTCTCACATCAATCTTCACAATATTTCCTTTTTTGCCTTCATCTTATTTTCTGTTGTTAGACCCCTTGACCCCCTCAGCTCCCCAGGGACAGACAAGAGCCATTCAAAAAGACTCTTCTTCCTATCAGTCCTCAGGATGCATCTCAGTAAACACGAGAGCCGCTCCCAGATTGTTGGTCAACTCTTGGATAATCCTGACTTGGGAGGGTCCAGATTTATCTTGGATGCATTTCTGTGGGAATCACTCCACCAACACTGATGTCATCTACTGAAGTCACCACTTCAAAGAATACTATGGAAGAGTTTAATGCCTCCCTCTCTATTCCAATATTAAAAAGACATTCCAGAAAGAGTAGCTAAAATGACAGACCTTTACATTCCTTCCGTACATTAACAACTATTTTTTTTCACTGTATTTCTCTTTGATTCAGTAGGCATCTGTAATCTATCTTTTTGGAGGAAAATATTGAGCCAGCAGCTCAACGGATACATTTATGTGCAAACTTTACAGAGAAAGACATCAGCTATATTTCTCTCTTTTTTTTTTTTTGTCAGCTGTATTTCTTATAAAGCCTGTATTTCCAGTGAGTGACGTAGCGCCTGGCATGTGATAAGAGCTCTATAACCATTTGTTAAACAAGATCATGCATCTTTGTGGGAGCTAGGGTACAGAGCAACAACAGGAGACACACAAAAACTTAGATGTTCTCTGTCCTAAAGGGAACTTTATGCATACAACTTCACTTTCATCCTGCAGTTTGAGGAAATACACTATTTTGTGTGCTAAAACTAACACATATAAGATGTAAATTTGCTCAACATTTTCAGGATGCAACAGGAGACTTTAAATACATTTGGTGTGACTTGGTTTCCTCTCTGCTGTATTCATGGGTTTCTGTCATTAAATTTTCTTCTGTGGAATAATTTAGAGAGCAATGGCTATGCAAAGCTGCCTCTTTCAAAGTGAAAAGTGGAACTGCACCCCTTGGGGGTTAAATCCCAGATACTTACATCATGAGACTGAAATGTTACAAGCATACACACTTGTATGTTTGCACTCCCAAATATTAGATAGTCCTTCACAGGTTTTTCGAGGGAAGACAAAATAGAGGTGTTGGGATGTGCTTTTGACTTCCCAGGATCACACAGATTCAGGTCAGGATATCAGGAAAGATGCTGAATTAAGTTATCCTGATTCCTTCCTCTGAACCTACTTGGGAGCCTATAGTTCCTGTTATGTTGGATGATTCTGCAGTGTTTTGTTCAGCAGCATTCCCAGGGACAAGAGATGAACTTGTAAACAAAAGCAGTATCACACATAATGGTATACAACTGACTCCTAGGCACTCCTATATGTACAATGATGGGCTGATTTCTCGAGTGTCCTCTAAGGAACAACTGTTCAATGAGGACGCCCACAGAGGGAGAAAAATCCAGTCTTCTCTCTTGGTCTGTGAACCTCTGTCAGCCCCACAGAACCTCATCTCTGGGAATGCCAAACAATTCATGTCTCCTGTAGCACAGGGTGGACGCCTGCCTCACAAAGGACAACATTCCATTAGGAACTATTGTGTGCATGAGAGCCTCTAAGTGGAAACACCTTGAACTCCTAGCCACAGGAGGCTGGGTGGAACAGGTTTTCCACCTGTTGAAGGCAACTGATGAGTGAAGATTTATGTTTCGACTCACTGAAAAGGTACCTCTGTACAGAAAAGCCACTGATGTACAGATTGAAGCCCTGGCAGAGGATGCGAAGGCGTGTTTTCCAATATGGTAGCCGCTAACCACATACGTGTACTGACTGCGTGAAATTAAGTAGCGCCAGGGGGTTGCAAAGAGTCAAACAGGAGTGAAGCGACTTAGCCGCCAGGCTGTCCACGTGTTCACATGCTAGTACTTTAGATATGGAGAGTTTAATAAAGCATGCCCTTATAAAGGATCTGCTTGGTTTTGCTCTTTAGAATGTGGCTACGAGAACATTTTAAATTACATCAGTGGTTCACAGTTTCTCTAGTGTGCAGGGCCACCCTAAATTAGTAAACGTGTGTATGCTGGTGTGGCTTTGCTAACTAAGAGGCGTCAGTCATTACAGAAGGGTAAAGTCACAGGCTTCAACCATCCAAAGTTTGAGTGTAAAAGTGGAACTATTAGTAAGTATGCCAGAACAATAGGCATAAATTAGAACCTAGGGCTTCAATCTGTTCAATATAAAAAAAAACGTCTGACCTACCAGTTGTTGAAGCTATCCCCAGAAGTCAAGGACATACTCATTTTACCCATAAGTCAAGTTTATGATAACTATTAATTTTCCAAACCAATACCTAAATGACATCAGGGTGTGATCAATGCTATTTGTTCACCATTGCACACCTGGCACTCTGCTGAATAACTATTTGTTAAGTAAATGAGTGAATGAATGGACACAAGTTCCGGGGATACAGGAATGTAGATTTGTGTTATATTATTCTCAAAAATGCTTTTGGATAGAGAAAAGGTCTTTCGGAGACTCGCTTTGTTTTTCAAATTAATATGTGAGAATAAATAAAGCTAAAGTTCAAAGAACAGTTTTCGGAAATTAGGTCATGTTTAAAATTCTTTATTTTATCTCTAAACCTACCAAATATTAACAATTGTTTTGAAGGAATCTAAATGATTAATTTGTAAATATGGTGATTCTCAGATGGTTTTAAATGCTTCAATAATATATATGAAATTAACATAATCTCTGAAGCCTAAATTAATTTTCAATTAAAAAAATCAAATTGTAATTCTAAGTCTGGCTTTTTTATTAAATATATATTTTTATTGAGTTATAGTTTATTTACAATGTTAAGTAGGTTTCAGGTGTACAATATAATGATTCACAATTTTCAATGGTTTTACTGCATTTTACAGTTATTATAAAACATTGACTATATTTCCTGTGCTGTACAATAGTTGTGTCTTTTTTTTTTTTAAGTCTCAGGGTCTAAGTCCTCTTGAAAATATATGTGTTTAAATCATAAAATGTGAAAATTCTTTAAACTCTTTGATTATCTCAATTTATATACTTCATTATACATTTTCCCATATTCTAAAGGTACTTACTACTAAAGAAATGATTATATCATTGCAGAGTATTTGGGGAGACGCTTGTCCAAGCACATGCCATGATAACAGAGATATCAGCTGGGATGCGTGATGATTTTTGCCAGCAACCCTGATGAAGCCCCACTGGTCTTGTTGAGAGTCAATGAGATGGAACTTCCTATCATATATCTTATTATTGTTTTCAAATCTGCATAGATTACCCCCAGGACGAGTTACAAAAATCCTAGGGCCCAGTGCAAAATGAAAATGTGACTCTTTCAAAATGTATGAAGGATTTCAAGACCAAAACGGTGAACAAGAAGCCGTAGGGCCCGAAGCATGTGATCTTGTGTAGTTACACAGGCTGTGAGCCAGGTTATGCCCTGGTCTAGCCTTAGAGGCTGCGACTCCCAGGTCAGCTGCTGGACAGACTTTCATATTTGCCTCTAATCACTCACTCGCTCATTTTATTCACCTTTCACTGAGTCTGATATAAACTTTTGTCTATGAATGTATATTACTTTTATTTACTTTGTTTTGTTTTGGTAACATTTTCTCTGTCTGGTGGACCATAAAACATCTCCAGATATAAAACTATCTAAGCTTTTGGATAATTTTCAGAAAATTTGTCTTACATCTGTCACTATTTTAATGCCATTCTTTTCAGAGGACTTTTATCAATCACTATTTTCAGCCGTCACCATCCCCAAACCTCTGAAGAAGGTCAAAAAATGGTTAAAGGACTTCCCTGGTGCTCCAGGGGTTAAGATTTGGCCTTACAATGCAGGGGTTGTGGGTTCAACCTCTGGTCTAGGAACTAAGACCCCACATACCTCGTAATCAAAAATCGAAAACATAAAACAGAAGCAATATTGTAAACAAATCCAATAAAGACTTTAAGACTGGTCCACATTAGGAAAAAAAAAAAAAGAAAAGAAAAAAAGAAAAATCTTTAAAGAAAAAAGAAATGCTAAGCCAGTCCCAACTTTACCAGTCTCTTCTCTTCTCCTGCCCCCTCACTGCTTTGTCTGTTTTCTGTCTTGCCTTTCTGCAAAAGCATACTACACAGATACTACTTTACAAGCCACAAGGAGGGCGCTAAAGACAAATTCTCACTTTTGAGAATTGACTCAAATATTTAACATGTATGCATGTGTGTTCAGTCATATCTGGCTATTTGCAACTCCATGGACTAGAGCCCACCAGGCTCTTCTTTCCATGAGATTCTCCAGGCAAGAATATTGCAGGGGGTTACCATTTCCTCCTCCAGGGGATCCTCCCAACCCAGGGATTGAACCCATGTCTCCTGTGTCTCCTACATTGGCAGGTGGATTCTTTATGACTGAACTTCCTGGGAAGCCCCATTTAGCATCTGTAATTTTTGCCTATTCTCTTTGTATTTCTGCTCTAGCATTTCCAAAATTCTCAATAAAAATTCTCAAATTTCTAACAGGGATTTAGAGGACTTTCTGTTCTTTTTAGATAGGTCAAATTTGATGCAATAACTTAGGCCAAAAATATTTTAAAATAAAAAAGAAATAATTTTGTCATAATAAAGAAAGCTTTTTTTTTTTCCCCTTCCAAACACTGGGTAAAATTTTTTAGACTATAAAACACACTCTTTAGTTTGAAATTCCAGTCCATAAAATAGCAATCCTCCAAAATTGATCGGAAGTCATATCTTCTCCCTCCCCAGTTAAGCCCTGCGGGGGAAAGAGCCTGAGACCGCAGAGGTGAGGGGTGGGTGTGGAGTCCTCTCGACCTTCTCCCTTGTTAGAATCTACTCCTGCCCTTCCAGGGTTGGAATTTAATAAGGGAAGAAATGTTAAACAAAGAAAAGTTCTCATATGACTGAAACTGTCTCATGGGTTTGTGGTCTGTGAGCCTGGCAACTGTTCAAGTTAAGCTTTGGTTCTTTGGATGACCCAATCAGAGGGGCCTCTCTTCTGAAGATCCCTTGACCCAGAAGGCACCTCTGTTTTGGTCAACTGCTTTCTCCTTCTGCAGCCCCCAGATATCTCAAAATATTTTCAGCTTCTCTCCACTGGTGCCTGTTTGCCCCTCTGGCAAGTCTCAATGGTGATGGACAGGGAGGCCTGGCATGCTGCGATTCATGGAGTCACAAAGAGTCGGACACAACTGAATGACTGAACTGAACTGAACTGATGCCCATTTTGGAAAAGACCCTCATGCTGGAAAAGATTGAAGGCAGGAGGAGAAGGGGATGACAGAGGATGAGATGGCTGGTTGGCATCACTGACTCGATGGATATGAGTTTGAGTAAGCTCCAGGAGTTGGTGATGGACAGAGAGGCCTGGTGTACTGTGGTCCATGGGGCCGCAAAGAGTCGGACATGACTGAGCGACTGAACTGAACTGAAGTCTCAATGAACAAAACTCAAGCTGACCCTACATTTATTCTTTGTTGTGTTTCTCACTTCTGCTCATTTTTCTGCTTGCTAAAACTCTGAGAATATAGGCTGCCTCATATAGGCATCATAAGTAAATGTTTCGATGTCAGCATTCTATATTTCTAAGACTAGTTTGAGACAGAAATGGGCTATAAATTTTCGCAGAGGGGAAGTTAGCATCGTGCTTTCTTGCAACTCCACACAGGGAATAACATGATTGTTGGAAAGGAAGGTAGGTTGGAGAGACTCTTTATTCTTCTACCAGCAGCACTTGGTGGAACTGTGTCAGCCTCATCAATGCAGGGAAAGACAGTCATCTTAGCAACACCAACATGCAAACTAGAGCTACTTCACATCATCAAAATCAGTAGCCTTTAGGCCCCATCCCGCAGGGCTGGTAGAGTGGTGTTTGACCTAATTAGAGGTTTTCCGCTTAAACACTTCAAGATGTATATCAGGAAAAGAGCTTGCCTTCCTTGGCAAAATAATTCAGAACTGCAAGCCAATTATGCCCTTCTATTTCAAACACAATATAGGTACCTATTTTCAAATTGTAATATCAGCAATTACATCACCCAGCTTTCTCTGAAAGGTTTTAATCCCTAGTGACTAAAGAAAGAAATTCTTGTTTCACTGTGATATTCGTTGGGAAAGCTGTAAGCCCTATTCAGAGTGGATTTCTCTGGGACTCCTACAAAGAACTTTCATTTTCCAAATACATTTTATGTTTATAGATTATATGATTTAGCCACTTTGCTTAACCAAACAATGGAAGTAGATATTTGCTTACCTATACTTTTAAATTTTATTATTATTTATTTATGGGATGAACTACAGGCATTTTTTTTTCTCTTCACTTTCAAATCCTACTATAATATGAAAGCATCAGGGTAGTCCATGGAGCTCAAGTTAATTCCTAATTCTTCTAGGTAATTAGTGAATACATATTGTTGCATGCCTAATTGTATTAAGATAAAGGGCTTGCCACACCAAACAAAGCTGTGCATTAAGCTGAAAATCTCTGTCCTTTATTTTTCATCTTAATCTTTATTTGATTCATTTTACTCTTAAACTGAGAGTACACAGTGCTACACAGCAACTAAATAAAACTAAGAAATTAGACTCACTTCTTGTTGTTCAGTCGCTCAGTCGTGTCTGACTCTTTGTGACCCCATGGGCTGTGGCACACCACTCTTCCCTGGCCATCACCAACTCCCAGAGCTCGCTCAAACTCATGTGCATTGAATTAGTGACACCATCCAACCATCTCATTCTCTGTCGTCCCCTTCTCCTCCTCCTCCTGCCTTCAATCTTTCCCAGCATCAGGGTTTTTTCCAATGAGTCAGTCCTTCGCATCAAGTGGCCAAAGTATTGGAGCTTCAGTTTCAGCATCAGTCCTTCTAATGGATATTCAGGGTTGATTTCCTTTAGACTCACTTATTAAAAGTCAATTAAAAAAAATGAACTCAAGTTTCTCTAATGCTTTCCGATGCCCATATTTAAATTTGAATAGAACTAGGACCAGAATATCTATGGTATGGCATTATCTCCAATTTCAGAATGCGCATCCAAAGAAGCGGTGCTGAAAGTTTGGCCCTAGGTGATTCAAAGGATGAGATGAGATGATCTATACATTCATTTGGTAGCTTCAGTCATTTGAAAGTGTGCAAGGTCACATGGGTGGGGTGACTGGGAAACGGTGATGCGATGTCTCTGCAGTTATATATGTTGGCCAGTTCTTTGTCTTACAGAATTCCACTGAGCTTCTCTCGTGTTGTTTAAAAACAAGGAGGAATTCAGATTACTTAGCATTCTGACTCAACCTGCAAAGTCAGAAGTTTAACTTAACCTGTGTATTTTTCATTACTTGTGGAAGAATGCTATTCTTTTCCTGACATAAATTTATGTTAAAATCAATTTTGAGAAGACATTATGCTTTCAAATATGTCATCAGGGTGTAGCACGCTAAGCTGAGTCCACCTGTCACAGCTTGTCTGGAATATAATTGTGTGAGCTCTTGTAGCAAGAATGAAATTCATCGTGTCGCCACTGGAAAAGTCTATCAAAGTCTCCATTTGTTTCACTATATCCTTGTCTGATCAAATCCACTTGAATCTAAAATTTTCTAATTCCAAGGGCTGACATGATGACAGGAAACAGCTGGTAAAAGGCCCCAAGACGCCTTATGCTCTTTCATGTAATTACAAGCAGCTTTCTAAGAATATTCAAAGGGATTACTTACAATTATGGTTCATTATGATATCATAGATTCCCCCCCCCCCCCAGAGTGGAGAGTCAAAATGTATTAACTTTGTTATTGGAGAGATATTAATGCCAAGTTTCTTTGTAAGAACAAATTGCAAAAACATTTAAGGCAGTATAAATCCAACTCTATTAGATGTGCTCTTTTCCTTGTATTCAGGGAGGAATTATCGTGAAGCTAAGATTACATGTATGTAATTTGAAAAACTCAGGATCTGCCACCAGAATACACACCCAATCAATCAAAATTATTTCTCTTTTGTGTAAAGGACTTCACATGTTATATATTACCTCATAAGATTTCTACATCAACTGTACGAGGTGAAAATAGCTTGTATTTTATTTGATAAAGTTGATTCTCAGTCTTCTTAAGTTATTTGCTCATAGTAACAGATTAGTCAGTAGATGGAAAGCCAGATTTTCTAGCTCCAAATTCAACTTTTCGCTTTTCGTAAGGAATAGGAAATAACATTTTTGAAAAACCATTGTTACAGCAGGTTGTTCCTTAGTGGTCTGCACACAGTGAATTGCTACATGTTCCTACTCATTTAATTTTATTAATAATTTTATAAAAATTGAGTGCTTCATTGACACCTGTATTGAACCATGGAAAATTTATGTAAAATTCATTATGGAAGAAAAGATATATCATTTTAATTCAATTTTATCTAAAACTGAAGCATGGTTAGACTAAATATTAATAGAAAAGACCTTTGATTCATTGCTGTTAAATATTTCATACTTCAATAAAAATTCAATGTTGTTCTCCTGGGAGAACAACTGAAAGGCCATATCAATATCTTTTATTGATATGGTCTTTCAGTACTGTAAAATTATTGAGTGTTATCTGTTATTAAATATATATATATATACATATATATACATATATATGTATATAACATTTTTGGAAAAGGTAAAATCATATTCTCTACCTAAACTAAGTGAATAGCCATATGAAAAAGCAAATGGTAGGATTTTATAATTCTTAAATTAGATCATCTTTGTTAGAATAGAATATTTCAATAATATTAGCAATACTACTCAGTGAAAGGCATTTGGTTGCAAATAATAAACTGATTCAAAATAGCTCATGTTAAAATAGGAGCAAATATTAGAATGTATGAGTTGGTCTTATACAATATTACAACAGAAAATATAGACAATCAAATTTGTGAAAAAATGCATAACACTGACCATCTTTTTATATATGCCTTGTTTCCTCTTACTAATGGACACTTTCCCTTCACTTCTCTATAAACATGGCTACAGAAAAGCCACTGATTTTAAGTAAGCAGGAAAGTATGACCAGCTTTCCTAAACCTTATTTAAGACATACTGGAAAAAAAATTATGATTGGCCAAACTCAGTAGTGTTCTCCTTCCCTTGAAAAGGAAATTTCAGGGTTATATACGAAAAATATGATGCCAAGCTCTTGTTCCTATGGTTAAAAGCAGGGAGAAGATTTGCATAAGTGTTTATGGAATAGGAAAAAAAGTATCTATGACTACATGATGTTCTATGAGTTGCAAAGTTACTTGGGAGCAACTGTCATGACTACTTTCAAGAAAGATTTTTTTTTTTAACATTTTATGCCATCAAAAAGGGAAATTGCTATATTTTTGCATTTTTTTTCTATTGTTTTACATTTCACTTGAGAATACTAATTCATACCACATCTTTAAAATTATATAGAAGTCAGTCAATGTTTGGATTAAATTAGTAAAAAATAATTTCTGAGGCACATGCATGATAATGTGTTAGGAACTTTAAAAAAGAAATGAATTAGAGAAGGATGCTCTACTCTTCAAAAGTTTATTCATTCCCAGTGAAATTGTCTAGCTTACCAACCTGCCCGGCATGATCAATATAATACTCATTGCTGTCCTTTATATTCATCCATAAAACACCCTGAGGACAGTAAACAATCTACATCAGAGACAGCCAGTTAACCATCCAACATCCAGTTCCTCCTTCATCTTTAAAAACAGGCATTCATATTGTTGGAGGTGCCAAGGAGCCTAAAACATTGCTCTCTCTCTCTCCTTTGTAGATCAAAGTGGTCAAGATACATGAGCACAAGCTTGAGTGGGACTTCAGAGAAAATTCTTTCAGAAGCTGTCCTCCTGGGCCATTCATCCTGGCCGTAAATGAATAACTAAAATTGGACTTGCCCTCTTGCCCTAAACTCTAAAACTCACTACCCCCAACGACACATAAAAAATATAGATGGTGGCCTTTCTGACGCATTGAACAGTGAACCTAGCAGGACTGTTATCCTTAAGAGAAACACTGGAGATGATCGCCACCTTTTTCCAGGCTCTCTGAATGGGGGAGCTTTCTCACTTTGTTGCAGAGGGGTGGAACTCACCTAGAATGGTAATTTCACTGGGCTAGAGAGGCAAAGATGAGAATTTCAGCCTACTGTAGAGTTCTGTTTCAGGGACCAGGATATCATAAAGGAGTGGCCCACGCAGAAATCTGATAGAAGTTCAACATTGTCCTGTGGCCAAAGTCTTGACTCTCCATGTGTAGGCTGGGACTCCACAAAGCCTAGCAGAGTAGGTTCGTGGGTAAGGAGGCTGCATGGAACTGAGAGGCACTGGGATTTCAGCCCATCAGAGCAGAGAGACCTGAGAAACGGGTATTCAGCTGACATCCCTGAGGCGCTGCACTGGGAATGAGAAACCCTTCATCCTTCAAATTCTGGAACTGTTTGGTGTGCATTTATTCACTGATGCTTCTGTTCATATTTCTGGTGGCTCAGTCGGTAAAGCGTCAGCCCGCAATGTGAGAGACCTAGGTTCGGTCCCTGGGTTGGGAAGATCCCCTGGAGAAGGAAACGGCCACCCACTCCAGTACTCTTGCCTAGAAGATTCCATGGATGGAGGAGCCTGGTGGGCTACAGTCCATGGGGTCACAAAGACTTGGACATGACTGAGTGACTTCACTTTCACTTTCTACTTGATGCCAAGACCTGGGCTTATGGCAGAGAAAGTCCTTGAACTATTTGAAATCCCTCATTGTGACAGGACCTGACAGAATAAAAGAAATGAGGCCAGTAAATGCAAGGCCTTCTCCTGGAGTGATGCAAAACCTGTTATAATAATTGGACACTGTTTTTCAATGTCTATCTGTAACATAAATGAGGCTTCCTTGGTAGCTCAGCGGTAAAGAATCTGCCTGCCATTGCAGGAGGCATGGATTTGATCCCCAGGTCAAGAAGAGTCTGTGGAGAAGGGAATGACAGCCCACTCCAGTATTCTTGCCTGGGAAATCCCATGGACAGAGAAACCTGGCACGCTACAGTTCATGAGGTCACGAAGAGTCAGACACACTTAGCGACTAAATAACAACAAATAATATAAGTATGTAGTATCAGAAATAAAGCAAACATATCACTTTATTTATGTCCTGATGGCAAGTACTGGAAAATTTGAATAATTTTAGAGCTTATTTTTACAAATAAAAATACATCTTTGATTCAGTAAGTAACTTCTATTTACTGAGTCCTTAATTCTATTTGATCTTTTTTATTTTAAGATTTTAAATAAAACTGTACTTACTAGTCAAGTAGAAAGTTGTTCAGAAACACTCAAAAGTGTCTTCCCATGATAATTATCTTCATTAATAGGAGAAGCTGCAGGAGATTGTAGAAACAGTGAGATATCCTTAAGAATGGGGATAAATGATAGGGATATTTCAAATCAGGCTATAGAAGTTTCTATTAATGTTTCATCTTTCCCACCAGTTAAACAAAAAATTGTACATCAATTTTTGAGAGATTTAAAAGAGATATTTAAATTAATTAATGCAAAGTCTTTGTACACTTATTCATTAAGTATATCTGGAGTGTTATCATCATGCAAAAATAACTGTTACAAAAATTATATTAAAACAGAATGCATGTGAACCATTTACTAAAAGCCATCCAAATGCTCTGAATGAATTCAGATCTCTGGGTGAAATTCGAATGACTATCCAGGATGTGGGGGCTTCCCAAGGATTCAAGTGATAAAGAATCCACCCACCAATGCGGGCACTGCAGGAGACACAGATTCAATCCCTGGGTTGGGAAAACTCCCTGGAGGAGAGCGTGGCAACCCACTCTAGTATTCTTGTCTGGAGAGTCCCATGGATTGGAGCCCACCATGCTCCTTTGTCCATGGGGTCACAAAGAGTTGGTGATAACTAAAGTGACTGAGCATGCATACATGCTTGTATCCAGAGTGTGAGGAGATTTTGCAGGTAGAATCTTGGATTTCTGCTGTTTGCTTGTTTTAGTGATAGTGGAAACTAGAGAGACATTAGGATACTAAAGAGCTGCCACTCACTGAACAGACAGAAATTCTGGAAAATGAGTCAGGAATTCAGACAGAGCACAGTGGATATATTTGTCTATGGGTTCTGGGGGTTCGTCTGGGAACTCAGAGGCTGGATTCTGAAGGCTCATTGACTTGCCAAAGATGGCTGTCAGTTGACATGTAAGCTAGAGAGGTTTGATGGAGTTGCTGTTGTCGTTATTGTTCAGTTGCTCGGTCGTATCTGACTCTTTGCAACTCCATGGTCTGCAGCACGCCAGGCTTCCCTGTCCCTCAGTATATCCTGGAATTTGCTCAAATTCAAGTCCATTGAGTTGGTGATGCCATATCCTGAATATATGTCCTGGACATCCTTACAACATGAAGGCTTATGTCCAGGGAAAGTGTCAGAAGAGACAGAGAGACCCTGGAAAATGTATCTTTTTAATAACTCAGATTTGAAGAAGTCATACAGGATCACTCACGTCACACTCCATTGTCTGGGGCAGTAACAAACGACCAGCTGAAATTCTGGGGGGGAGGGGGGAGGGTGGGTCATGGTGAGGAGGTAAGTTATATTATAAAACGAGCACATGTGATTGTATATGCACCATATACCACGTCACAGTAGACCTTAAAAGTTACTTTTTAAAATATCTTATTCTCTTCATTAAAAAAAAAAAATCCCTGTCACTCCTTAAAGAGATGTTTACCAAAATAACAGACATCTGGTACTCACCAAGGTATAAACATATAAAAAGAAGTTACCTCTAGTCCCAGTCATTGAGAACTCCATTCTGCAGAAGAAGAAATACATAGATCAAAAATTAACTTTTGTGATTTTTATCACTTATATTTTAAGAGTATTAATAAGGTAAAATGAAAATAACAGGACAAACTATAGACATATAATGCCTTACTGATGAGAACTTCTGCTTCATGGTTGACCAAATCATGACCTTCTCTTTGCAAACTCCCAGTAACTCCAGATGAATCTAGGGTGAATTGGTATAATGCATTTTCAGTTCAGTTCAGTTCAGTCACTCAGTCATGTCTGACTCTCTGTGACCCCATGAACCGCAGCATGCCAGGCCTCCCTGTCCATCACCAACTCCCAGAGTTTACTCAACCTCATGCCCATTGAGTCGGTGATGCCATCCAGCCATCTCATCCTCTGTCATCCCCTTCTTCTCCTGCCCCCAATCCCTCCCAGCATCAGGGACTTTTCAAATGAGTCAACTCTTCGCATCAGGTGGCCAAAGTACTGGAGTTTCAGCTTTAGAATCAGTGCTTCCAATGAACACCCAGGACTTTTCTTTAGGATGGACTGGTTGGATCTGCTTGCAGTCCAAGGGACTCTCAAAAGTCTTCTCCAACACCACAGTTCAAAAGCATCAATTCTTTGGTGCTCAGATTTTTTTTTTTTTTTTCTTTTAGCTTTCTTTATAGTCCAACTCTCACATCCATACATGACCACTGGAAAAACCATAGCCTTGACCAGACAGACCTTTGTTGGCAAAGTAATGTCTCTGCTTTTTAATATGCAATCTAGGTTGGTCATAACTTTCCTTCCAAGGAGTAAGCGTCTTTTAATTTCATGGCTGCAATCACCATCTGCAGTGATTTTGGAGCCCCCCAAAATAAAGCCTGCCACTGTTTCTACTGTCTCCCCATCTATTTCCCTCTTCACTCTCTGCCATAAGGGTAGTGTCATATGCATATCTGAGGTTATTGATATTTCTCCCGGCAATCTTGATTCCAGCTTGTGCTTTCTCCAGCCCAGCGTTTCTCATGATGTAGTTAAATAAGCAGGGTGACAATATGCAGCCTTGACATACTCCTTTTCCTATTTGGAACCAGTCTGTTGCTCTATGTCCAGTTCTAACTGTCACTTTCTGACCTGCATACAGGTTTCTCAAGAGGCAGGCCAGGTGGTCTGGTATTCCTACCTCTGTCAGAATTTTCCACAGTTTATTGTGATCCACACAGTCAAAGGCTTTGGCGTAGTCAATAAAGCATAAATAGATGTTTTTCTGGAACTCTCTTGCTTTTTTGATGATCCAGTGGATATTGGCAATTTGATCTCTGGTTCCTCTGCCTTTTCTAAAACCAGCTTGAACATCTGGAAGTTCTCGGTTCACATATTGCTGAAGCCTGGCTTGGAGAATTTTGAGCATACCTTACTAGCATATGAGATGAGTGTAATTGTGCAGTAGTTTGAGCGTTCTTTCAGATTGCCTTTCTTAGGGATTGATGAAAACTGACCTTTTCTAGTCCTGTGGCCATTGCTGAGTTTTCCAAATTTGTTGGCATATTGAGTGCAGCACTTTCACAGCATCATCTTTCAGGATTTGAAATAATGCATTTTATATGTATATATATGTATGTATGTATATATATGTATATATTCTCATGCGTGACACCCTGTTTCTGAGTCTCTACTTCTTTAGTCGTAACTACTCAGCCTATAGATAGATGCTTGTGAGATAGTGGACAATACATAATAGTTTGGTTTCTTCCCCTCATCCCTAGCACTGAGCATGTAAAACTCCTGCAAATTCCTAAGTGTTTATAGCATCTTTTGTTCTAATGAAGTGACTCTGATTGGGCTCCTGATGGTTCCTAAATGATGGTGGGTTACGAGAAAGACCAAACCATGATTAATAGCTTGGAATTTTTATCCCTGCTCCCCTCTCCCCTATTCACCTATAGAAGACAGAGGAGCTGGAAGTAGAGTTAATGTAATTGATCATGCTTACATGAATAAGCTCCCTAAAATCCCAAGAGTAGGCAGTACAGAGCACTTTGAGGAGAGTGAACAAACCCACTTGGGAAGGGAGTGCATCCCGCTCCCCTGGGACAGAAGGTGCTGCCCTCAGGATTCTCTGAGACTTTGCACCTCCTCATCTGGCTGTTCATCTGAATCCTCCAAGACAAGCTTTAATAAACAGGTAAATGTAAGCAAGTGCTTTCGTGAGTTCTGTGAGCTGCTCAAGCAAATTAATTGAACCCAAGAAGAGGGTCTTAGGAACCTCCAATTTGTAGCCAAATCAGACAGAAGTTGAGGGTAAACAGGGCACCTGTTACTTGAGTTGGACGGGGCAGTCTTTGTGGGGCTCAGCCTTTTAATCTGCGGGGTCCAACACTGTTTTCAGGTAGATAGTGTGAGGATTGAATTGAACTGTTGGACATCCAGCTGTTGTCTCGGAGAGTTGCTTAGTGCGGGGAAAATCCTCAGTATTTGGTATAAGTATCAGGTGTAAAGTGCTCTGTGTGAGTAATAAAGGAGAAACACTGCTATTGGGAGGGCAGAAGTTTACCGACTCCACCCTTGACCAAGGAAGAAACGTTTGGTTCCCAGCAATCAATCAGATCGTCTCTCATTTATCAGAATTTGTACATAGAGATAAAAGCAATTACAAGGTGGGGCAAGGTCCTAGAGGAAATGTCCATGAATTTTTACCATATATGCACCCAGAGTTATCCTGATTGCCACTTTTCCTGAAATCTGGGTAGTCACATTTTCTTTTCTTTGTGATATCCCAATTTTGTATGTACTTGATATGGCTCTGTGTGTGTGTGTGTATGTATATGTCTCTGTCAGTTTTATGGTTCTCATAAGAAAAAGTTTCGTGTCTTGTATCCATTAATGAAAGGTCTTCCAGCCCCTTTTTTTTTAATTTGTCTTAAGCAAGTTGGCATGAAACTTAATAACATTTAATTTTAAAATATATTGATACATATTTTACATTTACAATTATTACTTTAAGATTGAAAATATAAAATTTAATGTTTTAATTTGCTGCTTACATAATTTATATATATCATATATATATATATATATATATGTCATATATATATATATGTCTTTGACATTTACAGGAATAACTCACTATTGATAAGCTAAAATATAAAATCAATTTCTGTGGATAGAATTTTGTACAATCTGTTCACTTTGTTTGGAAATAAATTATCCATCACTTTATTAAATTGCAGACAGAAAAAGATAAGAAAAAACATAGCCTGTATTTAAAAAACTATTTCTAGCTATTACTTATGCTTTAACATTTATGCCTTGATCCCTTTAAAACTTACAATTTTTAGTGTTAAATACTGGCTCTGGCAAATCACAAGTCTTCTTTACCAATAGTTTCTCAGCTTTGAGCATTTTTAAATATAGACCTAAAAATATTACAGGGGCTTTTGCTTTTGTTTTTCAGAGTTTTTTTGGTCCTCTTAAAAGAAACTTCTAAGAAGTTCACTAAGTATAAATAGAGAGCAGGCAACACAGAAGTCCTGAAGCAAAACCTGCTTAATTCTATATTTTGATTCACAGCAAAAATATGTCTCTATGCATAGGCTATTTTTATTTAAATCCATTTTTTTTTTACTTCTGTGTCTATGAGATTTATTAACAAGGATCTACACTGAGTGTTGAATTCGTTCAGATTTTGTCTGTAGGATGGAGGAAAAGACCCATTTACATTCACACATGATGTTGTGCTTTTTTTTGCCTTGTAACTACTGTCGATGTTAAACCAGACCAATTACATTTGTTGACTTAACATTCACAATTTCTACTAATAAAGTATGGCCCCAGAGATCCGTGACCTGGAGTAATTTATAACTGAGCTACAGCACAAATTTGATTCAAGCATTTTGAAAGGCTGGTGAGTAATGCAGTTAATGAAGAAGCCCTGCTGACTACATTGCAACCACACCTCAAGGAAAACTATTCCTTGGTGATTGCGGTTTATGTGGTAGCTTGGATAAAGTGAGAAAACCAAGCATTAATGTTTTTGCACATATTTCTAAGAAGAAGGCCATTGGTAGTGCTCACTAAAGACATGAAGAAAAAGTAGAGAGGTCAAAGAAAATGATGATTATAGTAAAAAATGAGATATTTTGCATCAAAAATATTACTCTATCCTTCGGCTTTTCTGTGAATTGTTATTGGAATCAGAGGTGTAATCATATTGAAATTTCTTTTTTTTTCTTTTTTTTGAAGACTATTTTTTAGCTGGTATTGTATCTTTCATCAAATGGTACATAATGCCTGGTTATCTCTCTTTTGGGATGTCAGAGCCACTGATCTTCAAAGCAAGGGATTGCAAATGGGGCTATTTTTCCTATTTGTGAAATACTTTAATAACTAGAGACTTTCTCACATTTACTCTCTGGTTATCTACTGTGTATTTTCTATAGAAGAGACATGATAAATATATGATTTTTTCCTCTTTTAATTATCTGTTATAAAATACAGAGTTGATTTCACAGCACCTTCAAAAGGGATCCATTAGATTTTGTGTGGGGGGCATCATTTTAAAATCATGGAATTTAAACAAATTTGATAGGTTTAAATCTACTGAAATTTTTGTCTCTACTGAAGGGCACATAGTTCCTTTTTTGACTAGTGGAAGCCTGTTTATATTGACTCCTGAATCATTTTGACATGACTCCAGAAGTAATTGACAGTCTCTTGCAATTTGGTAATATTAACAAAAGATGACCCCAAATCATCTCGTAGATATAATGATCTAGGCCTAAAACATCCCTGGTTTGTTTAACTTTTAAATGTATCTTCAAGACTGTAATTTGAGTGCTGGTAGAGTTGTTTATCGAGGAGGCAATGGCACCCACTCCAGTCCTCTTGCCTGGAAAATCCCACGGATGGAGGAGCCTGGTAAGGGGCAGTCCATGGGGTCGCTAAGAGTTGGACACAACTGAGCGACTTCACTTTCAATTTCCTTTTCATGCATTGGAGAAGGCAATGGCAACCCACTCCAGGGTTCTTGCTTGGAGAATCCCAGGGACAGGGGAGCCTGGCGGGCTGCCGTCTGTGGGGTCGCACTGAGTCAGACACGACTGAGGCGACTTAGCGGCAGCAGCAGGAGGGTTGTTTATTGGCTTCTCTGGTTGCGCAGATGGTAAAGAATCTGCCTACAATGGAGGAGATGCAGATTTGATCCCTGGGTCAGGAAGACCCCTTGGAGAAGGGAATGGCTACCCACTCCAGTATTCTTGCCTAGAAAATTCCATGAACAGAGGAGCCTGGTGGACTAAAGTCCATGGGGTTGCAAAGAGTCAGAAATGACTGAGCAACTAGAACTTTCATGAGAGTTGTGTATGGCTACCAGCTTCATCATTGTTTCTGGACCCTTCAGGGATTTGTGCCATACTACACCATGGTAGGAGAAGGCACTGGCACCCACTCCAGTGCTCTCGCCGGGAAAATCCCATGGATGGAGAAGCCTGGTGGGCTGCAGTCCATGGGGTCGCTAAGAGTTGGACATGACTGAGCAACTTCACTCTCAGTTTTCACTTTCAGGCATTGGAGAAGGAAATGGCAACCCACTCCAGTGTTCTTGCCTGGAGAGTCCCAGGGATGGGGGAGCCTGGTGGGCTGCCGTCTATGGGGTCGCACAGAGTTGGACATGACTGAAGTGACTTAGCAGCAGCAGCAGACCACCCTGGTAACACAATAAGCAAGATCCAGATCACGGAAAACTCCACTAGAGAATTAATCCGGTAAGTGATTATTTTAAATGTGGACTAAACTCCAGACATATTTAACAATCATGGTAAACTAATGTTTAGTAAACATCTCAATTTAAGTCTTCTTAACTCAGTCAAGTATTAGAATAGAGCCTGGAATTGTAATTGGGAGTATTTAATACTTTAGAAGGTTTATAACAAAGGATATCATCAGTTTAAAATTAGAGAAGAGTAAAAAAGTTGGTTTAAAACTCAACATTCAAAAAACTAAGATCTGGTCCCATCACTTCCGGGCAAATAGATGGGGAAACAGTAGAAACAGTGGCAGACTTTATTTATTTATTTATTTTTTGCTCCAGAATCACAGCAGATGGTGACTGCAGCCATGAAATTAAGATACTTGCTCTTTGGAAGAAAAGCTATGACCAATCTAGACAGCATATTAAAAAAAAGCAGAGACATTTCTTTGCCAACAAAGGTCCATCTAGTCAAAGCTGTGGTTTTTCCAGTAGTCATGTATGGATGTGAGAATTGGCCTATAAAGAAAGCTGAGCACTGAAAAATTGATGCTTTTGAACTGTGATGTTGGAGAAGACTCTTGAGAGTCCCTTGGACTGCAAGATCCAACCAGTCCATCCTAAAGGAAATCAGTCCTCAATATTCATTGGAAGGACTGATACTGAAGCTGAAACTCCAATACTTTGGCCACCTGATGCAAAGAACCAACTCATTGGAAAAGACCCTGTTGCTGGGAAAGATTGAAAGCCAGAGAAGAAGTGGACGACAGAGGATGAGACGGTTGGATGGTATCACTGACTCAATTGACATGAGTTTGAGCAAGCTCTGGGAGTTGATGATGGACAGGGAAACCTCATGTGCTTCAGTTCATGGGGTCACAAATAGTTTGACATGACTGAATGACTGAACTGAAATGAACCTTAGATAATATTATCCCTCAATGAATATTATTGAAAATACTTCCATATGATCATGTGTTCGATAAACTGTTTAACAGTGATCAAGAGATTAGACAGCACTGACATTCCACAATTTTTTGTGTTTACTACAAAAATAATTTCTCACTCATCCTGAGTCAGTACACTTTATTTTTCAAAATTGTGCAATCCAAGGGGAGATGCAACATTCAGGTCTATAACTAAATATAAACAGCAAATTGTTTTCATATTTTAGCATTGTCCTTAAATACTGTTAGCCAGTGACGTGGGGGTCCTCTCCTCTCTCTCGTTTCCTCAGTCTAACCTGGGGAGGACCCGCAGATTTCCCGAATATGTCTGTGACTCCTGGTGTCTCTCTCCCTGAGAATGTTCTCTGGCCTCTCCAGCCTGCAAAGCCAGCACGAGGGACGGTCAGAAGTGCCAGGAGGTTAACCCTCAAGAAGCAATCTCTAATCAGTGAAAGATGAGAGGATCAATACTCCTGTTTTCTTGTTCCCTTCTTCCAGTAGGTAGCCTGTGCATTAACCCACCTTTTACTGGTTTTCTTCCCTTCCTTGTGAGAACCAGAACAATCACACCCATTGATTATGTAAGAGCAAGAACTTAGACATCACCCTTATCAGTTATGCAATGAAACCACAGAATGTCTTGTGACTTGTATACACATTCTTCTTTGCTTAGATTTTTGCCTGGCTTGGACCAAGTTGTCTTAAGAAATCAACCAACGCAAAGACTTGTGTTCCACCCTAAGAACCTCTGAGTCAAACCTAGTAGTAATAAATATTGTACAATCATTTCTCTAATGATACACCATTCAAAATGGCCTATGTAGTGTTCTCCCTTGATGCTCTAGGTAATTAGAACTCTGTTTGCCTATATAGGTGGAGAAGGAAATGGCAACCCACTGCAGTAATCTTGCCTGGAAAATTTCATGGACAGAGGAGCCTGGTAGGCTACAGACCATGGGGTTGCAAAGAGTCAGACATGACTGAGCGACTTCACTTTCTTTTCTTGCCTATACAGTAACTGGTTTCTTTATTTGAAGGGAGCATGTTTTATAAGCTAATCTCAACTCTCACCTGAATCCTTATTCATAAATTATTCTCTCAATATCTGCTTTTGGGGAAATTGAAACTATGACAAATAAGCTGAAAATTTTTAATTATTATTATACAACATATTAACATAAAATAGAAGAGAAAGAATGAAAAAGAATGAGCCCTGTATGTGATCACCTAACATTCACTAGCTTAAGTTTTTGCCCACTCCCCCAAGGTGAATTATCTGAAGATCTTAGAGTTTAGACATTATGCATGAAATTCCAAAGCCACAGGCTGACAGCTGAGATCTAACTCTTCTCCTCAGAGCTGTAGCACTGATCTCTCTTAGTGGTCAGAGGATGCACTCTCATTTTACATTACCTGTGATAAAATAAATTTTACAGGAGCTTAGTGAAGTTAGCTATAAAATCCATAACTTTATAATAGAGACAATTTTTCTGGCTTATAAGGAATCCTGATGTTTACCACATGCTGTGAACTGAATTCTACCTTCCTCAAATTCATATACTGAAGCCCTAACTCCTAACCAAAAGACAGAGTCTTCAGGAGTTAATTAAAGAGTATAAGGTTAAGATCAGAAAAGTGAAAGTCACTCAGATCATCCACCTCTTTGTGACTGCGTGGACTGTGGCCCACCAGGCTCCCCTGTCCTGGAATTCTCCAGGCAGGAATACTGGAGTGGGGTGCCATTTCCGTCTCCAGGGGATCTTCCCCACCCAGGGATCAAATCCACATCTCCTGCATTGCAGGCAGATTCCTAACCGTCTGAGCCACCAGGGAAGTGGGCTGGAATCCAAAACCGTGGCCTTTTATTAATAATAAAGGAGAGACTGTGTGTGTGTGCCCATCTCTCTGTCCATTTCTCTCTCTCTCTACTTCATCAAACAGAGAAAGCAGCCATCTGCAAGCCAGAAGGATGGCTCCCACCAGAGCCCAACGAGGCTGACACCTAGATCGAGGACTTCCAGCCTCCAGCACTTTGAGAAAATGCATTTTTGAAGTTTAAGCCACCCAGTATACGGTATTTTTCTTATGGTAGCCTGAGTTGACTAGTTCAAGACTTCTAGACCTAACTTATAAAAACAATGCCATCAACAATTATCCGTATTTTCTTCTTGCTAACTATGTGTGGAACATGGTGGAATCCTGGAACCACCACTTGAATAAAAATTACATTTTTGATCATAAACTCAAGTTTTGAAATGTGTGTGATAATTTGACTTTAGTCACTGAACCACTTAGACTTGTTGTATATCTTGTATATCTGTTATAGCAGTCAGGGTTACCTTACAAACAGAAATAACTACCTTTCAATGAAAGGTTGTGCCATCACACCAGGAACGGTGTCACTGACCCAGAGGGAAATCAGGAGACAGTGAGGGCACTTATTTCAGAGGCTAAAAGGTGGACAAACTCACCTTGCAAAGGCAGAATGCTCGTGACACTGATTTCTATAGAGAAAATTATTTATCCACCAGTCTCTGTTTATGTACAGCAATAGAAAACATTTAATGATAATGTGTTTTTAATTTTGCTTTTGTGCTTATTGCAAGATACTAAAAAGTGCTAAACCAGGAAAGAATTTGGTCAGTGTATAATCAGAGGCAGAGGGAATACAGAGAGTCTAGAAACTTAAGGTCTCAAAGAATTAGAAAAACTAGTTGATTCTAGATCCCAAACAGTAGGATATCAAATTAAAACATTAAAAAAAAATGGCCTTTGACAAAAGCAGTCAAGGACTTCACAGTTTTGCCCTACAGAAACATTTAAATGTGTGTCCTTCCTATCATTTCAGAGATTCTCCAACTACCTATTAAACGAGAAAGAGATTCATAGGGATGAGAAAGTGAAGAAATAAATTAGCCTTCAGAAGGAAGTATAGAAAAGAATTTGTGTGTAATCGCTGTTATAAGGTACCAAGCGAAAGCAAATAAATAAACAATAAAACTTTTGGAACAGCATTTCCAAAAGCGCTCCACGGACCTGAATTATAGAACTGGAGAAACTATTAACTGTGTTATCATTAAAACAACTTTTTGATTGCCCAGACTTACAGTATCAGGAAGCGTGCTGTGAAAGCTGTGGGTAGCTAAAGGGGACACAAAATAACCGCTTCAGGTTGTGGCCTCGTAGAACAATAGAGGGAAAGGAGCCTTCTGGAGGGTAGAGCCGTGGGCGATAAAGGGTAAAAAACAAAAGATTTCCTCCCAGAAAGCAGGATTAGGATCTCATCTGGACCTTCACCCTCCACCAGGACATGGGCATCCTGTCACATCTTTCTGGCCGAGGTTCATCTTGTTACAGGCTAGAGGCCGCTAGGCATGGCCCTTAATTTTGTTTTCCTTATGGAAGTATTGATTATAGTTACCTTGCCTTCACTCTATCAATTTTTATTGAGTGGGATGGTATAGGTAATTTATCTTTTTGTATTATCAAACCTGAATCTTGAGCAATTACTTCTAGACTTGAATGGATGTGTGTCACTCAGATATCCTTGACTTTGAGATGGTAGCAATGACTGGATGAAACTTTGGTTCATCTCCTTGGAAAAAGGGGTGAGTATATTCTATGTGGGGGATAAGGGTAAAGATATTTGATACCCAAAAGAGTAGAGGACGTCAGAGACCGATTAAATATTCACCAACCCATTTCCTCCTTCACTCAGGCACTAAGGCAAGCTACATTTTCCAGCTTCCCTTGCAGTTAATTTCTACCATGTGAGTGAATTCTAGTCAGTAGAATGTAAGACTAGGTCTGCCTTTCAGAAAGACTGAGTGACTTTTAACTTTATTTTGGCTACCTGATGCAAAGAACTGACTCATTTGAAAAGACCCTGATGCTGGGAAAGATTGAAGGTGGGAGGAGAAGAGGAGGCCGGGGATGAGATGGTTGGATGGCATCACTGACTCGATGGACATGAGTTTGAGCAAGCTCCGGGAGCTGGTGACGGACAGGGAGGCCTGGCATGCTGCAGTCCATGGGTCACAAAGAGTCGGACACGACTGAGTGACTGAACTGATTCATAATTCATCTTAACCTATCCACTTGCTGCTACAAGAATAAAAGTCAAGATAAGCTAAAACAAGTGCATGAAATAAAGCTCTATGTTTCCACATTTTAAATGTAGTATATGAATTTAATCTCACAACATCCAAAAGTTATGAGAGATTCTGTACTTTGTTACTCATTTTTTTTAAATATTCAAAATATCTTTTATATAATACTTATAAACATATTTCAGAAACCTGTCTCTGGGGTTAGGACGATCATAATTCAACGTGGACAGGGCCATGTCTTCATCATGAGGAGAGGACCTTACTTTAGTGAACATGGCTGCTCAAAGTCTCCCATGGATTTTGCGGTCCTTTGCTGCTTTGCCTTAAGCCCCAGTCCCCGATACTCGTCAAGTCTTCCTCCAAGATGGGACCAACCTCTGAACTCCAATATCAAGAAGTATAAGCTTTGACCCCCTACACACCAAGTCTTCCCCTTGGTGTTTAGCTCTTCTTCCTTGGTGCTTGGTGCTTGTATTGATTCTGATAAGATCTACTACTTGTCACTGGTAGACCTTCTGATGCCAATGTCCCATTAATATCTTCCCTTTGAGTTTTCCAGAAAAGCGCCAAGCTGCAGGTGAGGGAGCATCCAGCCCATTCCTCAAGGTCTCTGGAGGCCCGTTAAGGACAGGATTACACTGAAGAGATTCAGAGGCAGTACTCAGCATAGGGCCAGATACTTGTTTGTAAGAACACCACTCATAGGCAGAATGTTGGTCCCTTCCCAGTGATGTCCAGCCTTCCCTGGAGATGGCTGTTAATATTTGTCATACCTCTTGGTCACACGAATGTTGTCCCACAAAAGCAGTCCCTTTTCTTGTTTCTTTCCATGAATATTCAGAATTATAGGTTGATAATAGGCCCATTCTGGACTAGGGTGAATCTGGTTAACCCTGACTTACCTCTTTGAGTCTCCTGCTCCGTCTCTATTTCTATTTATTCCTTCTTGACAACTTTATTAACAAAATGTTTAATGTTTTCTTTTCTTATGCAAAATCATAAAGAGCTTTAAGACCTGTCAGGAAAAGAAAAAATTCTAACTTGTCAGATAAAACTTACTCCCATTACCATTGAGTAATGATTGTTCATCCCTGAAGTATAATGACAAGTGATATTTTCCCCTATCTGGAAAGGAGGAAAAGAAAGTGGAAGAAACACATTCATTCCTATTCTTTTTATGGGTTGCATTGTGTCCCTCCCACCCCCAAATTCATAATATTTTAATGCTTAGAATCTCAGGATCCGACCTTATTTGGAGATAGCATCTTTACAGGGGTAATAAAATTAAAATGAGTCTTATTCGGGTGGACCTTAATCCAATATGAGTAGTATCTTTGAAAAAGGGGAGGGAGGCGGGAGGGGGGATCAGGAAGGGGAACACATGTAAATCCATGGCTGATTCATGTCAATGTATGGCAAAAACCACTGCAATATTGTAAAGTAATTAGCCTCCAACTAATAAAAATAAATGGGGAAAAATAAATAAAGAAAAAAGAAAAGGGGGAAAGTTAGAGGCAAATAGGAACAAAGGGAGAACACCATGTGAAGATAATGTCAGAGATTGGGTGATGTCAGAAGCCAAGGAACACCAGTGTAAGCAAGCAAGCACATGCAGGGGAGATTCTGCCTTAAAAACCATGGAAGGAACCCATGCCAACACCTTGACCTCAGATTCTGTCCTCCAAAACCAAGAAACAATCAGTGTCTGTGGTTTATGCCACCCTGCTTGTGATTATTCTGACAGTCTTGGGAAACTTATACACCCTCCTTCAAGGACCGACTGAAGAACATCTTGTTAATACCACATGGTCAAACCATGTAGCAAACACTGGGTTCTTATGTCTTGCTCCCTAAGAATTCCCGCTGTCTAGAGACCCCAACACTTGGCAACACTTTTGTTTGAGTTGATTGGTTCCTCCTCACCTTTTTTTTAATCCCACTTGACAGATCCTTCCTAACTGTGGTGGTGGGTAAGAATGGAAGGTAGTGGGAGGAATGGAGGGTGAAGGACTCACTGCTCCCTGCCTGTAGGAAGATTAATTATTCTCCTTGACTGTGAGTTTGCCTATAGTGAACGCTTATAGTGTCACAGTGTTTCAGAGAAAAAGAAAAAGAGTGAGTTTTATTTAGAGATGTCTGTTTGACACTTGTAGTTCAGATCTGGGAGCAAACACAGGGATAAAAGACAGAGGTATAGACCTGGGAATTGGTGAAATTCTGAGAGTAGATGAGAGTTTATAGAAATTTTCTGTATTCATAAGGAATACAGCTGAGGGCAGAATCCCTTAAATCAGCATTTAGAAGGCAAAAAGGATAATAAAATACAGATATTTATTATCCTCCTAGTAAGTACTAGATTCTATACACAAAATAAGAGCTAACACAAAACTCACTAGATGTCAGGTATCATTTGAAATTTTTTTTTAAATGTTACCTAATCTAAACTGTCTCAAAACTGTACTTAGGTAAGTGCTATTATTATCCCCACTTCTGTGACGAAGAACTGAGGCTCTGAGAGGTTACTGAATAAGTAGAGAGCAAGTGTACATTGCTAGGTCCTCTGGCCCAGAGTCTGTGCTCCAACTGACCACAGAACCCTGCCAGGAGTAATCGCTCTAACTAAAACCAATGATAGGTGGATGTGTGTGAATCTGCTACCTACCAGGGTTCTTGGCCTTCCCCAATCAATAGAAACTGACTAGAGGCTAGACAAGAAATTCAGACAAGGCTTTATTGGGGCTCCCGATACAGCAGGAAGGATAGAAAGCAAATAAGAGGGCCCCCTGCTTGCTTTGTCCCCAAGGGGGGCAAGCTTTTTCCTGACACCGGTGAGGGTAGGGATGTGTCCAGAGATTGGGCCAGAGGGATGGTTTAGGTGATGTAGCCACTCCTTAGGCAGGATTGTGTGCAGGGGGCATGCGCACACAATCCTAAAAATTGACAGCTGTTTTCTTTCGTCTCTTTGTATCTTGTGTCCAGCATTTGTCCCTACTACGCCCGGAACACAGTTATTTTTAGTCTCATGCAGTTTCCTTACGTCTTTTGGCTCAAGGAGAGGTGTGTCCGGGTGCCAGTGTTGTGGCATTGCAGCAAAGAGTCTTAGATGCCAGCCTGTCTCCAGTTTACACAGCGAGAGAGCTAGTCGCTCAGTCACTCAAACTCTTTGCGACTCGAGGACTTTAGCCCACCAGGCTCCCTCTGTCCATGGGATTCTCCAGACAAGATTACTGGAGCGGCTGCCATTTCCTTCTCCAGGGGATCTTCCCCAGCCAGGGGTCAAACCCAGGTCTTCTGCATTGCCCGCAGATTTGCACAGGGAGCCTCCCATAACACTCAAAAACTCTCTATGATGTTGATGCTGAGAAGTTATTCTTATTTTGCAGACTAAATCTCAGACAGATTAAGTAAACTTTCCACAGGTACGAAAACAATAAATAGCAATACTTGAAGTGCTTGTGAAAACTAGTAGAATCTGAGTGAAATCTATAGCTGTGTAAACAATATCACAGCAAAGTCAGTTTCCTGGTTTTGAGTTGTGTATGGTGGTTACATGTGATGCTATCAATGGGGAAAGCTGCCTAAGGGATGCTGGACAGTTTTGTAAATTTTGCAGCTTCTCAGGAGTCTTACATTGTTTCAAAATTTAAAATATTTAAATACAATTTTATTAAAAAAATAAAAATAAATAAAATATAACTAAAAAAAAACATAGTTGGAAATCACATACAAGGCATCTTGACAAACCATGTAGAAAGTGACTGTATCATTGATGGAACAATATTTCTTCAGAAGTATTTCCTTTCTACTTTATTTCATATTTTATGCCTCTATTGTCAATGTTTATCATTTGATTAGAAGAAAGAATGAATGGGTTAAAATACAAAAAAAAAAAGCACTGCTTCATTGGAACCCAGTTTTCTCTGGTTCTGAAGCATACATGCTTGTCCTTGACACATTTTTATTCATTTATTTATTTTCCTCAAGAGGATCAGGACAGATAACAGAGCAGGACAGAGTGAGAGAGATTGAGAAGAATTTTAAACTGACGAGAAAACATAGGCAAACATACACAATACGTGTCATTCACTGAGCTATTAGGCAGTTTAAATGCTTTTTCAGTGACTCTCCAAGGGTGGTATTATAAATGGTTTTATACTGAGGGAGCATTCAGGCTTAGGAAAGTTAGTTTACCCATGTCCCTCATGTCAGAACTAGGAATAATCCTTAGATATGTCTTACGCATGCATGCTCAGTTGCGTCAGATGTGTTCAACTCTTTGCAACCCCATGAATTTTAGCCCGCCAGGCTCCTCTGTCCATGGGATTCTCCAGGCAAGAATACTAAGGTGGGTTTGTCATTTCCTTCTCCAGGGGACCCTCCTGACCCCAGGATTGAGCCAGTGTCTCCTGTGACTCCTGCATTCGGAGGCAGATTCATTACCACTAAACCACCTGGGAAGCTCTAGATCTCTCTTTGTGCCTTTTCCATTTCTGTTAGAGAAAGCTGCTTGGCAGAGCTTAAAGAGAGAACTGGCTCTGGAGCCATAGAAGCAGAGATTTCGGAGTGAGAGGAGACCCTGAACAGGGCAGGGATATAAAGACGAAGTCTTTGCCTGTGCAAGGAAGACAGTTCTTGCAGGACAAGCAGTTCCAACACATAACAGGCAAAAGGCAATTTTGTAGTTTGAAAGGTGAACTGGTGAAGCCAGGAGCACTGTCTGCGCCCCTTTGGACTGCTGAAATGAAATACCATACACTGGGCATTTTAGAAACGACAGAAATTCACTTCTTACAGTCCTGGCATCTGGGAAGTCCAAGCTCAAGGGGTCAGTATGGTCTATTCTAGTGAAAGCTCACTTTCTGGCTTGGAGATGGCACCTCCCTGTTGTGTCCTCACTGGATGCAGGGGACCAGGGAGCATCTGAGGCCCTTTCCTATAAAGCACTAATCCCATTACAGAGGGCCCCACCCTCATGACCTAATCACCTCCCAATGACTCATCTCCTAATTTAACTGGGGGGTTATAGGATTTCAGTTGAAGAATTTTTGAGGGAACACACCCTTTTCATTTATAGAAGGGGCATTCAGTGTAATTACTTTTACAAGAAGTTTCTGGAGGGGGGAGTAGCATTTATGGTTGAAGAAGGGGTCATGGGAAGATTGGCAGGTGGAGGAGAGGGTGGAGAAGGCTTTGAATATGTGAGTACCCTCTAGGGAAGGACTGCCAGGTACTAAGAGATGGAACACCTTGGCCTCTACATGGCTTAATAGGCATGACTGCGATTTAATTCCTTCCTGCCTCCCCTACAGGGGCTATTCCACTGCCAGGAACATAGAGATACCAGAAATAAATGCTGGAATCCAGACTGACTGTTTTATCAGCCCTAAATGTCACTATCCAGCTTCCAATTAATGCGGCCTCACCATAATGTGAAACGCTGGCTCCCTGCAGAGAGAGAACCCCGCCCTGAAGAGGCCTGTTCACAGTCAGCGAGGAGGGGCTCTGTCGGAGGGCTGATCAGACTCAGTTTTGCCAACCCTGGCAGGACCCGAGCAGATAGCCGCACACGACGCCGGTTGATGTTGTAGGTTGCCTGCTGTTCTTTCGAGACAGCTGTCAAGGCTGATAAAACCTGTCATGCTTTTCCAGGCTCTGCAGCCATTTAAGAGCAAAAGAAATGCATCACCGTAGGAAGCCCAGTCGAGAGGCATCTCGTTTTTGGAGATGGATGAAGAGATGCTTTTGTTACGTGTCTCCTTACAGCAGCGTAAACGCTGAATCATTCCCTGGAGGCAGCCACATCCACTCTTTCCCCAGGAGATGCTTTGGAGCTCACCTCCTTAGGCAAGTCCTGCATATTTGATGGGCGTTGTGCCACTTAGCAGATGGAGAGAGAAAAAGCCAGAGGTCAGATGTGGGAATGGAAGGCAGTGTATTTAGGGAAGATTTAATAGCAGGGCAGTTCAAAAGGTCCAAATGTACTTGAGTCTCTAGACCTGTCATGCACACAGAAAAAGATTTTCTTTCTTTTCAAATGTCAAAAATCATAATAATTTTAAAAAATAGCTTGAACGACAGAGGCAATAGCTGCTTTGATCCAGGGACTGAAACAAGATAGTGTAAAATTAGATAGTGCTGTGTTACCAACCAGTTCTTTTTGCTTTGGAATGAGAAAAATCTTGTTTACCAAAAGAGTTGTGCAATTCTAAGTTTTTCAACTTTTTATTAGTCAAGGAGGATTAGGTCCAAGAAATAAATTACTTTAATAAGCCCTCCTGGAAAACATGTACTGTGAGAGAAGAGAATGTTTTGTAAATGGGATGGGCCCAAATGAAATTAAAGTTTGCAAAGTTACAAAATAGATGGGTGGGGAAATAGATATCTCTCCCCAGAGCTCTCTTCTAACTTTATGGTCTCTCTTTTTCTCTTTTTGCATTTTTATTCCTACACAACTCTCCACCTTTTCTCCTCTTTTTCTCTGCCCATCTCTGAAGCATGTGAAAATGAAAGTGTTAGTCGCTCAGTTGTGTCCAACTCTTTGCGACCTCATGCACTACATGCAGTCCTCCAGGCACCTCTGTCCATGGGATTCTCCAGGCAAGAACACTGGAGTGAGTGGTCATTCCCTTCTCCTGGGGATCTTCCCAACCCAGGGATCAAACCCAGGTCTCCTGCCCTGCAGGTAGATTCTTAACCCCTGAGCCACCAGGGAAGCCCTCTGACGCATAAGTATATTCTTTATTCCCAGTGTATCTTGCAGTTCCCTAATTTTCTCTTTAGCTCTGAACAATCTTAGCTCAGCAGAAGTCATTTTCCTATCGGTTTTGTAATTTTACAATAAACCAAGACATGTTCAATGGGTTTTAACTTGGAGATCCTGTGAGACATGCCCTGGTTTATTTCTCCAGGGAGATTTTGCCATTGCTTCTTCCGGGATACGTTTAGGTTTACTTATCATCTTGAGATTATGAATATTCAGAAGCATGGTTTTTTTTTTTCCTCTCATTCAGATCAGGCTGAGGAAGAAATATTATTTACCCTCAATGTCTCACTTTGTACATAGGAGAATGTTTTCTAGACTACTCTTTTATTGACAATGTAGTCCTTTAAGGGCCCTGGCTATTTGTGTATGTTTGGAGGGAGACTGGAGCGTACTCGCTCCAATTCTAAATTTTGTTTAGATGCAAAGCATCTATATTCTATTCTCTGTGTGAACCTTGAAAGCAAAGACCCATTTTACTGAAATTGGTACATGCCTCCAGAAGTCCATAATTTTAGCCCTGCTCACTATACTTATTATTATTATTGGTCTTCATTTTGCCAACATGAATATTTTTCTTTTTGAGATTGTATGGGTGATTTCAGAAAGTATTGATTTTCTGTGAACCTAAAACTGCTTTAAAACTGAAGTCTATTTTTTTAAAAAAGATATTTACTAAGTTTTATACAGAGTATTCGGGTTGTACGTGTATCTGTATGTATATGTGTAATTAAAATTGTTGTGGAATGCTACTTTTTGGAATAATTAGCTGGAGATGTTACTAGAAATAGAAGCCTTCTAATACTTTGAAGACAAAAATGCTAAAAAAGATAGAAAAGAGATACTTGATATTAAAAAAATGAAATAAGTCTATTAATCTGCCTTCAATGAGAACTAGCAAATGCTAGAATGAGTTCTGAACCAAAAAAATTATGGGTATTATAATTATTAGGTGATTTGTTTATTTTAGAACTGCATGAATAATTAATGGCACTTTTTCAAATGATCAAAAAATTTACCTAAATTCATTAATTTTTAGCGTTTCTGCATTTCTCTTGCTGAACTATTTTGAAAGTTTTAATGTTTACAGTAGGAACCTGTTCTGGTTTTCATCATATACAGTTTTGTGTAAAGCATTCCATTGTAAGGTCAGGAAAGCAATTTTCCCCTCCAGGAAAAAGATTCCATGGGAAAAAAATCTGAAGGTATTTTAGATTTTATATATATCTTTCCTTTTAATGTCTTTTGTAAATGATTTGCCTCCAGATCTAGGGGTAGGTGATTTTTGCAGAGATCATTTGATCCTAATAATAGCAAACAAGGGTTTCAGTGTATTCATCACCAATATTTCACACTGCATTCATTTATTTATTCAGGCAAAAACTTTTTTAATCCTTGCCGTGGATCAGAAACTTCAAAAACACAGAACAGTGGAGTTATTTCACTCATGGGAGTGAATGAATTCCGAATTCTCAACGGTACTTTCTGTTTGTTCATTTGTTTGTTTTATAAGCAACAATGATTTACTCTATAACACAGGAAACAATATTCAATATCACAGTGCTGTGTTTTATATAAAAAAAAGAGGATCATTTGTAGATGACTGGGTACTGTGATCATACTGTGCTGGGTACCCTATGAGGCTGTAATCAGAATATGGTTTTCTTTCTGTGAAGAAGTCATTTTCTAGATATTAGTCAAATTGAGCTAGACATTAAAGGTCATTTGGAAAGCCACTCAGTCACCATAGACTTTGTTTGATCCTTGCTATAACCTACTGAGTTATAATACATAACAATCATGTATAATATAATTCAAATGAGTTTCAGGCCTCATGTATTCACCCTTTATTAGCACAAACCCCCTACTCATCTGTTACTTCAGAGCATTATTTACAGGGATCCTTGGGAGCTCAGCAATAAAGAATTCTGCCTGCAAGGCAGGAGACACAGGTTTAATCTCTGGGTCAGAATGATCCCCTGGAGAAATGGCAATCCACTCCAGAATTCTTGCCTGAAAAATTCTATGACTAGGGGAGATTGGCGGGCTACAGTCTATGGAGTTGCACGGGTCAGACACGACTTGGTGACTAAACCTCCGCCACCACAAGCGCTATTTACTCCAGTGCCTGAGTGTAGGTAGACCCAGGAGCACACCTGTCTGGATTTAAATTCTGCCTCTTCCAGTGCAGTGAGTTACTTAATCTTCCTGTGGTTTATTTTTAAATGGGTAAAAATATTCTTTAGCACATTGGATCCTAGTGAGGCTAGAAGCGTTAATAGGTTCCCGTGTCTAGGGCTGTAAACGTTAAGCAAATGTTAACTGTTATAACACACCCTCTTCCATTTTATTTTCATGGTTGCCTGGCCCATTTGGCACTTGAATTTGGGATCCCTATCTTTAGAACTTTTAGAAAGACGTGAAACATGGGAAAGGAGGAGATGGACAATAAAAGATATAAATACAATATTATGAGCACACAGAAGAAAGACTTTCACATCCTGCTCGAGAAATCGTGTCCTATTTGATACAAGAAGTGGCAGGAGAGCACATCCTAAAGAGTGAGGGAGAATATTCTAGAACCAGGAAACATTTAAAATAAGAAGAGCGCCACCTGGGATGCCAATATAGTTCTTTATTTTATTCTTTCAAAAACCAGCTCTTTGATCTTTTAGATATTGGATTTTGGAGGCACAAAGTTGAATTAGAAAGAAGTCTTCCATTTAGGAGTTAATGCAGGGGCTGGGGGGGAGGTGAGTATTTAATAAGGGCTCACAAGTAATATGAGCTTCCCAGGTAGCGTGGCTAGTAAAGACTCCGTCTGTCAGTGCGGGAGACACAACAGATGCCAGTTCAATCCCTGGGTTGGGAATATCTAGAGAAGGAAATGGCAGCCCACTCCAGTATTCTTGCCTGGAAAATCCCACAGAGGAGTCTGGAAGGTGAGAGTCTCAGATCAGTCAGTCAGTTCAGTCACTCAGTCGTGATCAATTCTTTGTGACCCATGGACTGCAGCACGCCAGGCCTCCCTGTCCATCACCAACTCCCAGAGTTGACACAAACTCATGTCCATTGAGTCAGTGATGCCATCCAACCATCTCATTCTCTGCTGTCCCCTCCTCCTCCCACCTTCAATCTTTCCCAGCATCAGGGTTTTTTTCAATGAGTCAGTTCTTCCCATCAGGTGGCCAGAGTATTGGAGTTTCAGCTTCAGCATCAGTCCTTCGAATGAACACCCAGAACTGATTTCCTTTAGGATGGACTGGATGGATCTCCTTGCAGTCCAAGGGACTCTCAAGATTCTTCTCCAACACCACAGTCCAAAAGCATAGGTTCTTCAGCACTCAGCTTTTTTTTTTTTTTTTGTAGTGAATTTTGTCATACATTGAAATGAATCAGCCATGGGTTTACATGTGTTCCCCATCCCAATCCCCCCTCCCACCTCCCTCTCCACCTGCTCCCTCTAGGTCTTCCCAGTGCACCAGGTCCGAGTGCTTGTCTCATGCATCCAACCTGGGCTGGTGATCTGTTTCACCCTAGATAATATACATGTTTCAGTGCTGTTCTCTTGAACCATCCCACCCTCGCCTTCTCCCACAGAGTCTAAAAGACTGTTCTATAAATCTGTGTCTTTTTTTTTCTGTTCTGCATATAGGGTTATCATTAACATCTTTCTAAATTCCATATATATGTGTTAGTATATTGTAATGGTCTTTATCTTTCTGGCTTACTTCACTCTGTATAATGGGCTCCAGTTTCATCCATCTCATTAGAACTGATTCAAATGAATTCTTTTTAATGGCTGAGTAATATTCCATGGTGTATATGTACCACAGCTTCCTTATCCAGTCATCTGCTGATGGGCATCTAGGTTGCTTCCATGTCCTGGCTATGATAAACAGTGCTGCGATGAACACTGGGGTGCACGTGTCTCTTTCGGATCTGGTTTCCTCACTCAGCTTTTTTTATGGTCCAACTCTCACATCCATACATGACTACTGGAAAAACCATAACATTGACTAGATGGAGCTTTGTTGGCAAAGTAACATCTCTGCTTTTTAATAAGCTGTCTAGGTTGGCCATAACTTTTCTTCCAAGGAGCAGGCGTCTTTTAATTTCATAGCTGCAGTCACCATCTGCAGTGATTTTGGAGCCCCCAGAAGTAAAGTCTGTCACTGTTTCCACTATCTCCCCATCTATCTGCCATGAAGTGTTGGGACCAGATGATGGAAACCCTAGTAAGACAGTAGGTGCTGGAGTGGCTGTGAGGAGATATCCCACATCCAAGGGCAAAGGAGAAGCCCCAGCAAGATGGTAGGAGGGGCAAATTCACATTTAGAAGCAAACTCCATTCCTGCCAGAGACAGAGACGCTAAGAGGGCTCAGACAAGCCTTGTGTGCACCAGGACCCAAGGACGCCACAGAGACTGAGACAGAGCTGTGTCTGAGCATCTCCTGTGGAGGTGCAGGTCAGCAGTGGACGGCCACAGTGGTGGGGCTTTGGGTGCAGCAGACCTGGGGATGGCATAAGCCCCCTTGGAGGAGGTCACCATTAACCCCACCACAGAACTGCCAGAACTTACACAGGGCTGGGAAATAGACTCTTGGAGGGCACAGACAGAACCTTGTGCAGCAGGACCCAGGAGAAAGGAGCAGTGGCCCCACCAAAGACTGACCCAGACTTGCCTGTGAGTGTCCAGGAGTCTCCAGTGGAGGTGTGGGTTGGCTGTGGCCTGCTGCAGGGTCAGGGGCACCGAGTGTAGCAGTGCATTCATGGCATCTTTGGAAGGAGGTCACCATTGCCTTCATTACCTTCACCATAGTTTGGTCCCAGGTAAAGAGTAATGAGGAAACACAGCCCCACCCATCAGCAGAAAATTGGATCAAAGATTTACCTAGCATGGCCCCGCCCATCAGGACAAGACAGTTTCCCCCTCAGTCAGTCTCTCCCATCAGGAAGCTTCCATAAGCCTCTTATCTTTCTACATCAGAGGGCAGACAGACTGAAAACTACAATCACAGAAAACTAACCAAACTAATCACATGGACCCCAGCCTTGTCCAACTCAATGAAACTATGAGCCATGCTGTGTGGGGCCCCCCAAGATGGATGGGTCATGGTGGAGAGGTCTGAGAAAATGTGGTCCATTGGAGAACAGAATGACAAACCACTTCAGTATTCTTGCCTTGAGAACTCCATAAACAGAATGAAAATGCAAAAAGATAGGACACTGAAAGATGAACTCCCCAGGTTGGTAGGTGCCCAATATGCTACTGGAGATCAGTGGAGAAATAAATTCAGAAAGAATGAAGAGATGGAGCCAAAGCGAAAACAACAGTCAGCTGTAGATGTGACTGGTAATGGAAACAAGGTCCAATGCTGCAAAGAGCAATATTGTATAGGAACCCAGAATGTTAGGTCCATGAATCAAGATAAAACAGGAGATGCCAAGACTGAACATCGATGTTCTAGGAATCAGTGAACTAAAATGAACTGGAATAGGTGAATTTAACTCAGATGACCATTATACCTACTACTGTGGGCAAGAATCCCTTAGAAGAAATGGAGTAGCCCTCATAATCAACAAAAGAGTTTGAAATGCAGATTTGGATGCAATCTCAAAAATGACAGAATGATCTCTGTTCATTTCCAAGGCAAACCATTCAATATCACAGTAATCCAAGTCTATGCCCCAGCTACTAATGGTGAAGAAGCTGAAGTTGAACGGTTCTATGAAGACCTACAAGACCTGCTAGAGGTAACATGCAAAAAAAAGATGTCCTTTTCATTATAGGGGACTGGAATGCAAAAGTAGAAAGTCAAGAAACACCTAGAGTAACAGGCAAATTTGCCCTTTGGAGTACAGAATGAAACAGGGCAAAGGCTAATAGAGGTTTGCCAAGAAAACGTGCTGGTCATAGCAAACACCCTCTTCCAACAACACAAGAGAAGACTCTATACGCAGACAACACCAGATGGTCAACACTGAAATCAAATTGAATATATTCTTTGCAGCCAAAGATGGAGAAGCTCTATACAGTCAGCAAAAACAACACCAGGAGCTGACTGTGGCTAAGATTGTGAAGTTATTGCCAAATTCAGACTTAAATTGAAGGAAGTAGGGAAAAACACTAGACCATTCAGGTATGACCTAAATCAAATCCTTTATGATTATACAGTGAAAGTGATAGATAGACTTAAGAGACTAGATCTGATACACAGAGTGCCGGATGAACTATGGACGGAGGTTTGTGACATTGTACAGCAGACAGGGATCAAGACCATCCCCAAGAAAAATAATAGCAAACTTATTGCCTGAGGAGGCCTTACAAATAACTTTGAAAAGAAGAGAAGCAAAAAGCAAAGGAGAAAAGGAAAGATATACCCATTTGAATTCAGAGTTCCAAAGAATAGCACAGAGAGATAAGAAAGCCTTTTAGTGACCTGTGCAAAGAAATAGAGGAAAGCAATAGAATGGGAAAAACTAGAGACCTCTTTAAGAAAATTATAGATGCCAAGGGAATAGTTCATGCAAAGATGGTCTCAATACAGGACAAAAATGGTATGGACCTAACAGAAACAGAAGATATTAAGAAGAAGTGGCAAGAATACAAAGAATTGTACAAAAAAGATCTTCATGATCCAGATAATCACGATGGTGTGATCACTCACCTAGAGTCAGACATCCTGGAATGTGAAGTCAGGTGGGCCTTGGGAAGCATCAGTAAGAACAAAGCTAGTGGAAGTGATGGAATTCCAGTTGAGCTATTTCAAATCCGTAAATACAATGCTCTGAAAGTGCCGCATTTGATATGCCAGCAAATTTGGAAAACTCAGCAATGGCCTGATGAGAGCAGCTGGCTCATTTGAAAAGACCCTGATGCTGGGAAAGACTGAGGGCAGGAGGAGAAGGGGATAACAGAGGATGAGATGGTTGGATGGCATCACCGACTCGATGGACATGGGTTTGGGTAGACTCCAGAAGTTGGTGATGGACAGGGAGGCCTGGAGTGCTGCAGTTCATGGGGTCACAAAGAGTTGGACACGGAATGACTGAACTGAACTGAACAGCAGTGGTCACAGGATTAGAAAAGGTCAGTTTTCATTCCAATCCCAAATAAAAACAATGCCAAAGAATGCTCAAACTACCGCACAATTGCACTCATCTTACATGCTAGTAATAGGCTCAAAATTCTCCAAGCCAGGCTTCAACAATATGTGAACTGTGAACTTCCAGATGTTCAAGCTGATTTTAGAAAAGGCAGAGGAACCAGAGACCAAATTGCCAACATCTGACGGATCATCAAAAAAGCAAGAGAGTTCCAGAAAAACATCAATTCAATTTCTGTTTTATTGACTATACCAAAGCCTTTGATAGTGTGGATCACAATAAGCTATGGAAAATTCTGACACAGATGGGAATATCAGACCACCTGACCTGCCTCTTGAGAAAGCTGTATGCAGCTCAGAAAGAAGCAGTCAGAATGGACATGTAAAAACAGAATGGTTACAAATAGGAAAAGGATTACTGCAAGGCTGCATATTGTCACCCTGCTTATTTAACTTATATGCAGAGTACATCATGAGACCTGCTGGGCTGGATGAAGCAAAAGCTGGAATCGAGATTGCCAGGAGAAATATCAATAACCTCAGATATGTATATGACACCAACCTTATCGCAGAAAGTGAAAATGAGCTAACAATCCTCCTGATGAAAGTGAAAGAGGTTCAACCAGTTCATCCTAAAGGAAATCAGTCCTGAATATTCATTGGAAGGACTAATGTTGAAGCTGAAGCTCCAATACTTTGGCTACCTGATGCAAAGAACTGACTCATTTGAAAAGACCCCAATGCTGAGAAAGATTGAAGGCTGGAAGAGAAGGGGATGACCGAGGATGAGATGGTTGGATGACATCACCAACTCAATGGGCATGAGTTTGGGTAAACTCCAGGAGTTGGTGATGAACAGGGAGGCCTGGCATGCTGCAGTCCATGGGGTCTCAAAGAGTCAGACAGGACTGAGCAACTGAACTGACCTGATGGGACCAGATATGGTCATAGTTTTCTGAATGTTGAGTTCTAAGCCAAATTTTCACTCTCCTCGTTCACTTTCATCAAGAGAATCTTTAGCTCTTCTTCACTTTCTGACATAAGGGTGATGTCATCTGCATATCTGAGGTTATTGATATTTCTCCCGGCAATCTTGATTCCAGCTTGTGCTTCCTCCAGCCCAGCATTTCTCATGATGTACTCTGCATATAAGTTAAATAAGCAGGGTGACAATATACAGCCTTGATGTACTCCTTTTCCTATTTGGAGCCAGTCTGTTGTTCCATGTCCAGTTCTAACTGTTGCTTCCTGACCTGCATACAGGTTTCTCAAGATGCAGATCAGGTGGTGGTCTGGTATTCCCATCTCTATCAGAATTTTCCAATGTTTATTGTGATCCACACAGGCAAAGACTTTGGCCTAGTCAATAAAGCAGAAATAGATATTTTCTTGGAACTCTATTGCTTTTTTGATGGCCCAACAGATGTTGGCAATTTGATCTCTGGTTCATCTCCTTTTCCTAAATCCAGCTTGAAAATCTGAAAATTCATGGCTCAGAAACTATTGAAGCCTGGCTTGGAGAATTTTGAGCATTATTTTTCTAGTGTGTGAGATGAGTGCAGCTGTGTGGTAGTTTGAACATTTTTTGCTGCTTCCTTTTTTTGGAATTGGAATGAAGAGTACATTTTCCAGTCCTGTGGTCACTTCTGAATTTTTCAAATTTTCTGTCATATTGTATGCAGCACTTTCACAGCATCATATTTTAGGATTTGAAATAGCCCAGCTGGAATCTCATCACCTCCACTGGCTTTGTACATAGTGATGTTTTCTAAGGCCGATTTGAGTTCACACTCCAGGATGTCTGGTTCTAGGTGAGTGTTCAGATTTTCATGATCATCTGGGTCGTGAAGATCTTTTTTGTACAGTTCTATGTATTCTTGCCACTTCTTATTAATATTTTCTTCTATTAGGTCCATACTACTTCTGTACTTTATTTTACCCATCTTTGCATGAAATGTTCCCTTGGTATCTCTGATTTTTGAAGAGATCTCTAGTCTTTCCCATTCTATTGTTTTCCTCTATTTCTTTTCATTGATCACTAAGGAAGGCTTTCTTATCTCTCCTGTCTGTCATCTATGGAGTCACAAAAGAATCAGACATGACTGAACACCTGTGCGCAGATACAAGTAGTAGGATAACAAAGAACAGGAGAGAGTCCTCAAGTAGCAGGGGAAGACTGATATTGGAAGGTTCATGAATGGAAGCCACAGGTGATCTAGAACATTGGAGATAGTAAGAATTACATACATGAGAATCATTGAGAAGGGTTGAGTGAGGATAATACGAGAGAAAATCACATATGAAAAGTTTCAGGATTGTGAAAACTATGATAAGTTATGGAATAGTAGTAGACTTGTGAGTTAAGTGTATGAAAAATAATTTCTTAAAGTTGTAATGGAAAATTTATACATTAGCCACTTTACATATCTTTAAGACTTCATAATAGCTTAATATAGTAATAAATAATTTTGTCTCACTGTGCAGTTGAGGACCTGAGGTTCAGATACTATCACAGAATGGTTAACATTATTAACAAATAGTAGAAACATTATTTTTGCTGTGAAAAATACAGAGCAGATAAGAAATGAAGAGGTTTATTTGGCTCAGGTTAAATGTCATGGTAAGAAAGTTGGATACAAATGTGAAAGAAGTTCATCTTGGAATCAAGGTCAGTGTAGGAGGGGGTCATTTGTTTAACATATAAAAGATGATCTGAACAGCCAGTTAATTTCCCTGCCTCTAGTATTTTCCAGACCTGCTTTCTTAATCTTCTCCAAAAATCTGTGAATCTTGGTAGAATACTCTGTCTAAACCTCAATGTTTACGTGAAGGAAATGGCATTCACACTAAGTGTATATTGTCTTATAAATTCCTTCCAATTCAAACTCATGAAAATCTATACAACATTTACAAAGCTGACCTAAATTCCTTTCCATCATCTTTCCTCCACATGTCTAGATACAATATTTTAATTTCCCTTGAAATTAAAGACTGCTTAAAAATAAAAGTTTAAAAAAAATGTTTGCATCATCTAAAAATTACCCACTCTAAAATTGAGGATAGTTTCCAAAACATACTAAATATGCTTCTTTAGAATTCAGGTACACAGCATGAAAAACATTTTTTAAACATTTGAAAAAATATCTGGCTTCAGTTAAGCATTTTCCCTCTGGTATCTGGTAAAGCAGGACTCTGTCTTAATTCTTTTTTCTCACATATTTTATGAACTTAGAGGAAATCTCAGTTAACTAAAATGAGTTTGACAAATGGATTTAGCAGATGAACAGATGCATTTAAAATATAACAGATGGATCTTGATTTTCTTAGGTGAGATGATCTATATCCATTTTATCAAGTTACAAGGATGTTGGAATATGAGGCTCAAATGGTACACAAAGAATTAGAAAATATGGATGGTATCATACTGTAGATTAAATGGACCTTAACATTTTATTAATGTTGAAATATATATATAAATGTTTCTTTTGGTTGGTAAGAATCAAAATAAATGCAAAAAGATAAGGAAGCTTCCAAAGTATTTGATTTTTCAAAGTATCTCATAAATTATGAGCAGATTAGATTTGTTTCTCTAGCTTCTTTAAAGATATGTGACCTATGTGACAGTTAAGAGGGAATTATTTAGAATCATAAACTTAAGGAGCTTTACGCATTAGAAAAATCAGGTCAAAATGGGTAAGTGATCTGGTGAAACAGAGATGATGTCAGAACTTGAACTGTAATCCAAGTTCCATAAGTTCTTTTAGAGTGTTGGCCCCTTCCTTCTAGCCATAGGATTGGTTCTAGTTAAAATGTGTTAGTTGGTCAATCATGTCTGACTCTTCATGACCCCATGGATAATAGCCCACCAGGCTCCCCTCTCCATGAAATTCTCTAGGCAAGAATACTGGAGTAGGTAGCCATTCCCTTCTGCAGGGGATCATCCCAATCCAGAGATCGAACCTGCGTCTCCTGCATTGCAGGCATATTCTTCACTGTCTAAGCCACCAGGGAAGCCCTGACCTAGTTAAAAGGACCATCAGTGGGTCAGTAATTAGCCTGAACTGTATTATCTTTGGGGTTCGGTGGTAAAGAATCCTCCTGCCAATGCAGGGGACTCAGATTCAATCCTATCGGAAAGACCCCCTAAAGTAGAAAATAAAAACCCACTCCTGTATTCTTCCCTGAAGAACCCCATGGAGCCTGGTGTGCTACAGCCCATGGGGCCATAAAAGAGTTGAACTTGACATAGGAACTGAGCAACAACGATTGCTTATGATATCTATAATTCTACTGACAGAATGACAGTTCTCCATAACCCTCCTGTGTCCAGCATTTTCTTATCAAAAGATGAGTTTAATACATTGCTTGCTCAATAAACATTGGATACCTTGCTTCCATTTTTTTTCAATCATTTAAAAAGTTTTAAAAATATACCCATTTGAATGCAGAGTTCCAAAGAATAGCAAGGAAAGATAAGAAAGCTTTCCTCAGTGATCAGTGCAAAGAAATAGAGGAAAACAATAGAATAGGAAAGACTAGAGATCTCTTCAAAAATCAGAGACACCAAGGGAATATTTGGTGCAAAGATGAGCACATATAAGGACAGAAATGATATGGGCATAAGAGAAGCAGAAGATTTTATGAGGTGGTTGCAAGAATACACAGAAGAACTATATGAAAATGATCATAATGACTTGGATAACAACGATGGTGTGATCACCACCTAGAACCAGAGATTTCTGGAGTGCAAAGTCAAGTGGGCCTTAGGAAGCATCACTACAAACAAATCTAGTGAAGGTGATGGAATTCTAGCTGAGCTATTTCAGATCCTAAAAGATGATGCTGTGAAAGAGCTGCACTCAATACGCTGGCAAATTTGGAAAACTCGGCAGTTGCCATGGCTGAGCAGTTGCTTAGCACTGGAAAAGGTCAGTTTTCATTCCAATCCCAAAGAAAAGCAATGCCAAAGAATGCTCAAACCTCCGCACAATTGTACTCATCTCACACACTAGCAAAGTAATCCTCAAAATTCTCCAAGCCAGGCTTCAACAGTATGTGAACTGAGAAGTTCCCAGATGTTCAGTCTGGATTTAGAAAAGGCAGTGGAGCCAGAGATCAAATTGCCAACATCAATTGGATCATTGAAAAAGCAGGAGAGTTCCAGAAAAACATCTACTTCTTGTTTACTGACTATGCCATAGCCTTTGCCTGTGTGCATCACAACAAACTGTGGAAAATTCTGACAGAGATGGGAATATCAAACCACCTTACCCACCTCCTGAGAAACCTGTATGCAGGTCAAGAATTGACAGCTAGAAATGGAACAACGGATTGGTCCCAAATTGGGAAAGGAGTATGTCAAGGCTGTATATTGTCACCCTGCTTATTTAACGTATATGCAGAGCACATCATGTGAAATGCAGGGCTGGATGAAGCACAAGCTGGAATCAAGATTACCTGGAGAAATAAACAATAACCTCAGATATGCAGATGACACCACCCTTATGGAAAAGTCCAAGAGGAACTGAAGAGCCTCTTGAGAGAGGTGAAAGAGGATAGTGTAAAAGCTGGCTTAAAACTCAATATTAAAAACAAGGATCATAGCATCCAGTCCCATCACTTAATGGCAAATAGACAGGGGAACAACAGAAGTAGTGACAGACTCTTTTCTTGGGCTTCAAAATCACTGCAGATGGTGACCGCAGCCATGAAGTTAAAAGATACTTGCACCTTGGAAGAAAAGCTATGACAAACCTGGACAGCACGTTGAAATGCAGACAAAGGTCCATCTAGCCAAAGCTATGGTTTTTCCAGTAGTCATGTGTGGATGTGAGAGTTGGACCATAAAGAAAGCTGAGTGCCAAAGAACTGATGGTTTTGAACTGTGGTGTTATGAGCCTAAGACTCTTGCGAGTCCCTTAGACTGCAAGGAGATCAAACCAGTCAACCCTAAAGGAAATCAATCCTGAATATTCATGGAAGTACTGATGCTAAAGCTGAAGCTCCAATATTTTGGCCATGTGATGCAAGGAGTTGACTCATTTGAAAATACCCTGATGCTGGGAAAGATTAAAGGCAGGAGGAAAAGGGGACGACAGAGGATGAGCTGGCTGGATGGCATCACCGACTTGATCGACATTAGTTTGAGCAAGCTCTGGGAGATGGTGAAGGATAGGGAAATCTGGCATGTAGTCCATGGGATTGCAAAGAGTCAGACATGACTGAGTGACTGGCCAATAATAGCAAGAATTCTATCTGTAGATTATAATAATGTCACTACCTGAAATGTGTTGGTAATTAAAACACTTGAAATTCAATTCCAAAAATATAGTAAATATGTGGGACTTGAAGATTTACCACAATACTCTTTTTTAATCACTTTTTTCCTGAATATAAGATATTTCAAGTATCTGGGGACTATGGATAATGTATTTTTCATCAACACCATTAATGAAATATTTAAAATTCATTAGATGCATACATGTCAGTGCTTATATTACATAACTTTGTAATCCATATCAAAACTTCAGTTTAGAAAATTTGCTTGCTACTTTTGCATGAGTTAAGGTATTGCTAGACAGGGTAATAAGCAAGTTACAAATCTTAATTGCTCCACAAATAGCAACATTTGATCATCTATTACAGTGTGAAAAACAACTCCATAATTTTGCTGCATAAGAAAACAATCATTGAATTGTTCAGTATTTTTTGGGCCCCAAGTTCCAGGATGTCTCAGATGGTAAGGCTCGTCTATACTCTATATAATTGGAGGTAGAAGATCTAGAATATTCTATCCACATTTTGTGACCCCATTTTTGGCTACTGTTGACCTAGCTCATGCTTCTTTACATGGTGGAGCTTCCCTGATAGCTAAGATGGTAAGACCACCTATTTCAGTGTAGGAGGCCTGGGCTTCATCCCTGGATGGGGAAGATTCCCTGCAGAAGGAAATAACCTCTCATTCCAGTATTCTTGCCTGGAGAATTCCATGAAGAGAAGAGCCTGGCATGTTACAGTCCATGGGGTTGAAAAGAGTCAGACATGACTGAGTCTGACTCAGTGTCAAGGAGCCAGCTGAAATTCACGTGAAGAAGAATCAGATTCTACCACATGATAGTGGAAATGGTAAGGTCACATTACAAAAAGTCATGATTGGATGGTAGAAGTGAGGATAGATCTCAGTTGACTAATCTATGTTTCTACCATTAAAAAAAAAAAAAAAAAAACTAGAAAAATGAAGAACACAAGGAACCCAGTGTAAGAAGAAGGAAGAAAATGGTAAAGATCATGAAGAAAATAATGAAATTGAGTTTAACAAAGTTCCGGTACATAAAATCTATTGAAATACATGTAAAAATCAGTCATATGTGTGTGTACATGCTAAGTCATTTCAGTCAAGTCCTACTCTTTGCGATCCAATGGACGGTAGCATTTCACACAATGTACTCTGCATAGCAGTTAAATAAACAGGGTAACCACATACATCCTTGTTGTACTCCTTTCCTGATTTTGAATGAATTCATTATTCCATGTTCAGTTTTAACGGTTGCTTCTTGTCCTGAACACAGGTTTTTCAGGAGACAGATAAGGTATTCTGATGTTCCTGTCTCTTTCAGAATTTTCCATAGGCTGTCGTGATACACACAGTCAAAATCTTTAGCGCAGTCAATAAAGTAGAAGTAGATTTTTTTTTTTCTCGAATCCTCTTGATTTCTATACAATTCAACGAAAGTTGGCAATTAGATTTCTGGTTTTTCTACCTTTTCTAAATCCAGCTTGAACATCTGGAAGTTCTCAGTTCATGTACTGCTAAACCACAGCTTGAAGGATATTGAGTATAACCTTGTTACATGTGAATTATGCACAACTATACAATAGTTTGAACATCTTTGGAATTGCCCTTCTTTGGGACTGGAATGAAAACTGCTATTTTCCAGTCCTGTGGCTACAGATGAGTTTTCCAAATTTGCTGACTTACTGAGTGCAGCACTTTCACAGCATCATCTTTCAGGATTTTCAATAGCTCAGCTGGAATTCCATCACCTCCACTAGCTTTGCTCGTCATCCTGCCTCCTGAGGCCCGCTTGACCTCACACTCCAGGGTGTCCAGCTCTAGTGACCACACCATCCTGGTTTTCCAATGATAGGAAAGTCTAGATGGGCTTTCCATTTTCCCTATTATTTTGAGAAATTGCCATTCTACAGTGAAGGTAATAATGCTATCTGATGAATAATGATTTCAACACCCCAAATTTCATTCTAATAGTGTGCCAAGATTTGTTCAAAGGCAAAAAGCAATTATTTGACAAATTGAGATGTCTTACCATTATTGTTTAAGATTAAGACCTCTGATTTTACAAGACAGAGATTTCACTAATCTGTTGAATGGAAACTGCATTCTATCAATGAGCACTCCATCATTTGGCAATACTTAGCTACAAGAGAGGAAATGCAATGTAGTCGTACTTGTGTGAAAGAAGGGGCGGCTTTCAGAATCTGTAGTGATCAGTGGACAGTCCTCCACGCAACAGCTATGGACACAGATCATGGAGCAGTTTAGGTCTAGGGTCATTCTTCATCTTCTGCCTTAAAAAGCAAGAAAGCAATAGTACTTATGATTGGGCAGTAGCTGAGTTTTCCCTAGAAATATTTCTAATCTTCGCACATAATGTGCACCCTGGCAACTCTGAATGCCAGCAGTTGTCCCGACTTACTGCTACTACATTCTAGAGCTGCATATCACATAAAGAAGCCCACTGAAAATTCTCTTCTCTGTTTCAACAAGACAATAAACCTAGAAATGGAAATCAGCAAATTTTAATGTATTATTGCATTAGAGCATTTTTTTAAAAGGCCCTTAACTTGCAAATAAGAAGAACAAATTTGATATTTTCAAGAAAGAGAAATTGTTAAATGGAATTTTACATACTCATAAACATTACTTCCTAACATTTACCTGAATCTAAAACAAGAGAAATATTATAGTTATAAGATCTACAGTCAAGCTCATATATTCATTTTGGGCCCTAGTAACCTCATACCTGCATTTCCCAGGTTTGAATAAAATTACATAAATGAGCCCTTTAATAATTCTTTTTTGTTATAAACAAATGTGGAATATTTACATAATTTGAAACTAAAATAAATCTTAATCAAAATGCTATTAGTTGAAAGCTATGGTAATTGTATGACATTTTAATTTATACTATTCATGTGTAATAGCTTACTTTCTCTGTAAGTTGTATTTATTACAAATCAAGGAGCCAGGAAATATTTGAAAACTCCAAACAAAGTCTCTTAATTAAACAGTTAAGCCAAGAGTTCAGGGGAGAAAAAATAGTATAATCTCATTTAAAAGTTTGAAACCATGCATTAAAAATAAAATTCAGATTTAAAGACCAAATTCCACCTAGGGAAATAAATCGACTTCCCCAGTGTCGCAGCAGTAAATAGTACACTTGCAATATAGGAGATGTTGGTTCGATGCCTGATCTCCCTTCCCTGGAGAAGGAAGTGGTAACCCACTCCAGTATCCTTGCCTGGGAAACCCTTGGACAGAAGAGTCTGGCAGGCTGCAGTGAATGGGGTTGCAAAAGACTCAGACACAATTTAGCAAGTGAACAGCAACAACTACAACAAATATATAGGTATCTCTGAATTTTAACTTTTGTTTCAAAGACTGTTTTCTTCTTAATGTATAATGCTACAATGAGATATACTTAAAGCAAAAGTAGGTAGACACCTATGTGAAAAACAAAAGAGCCACCACACTGTTAATGTCTGCATTTTCAGCACATGCGTCACAGCACTGAATTTTGCTTATATCCAGTAAATGCATTTCTCCTTCCAAACCTATTCCATTTCACATATGTCTCCAGATATCATTATCATCAAGACTATCCCAAAAGATAAGCTAAGTGGTCACAGATTTAATATAATTTGAGATCTGATACTGAAAGTCAGTATATCTCAAAATAAATATTTCATCCACCTTACAGAGTCTCTGAAATTGCATTATTTCAGTTCTATACTTTACTTACAGTAGACATGTTTCAAAAATCACTGTTAAAATACAATTAATGCTGAAGGCTATTTTAGATATTACTATTACTATATCCTTTTAGGTTGGTGTCTACAGTTTCCAGAATTAGGATTGGAAAAATCATTGAAAAGATTTTAAAAATAATATTTGGGCATAAAAGGACATAAATAACAATTGTTAGAAATATATGGTGCATTTGAAAGAATCTGACATTCAATAAAGATGGTGTATTTGAAAAAATCTGACATTCAGTTAAGACCTTTATACAACTTTCTTAACCCTTAGAGATCAAACAGATGAGGATAATTATAGAACTGAATAACACATTGCGTTTAGTCACTAAGTCATGTCCAACTCTTGTGATCCCATGAACAATAGCCTGCCAGGCTCCTCTGTCCATGGGATTTTCCAGGCAAGAATACTGGAGTGGTTTATCATTTCCTTCTCCAGGGTATCTTCCCGACCCAGGGATCAAACCCAGGTCCCCTGCACTGCAGACAGATTCTTTACTGATGAGCTACCAGGGAAGTTGAATATCACATTAGTATATTTGGCTTAATGGATTCATGAAGCTTTGTACCTTACAAATGGAGCATTACAGCGCTGTATTAGTCAGCTAATGTTAGGTTGATGCATAACAACCAGTCCACAACCTCAGTGCCATATAAAAGCAAATGTGTACTACTTAAGGGTCTTCAGATCACTTGGAACTGTTATGCTAATCTCAGCTGTCCTCATTTCATGCATGTGTGGCTTTGTTGGGGGTCAGCCAATTGGGATGAGCTTGTAAACTTGAGACTGGTCCGGTCTACACGTCTCTCAGCCTCTTTGGACCCCTGGGCAAATCAGTATGCTTTATCATAGCAACAGTAGGAACACAAGTAGCAAGTGGAAACATATAAATGCTTCTTAAGACTTGGTGTTGCCAACAGCTCTCTATTTCGACCTGCATTCCATTGACCAAATAAGGTTGAGCCTAAATTCAAGAGGAAGGGACAAAGCCAGTCACTGGACCAAACTCAAAATCAATAGAGTATGTGAGCAAATTCCTTCAAAGGGAATCTTTGAAGGAAGATCAAGGGAATCTAAATAAATAAAGGGAATCTAAATAAATAAATATTTTATAACATTATACAAGAATCTTTCTAAGTATCCAGAAAGCATTCGCCAAAATTAATCATGAATTTTGTGACAATGTGAACCTAATCAAGGGTTCCCAGGTGGCTCAGAGGTAAAGAATCTGCCTGCCAATGCAGGAGCCTTGGGTTTGGTCCCTGGGTTGGAAAGATCCGTGGAGAAGGAAATGGCAACCCACTCCAATATTCTTGCCTGGAAATTCCATGGACAGGCAGCCTGATAGGCTATAGACCATGGGGTCACAAAGAGTCGACGGGACTTAGCAACTGAGCACACACACACAAACCTAAACAAACACATCAAACAAGAAGCTTTGTAGGTCACCTTTTATGACTACAAGGCCATATGACTGCATATGATTCACATAAATATATGCCAGAAAAACTACTTCCTATAGGACTCGGTAACTGACAGAGTGGTAAGAGAGGTAAAGAGGAAGATCTCAGAGGATCACTGTATTCCCAGCAAGTTGCTGGGGGCTAAAAGCATGTGGTTCCTTCACAATGAAACAACTCTTAGAGTCAAGCTCTGTTTGTTAACTGTATACAAAAAATGTACTCAGTTGCCTAAAAATGAAATGAGCTTCTGCGAAATTGTGTTTTACTTGTCACAGGAGAGGCTTGCAATGTTGGCCCAAATGGTAAGTGGTGAGGCTGTGATAAAGTGTCATTCATCCACAGCAAACTAAAATTAATATAGTGGCATTTCCATAAAGTTAAATTTATTCAATTTCAAGAACAGCCTCTTATTATGAGATTCAATTCTTTCTATATTTAATTGTTAAAATGCCTGCCTTCATTTTAATGAAACGATTGTGAGCCCAGTGGGCAGTGATTTTTTTGAACCTGGTCGAATGTTATAAAATATTACTTGTTCCTAAAATCAAAAGGTCTGAGAGCATTCATATGGTTTTTACACTGTTTTGTTTTGAGCTTTCAGGAAAAGAAAAGAATTGGCTGGCTTTCTTCAGCATTAGATCTTTGGCATCGGCAGTCTATACTTAGGTACCCGGTGATTATTCTGAATAAAAGAAAGGACAGACGCCATGCTGGGTAGAAGCTCACTAAATCTGTTTCCCTTCTCCTGGGGAGTCCCCTTCCTTCCTCTTCCAGCCTCCTCACAGCTAGTGCAGCCTTAGAAGGTAGGAGCTTCAGGCTGAGGGGTAGAGAGTGACGCCGGCCACCCCAGAGCTGGCCCTTCCTGTTCTCTCATGCAAAAGCCTCCGCAGTGCTTTCTCCTTGGGTCTGCTGGCCAGGTCTGGTGAATTGATTTTTACGCTTTTACTTTTTCCTTATGAATGTAGGCTGAGACACGTGACTCAGTCACTGAATATCCACGCTCCAGAGAGCACTAAGATGAAGACATTGGCTGCTGTACTAATTAAGGAACCCTCTGGTTACAAGAAAAAGGACATAGCATTTCATGTAGGCTGAGAGATATTTACTGAAGATATATCCAGGGCCTCTTAGGATTGGAGTCACAGCAGGAGGAACAAGACATGATGACTAGTTCTCTCCCTCTCTCTGGTCTCCGCTCTGGACAGAAGACTGATGTGAAATTCTTCTGCAAGAAAAGTGCTCAGTGGCCTGTTCTGTCTGACTCTTTGTGACCCCATGGCCTGTAGCCCTCCCGGCTCCTCTGTCCAAGGGATTTTTCCCAGGCAAGAGGACTGGAGCTGGTTGCCGTTCCTTCCTCAAGGGGATCTTCCTGATCCAGAGACTGAAATTGTGTCTCTTACATCTCCTTCATTGGTGGGTGGATTATTTAATACTAGTATCACCTGGGAAGGCCCTAAAAGAAAAGAATCCCTTGTAATTAAAAAAAAAAAATATATATATATATATATATATATATATATATATGATGATGTCATTTTTGCCTAATAATTGAGGCAAAAGATATTTATCTTCTTTCAGTTTGTTAAAATGAAAGTTGCTCAGTTGTGTCCAACTCTTTGAGACCCCATGGAATTCTCCAGGCCAGAATACTGGAGTAGGTAACTGCTCCCTTCTCCAGGGAATCTTCCCAACCCTGGGATCAAACCTAGGTCTCCTGCATTGCAGGCCAGTTCTGTACCAGCTGAGCCACCAGGGAAACCCTCAGTGTATTAGGGTGGTAGTAAAACAAACATTCAGTTTCTTAATGAACTACTAAATGAATATCTTATACATAACTGAAAATTCTAAGAAGCAATGATGACCTCAAGATGAACGGTTTAGATTCAATAAATTGTCCATTCCACTGAGACCCTAGTGAACAGATACAATGTTTCCTCAGTAACTTCCCTCTGAGATTATGAAATAGTTCCAGATTCAAGTATAAAGATTAATATTGCATTCCATGGTGCCATGAATTTTACAGTATGTTAACTTCTGTTTCTTCCTCTGTTTCTCTCTCCCCCCTCTATTTTTTTTTTTTCTCTGTCTCTTTACTTTTCCTCTGAAACTGGAAGATCATGCCTCCTTTTAAAGCCTATCAAAAGGAACTCAAAAGAAGCCATCAGGAAAATGCACAACTATTAACATACTGGATGTCATTTACCAAAGAATCTCTTTCTTCCCCTGATGCTCCCGTCATCAGATGATCAGGTGGCTATAACGATACCGGGGTACAGTCACATTATTACATCCATTCTTCTCTCAACTAATTTACCAACATGATTGCCACTATTTTCAGGTTAAAAGTGTTTTTTCTTCTTTCAAAAGACTCTAAGTTCTCTCCTCATTCATACATCAAACATAATCTAGCTTTGAATGCAGTACATAAGCTGCTTAGAGGAAATTTCTGAAAGATTTTATATACTGATATTCTGAAATAAAGGATGCACAAATTTTCTTGTCTAGCAAATGATCACTTTATGTAGCTGAAAAGACTTGCCTGAGAGACTGGGTACTTTTGGATAACGGCTTTGTGACTCCAAAAAATAAATCTATGTCATGGGCCATGATTTAAATACATGGGCTACATGCAAAGTTATTCTAGCTGTATCAGAGACCTAAGAGTAACAATAACAATAATAGCTATACTTTATTAAGGGCCTGCTATTTCTGAGTTATCTCAAACTATCTCTTTCCACAAGGTATGTACTATAGTCCATGATTTATCTGGTTTATAGATGAAGCTAGGGGAGAACAAGGAACCTCCTTAAGGTCATAGAGACAGTAAATGGTTAGGATTTGCATTCAATTTCTGATCTTTTCTCGCAGAGTACCCTGGAGAATATCTGACAAAATCATGCAATGATGGGATAGCTAAAGTGCTTAGTTGAAGCAATGCTGATATTTATTTGACTGTGCATATTCTTCTTTCATAGAACCATGTGCAATGTATATTTTTCTTTTAAAAAGCTTCAATTACCATATATTGTGGGTTTAAGTCAAACTGGCATATAAAGTGACCTGTAAATTTTCTGTGTAAACATTTAGGTTTGGATTTCATGTCTAGGTTTACTGATCAAGCTGCTCCTCTAAGTCATTGCAGCCCCAGAGCTAAGATCTGTAGACCCACAGCTCTCTCCCAGTGAGTCACTTCTTATTGACGAACAGGAGCCCAAGAGGTGGATGTGGAAGTCTAGTTTAAAGGGTAGCCAGCATTAAGTCGGTTTCTACCTACCATAGAACATTGCACTTGGAAAGATGTTGAAGATCATTTTATTAAGTTCCCTTATTTCAGAGAAAACATTCAGGACTCAAATGAAACATGCTGTCCTGGAGGCCATATCATAAGTTAGTAGCAGAGCTTCCCTTAAGATATTGTGCTATCTTGATACTTAGAAAAAGACCTATTATTTTCATGGAAATTGCTTCATTTTCCACATGCATGTCATGAGAATCATATGAGCCAAGAAAGACAGATACTGAAATTATGTGCATGATAAAAAGCTTGAGCTGAGTATGTGTGTTTTATTTATTATTTTTTATCACAATTCTTGGCATTTTTTAAATAAATGAATCATGGATGTCTTGGCTGATGGTATTTTAGTGGCCAATTCTTGAGAAATTTTAAGATAGCATCACTCAGAAACTTATGCAAGAGATGAATACTTTCAGAATGTTCCACTTTATAATGTGGCAATGATAAAGATGATTTTTATGCAGCGATTGGCAGATTGAACCCTGGGCATGTTGGTATAAACAACTAGCTAACACTGGATTCTGTGAGGTCTGAATGGGTTCAATTTACTGAACTGATCAAATGAGCCAAAAACTCAACTTTATGTTGTTTGCTTATTCTAGATAATTAGAATTATGTTAGCATTAATATATTGCTTTCCTCCCCTTGTTTTTCACACACACACACACACACACACACACACACACACACACATGCACTCACATGTAGCTTATGAGGCTTGATTGCAAAACATGTCTGGCGAAGCAATTGCAAAGGTATTCCCTGGAGCAATGAAATATATCTTGCACAGTATGTTCTGCACTTTTCTCCACATTCAAATCCCTCTTCTATCAAAACTCATATTCCTAAAGAGGAAGAAAGCTTATTTCACTCTTACCTTCTATCCATTAGTAAAACAATTATCATAATGATATATTTTTTTTCACCATCATAAAGTAACATAAAACCTAAAAAACTCACAGAAAGGAAAGACGAAGGGAGAAGTCAATGTCATATTTTATGTAGACTTCAGTGGCATTCTCTGACATTGCTGATCATTTTTCTTTTCTTGTGAGAGGCGAAGGAGGAACTGTTGAATGGATGCACTGCAACCAGCAGCGGCCTCTCACAAAACTGAGTCAGCGTCAGCAAGTGAAACTGACAAAGCATCTGGATGAGAGACTGAGTAATTATTTTTCCGTGTTAATGGCCCTTTATTTGTGGTTTCTATGTCTGTGTTTGTTAACAGTAATTGCCTCTCCTCTACTGTTTATTTTTAATGAGTCCCTTAAAAAGGGAGCACTAACTACTGCAGGATTTATTCTCATTTTGTTTACTGTAGAAAGAACAGGGAACCAAACAGGACTCCATCTCCTTAAAGTGATAGCTAACACCGAGTATCTGAGAATGGAAGAAAATGGAAAAAAAAAAATAAAGTTGGAAGTGTGTGTACAGAATTTTGAAAACGAAAAAGCAATCACTGCACTGCACTATTTGTGAATTGAGTCTGTATTCATTCATTCAGTTCAATATAATTATTTTTTCTCTGTGTCATAATTATAATCTAGGTTTTAATGTGTCCATCAAAGAATGTAAAAGAGATTGTTTAAAAGACAAAACAGATCTCGTTTATCAATACTGATAATATTTAGGGTTTTTCTCTCTTCACTTGCGTGGTCATGTTCAGTTGCTCAGTTAAGTCCAGCTCTTTGCCACCCCCATGGATTGTATAGCCCACCAGGCTCCTCTGTCCACGGGATTTCCCAGGCAAGAATTCTTGAGTGAATAGCCTATCCCTTATCCAGGAGATCTTCCCAAGCCAAGAATTGAACATAGGTCTCCTGCACTGCAGGCAGATTCTTTACCACGGAGCCAGGAAAGCCCTTTCCCTTCAGTACATTATATTAAAGTCCCTGCGGTCAGAAATCATTGGCATTTCAGTCATCTTTGAATCATCAGTGCTTACTGAATAGCTTGGAAATAGCAAATATTCCACTTTGAATAAATAACTGTAACTACCATTAGCTTCTAGACAGAGCAAGTAAAAATGACAGCAATCAGCAAAGCATATTTGAGAAAACGTGTCTGAAATATAAGCAACTGAATTTATACTGAATATTTTTATAATTTAGAAAATCCGTATTTGTTTATTCATGCACTTGTATATCAGTTTCCTAGGACTGTTATAACAGATTACCACAAACTGGTTGGTTTAAAACAAGAGAAATTTATTCTCTCCAAGTTCTGGAGGCCAGAAATCTGAAGGAGAAGTGTTCTCAGGACCGTGTTTGTTCTGACGTCCCAGGGAAGGATCTCTCTTGCCTCTTCCCGGTTTCTGCTGGTTGCTGGCATCCTTGGCATTGCTGGACTCAAAGCTGCATCACTGCAATTTCTCCCTGTCTTTTCACATGGCCATCTTTCCTCTGTATGTGTCTTGTGTTTTTTGTTTTCTTTTTGTTTTTAAGGACAGTTCAGTTCAGTTGTTCAATTGTGTTCCACCCTTTGTGGCCCCATGAACTGCAGTACTGTCCATCACCAACTCCTGGAGTTCACTCCAAGTCATGTCCATTGAGTCGGTGATGCCATCCAGCCATCTCATCCTCTGTCATCCACTTCCACTCCTACCTTCAATCTTTTCCATCATCAGAGTCTTTTCCTATGAATCAGTTCTTCCATTCAAGTAGTGTAAGCATTGGAGCTTCAGCATCAGTCCTTCCAGTGAATGTTCAGGACTGATTTCCTTTGGGATTGACTGGTTTTTAAGGGAACTAGTCTTTAGATTAGTCTCACCTTAAACTGGTGTGGCATCATCTCATCTATTAATATATCTGCAAAGATCTTATTTGCTCTAAAGGGCACATTTCCTGCACCCTGGCTGAGGTACATTTGACAAATGAAATTGTAACACATTTAAAATGTAAACATGATAATTTAATATACATTTACATTGTGAAAGGATTCTCAAAATAAGCTTATTAACACATCCATCACTTCATATATTTACTATTACCTTAGTTTTCCATTTTTTTCCACTTAGCAAATTTCAGGTATAAAATACAATGCAAATTATAACTATCTTCTTAAATATTTGATCCTCAGATCTTATTCATCTTTTAACTGAGGATTTGTACCCTTTTACCAAAATCTCCCCCTTTAACCCACATTTTAACCCCTAGCAACCACCATTCTACTCTGTTTCTCTGAGATATATATATATATATATATATATATATATATATATATATATATATATGTATAGCTTGTCTTTCTGCCTTCCTACACTCAATGCCTTCCAGTTCATTCGTGTTGTTACACATAGAAAGGTTTTCTTCTTTTTAAAGCATGAGTAATACTCTATTGTGTGTATATATCACATCTTTATCCATTCATCCTTTGATAGAAAGTTTTATCATAACTTGACTATTGTGAATAATGCTACAATGAACATGGGAATGCAAATATCTCTTATAGATAATGATTTCATTTCATATGGATATATACCCAGAAGTAGGATTGCTAGATCATATGGAAGCTCTATTTTTAATTTCCTTAGGAACCTCCCCACTGTTTTTCCACAGTGGCTGTACCAGTTTGCATTCACAACAATGTAAAAATATTCTCTTTTCTCCACAAGCTCATTAGTATTTGCTTTGTTTTCAATAATGGGCATCCTAACCAGTACAAGGTGCTATCTCACTGTGGTTTTGATTTCATTTTCCTGATGAATAGAGAGGTTGAGCATCTTTACATGTTTCTGGATCTTTCTAGAATGTGTCTATCAAGGTCCTTTGCCCATGTTTAATTGGATTATTTGGGTTATATAAGTCAATTTTGCAGAAACTTTTTAGTCTGATGCTATCCCACTTGATTATTTTTGCTTTAGTTGCTTTTGCTTTTAGTATCAAGTCCAATGTCAAAAATTCTGAAGACCAATATCAAGAAGCTGTATTTCTTCTAGGAATTTCAAGATTTTAGGTCATATGTTTAAGTTTTTATTTTGAGTTGATTAATATGGATGGTGTTAAATCTTCCAATCTATTTACAATAGCATCAAAAAGAATTAAAAAAAAATTCAGAAAGAAATTTAACCAAGCAGTTGAAAGAGTTGTACACTGAAAAGGGTAACATTTTCAAGAAAAATTTGAAGAAGGCACAAATAAGGCCACAGGCTTTGGTTCTCAGTAAACATGAAATTTTGAGGTGCACTGTTCCACCCAGAGCATCCTGGCTGAATTCACATCCTGGCCACACCCCTTACTGGCGGTGAGATCCCGGGCAAGATACTTTGCATCTGTAAATCTCAGTAGCCTTGTCCATAAAAGAAGGACTATGATATGACCACTTGCTTAATGGAGCTGTAGCAAGGACTACTGGACTAATTTATATAAAACATTTAGCACAACATCTGATATATTGAATGAGCTCTAATAAACATCATCTCTGAAATGAATATAATAGACAGTGTAATAGGATTTTTATGATAATGTCCTTCAGTGTAGAACAGTGACAAAATGCGAAAGTAAAATTCCTGCACATGATTTTATGAAATGTCCAGAAACACGGTTATGCAAACCTCTAGAAAGAGCTAAGGGTACAACAGATTATACTGAGTAGTTGTTCATAGACTTTCCCTTTGGCTAGCAAACTTTTCTAATAGAAACATCCCCAAAGCCTTGTTATATAAATTGTAAAAAAGCAAAACAAAACAAATAAACAAACCACCCTACAACTGAAAAGTGGAGAGTACTTGATATGGTGGGTTTTTTTTTTTTTTTTTTGATATGGTGTTTAGGGTGAGGAGGCAACATAGTGAGCTAGTGAGTACTGACGTGGTTATTCCAGCAGTAGGACGGGTGGCATCTCCTTTGAGGAGCACTTTGCTGATACTGCTTCTTGCAATCAGGTTGGTGATAAGGACTGAGAAGCAGAGAATCAAAGGCCAAGAGCAGGTACGTTTACTTAATGGACATGACAGCAGAGAACATCTTTAAGTTCCTTAGAAAACAATAGCTACAAGATCAGCAGTGATAATACCAATCTTGTGAGCCGCCTCATTGTGCACTGTTGTAAACATGTTCCATGCATCATCTCATTTAATTCTCCCAACTTTCTGGAGGACATAATATTCATTTCCCCATTTTTCCCAAAGCTGAACCTGAGAAGTGAAATTACTAGATGAAGCGCTAGTCAGTGTACGACAGAAAAGCAAGTTGAAATCGAGCATTCTGACTTGATTGCCCACAATTTTTAGCAATAATCCACGTGACTCTTAACTACATTAGAAACATAGCAATGTTTTTGTGCTTTCAGGACTGTGGGAACACCGAGTCACTCCCTCCATTAGTGAGTGCCATAGCTTTGAGAATGAGATTGCCCATCAGAAGAGAGTGTGGTGCACCCTATATAACTAGACAGGCTTAAATTTATTCTGTCAACATCATTTATCAAACACTTCTTTTAATGTCTTTTTTGGAAATAGAGTCTTCACAGGCACCGTTATGATGATGTTGTATTGGGTTAAATTTGCTGTGATACAATGAACCAGGGTCCTCACAAAAAGAAAACAGAGACATAGACATATACAGAGGGAAGATGGCCAAGCAAAAAGAGAGGTAAAAATTGGTGTGATGCAGCCTCAAGCCTAGGGCCGCCAAGGATGGCCACTAGAAGCTAGGAAGAAGCAAAACCAAGACAGCTAATTTTGGAAATAGGCATCTAGAAAGCAGGGTTTTACTGAGGCTTATCTTTCACAAAGTTCACATGGTTTAGGAGACCAAGTCTCCTAGCCCAACCCACGGCTGAAAACAAAAGAACACCCTGTGTTTTTAAGGCTCTCTAAAATGTAGAAAGCAAAGAAAAATCATTGACGTTATGCAAATAATATAAATTCATTAAAATAAAATTTTATAAATTAGAATGTGCACTGGGTATCAAATCTCTGGATTTTTTGACTATGCAAATTAAAGATTTGATTGAATATTCTACTCTTGCACCCTGGGTTCAAAATGACTTTTTTTTTTTTTTCTCAGTAGAGATTATGTTCCTTTCTAACTTGACTTCCCCTCATAAAATGTTGGCAGTTAGAAAAAGCCAAGTTGAAATTAATGGTCAGTGTTCAAAGAGTTAATGTGCTTGACTCAGAATAGATTGTGAATCAAAAATAGTCTTTTAACCAGTGCAAATGACTCATCAAGAAGAATAATGCAGTTTAATAAATGTGTCTCCCTATTTAAGTTAAAATACTTTAAGCCAAAATTAGCAGTACGTCTTGTTCTTTTCCTCCTTAAAATGGTATAAACCATCCGTGAGATAAGTTTCCTTTGTCTGATTTAATTGCTTTTTTGGGAGATGGAGCAGAGTAAAGATACCCAACTCTAATGGACAGGAATGTAGAGATAGGAATGAAAGAACCATAAAAGTTGGGAATTAGCACTGATGTAATAAGTCACATACAGTCCCAAGGATACTTTCAGGTATGGTTTAACCCTTGCAAGTTCCTTTTAGGAATAAACTAAGCAACCAAAAATGGGTATCTACCTATCACGCTCTTAACATGAATATAAGTAAGCTCAGTAACGTCATCTTTGTGGCCAGCAGCCTTTTCCTAGAAACTATTCCCAGATTATGAGGCTATTATGGCCTGAAACCAAGAAGGGAAGGGAAATTGTTGCTTCTCTAATTTGTTTTGCTCTTTTCACGTCTAATAAATGGGCTTATGTGTGTGTGTGTGTGTGTGTGTGTATTCATATTTAATTGCTTTAATGATATGAAAGGAGAGAGGTACTCTGTAAATTCAGCTGGTCCAGCAAAATATTATCTGAATACTTGATTAGGAAAAGAGAACAAGGGAAACTTTCAATTGGAAAATATTTACTGAGTGCCTTCCAAGGGCCAGACCCTATATAATGATGTAGATACACAAGGCTGAAGAAGACATAGTTCCTCTCTTCAAGGAACTTAAGATAAGGGAATGTAGGAAGAAGTAAGATATTTAGAAACGTTTAAGATTAGTATGTATAAACATAAGTAGTCAGGCTAAGAAACAACACAGACATGGGAAGGTGAGATGTGGGGAAAATATGTTTGAGACAATTTTTAGAGTGACTTGATTATAAAACCTAGAAGATAATGTGCTCACTCTCTCAATTCATCTTTTCTCCTTAGACAAAGAAGAGACAAGTTTAAAAAGCTGTTACAAATTTTTTTTTAACTTCTCATCTGTGCATTTTTCATCTGCTCTGTGGATAGAATGTTGACATTTCCCAAAATTCATGTGTTAAAGACTTAACCCTTAATATGATGGTACTCTGACATGGAGCCTTTGGGAAGTGATTACGCCATGAGGGTGGAGATTTTAGGAATGAGATTTATGCCCTGATACAAGAGACTCAGGGGGCTTCCCTGGTGGAGTCAAAGAACCTGCCTATCAATGCAGGAGACAAAAGAGGCTCAGTTTCCATCCCTGGGTCGGCAAGATCCCCTGGAGAAGGGCATGACAACACTCCAGTATTCTTGCCTAGAGCATCCCATGGATTGAAGAGCCTGGTGGGCTACAGTCCACGGGGTTGCACAAAGTCAAATACTGAAGGGACTTAGCATGCAGCCCTGCATGCACAGAGGCTCATGAGTATTTTCATGGCCCTTTGGCCATGCCAGGTTACAAGTAAAAAATGAGCTTTAGAAAAAGAGTCCTCACATGACATCAAATTGTCCAGCACCACGACCTTAACTTCTCAGCCTCCAGAACTATGAGAAATAAATATCTCTTGCTTATAAACTACACACTGATACTACTCTTATTATAGCAGCCCAAGCAGACTAAGACTATCTGCAAAATCACACAAAGGACAGGGATTTTATAAATATAATGAAGCATAATTTCATTACTCTTGCACTTTTTAAATGGAAAGGGTATATTTTAAATTGTGGTCTTGCTTTTCTGATGTTTAGAATCCCTCCAAGATTTGCTATCTTCTCTTTTCAACTTATTTCCTAAAGGAGATCATTCCTGGGTGTTCATCGGAAGGACTGATGCTGAAGCTGAAACTCCAATACTTTGACCACCTGATGCAAAGAGCTGACTCATTGGAAAAGACCCTGATGCTGGGAAAGATTGGGAGCAAGAGGCGAAGGGGACGACAGAGGCTGAGATGGCTGGATGGCATCACCGACTCTATGGACATGAGTTTGGGTGAGCTCCAGGAGTTGGTGATGGACAGGGAGGCCTGGCGTGCTGCGGTTCATGGGGTCACAAAGAGTTGGACACGACTGAGCGACTGAACTGAACTGAACTGAACTTTTCTCAACTTTATTTTAGGGTTTGAGGGACAAAGCCGTGAGCAATAATGGGAAATCTGGCCTATGCAGATGCCCTCTGTGCGGGTGGGCACTGAGCAGCTAGCATGTGCATGTTTAGTTGGTGGCGGCTGAGTCAACAGAGAGGGTCTGGACGCTGTGACGTGGTCCCAAGGCCAGGGTACGCGTGGACAGTGGCTTTTCACTTAGCAACTGCCCAGCTCTGGGGGTTTTCTTCTCACAGTGATATTTGAATGTGTCATCTAGATTTTTCCATGTTTCTTATAATTTTCAGATGAAGTCCCAAGTTAAACTAAACTGATCAGCAGGGGTATACTCCTTGGAGACAGAGGTTGGGCATGGGTGCCTAGCAAATTAGGAGATTTTCTGTTTGGATTTTGTTTATTTGTGTGGTTTCCCTCCCATTTTTTAACATTTGTGAAATAACAATGTTTTTATTGTGGCAAATGAAGCTTTGCTGGTACATTTTAGTCTTTAGCAAAAAGACAAAGTAGGAAGGCAGGCTTACATCTGTTTCTCAAACTACTCTAGGTGAATATCCAAATTTTTTTTTTCTTTTAAATTTCTAACACATCCAAGACTGTAACTTTTTAAAAATCCAATAAAAGTTACTAGAAAATGAAATAAAAGGCATGCAAAACATAAGCCCCACGTTTTACTATTAGATTTAACAGACATATTTTTGTTCTGTCAAGCTGCTACATGGGTTTGTAATGAGCTCTTCTCATTTTGTGGAAAGGCTCTGATCGGTGGGTCATACTTGAAGTAGTACAGGATAAGAGGATTCTGAAAACAATCAGAAAATCCCAGGGCAAATGATACAGTTACAAGGAAAAATGTTATTTATTACACTTTGCTTCCTTAGGACTGCCATTGTTTCTCTGCATTAACCCAGGTTGCTTTCTGATCTATCCAAAAGTAGACAAATTGTCCATTAAGCATTATAGCATTAGCTGTTTGTGAAACTCAGAACTGAAAAGCTATGTGTGTGTGTGTGCATGAGCACGCTGAAGTGTGTTGAACAATAGCTCATAATCTGAAGGAAACTTGGGATCTTCATGAAATTTTCAAAGGTAGCATCAAAAGGAAACATATACTCTGAATTTCTGGCAATTACACATAGTTGATTTCAAATTCATCACTGTAAAGTTTACAAATATAAAATGGAATTCATTTTGGGGTGTCTAACCAAGTGATAGTACTTCATCTTTAGAGCCATTTTTTTCTCTTCTGCCTTTTTCCTCCATAAATCTTATCTTCTACCCCTTTCAAGTTTATATTTCTTCCTACTGAATGAAGAGTCATTGCCATCTCTGTTTCCCCTACTTTCAAAACAATAGAACTTTTGTTTTTGTTTTCTAAACAAATGGCTACCCAGAATAAAAATCTCTATTCCCAATTGTCCTTTGCAGTTAAGTGCAATCTTGAGGCCAGTTGTAGGCAGTGGTATGTGAGCGGAAGGGCTAGAGCCAAGTTCTGGGAACCATAATTAACAGGCTGCTTGCAATTGCACGCTATTATTTTCTTCATTGTCTTCATCTGACTTTTAGTGAGAATGAGGTGCTCCATCCATCTTGGGCGATACTATGATCCGGAAGTAGGCATTACAGTTTCTAATATCCTGAAATAAATACCACCCCATCTCCGGACTGATTATGACAAATTTTCCCTAAAATTTTTGCAGAAGAAAGTCAACTCTTGCTTTCTTTAATCAGTTACAAGTTAGAATCTAGTCTTATCCTTACTGATAGGAGTGATGATAATGGAAGCATATCACATTTCCCTGCTTCCCAACATGCTAGCCATTCATAGAGCTATTCAAATTTTATTGAACTTAAATAAAATAAATAAATAAAATAATAAAATAAATAAATAAAATAATAAAATAAATAAATAAATAAAATTTAAAATACAGTTCCTTGGTCAACCTAGCCACATTTTATGAGCCCAGTCACCAATCACATTTTAGGAGAAAGGATAGAAATTTCTCTCTTCACAGAAATTTATTTCAGATAGCACAGGTCTAGAGGGCAAGACCTAGCTTAACTTCTTTGCAACCAAGTAGATATTTGCTAAGAGTTTTCTTTTTCTCTTTTTTAAATTTCATAGCTTTAAATTATCTACATATTGTGTCAGTGAGATAAATGCACAAGAAGAAATTTTAAAATGTAGTAAATTCAGAAATAAGTGCTTGAAAGCAATCACAAGAAACACAAGAGTGTTTTGGGAGAAAATGGGTATACATTTCAGGGGTTATTCTAGGACCTGGAGTAAATAATTCTGAGCTCTTCCACCCCCACTCCCCTACTCTATAATTTTCACTGGGATTACTGCAGCTGAAAGTGAATATCAAAGGTGTCTACATGGATAAGAGGGAAAGGAAGTACAGCTGAGACACGGAAGTTGATCTATATATCTTGGTCAGTTTTCACTTAGTAAAATAAGCTTGCAAACTGCATATCAGCAGTTTGGGGATAGTGGGAGACATAAGAATTGCTTTTATTTATGGTATTCTCATTTCTTTTCTCTTTTCTTTTTATTTGAGGTCACATGCCTTATTTTCCACAGAGTGCTTTGGTGCACCTGGGTGTTAGACCCTGCTAAGCCCTCCAGAAGTTTGACTATGATGCATTTTCCTGATGCAAGAATATAGGAAAGACATTTTCACAAAGAGAAAATGTAGAAACAGCAGAAAGGTTAGAAATTCTTTACTAAAAGTCATCAGCTTGCAACATTTTTGTCTCTGCTTTTCCTCCATAAAAAAAAAGTCAGCTTACTGCTCCTTTATTCATACTGAATAGATGGTTTTTTTTTTTTTTTTAATTTTCATGTATATTCTTTCCCTTGAAGCCTGAATTGAAAAAAGATTTTTTCAAAACCATTATGGTACAATTTATTATATAGTGTGATTGTGAAAACTGAAGACTTGTTTTTGCAGTGAACTAAAATGTTTCTCACTCTTCTCCTAATTGCCAGGGTATCACACAGACTGCATTCATATGGAAATGTATTGGAAGCTCACTGAAGTGTTATTGAACATATATTGGAACTCAGTGTATTAAAAATCCTCACTAAGGCATGTATCTGTGATTTAAGGGTTCAAAATATTTATTTTGCTTCAAGTCCTTTTTTCAAGCAAGTTTCATACAGGTTCTCAGTTGCATTCAACTCTTTGAGATGCCATGGACTGTCAGTGAGATTTTCCCAGGAAGAATACTGGAGTGGGTTGCCATTTCCTCCACCAGGGGATCTTCCCGACCCAGGGTCTGAACCCATATCTCTTGTGTCTCCTGCATTGGATGGCAGACTCTTTAACACCGAGCCAGCTGGGAAGCCCTTTCTAAGTAAGGGGTGATGTTTTAATTACTGTCCATGCCATTCGTTGCTCTATCTCAACACTAGGTCACAATAAACCATCATTCTCAGGCTAGAAAGGTATTAATGATGGGATGTGATGAAAAGGACACAGGCTTAGGAAGATTTAACTCCTGACTCTTTTTGCTTGTGGATCATGGTTAACTTTAATAGCCTTCCTGAGCCTCTAAAGCAGAAGTCCGGATTATTTATCTCCGAGTGGTATTGTGAACAAGAAATGAGGAAACTTACAGACTTGATTTGCCCATAAGTGTGCTCAGACTGCCATAGCAATTTGCCATAGACTGGGTGGCTTAAACAACGGAGATTTGTTTTTCACAATTCTGGAGGCTGGGAGTCCGAGTTCAGAGTGCCAGCAGAGTCAGATCCTGGTGAGACCTTTCTTCCCGGCTTTCAGACAGGTGTTTCACACTGTTTGTTCACATGGCCTTTTCTCAACCTGTGTGTGCAAATAAGGAGTGAACAAGCTCTCTGGTGCTCTCCTTTCTAGGGCACTAAGCCCATTGGACCAAGACACCTTTACAACTTCATCTAACCCTTATCATATCCCCAAATGCTCTTTCCAAATACCATCATATTGGGGACTTAGGACTTGAACATATGAATTTAGGAGAATATGAAGCTTTAGTTTATAATAGCTTGGCACACAGGAGTCAGGTGGTAAGTGCTCAAACACTAGAAGAAAAATGAATCATCCTGCAGAGATGGAGAAGACCTAAAAAGGGAAACCATCATAATTGCAGATATATGTTTTCCCTTCTGTGTGAACTAGCCCATGTAGCTCAGAGTTTCTTGGAAGGACTTTTTCAGGAATAGAAGCCTAGGAAGGTGCTCAGAAATTAAAATGGGAATTTCATGCCATGCTCAATGACACTTCAGAAATTTTGCCTGAAGTAAGAAAACCTTAAAATACTATTTAAACCCAAATATCCTGAATTTATTTGAACTCGTGATCGATCCTTTCACAATTTTGTCCATCTAATAAAAATTTTGTGAAACACAACTGGGGAAACCCTTCTATTTATCAGAATCTTATAAATAATGTTTTATCATTTATTCAAAGGATTTTGCACTTAAAAATTAAAGAGCAGGCAATTTGTTAATTTAATTTATGCTTCTTATGATAGTTGACCTTAAGACTTGAGAATAAAGGTTCAATGAGACTCCCTCGTGTGTGTGAATATATATGATATAAATGTGCACATATGCACATTGTCACTGTCCTTCAGTCCCTAAGTTGTGTCTGAGTCTTTTGCAACCCCATGGACTGTAGCCTGCCAGGCTCCTCTATCCATGAGATTTCCCAGAAAAGAATACTGGAGTGGATTGTCATTTCCTTCTCCAGAGGATCTTCCCTACCCAGGGATCGAAACTTTGTCTCCTGCATTGGCAAGCAGATTATTTATCACTGAACCATCAGGAAAGCCCCATATATGCGCGCGTGCACACAAACACACACATATGTAAACACACACATATATATCTTAAAATATGTTTGTATACACAGAGACATAGCCTAACTATTCAAAAATAATTCAAGTCAACTCAAAATTTGTTTAAAATGATTTATTTTCTGCACAGTATACCCACTGAAAACAAGAACTAACACATTCTAAGAATTTGCTGTCACAGTGCTAAATACGCTACAAAAATGCTTTAATTTCATCCTCAAAACTGTCATAGTAGGCAGGTTCATCTGCTAGTTCCCTTCTACAAACTTAGAAATAGGTGCTTCAGAGACAGTCAACAGCTTGCTCCAGGTTGAGTATCTTGGCAGCTAATGGTGCAGACACAGCTTAAGGTGAGTCATGACTATGTACCATTCATCCCCTTTTCTTGAGAGTGAGCAAGACCCATGACTTATTTCTAACGAACAGAATCATATAATGTGGCAATGATGGAGGTCTGCTGATTTATTTAATTCAAAAGGGGGGTCATTTTGAGTGAACCCAACCTAATTAGGTGAAAGTGCTTGAAAGAAGAACCTCCTTTCAGCAGCTGGTTTGCCTGCTGATCTTGCAGAAGCAAGTCAACGTGGATCCCAAAGCCACAACACTGAATTCAGCTCACAACCTGAAGAAGCTCGGAGAACGGCCCTGAGATTTAGATGATAACACAGCCCAGTCAAATCCTTGACCGCAGATTTTTGAGGCTGTAAGCAGAGGACCCAGCCCTGCGGAGCATGGGTCTCCTAGCAGAAGGAGCAAGATGATAATATGTAGTGTTTTCCATCATGAAGTTTGTGGTAAATGATTACATAGCCATAGATGCTAATACAGTGATAAAGATGAGTATTGCGCTTAGGCTATCTCTCTTCTGTGCTTGCAAGTATACTCCTATGATTTTTAGCCTCATATAGGATGAAGCTAAAATATGAAGCTATTTACTTAGTGGGCTAGATGTTCATGGGATCAAGAAGAACAACAGGGTAAATTACAAACATAATATCTTATGTGGGTGTTTTTTGGCTTTATTTTGGGTTTTGTTTTCCCGTGTTTAGTGGTTAGTGATACCTAGGGAAACTGATGTATAAGACCAGATAGAACTTGGAAGCATCAACATTAATTTTTTGGCTAATGGCCTTGGGAAGTCTCCATGCTGCCCTCTGCCTCAGTTTTACTTGTGACATTGAGTTATTTTATTCAATTTCCAGCTTAAATCTAAACCTATTGATTGCACCACACAATGATGACTGTGAAAAAAGACTTCTCTCAAATGACAGGCATTTACAAAATATTAGCGTACATGTCTAAAGTCCATTTAAAAAATCATTTAATGAGTGCTTCCTCTGTTCTGGGTGCTATTTATCTTCACAAATTCCTTAAGTATTGATTCCTCTTCTCTCTTTTAACGAGCTGGAACTAAAGCCTGTGAGTTCCATAACTTTCCACTGTGACCACAAGACAAATATTCAAAAGTCCTGATTTATTGGGTTGTTTGATAAAATCTGGCTTCTTCTAGATTTTTAAATCCATATTCATGGGCTGCACAGCTTCAATATGTTAAGGAACAAAGAAAAATGTCAGATGATTTCAATCGCATGTTTTTATATTCTACCAGATGATGCAATGTCTAACCCAATTATCAGAAAAACAAGGCAGTGGGTTTTGTGTTTATTCTTTACTCTCATTCAAGGAGCCTTGTTTTCAAAAGTAACATAATTTTAAATTTATCTCTTCAACCCCACTCCTTATAAATGTACCACTATATCTACCAAGAATTTAGGAACATTAATTCTCTCATCAGACTTTCTTTCTAAACACACATTAAAAAGAAACTGTGAGTTTCATTTTCTTTCTGTTTAGTTTCATTTCTTCCTTTTTGGGATTTCTGTTTAAAAGTGCTTTTAGCAGTCTTCGGTCGCATATGGTACATATGCTTACGGAATAGCAAACCAGCTTGAGTAAAACAAGAATAAAAATAAACCGCACAGAACTAAACTCCAAACTTTTTGGGAGGTCTTCAATGATGCTACTTTTTTTGTGCATGTCAATTATTTCTGTTTGGAACAAGGAGTAGACTCCTTTCAAACACCCAAATATGGTAAGAAAGACAGCATTGTTCTCCAGCTAAAGAGTCAAATTAGATCTATGAGCTCTGGAAGGTTCTTCATCTTAGGATATTTTCTGTCTCCTAAAAAAGATCTTCAGCAAAACAATACCGGAGGTGCTTTGCTCAAGGGTGAAACTTGAAAATTTCTTTTTGACGTTATAGTATATAAAGACAGACACTAAACATAACAGGCCACATAGCAAAAAGTAAAGCTCCCAAATCCAAATATATAAATCTTAGCTACTTAAGAAGCTATGGAAGTAAAATGGAATTTTCTGGTGAAATCCCTGTGGCATTGTCTTCCTCCTGCATGTTTTCAAAACACACTGAGCCGTCTTTATCCTTAGGGATCACTTTTCTCTAGTTGCCTTATATGTTTACACATGTTCAACTACTCATTGTATTGTCTATTGTGAGAAGATTCGTATCATGCCTATGGGGTTGGACCCAGGGGATTTACCAGACTGGCCCAAGATGTGGGTGCAAGATGTGTGTCTGGATAATACTTCAGACTGTGCAGGAGAGGAGAGAAAAGGCACAAAAGAAAGAGGGACAAAATATGTGCTGAGTGACTTCACTCTCCTAAACTTGCTAACACATCAAGATATGACAACACCTCTGCCTTTTTGCTGTTTGAATAAGAACCCACCAGGAAATCAAAGATTATCGAGTATGCACATCAGGGAGGAAACTCAGAGTGACTGGAGCTGGTTTCCTGAAGTTTGTAATCGTGATGGGACTATAAGACAAGAATTAAAATAAGACATTAGCTGCCTATATGAGAGACTCGCCATGGTTACCCTTACTTTCCAATCAGTTGTGGATATGATAGAGGCTTCGTAGAGGAGACGGGATATCACCTGTCAATGAAGCGACTTTAAGAGTATGAGAGAGTGGCAAGGTCATGTGGGAACTGAGAATGTGTAAATAAAAGAAGGAGAACGCCTGTGAGGTGAAGGTCGAAGCTGCTCAGTCACATCTGATTCTTTGCAAGCCCGTGGACTGTGTCCATGGAATTCTCCAGGCTAGAACACTGGAGTGGGTAGCCTTTCCCTTCTCCAGAGGATCTTCCCAATCCAAGCATTGAACCCAGGTCTCCCACACTGCAGGCAGATTCTTTACCAGCTGAGCCACCAGAGAGGACACCTCAAATGCAGGATATGGCAGGATTAAAACCCTTCAATTTGAATTTTGGTTTAACTAGGACAGAGTTAGCAGAATGCCTAATGGATCGAAGGCGGGAAAGTAAATGAAAGAATGTGCTAGAATACTTTCCTAAATGAGCACTCACTTAATTTTCTTTTTCTCTTTGCTTATCAAACCATCACAAAGGAAACGATTGCTTCCCTTTTGTACTTGCTGTCCTCCTTTTCTCCTATGTAACATAGGCACAGAGTAATAATATTTCTCCTGTAAGAAAACCAACAGCGTAAGCACGTGGAGACACCTCTGCCGGCGCTTGAGGTCCCATCAGGAGCCGCTGAGAGGCACAGAGAGACAGGCTCGCCTGGGCCCCCGCTGTCTGTGATGGGCACGTGCTTCTCAGGCCCAGCTACTGTGTCCTGTGAGAAGAAGAATCCAGAAGGGCCAGAGCACGACATTGTCTGGAGAGACCCACAGCTGAGTTTCAGTGTAAAAACTCTCAATACCTTTACTGTTGGTTCAGCCCTTTTTTTAGACACTGGGCCAGCAAGGCAATGCATTTGAATAAACGAGAAAGCCCTCATTAGCAACCAGAGTGCAATTTCTGATATTGGAGTAAAGGGAGCCACAGACCGTGAAGATAAGAACTCAAAGGACATTAATGGAATCAGAATTCAGGTTGCAGTGTTATGGATCCAAAATCCAGGCTCCTACTCAGAGCCTGGATTTGATTCATTCAGTAAATGCTAAATCCATTCTATTTGCATAGCATGTTTTCCAAAGCACTTTCAATTGGAACTGATTTCGTATTTGAGTGAAAGAAGAATGTATTCTGGCAAGCTGACGTTTCCTTCTGTGAAGAGCTGCCTTTCCAGGGGGCTGACAAACACCCATCTTGGCCCTTCAGCGTTTCTCTGTGTGCTGAATAGCTTCTTGGAGTATAGATCACTTTTACTGTGCGTGCAATATGTTTGATAATAAACTTTTAAGCTCTATTTATTGGACTACACATACAAAACCACTACTTTCTTGGCTAATACCAATACCTTATCTAATGGGAAAGATAAAGAGTAGTTTCACTAAGAAATTTTAAAGAGTATTTGATACTTGGAAGGAAGGTGTAATCAAATCACCTACTATTTATTTTCTCCTGTGTGCCTGGCATTACAATATTGATTGATATTGCCTTCTATCCATCTCATACATACGCATGTTGTCTCTCTCTGTGTGCAGTGAGCTCTAAATAATTGTTTCCTTGGTGTTAGAGGAAGATTTTACTGCTTGAGCAGAAAATATCTGATAATTGCAGGAGATTTCAGAAGGACAGAAAGAGGAGGAAAAAAAAATTTGACTCTGCAATATGTGAAGCTGATTGATGATTACTAGATAATTTATGAGCAGTTGGCCTCATTTAAATACAGATCTGACAAATGGGGAGTATATTTTGATGTTTGATGAGAGATAAAATGTATATAATGCTTGCTTCATTATTTTCCAATCTATTGTTTTCTTTTTTTTACCTTCACTACATTATTTGAGATATACAATAGCACTATGAAATAGGTGAGTGGTATATGTGTGTGTGTGTGTGTGTATGTATAGAAAGAGAGCTTCAGGGATAACTACCTTTGTCTTGAGAATGTAATCATTAAGCTGAATTTGAGTGATGTACTCAGGGCCACATCTAGTTGGTAGCCCAAGAGATCCTCTTGGCTGCCTAGTCACAGTGATTTATATCAGAGTAATAATGTATTTAGGTTTCCCAGGCAGCGCTAGTCACAAAGAACCCACCTGCCAATGCAAGAGATATAAGAGATGCAGGTTCCATCCCTGGGTCAGGAAAACTCCCTCCAGAAGGGCATGGATAAGCCTCTCCAGTATTCTTGCCTGGAAGATCCTGTGGCCAGCGCAGTCTGGTGGACTTGCAAACAGTCGGACACCACTGAAGCGCATGCATGTATTTCCCCCTCCGGCGTGCACTATATGCCTCTCTCGTTGTGCATTTGCCAGTGGTTTCAGTGGAATTATCCCCCATTCTCTCCCTGATCTAAAATAATCTTTGGAAACAGATGCCCGTATCAAAGTGATCGGTTCAAGATGGACGCAAAGAATGAAGTTAAGCCTAAGATTTTTGTTTTGAGACTGTAGGGAGAAACAAGTTCTCTTTCATTCACAAATATAATTGAGAAAATGAGAGAGCATCTGGCCCTAGTAACTGCTTGCAAACATCTTGAAGCCACACGTATAGTTAGTCTTGAGAGGAAGCTGACCCCCTACAGGCTGAGATGAGATTGGCAGTAAGAACAGCAGGCTGAGTATATGTTTAAGCTACTGGATCGGGCCTTGAAAGATTGCTTTTTTTGTTTGTTTGTTTTTAAACATACTCTATAGGTTAAAAAAGTAAACTCCTTTTGTAGCTTAAACCAATTTTGTGGTGGCTTCTATTATCCAGAACTGAAAGAACCCTAAATGATATGCAAAGCTGCATCTGCAGCAACCTCATTACACTGTTTGTCTAGAGAAAAGCCTTAGACTGAGGGAGGGTTATTTATGAGCCTCTTGGGTAACATTTTTCTGGCTCTTCCCAAATATTTTGAAACTGTGTTGCAGAGAAAAGATGCATGTAGGTATGGAAGTTTTCCGGGACCTTAGACTAAGGAAGTGGACTTGGGTCCATGTAGCTGATTGTGTAGACTATGAAATGGGAGAGAAAGATGTTTTCTTTGCTATTTCTCATAATCCAGCACTTCTCTGGCTCCAGGAAGCTGGACCTCTGTGAGCAAAGAGAGGCAGCGCCCTTGGGGCAAGACGCTGGCTAGATCTGGGCCCCCCACCAGCCAGTAGAAAACAGGTTCCTACAAGTGATTCTGAAAGCGTTGCCATCAGCGCAGAGACATGAGTGGCTGCCCACTGAACAGATAGTACGTTAAAGTTATGACACAACTCGATACACATAGCCACCTTACTGGTTCATAAATATTGTGTGTGTGTGAGTCATTGGTTGGGTGGCCCCAAACTGTGAAGGACTGCGATTTTGCCTTACTTACAAGCTAACATGTTAGCATGTTTCCATTTTTTGAATTCTTGAAGAAGACATGAAAGTCCAGGGTCAAGGAAAAAGAGATGTATCACTTAGAGTACAACAATGAATGTGAGCACCAGTTAACCTTGGCTCTAAGTCCCAGAGGGGTGATGCAGAGAGGCACAGATGGAGGCCGCCTACGGCCAGCTTTTATCACACCTGAGCTTAGGAAATGCAAAACTTTTATATGGGATATAAATAAATCTGCCCTCTGCTCTGGAGGGAGATATTATCTACAAGATTGTTCACTGCCCAAGCATCCCTGAACAGAGCAAAAAGGAAACAGTGTCTCTTCTCAAAAGATATGCAGAATTTCAAAACACCCATGGAGCTTTGTCTCCAGAAAGAATTCCACAGTATTCTCTGAGATTCTCATATCAAAAGGTGAATGTTGAGCTATTAGATTTTCATTTTTAAAAAACAAGAGTGTTATAAACTCAAAATATAAAATAAATAGCCATAAGTGCATATGAATAAAAGTAAATTATTTCATGTATTCATATAAAGAGGAGAAGACAGCCTGCCCTCAATGAAGTGGAACATAACTCTATATTCCTTAGGGGGAAATGAGCACTAACTTTCTTCCAAAGGGTGCCATCTGGAATGGGTGTGTAGAAGAGCACACTTAGAGTGAAGAAATGTGATAAACACTACCTCAGCCAGGTGATAAAGGCCAAGAATAGCAGCCACATTGTACTGATACTGTGTACTCTTAATATAATATGATGAAAATGGCATTTTATCTCTAAGGTCTTCCCCCAACAACCCATAATGTAAGCCTTACCATGAGAAAAGCATCAGAAAAATTCCAAGCGATGAGCATTCTACAAAGCATCAACCAGTACTCCTCAGAACTCTCTGAGTCATCAAAGACATGGAAAGTCTGAAAAACTGCTCATGCCAAGAACACAAACAGACACAACTAAATGCAAAGTGATATCTTCAATGGGATCTTGAACAGGAAAAGAAAATTAAGTTAAAATTAAGCATACCTAAATAAATTATGGACATTAGTTGATAATAATGGGATTATAATGATAATAATATATTTACAGTGACTATATCAACATTATTTATTCACTGTAATGAATGTATCATAATAATGAAAGCTGTTAATAAGGGAAACTGGATATGAGGTACATACATGTCTACTACCTTCTCAATTTTTCTGTAAATCTAAAACTGCTCTAAAAATATTTTTTATTAAAAATATAATGAGCATTTCTAATGTCTCAACATTTCTATTCATGGGTATACAAACAATAGAAACACTCACACGTATGTGTGAGTGAGTGAGTGATCATCGTTGTGTTGTGTCTGACTCTTTGCAACTTCATGGATTATATAAATATATATATATATATATATATATAATATATATATGCTGCTGCATATATATATATATGTATATATATCTATCAGTTCAGTTAGTCTCTCAGTCGTGTCTGACTCTTTGCAACCCCATTGACTGCACCACCCCAGGCTTCCTTGTCCATCATCAACTCTTGCAACTGGTTCAAACTCATGTCCATTGAGTTGGTGATGCCATCCAACCATCTCATTCTCTGTCGTCCCCTTCTCCTCCCACCTTCAGTCTTTCCCAGGATCAGGGTCTTTTCCAGTGAGTCAGTTCTTCGCATCAGGTGGCCAAAGTATTGGAGTTTCAGCTTCAACATCGGTCCTTTGAATGAACATTCAGGACTGATTTCCTTTAGGATGGACTGGTTGGATCTCCTTGCAGTCCAAGGGACTCTCAAGAGGCTTCTCCAACATCACAGTTCAAAAGCATAAATTCTTCAGCACTCAGCTTTCTTTACAGTCCAACTCTCACATCCATATATGACTGCTGGAAAAACCATAGCTTGACTAGATGGACTTTTGACTAGCCGGACCTCTGTTGGCAAAAGAGTAGGACATGACTGAGTGAATTTAACTTTCAATATATGTAAAACAGTGTTTATGGCATTGAAAGTGAAACTGACTCTTTTCAACCCCATGGACTATACAATTCACTGAATTCTCCAGGCCAGAACACTGGAGTGGGTAGCCATTTCCTTCTCCAGGAGATTTTCCCAACAGAGGGATCGAACCCAGGTCTGCTGCATTGAAGGTGGATTCTTTACCAGCTGAGCCACCAGGGAAGCCTTTTATAGCATTACTATTCTTAATAGTTCCAAACCAGGCATAACTCGAGTCTTTTCATTTTATAATGAATGCATATTCTCAATGCAACAATGCGATATAAAGTACAGCTGCACTAACAATGTAGATGGACATTACAAACCAGGCAAATGTAACTATTTAAAAAATGAATGCACACAATATGATTCTATTTTTTTTTCTTAAAAAAATGTGTCTCACAGGCATAGGTTGTTAAAAATGATTGCATCACATACTTGAATTAATTCTCTGCAATGAGAAACTTTCAGATGATTAAGCTTTTCAAAGACATGTCAGAATAAAATGGCACAGGTTAAGGAAGAAAAAAAAAAGGAAAGATCAACCTTAGAAATGACATGGGGAATTTCTTGTCCATTGAATCGAAATCCTAACTTTAGCTTTAGTTCAATGAAATCAGGGATAGGGCATGATAGAGAATGGAGGAAGAGAAATGAAATGACTAATGATTCTACAGTACATACTGGTACAGGGGTGAACAGGTTTAGGGAGAAGGACTGAAGGTATCGCCTTGTTTTCCCAAGAAGGTAATGGAACCACTGGAGCACCTCCGATCATAAATGGAAGGACTGAGGCTCCAATATTTTGACCACCTGATGTGAAGAGCCAACTCATTGGAAAAGCCCCTGATGTTGGGAAGGCTTGGGGGCAGGAGGAAGGGGACAACAGAGGATGGGATGGTTGGATGGCATCATCAATTCAATGTATATGAGTCTGAACAAAGTCCGGGTGATAGTGAAGGACAGGAAAGCCTGGTGTGCTGCAGTCCATGGGGTAATAAAGAGCTGGACATGACAGAGGAACTGAACAGCAACAGCCCCTTAGAGCAACAACCAAAGGGTGCGCCAGCATCCATCAGCCCATACACCCTCTAGCAAACTGGCAATACATCAGCAAGTCTCATGACAATATAATTGGGGCTTGATAGCTCACTTGGTAAAGAATCCACCTGCAGTTCAGGGGACCCCGGTTCAATTCCTGGGTCAGGAAGATCCACTGGAGAAGGGATAGGCTACCCACTCCAGTACTCTTGGGCTTCCCTTGTGGCTCAACTGGTTAAGAATCTGCCTGCAGTGTGGGAGACCTGGGTTGATCTCTGGGTTGGGAAGATCCCCTGGAGAAGGGAAAGGCTGCCCACTCCAGTGTTCTCACCTGGAGAGTTCCATGGACTCTATAGTCAAGGGAGTTGCAAAGTGTTGGCCACAACTCAGAGACTTTCACTTTCATGTCTATATAACTTCTATTGTTAGTGGTGCTTATTTAGAGAGTAGATATTAAAAAAATCAGCTCTCAGATTCCCCTGGTGGTGTGGTGGATAAGAATCCACCTGCCAACGCAGGAGACACAGGTTCAATCTCTGGTCCAGGACGTCTCCACATGCCACAGAGCAGCAAAGCCGACTGAACCTGCACCCTGGAGCCCGCGAGCCCCACCTACTGAGCCTGTGTGCCAAAGCAAGAGGAGGCAGGGTAAGGAGGAGCACCCGCAGCGCGCCGAAGAGCAGTCCCCACTCTCCACAACTGGAGAAAGCCTGTGCAAAGCAAAGAAGACGCAGCACAGCCAATAAATAAACAAAAATAAAGAACACACTCTCAAGCTAGATTGCCTGAGTTCGAATCCTGTTTCAACCACCTATTTGATGTGTGATCTTGAGCATGTCGTGTAACATCTCCGTGCTTTATTTCTTCCCTGAGGGACTGGAAATACTTTTTATTTATTTATTTATTTATTTATTTATTTATTGGCCACGCCAAATGGCATGCAGGATCTTAGTTACTCAACCAGGGATCAAACCCTCACCGCCTGTATTGGAAGCAAGCTACTGGACTGCCAGGTAAGTCCTGGAATACTACTCTGTTCGGTTCAGTCACTCAGGCATGTCTTACTCTTTGCAACCCCATGAATTGCAGCACGCCAGGCCTCCCTGTCCATCACCAACTCCCAGAGTCCACCCAAACCTATGTCCATTGAGTCGGTGATGCCATCCAGCCATCTCATCCTCTGTCATCCCCTTCTCCTCCTGCCTTCAATCTTTCCCAGGATCAGGATCTTTTCACATGAGTCAGCTCTTCGAATCAGGTGGCCAAAGTATTGGAGTTTCAGCTTCAGCATCAGTCCTTCCAATGAACACCCAGGACTGATCTCCTTTGGGATGGACTGGTTGGATCTCCTTGCAGTCCAAGGGACTCTCAAGAGTTTTCTCCAACACCACAGTTCAAAAGCATCAATTCTTCAGCACTCAGCTTTCTTTATTGTCCAGCTCGCACATCCATACATGACCATTGGAAAAACCATAGCCTTGACTAGACAAACGTTGCTTGATGAAATAATGTCTCTGCCTTTCAATATGCTGTCTGGGTCAGTCATAACTTTCCTTCCAAGGAGTAAGCGTCTTTTAATTTCATGACTGCAATCACCATCTGCAGTGATTTTGGAACCCAGAAAAATAAAATCAGCCACTGTTTCCACTGTTTCCCCATCTTTTTGCCATGAAATGATGGGACCAGATGCCATGATCTTAGTTTTCTGAATGCTGAGCTTTAAGCCAACTTTTTCACTCTCCTCTTTCACTTTCATCAAGAGGTTCTTTAGTTCTTCTTCACTTTCTGCCATAAGGGTTGTGTCATCTGCATATCTGAGGTTATTGATATTTCTCGTGAAGAGATACCCCCACGTTCAAGGTAAGAGAAACCCAAGTAAGACGGTAGGCACTGAGAGAGGCCGTCAGAGGTCAGACAGACTGAAACCACAATCACAGACAGCTAGCCAAGCTGATCACATGGAATACTATTAATAACATGTTTATAATAAAGTGGTTAAGAGGATTAAATGTAAGCTTGCCTTATGTACTAGCTATGATCATATATGAAACCGTGCAAATGAATTCCCTCAATCATAGAAAAAACACACAAAAATATAATTTTTTACCACCATTTGATAACAGAGGAAACTGAAGTTTGGAGCCTTTAAATGACTCATTACACAGCTTATAAATGGTGAAACAGAATTTCAACTTCAAATGTTTCCCCTTCTTCCAACCCGAACCTTCCCATGTCCCCTTAGCTCCTCAAAAAATACTTTGAACTATTCAGATAGATCTTTTCATTAAAAATAGAATTCAGGATTTTATAAAGTTCTTTGTAATGATCATTAGGTTGTTCTTCTCAAAACTCATTTCCCATTATTTTAAGGAGGTTTTACATGTGAACTCATCTACTCTACCCCTTCATTCAAGTAAATTAAATCTGTTTTCCCCATTCTCTCCCCTTTGTGTTGATGAAAACTTGTGCTTATTACCTACAGTAGAAAAGGCTTCTTGTTATATATAAAGCAATTATTAATCATATATGAGATAATAACTAAATCTAAAATTTCACATATTCAAGAGTTAATTGAGGGGCCTTGGGCTTTGCAGTCTTATTCTCAGTGGATGATCTCTGACTTCTCTATATCTCATTTTAAAATGCTTTGAAATAATTAATCATCTTTTTATATTTGGGGTTTCCCTGTTGGCTAAGATGTTAAAGAACTTGACTACAATGCAGATCCCGGGTCAGGAAGATCTCCTGGAGAAGGGAATGGCTACCCATTTCAGTATTCTTGTCTGGTGAATCCCATGGACAGAGGAGGCTGGTGGGTTACAGTCCATTGGGTCACAAAGGTCTGGACATGACTGGGTGACTAACCCTACTATTACTGTTGTATTTACCTATGGCAAGTCTTGAAAGTTATCAATTATGCATTTTTGAAACATTTTCTGATCTTTCAGTGAATTAGTTTTAACAATATGGTGAGTCTTTTCCTGTACCTTTTCACTCCAACTTACATTTGAAACTTGAAGAAGCAGGCTGAATTATTTCATTTTCACTTTTTAATTTTGACAAAAATACTCCTGTGTCTTGCATTCAAGGGAAAAAAAATGAAGTTGAAACTGCAGAATGCGATAATCAAGGCCAATTTTTAGATTTCCATAAGTTCAGATTTTTGACTTGAGTTTTACAGAAAAATTTATTTGTGTACATGAGTTTGCAATGTTGTATTTGTTTGCAATAAATTCTGAAAGTCTCCAAGCAGAACGAGTGCTTGGTAAAAAAGTAGTTCAGGACCCAGACTATCAAAACCCCAGGCTCTCAGCTGAAATCCGTGAAAAGATACATTTAATAGCATTGAAGAATTAGAAGTAGATCCAGTCTTCCAAAAGCTGCAAGAGCTTAGAGTCAGGTCTGGTCTTGACCAGATTAAGTTTACCTGCCCCTATTCCTACTGATGTACAAGGAATAAAATGAACTCTCTTTGGAGAAAGATGACACCATCTGAAACTCTACAATTTTTCCACATTTAATATCTGACATGCAGCCAAAAAATATTATGTATACAATCCTTTTGTCAGAATTAACAGATATGGGCTTTATAAATATTATTAATGCATTTCAGATAATGAGTAACATAATGGATTTTTTGCTTTTTGAAGAATGAAAATCAGTGAAATTTAATAATCTAACAGAATTAAATCAATTAATTAAGAATGAAAATAATCTAACAGGATTTTTAAATCTAAAAGATGCAGTAATTGAAATTCAAAATTTAGTAGATGAGTTGAACCATAATCTACAGAGGAGATTAGGCAATCAGAAGATGAGCTGGCTGAAAATATATTCTGAGGCATGAAAAGCAAAAATGATGAAAAATATGTAAAAGGATATGAGAAGTAGCATTGGTGAAAAAGTGTAATGGATTTGTATTTGTCATTACAGAAGCGTAAGGGACAAAAAGTGGAGCAGAAACAACAGCTGAACAGAAATAGACAAGAATTTCCCAAAATGAATAAAGATATGAAGTCATAAATTCCAAGAGCACTTAAAAGCTCAGACAGGTTAAGTATGAAAGTAACTATGTCTGAACTCATTAAAGAATATTGCTGGTCTTCAATGATAAAGAGAAAATGTTACAAGCAGCTGAGGCAGGGAGCCGGAGGATGAGAGCAGTTACATTGCTTCACATGAGCAGCGGTATGACATCTGACATCTCAACAGAAACAATGAAATCTAGAGGAGAGTGGAATTCCTATTATTATTATTATTATTATTAATCCTAAAGATAAAATAACTTTAAAGTGATCATAAAATAAAGAAATGCTTACAAATACAAAAAGTGAATGAATTTGTTACTGGTAGACCCACACTGAAGCAAGTACTAAAAGAATTTTATTTAGGCAGAAGAATAATAATCTCAGAAAAATAGAAATGCAATAAAGAATAAAAAATAAATATAATGCAAATACGGGAGCATATATAAATGAATAGACTAATACAGCAGCTGTATTAATAATACTGATTATAATTAGAACAATTAATTACTAAGTGGTGAAGGAGGAGGTCTTATGAACTATAACAGTTAAAAAGACAACATAATTGATGAAAGTCCTAAGTTAGGAAATATTCATTGTTTAAAATTTGCATCATTTATGAGGAAAATTCAAAATAATCTAGAAATTAGGTCTTAGAGACTGTGGTAAGATTTTTATATACAGAAACATACAAAAATGAATTTAATTCCATACAACAATAACTAAAATTAGGTTATATTTGAAATATTTATAACAGCAGAAAAATAAAATATCTATGAATAAGTCAAATATGAAAGTGTAAAAAACTTTTCACATGAAGTACACAACTGAGAAAAAAGTTAAGTAAAACCTAAATAAATGAAGTGCTTACTTTTCAAAGTTTGGAGACTAAATATTGTAAGACATTAATTCTCTAGCAATTGACCTATGGATTCAATGCAATAATTAAAAAAATGTTAACAGGTCTTGAATTTGTGCATATATGTGTATATGTATGTTTGTGGAAACTGCCAAAATGATATAAAAATACATATAGAAATATAAATGGGCAAAATAACTAAGATAATCTTTAAAAATAGCAAAGCTAGAAGATGGAATATCAGATATCAAGACTTACAGTAATGCCACAGAAATTAAGAACATGTGGTGTTGGAGCCAGGGTATATATGGATTGATAGAAAAATAAATTCAGACACAGATTCATATGTACATAATTACCTGATTTATAGCAAAGAGAGGTGTTGTTTTATAACCTGAGATTTATAACCTGATTTATAATGACACAGTAACGCTGAATGGAAGAGACTTTTTTAAAGTGGACAGAAAGCTAAGCCTGGAAAACTGGGAGCTCATATGGGGAAAAAAAGTGAATCTTGGCCCCTAATTTTTATTTAAAGAAGAAAATCCTTAACTGCTGCTTCAGTCTCAAGAAGACACAAGAGAACAAGCATTTCTTAAACAGGGCATTAAAAAATACCAACCATAATGAAATAAATGGTAAAATATAGGCTTCATTGAAATAGGGAACTCAAGTTTATCAAAGACACTATGAGAATAATAAAAATCAGATCATAGAGTGGACAGAAATATTATACATATATCCTATGTGTATAATACATCTATCCCTGTATCCTACAAGGACTTATATCTAAAACATAAAAACTTCTCTCCATTAATAACAAAATAGCTAACCAAAGGTGGAAAAATAAAACCAAGTAAAAGATCTGAAAAACACTTTATGAAAGAGAATATTTGTAATCCAACAGGCATATGAAAATTTCAGTATCATTATTATCAAAGGAAAGCGAATTAAAACCACAAGAAGTAGTACCAGACAATCCACAGAATGGCTTCAGTGAGAACAGACTGAGCAAGCCAAGCGCTCAGAGAAGGTGGACAAGAGGAACTTCTCTACACCCTTGGGCATGTCATTTCACAAAATCACTTCGGAAAATTATATGACAAAAGCTGCCAGAGACAAAAATGCACAAATTCCCTTATCTACTAAGACTTCTCTTAGTTATATATACTCAGCAAAACTGGGTACATATGATTACCCAAAGCCGTATATAAGAAGATTCCTGGTAGCATTATTTGTAATTGCCTCAAACTGAAAGCTACTCAGAATGACAACCCAAGGTCACATGAATAAATGCATTCAGATATATTCCTGCACTGGGCTATTATGTTACAGTGAGAGTGAGCAAATGACTCCTACACCAAAGAACATGTTTGGGGGACCTCCCTGGTTATCCAGCAGTTGTGACTTTACCTTGCAATGCAGGGTATCTGGGTTTGATCCCTAGTTGGGTAGCTAGGATTCCACAAACCTCATGGACAGAAAGCCAAGACATGAAAGAGAAGCAGTGTTATAGCAAGTTCAATGAAAACTTTAAAAATGCACACATCAAAAAAAAAATATTTTTTTAAAACAACAAACAAAAGACAGACATATCTCACAAATGCAATACCAAGCAAAGAAAATCATACACAAAAGACAACATAACAGTATTATTTAATTTGCATAAAGTTCAAAACAGGAAAAATTAGCCTGTGAAATTAGAAGTGAGGATTCTGGTTACCCAGAGGGTATAGGGAATGGGAGGATACTCCAAGGGACCTTCTAGTATGCAGGTAATATTTTCTTTTCTGACTTGGCTTGTTATTACATGGTATGTTAATTTGATGATATGATTTGAGCAACTTTCTATATATAGGTTAAGTTCCAATCAAAAATTTGTTTAAAAATATATCTAATTATCTGTCACTAATCCATTACAATATACTTTATATTCTTGCCAAGGCATTAACAGAAACTCTTTCTTGAGACTGGATAATAGCAGACAAGTGTAGGAATGAAGTCTGGTGAATCCATCTGTGGCAATGGACAGTGCTAATTGCTCCTTGGAGCCTTGGAGAACATAAAGGTTATAGAAAAAGCTGCAATTAACACGGCAGGCATTCCATAGTAAGTGTAGATACCAGCTAGGGGGGCTTAGAGATAGCCCTCTAGCTTTCTTCCAGATGCCAACTTCTCTTGACATTTACAGGAAGTGGAGGAGAGAGGAGAAGGAGGCATTTTCTTTGCCAAGGAGAAAATCTCTGTAGGGATCTTGACACAGGGGTTTCCATGCCCTTGATTGCTGACCATAAATGTGCTTGTCCTTACATGCATGCTTTGCCACCCGGAAGTGCGCCCCGGGTGCTTTTATGAGTAACAGACTCAGACAGAAGGCTGAGGGTCACTTCATTTGCTGTAGATGAGCCGCTCTCTTGTTTGAGAACACAGCAGCAATTTAATGGATGTGCAGAAACAAAAATGCAATTACCGCTGTTGAAATGTGTCCTGACACATGCTTAACACCCCCATTCTTGTGCCAAGTGACAGAGGAGAATACTTCTTGCTTCAGTTCTGAGAGGAAACGGGCTCATATTTTTTTTCTAAAAAAAAAAAAAAATAGCACTGAGATAGGTAAGCTCAAATTTGGATGAACTCATTCTTCATACTAATTTCATTGCCTTGTTTCTTCACCTTCACAGATAGACGTAGTCTTTTTTTTTTCTTTGATGAAAAGAGGCATGGTGAATTAGGATGAGTGAATAGGTTAAAGAAGAGGGGAACAAACAAACAAACAGTAAAGATTTAAGCCCTTACCACCTCCCTAAGCTGGACTTTAGATTTTCATCTACAAAATGGCAATAATAATTATAGTGGAAGTCTAATTCAAATTTTAAAGCATCCTTTCTATTAGACAGGAGTTAGTTGTACTGTGATGTTGAAACATTTAGGAACTGAAATTAAATATCTACTTTGGAAGAAAGTGCTATGAGAAATTAGCTTTATGAAATTATTTTACCTCTTTATAGGCTTTAACTTCATTGTTTGAGCTAAAAATATTCTCTACAGCTCTTTTAAGCTTCTGTTTTTCATGTAATAGAACCAAAATTTTCTTCTCTGATGGTTATGGCATGACTATAGGTAATGCTTTTGTATTCAACTATTACAGGAGATTTGATGGATTCTAAAATTGCAGTAGTTTTATTTTATTGTACATTAAGATGGTTGGGACAGTGTATCTACACTCACTGTTTTCCTACATCACTCTACATAAATATCGGTAAAAAAAAAAAGAAGCTCCCTCCTTCTTTATTACACTGAATTATAAATTCTTGCTAGCTACAGAGGGAAATCTGAAGCCCGAGGACAGACTAGTTCTATGTAGCTGGGAAGAGTTAAAAAAAAAAAAAATCATTTCCAGACTTTCTATCCTGATAAACTTATCAATCCAGACCTGAGAATTTTGTTCAGAGAATTTAAATGACATCTGACATTTGGTTACAACTAAAATTATTCAAGTCATAAGATCACCACTCAATGTTGCTTTTTTTTTTTAAATTAATAATCTGTGATTGTACCGAATAGCCTCCGTTTGCCCCTAAGATTCACTCTCCACCCTCCTCCTTCCTATGCTGTGTTCCTGGAAGCTGACTTTTGTGGACTTCTTCAACTGGATTTCCCTTTAGCCTGCAGTTGGGAATAGTCGCTGGAAAGCACTGGCAGGGAATTAAAAAGTGGAAAGAGAGTCCGTAGTAAAGTTAGACCTATCTCCCCGGGTTTACTACGCAGTGGGTCACAGCATGCGTTAACTGAGTTCCCGACAAAGCCCAGGGCCCCGGTTCAGCCCCTGCCCCAGCTCAGCAGCCCTCTGTGTCTAGGTTCCGACGCTCACGCCCTCCTTCACCCTTCAAATCCAGGAGTGGAATGCGTTCCCACTTCTTGTTAGCCCTGGAGTGCTACGCAAGCATCTTTTCAATATCTTTTTTTTTTTCTCAATTATACCAGATAAATGCACCATCGCATTCCCATTGGGACTCATCAGGGTGATGTTGGAGGTCAAGAATACATAAGAAAACGGAACTCAAGAGACAGACCTATGTCACTTGCCACTCAAATATAAAATATCAATGAACAGAGCTGTATTATTGTATATATTATAATTACCTCAGACTGAAATACCATAGTTTTTTTCCTGGTGCTTAATATTAAACATATTAGAAAAGGACCTACATAATCTACCATGGAAAATATATGGCTAGAAATTCCATAATCTGCTTTATTGAAAACTTAGATTAACTGGTAATTGCTAATATTTACAGTGTGGTTAGAGCTGGTGAGATTGAGAAAAAGTTCCTAATATTTTTGTTTACATGTTTTGTTCATTTTATCTTCACTCATAGACAAGCAAATCCATATACCCTTGCATATATATATGTGTGTGTGTATATATATATATATATATACATATATATCTTTTATAGAGTATGGCATTAAGTTCATTAAAGCATAATTTATAATATTTTAAGAATATCAGTTATCCAATAACTTTATTGCTAGCTACTTATTTTTTAAAGCATAGACACATACACTTATAGTAGAACCATAAATTAATAAAGGTAAAAAATGCATATAAATTGTTGTATTACTAGACGATTGATAGAGGGAAGATCAAAAAGGTGGATGGCATGGTATCAAGTTTTGTTTAATGCCTTTGCTAAAGAGTTTGAGCTCTAACATTAGAATCTCATAGCTGAGTGCCTCTCTGTTCCACCACTGAATAACCAAGTGATCTTGGCCAATTCCCATAGCCTCTCAGATTGTCATCTTTTTAAATAAGTAAAATGGGCTTAATTAGAACACTTAAAGGGATTGCTTTGAGTTAAATCAGTAGAAGTTCTTAGCTCAGAGTCCATCACGTAGCTAAACATGTAATAAATGTTTGCTCTACAGATATTGATGCATTTAATTACAGACATCTAAATCTGTTGACAGAGGATAAAATGGAGACTGATTAGGAAGCAGAAGCAGAAACAAAATGAGCACGCTGAAGGGGTATCAAGCAATATCTTCTTCATGTGTCATAGACCACAAGTTTAGAGAGATGCTCCAAAAAAGCAGTGTTTCATGATTAGATGCATCTGGGAATTATTGCCGTTTATATCTCCTTTCTGGATATACCTATTTGCATTTCAATATCCTTGAGAAGGTTTGCAAAGTCTTTATAAGTATCTCCCTGTGTTTCCCAAACTTGCTGAATATGAATCTCATGCAATGTCAGTTATGTCCCATAACTTTTGCAGAGCATGTTGGGAAATGCTAGTCTCACACATAGCAAGCATCACTTGACCGGGATAAGGTACTAGAAGCAGGAAAAGAAAGACAAGTCAGAGTGAGGGGAGATTAGATAGGATGCACAAAAATTTTACAAGCAGAAAGATTATCCCAAGGCTGTTAGCATTATGTCAGCGTTAACTTTGATTTGAAAGGTAATGACACTTTTTTAAAAAGCAAGACCTAAAGAAAACTTTAAACAATGGCATATGTCTGATATGGTGGGAAATAACAGTGTCAGCACATTCCAAGTGGGTAATTGGTTTGTCATTGTGCATATTCGCAGCAAATTGGGCCCTTTGCTCTTAATTTAAGCACCCATTTTTGCCTAATGATGTTGTGTATTTACATTTCACATTATCTTTGTTAACACGTGAAAAATCCAGCTGGTGACCTAGCAGGAAGTCCCTTGAAGTCATAACCCTTAATTACCCTCCCTGGAGCCAGCATGGTTTGAATTGAGAGGTAGTCAGAATGCATTATAGGAAGGATGATAGGAAAACACACAGATGTACAAGCCCTGGTGTTTCGAGCTGTGAGACAATGCCCAGTGTTTCACAGCGGTCAGTAGCACAGACTTTACAGAGCTAGATTCAAATATGAGCTCTATTATATAGCTTCTAAAACCTGGACACAAGATACTGGTTCTTCCTGTGTTTTAGTATGCTCAATACTGAAACAAAATAATATTAATATCTAAATTCATAAACCGTGAGAGAAGATGGGAAATGTATGTAAAAACTTCACACATCCTCTGAAGAATAGGATACACTCACCAAAGAATGACTTCATTTCATAATTTTATTTTTTATATTTTTTCTTGTATATAATAAGAATTAAGTATTTGTTATCCACAAATTATAGGTGTATATAACAAACAGTAGTGCTTTTTAGTAAAAAGCAAATCATTTGAAATGTCTTTCCTTCTCTGGTTAATTTGTTAACTGAAATTTTTCCTCTTTATTAAAGACATCAATACATTATCTTTTATTTCAAATTTAATATTAAAATATTGCATCCCTTTTTGGAGTGATAATTACATTTTAAAAAATACTTTCTTTGATGTTTCAAAGATTTTAATTGGTCAATAAATATTATTAAATAAACCATTGGAATGAAGAGCAGTATTTCATGAGAAATACAATCAAGAATTTCATAATTATTCAAAATGAAAAAATTCATTAACAATGATATAAAAGCACATGGAGATACTTAGTGATTCAAAGAGTTAAGGATAAGAAATACGTATGCTTTATGATGGAATTCAGATGATGTAAATGTGGGTAATTGCTAAATTTTTATGCTCTATCTCCTGTAATAGAAAGACTAGACATACCACAAAATATCATTTTGTATGTCTTCTTTAATACAAATGTCATAATAATAGTCACTATTTATTGATTCTATTCTATTGGCCAACATGTGAAAGCTGAACTATAAAGAAGGCTGAGTGCAGAAGAATTGATACTTTTGAATTGTAGTGCTAGAGAAGACTCTTGAGAGTCCCTTGGACTGCAAGGAGATCCAACCAGTCAATCCTAAAGGAAATCAACCCTGAGTATTCAATGGAAGGATTGATGCTGAAGCTCCAACACGTTGGCCACCTGCTGTGAAGAGCTGACTCCTTAGAAAAGACTCTGATGCTGGGAAAGATTGAGGACAGGAGAAGGGGACAACAAAGAATGAGAAGGTTGGATGGCATCACCAGCCCAATGAACATGAGTTTGAACAAATTCTAGAAGATAGTCAGAGAAGCCTGGTGTGCTGCAGTTTATGAACTTACAAAGAGTCAGACATGATTGAGCAACTGAACAACCATTGGCCAAGAATTGTGTTACTGATCATATATGTCATGCCATCTATATCTCATGAAAACTCTACAGAGTAAGTACTATTATTCCCAATTTGTAGCTGAAAATAATAGGAAACAAAATTGGAAATTGCCTCAACCCTGCATTCTTTTCTCTACTTTTCTTCTAGTGAAAGGAGAGGTGTCATTAGTCATATTTTGAGATTTAGGGAGAACTAGTTATAGCCCTCCACCTCTCTTGAATTTTTTCATGGATGGGTATTTGTCCCAACTGGATCACAGTCATTCCCCTAGATTTCTCTGGTTTGAGTTAGTGAGAAATTGAGGAAGAGTATTACCCTGGATTTCTGCTTGGGATTCTATGTGTGTATGTCTGAAGTGATTCATGGAATATTCTACATAGAAAATGTCTATCTCTATTAAAAGAAAGCGAGTTTGATACAAAGAAATTCAAGCAGGGAAATGGATGGTGTGAAGCACTTGGATCAAATCATTTCCCCATTCAGCATCACTTCTGCATTTTGTTTTCTTGTCATGTTGCTCAACATATATATATATATATATATATATATATTAGCTAATTAAACTTGGATTTCTGCAACTTTCAGTTAGAATGATTCCTCCTAGTTAATTCAGAGATTAAACATATTTTCCAAAATTACATGGCTGCTTAGTTGTAGAGGCAGGACCAAGACCAGCCAAAAGCCCATCCCTTGATCACTATAAGCTCCATCAGTTTGACAAATAAAAATATTCAGCAATTCCCATGAGCAAGATGAATATCTCATAATGACCCTTGGGCATTTTCCTAAAGTTAGAACTAATATAGTAACAAGTGAACCAAATGAAGTCCAAACTGTCAGTATCAGTAACCACTTTCAGAGTAAGGCCTTTTACAACAAATAAATAGATTTTTATAGCGAATCATGGCATAAGAAGCCCAATCAAACATCTTTTTCTGAGCATGTCATCCATTGTGATGATAAAACAGAGATATTGAGCTCACACAGCTCTGAATTCTGTTTTTAGAAATGAGAGCCCTAGACTGGTGGCATCTATGAACATGTGGGTGAATAGGAGCTGAACAGAGGGCAGAGGGCAAAGGGAAACAAATAGCTGCAATTTCCCCAAGCCGTTGAAAATAGTGCACCAACCATTCAGTCAAGAAGCTAATGATGGGCATGTGCTTCTACTAAAAGAATATACCCCACACTAATTTGATTTTGAGAAGACGCTCTTTCCTAGATCAGAGCTGATAATAAAGTGTCCCTGTTGGTGTTTAGAGGTAGAAACTTTCTTGATATTTTAACTTTGGATGTTATGTCTATTACCAAGTCTAGTTCGCATGAACAATGGATCTCAGTCCTGACCACCCTGTGGGAAACTCAAATAGATGATCTTGGTGAGTACAACCATCACTTTTTTAGATTGCTAAAAAGCACAAGTGGTGTGCCGTGGCTGGAGCTGACTACCCCAGTAAGGCAGATGTTATGATTCCCCACACTCTCCTAGAAGGTCCACGGCTGCCAAAATATTTCATGGGGTGCTCTTAAACATCACCCAACATGATCTAATATTTCACTTTAACTGCAGGTCTGGAAAACACAAACGGAGATGTTGGGTTGGAAATATACGAGGTGCCCTGGACAGGGAGTGTTTTGACTTCGAATGCAGAGGATCTCAAGAAAATATGTACTCGTCTGAAACTGTTTCCGTATGTTTCCTGATCTACTGCTCATACTACACAAGACACAGTGATATCATGATTAATGCCTTCATCGTAAATACATGATGAATGGGACTTTAGGTCCGTTCTGGCCCTTTCTCATTGTAACAAGATCAAAGTAAATATATTTCATTCTGCTATGAATGTATTTTCTTCACGTTGTGTTATAAAAAGATGATCCACTTGTATAGCAACTCTACTTTTATACATGCCTGGAAAGAAAGGAAAAAAAAAATCACTTACTAAAGTTAAAATATCTTCTGTAAGAGATAAAACTAATTTTTTTCACTGTATATGAAAAGATTGAAAACATTGTAATATTCTCTTCCTATTATTCATTGATGCCAGATTTAAAAAAAACAGAAAGAGAAAGGTGACTTTTACCAGTTCCATCAGGCAAAATTTTATTAAATCTCATTTTCTTGTTATTTGAAAAAATTTTAATTCTGCACTTAATTATGACAAAATGTCCCATATTTTTCTTTTGAAATAGTCTTTCAGTGAACACCTTACATACCCATTTTACCTATAGAGTAAATTCTTAACAGTGGAGACTATAAGCCAAAGGGAATATGTATTTTAACTTTTTAAATATACTTACCTTGAACTATCCCCAGGTGGCCCAGTGGTAGAGAATCTACCTCCCAATGCAGGAGATGCAGGAGAGGTGGATTTGATCCCTGGGTCTGGAAGATTGCAGAAAGAAGAAAATGGCAACCCACTCCAGTATCCTTGCCTGGAAAATCCCATGGACCAAGGAGCCTGGCAGGCTATGGTCCATCAAGTCACAGAGTTAGGCATGACTGAGTGAGCATGCACGCAGTGATTGACCATCTTAAACTAACTTGTGAGAAGTTATTTGAATTTGTATATTTATCTGAATGCTTTCAAAAACTTGACTTTGTTGAGTGTACATATTTTAATGTCATTCATGCTTTTTTTTTATATTGTGAGAAAAGGTTGAGCATGTTTTGTTTTGGATAATTTCTATTACTATCTAATTATTTTCTAACTCTATATCTTTTGCTTACTTTTCCTTGGATTTTTCATCTTTAATGATTTGAAAACTATTTTTACATTAAAAAATTATATGTATTTTTATGCCTAAAATGGAACTTCATTAGTTAACCAGTTAAAAACTAATTTTGCCAATTGCCTTTTGATGTTTTGAAAGGTATTTATTAACACAGAAAACCCATACATATTTATACAATTTAATCTGTTACATTATTTTAGGCATTTAGACATTTGTTTTTGCTTAGAAAGGCTTATCCTAATCAATTATTATTAAAGAAAAAAGTGATCTATTTTTTCCTATTTATAGCTTCATTTTTACATGCAAATGTTTGATTCAGGGAAAATTGCTGCCTAAGACAAGCAGAATAGGAAGCAATTTTAATTTCCTTTTTTTCCCCAAATGGATAGCCTATTTTCCTAACACTATTTATTTTGTTCTTCATAGAACACAAGCTTAAAAATGAGGGCATTTTTTATATGACCTGAGCTTCAGGTATCTTATTAATAGAATTATTGTGCTGCTGGCTAACACTACATATATAAGAAAATATTCAATGGGAAAATAGTCAATAACCACAAAGCACAAGTTCTTTAAATTTGATTCTGTATTTTCATCTTGTCAAGAATTGTGTTAAATGTAACCAATTAATTTCCTCAGTTGGAAATTTTTTTCAGTAAAAGGTATACTGAAGGGAAAAATTCCATACCCAATTTTTTGCTGGTATCTAGACCAAGATGATTTCCTCTGTGACAATTATTGACAACTTGACAGTAGTTGTGATGAAAGGACTATGATTCTCTATTGACCCACATGTGTTCGGCATGGCCTTTAACTTCATCCCCATGTAATGGGGAGAGATTTTCTTGGAGTCATTCTCTCTTGTGACCCACATATTGCAACTGAAAGTCAGAGAAGCATAGGTGTCCAGGGTGTTTTATTTGATTGAATTTACATGGCTAGATTTGACAATTCTGCCCCTCAACATAAAAAAGAAAGTTGCTAAATACTCTCCATTGTGATTCGGTCCAGTATCCTAGTATCAAACATCTTGATTTTATTCTAATTGTATTTAATTAACAATAACTAGCCAATAATAGACTTGTACAGATGTGAGAGTTGGATCATAAAGAAGAATGAGTGCGAAAGAACTGATGGTTTCAAATTGTGTTACTGGAGAAGACTCTTGAGAGTCCCTTGGACTGCAAGGAGCTCAAACCAGTCAATCCTAAAGGAAATCAGTCCTGAATATTCTTTGGAAGGACTAATGCTGAAGCTGAAGTTCCTATACTTTGGCCACCTGATGCGAAGAGTTGACGCACTGGGAAAAGACCCTGATGCTGGGAAAGATTGAAGCCAAAAAGGGAAGGGGGAAAGAGAGGATGAGATGGTTGGATGGCATGCCTGACTCAGTGGACATAAATTTGAGCAAACTCTGGGATGTAGTGGAGGGCAGATTAGCACGGTGTCCTGCAGTCCATGAAGTCACAAAGAGTTGGACGCGACTTAGCTCCTGAATGGCAATGGCAGTAGATCTTTGTGAATTCTGTTCATCTATGTATGTATGTGCATGCTTTTAGGTTTTAAAATGTAGAAATGCAGATTTAGTGACAGTCACAATCCATACATGTACCAAGTGCTGACTGTCAGAAAGAAACATATTCTTTTCAATGTCCTAGGGGAGTCCGGGAAACAAATTCTTCAGAAGTGAATAGGCAGGCAGCCCACAGGGACGCAAGTTGCCTGTAATGGTTACTGCGCCACTGTTCGATATTGAAGGACATAAATAAAATGTGATGGAAATAGAAAGGAAAGACTCCATTTCCATGGGGACATAGAAAATATTGTGATAATATTCTAACAAGATTTACATAACTTTTTGCCAAAACCCATTTTTAAAGTGGAAGATTAGAGTTGAATTTTGTTTAAAACCATGGAGGCTAGGTTCCCTATCATTTTTGACATGAATGACAGATTAAAAACTAAACACCTCTAATATTAAATATGAAACCATAGCTCTAGGATAATAAACAAAACATGATATTGAAAATAAGAAACATTATTTCAGTCTGACAACATGACACTGGAATAAGGGAGTCATGAGTTGAATTATGTACCCCCCATAATTCATATGCTGAAGTCTCAAATTTCAGAATGTGACTGCTTTTGCAGGCAAAACCTTTAAAGAGGTAATTAAAGTAAAATGTAGTCATTTGGGTGAGACCTAACCTAATATGCAAACATGCCTCATTTTATAAGTAAGAGGAGATTGGGACACAAACATGAATAGGATAAGGCCCAGTGAAAACAGAAAGAGAACCATCCACAAAACAAGGAGAAAAACTTCATTCAGAATAAATCAGTGGTGCTGGTATCTTAGTTTTAAGTCCTGCCATTTTTGCAGCCTTAGCAAACTAATACAATGGGATTCTCACATAATTCTTTTCAAAGCCCTATTTTTCCATTCAGGTTCATATGTTCTAATAGCTGTGTATGTGTTTTTATTTGCTTCTTATGACAAGTCTATGATTTATATATTATTATTTTGAATTTATGATGCAAATGAGAAAAAAGAGGCTAAGAGAATTTAAGTAATTCTCCATGGTCACCCAGCTCATATGTCACTAAGCCAAAGACTGAAACTAGAACATATCTCACTCTGAAACCTTTCCTTTAATCACTGTGCTATATTTGTATGGAGCTATCTTTGACAAAATGTTGCCTGTGCACTGCTCAAATGGTAAAATAACTGTCAAAGTTTTGGTTAAAAACAAAATAATATCACTTCTGTTGAATGAAGAATGCCTACTGTTATATTTAGAATCCAATAGATTAATGATAAACTAGAAAAGAAGAACACAATTGTAGAACTGGAGCCTTGATGAAAACAGCTCTGGCTAGTAAATTAATAATATAATTCCTATTATTATTATTATTTTTTTAATTGAGCACCTGTTCCAGGCACTGTATTCAGCACTGTATTAAGAACTGAATATAGTCATAGCACTGAATTCAGAGTTTGGAACTTGACAGTAGAAAATGGACAAATTAGAACATCAACTGCAAAATCACCAAAGGCGTGAGTACATGGAATATGGGAACTTAAACAGCTTCCAGCTCAGACTTTGAGAAAGGATTTCTGTGCAAAAGATAGAGAACTTGATAAATTATATGATATAAAGAAGAGGAAAGTTGAATATACATTTCTTATTGTATCCTATTTTTAAGCAGGTTTTGAATCTTCACAAGAGAAATAATGTAAGTATGCTCTCGCTTATAGGGATCCCTGCTATTAATATCAGGAATAATACTTTTAATCTATATGATTTCTTGGGCCTTAACCAAGTACTCTGTATATGTTTTAGGCTTCTTTTATAAATCTTTAGTTTTCTGTAGCTATTGTTCCTTAATCATATGTTGTGTTAGTTTTCTAGCACTACAGTAGCAAATTACCACAAATTGAGTGGCTGAAAACAACAGAAATTCATTCTCTCACTTTTCTAGAGCCTACAAGTTTGAAATCAAGGTGCTAGTAGAATTGGTTCCTACTGGAGCCTCAGTGAGAATCTCTTCCAGCCTTCTCTCCTAGCTTCTGGCAGTTGTTGGCAATCCTTCACATCCTTTTAAAAATATATACTGGAGTATAGCTGATTTACAATTTGTGTTAGCTTTACTGTACAGAAAAGTGAATCTGTTATAGCTATACTTATATGTACTCCTTTTTAAATTCCATGTCCCTTGACTTTTAAATGTATCAGGCCAATCTCTGCCTCAGTCTTCTCTTCATATACTGTCTTCCCCCACGCCTCTTCTCTGCTTCCTGTAAAGACACCAATTGTATTGATTTAAAGACCTCATCTTAGCATGATTATATCCACAATATATCCAATGGAGGTCACATTCACAGTTATTGGGATTAGAACATCAGGTATCATCTAGGGGAATGCAATTCAACCCTGCATACATGCCTTTACAGAAAGCATCTTTTGGCATCCAGGATACTTATATGAGTAATTGATGGCCAAATCATGCTGTGTAACAAACAAGTACAAAAGCTCACTAATATGTAATAAACATTTCTTTTCACTCACAAATCTAGAGACCGGTTGCTATTTCTGTTTGTCTGAGTTGAGCTCCAGAGGCTCATTCTGACTCACACTTCTGGCCAGCTGCGTGTGGACTAGAAGACTGCTAGCCATGGTTGGGGCCTCTCACAAGCCCGGATCTTGATGGAGAAATCTGAACTGTCTTGGTTCTGCTCCACATACCTCATCACTGAGCAGGTTCTGCTGAGAGGCAAGAAAAGAAGTGGAAATACACAAGTGCTTGTTCAGGTCTCTGCTTGGGTCAAACTTGTTATTGCCCCACTGGCCAAAACAAGTAACATGGCCCACCCCAGTCAGATGGAAAGATATTGCTAAATGTCAATGAGAGACAGGAAAATACTGAGGCCATTCATTGAACTTGCTATAGGCTTATTGCTCTCTCTCTAGGCTGCTATTGTTTTGCTGCCGTTTTGAAAATTTCTCTTTCAGCTTTTACTTTTCACCTATAAGTGCCCCTCTAAGACCTTCTTTCAATTCTCAGAGTTGTTTTTAGATACAGTAAGTGTTCTTTTTAAAAATATTATTTCAAGGACTTCCCTGATGGTCCGGAGGCTAAGTCTCCACGCTTCTAGTGCAGGAGGCTGGGGATCAATCCCTTGCTAGGGAACTAAGATCCCACATGCTGTGGGCCATGGCCAAAAAGTAAATAAATAAATAAGATTTTTTTTCACTTTTTTTTTCTTTTCTTCTACTCTTAACACATGAAATAAGTTCATATTTAACACTGAATCCTTTCCTCCTTATCTATTGCATACACTTTCACTGGAATATTTTAGCTCAAATGTTATTTTCACTATGAAACGTCATTTCAAAAGTAACAACAGCAAAATGACTGTCCATTACTCACCATAATATTTAAATTTTCTGGCTCTGTGCTAACTTGGTATCACTTATTTATTAGTAGTTGTCCATAGAATTGAAACTTCATAAGGGAAATACTGTGTCTCTATTACACTGCAGATAAGCAGTACAGTATCTTGTCAAGCAAGGTTTGGGGCTCAGTGTATGTTTGGAACAAAACCAGGATCACACATTCCATTGTTTCCTAATTAAAGTATCTTCTCCCTCATTGAGTCTTTGACTTTTGCCTATGAAAATGGCAACCCACCCCAGGATTCTTGCCTGGAGAATCCTGTGGATGGAGGAGCCTGGTGGGCTACTGTCCATAGCGTCGCACAGAGTTGGGCATGACTGAAGCGACTTAGGATGCATGCATGCATTGGAGAAGGAAATGGCAACCCACTCCGGGATTCTTGCCTGGAGACTCCCAGGGACAGAGGAGCCTGGTGGGCTGCCGTCTATGGGGTCGCACAGAGTCGGACACAACTGGAGTGACGCAGCAGCCAGCAGCATGCTGTTACAGCAGCTTAGAGTGCCAACTCTTTTCAATCATGAAATAACCATCAAGGGAATGGTTATTTCAAAGCAGAAGAAAGTCCCTTTTCTGAGCATAGTTTGTGGAGAGGAAGCCACAAAAATAAGTGATTATGATAAAAGATAGTCACTGTCATGCCAGACATATTCATGGAGATACAGAAATACGCATGGTAATAGAGAAAGGGATACCTCATCCAGCAAGAAAGAGATGAGCAAGTTTTTCCTGAAGAATGAAGCAGAGACATATCTCAAAGGCAGAGAAGGGAGCAAAGTGGATGCCTGGAGCAGTATGACCATGAAGCAAGCAACAGAGGGGATATTACTGAAGGTCGTGTTCAGTCCACAGAGTGGTGTACATGAACTGATGGGGGAAGCTATAGGCATGAGCTGTAAGTTGGAGGCTCTATACACCACGTTAAAGAACTTGAGTTTAGACGTCTCAAGATACCTACCAGCACTATTTAAGCAGGAGAACAGAAGGTTTGAGTTCAGCTTTCTAAACCTGGAACAAAATATAAGTCTCAAGATCCAGTAATTTCATGGCATGTCCATGACAGTTTGCAAGCCCTGAGTCTCATTCTCTGAATCTTTCTTTTAAACATAGTAGCTGATCTGAGAAACTGCTGTGATAATGTATTAGCGGCTTAAGGATTAATTCAGTTGCCTTTATTCTTTCTTTATGTGTTATCAAAAGCTGGTCTTCTAGAGACAAAAATCTTAGTGGAAAGGATGAAACAATAACAAGTTCTACTACTAACTACTAACTTTACATTCTACTACTAACTTTGATGTCATTCAAATCAGACATGGCAGACTAAACAAATAGAAATGAAATAGTTAAACTAGAAAGAAAGTGGCTCTATGTTCCTATCAAGATTACTGGTTTTAAAAAATAATTTAAATAAACAAATAGGCTTTGACCTAAGACTAACCCAAATATATATATATATATATATATATATCTTGGAAGAAGTGGTATGTAAAAATATAATGTGAAGGAATTTGAACCTAACATAAAGCACAGGTTTGGGAATTAGAAAGAGGAAGCAGAATTTATAGAATGAATATGGATTTATTTGAAAGGCTAGATTAATTTTTACATGCTTAGGCATGAAATGCTATTGCCTAACTACTCCATTATGTGTTAATAATAAAATAACCCATATGTGCAAAATGGATGTGTCACACCAAGAGAAAATGCTTCAAATGCCAAGTAAATACCACAACAAATATAGGAAAAATGCTTTACTGATGTTTCACTTTGCAAATTCTTTTGAAGACTTTTATTTTTTCATTCTCCTGGAGTACAGAAAGCAAGAGTTCTGTTCTGTATAGAGGAATCTTGTTTTGGTACAATTTTACCTCTATTTAGTTTATATTTAACCAGAAACTAAGATATTATGCTCTGTAATTTTTTAACTCAGTATTTAAAAGCATGTGGGACCATGAGGTTGATTCTCAGAACAACTAAGGCTTTCAGAAAACTTGGTGGATGGCGCCAAGTCCTTTCTTATACTTTAAGGTCTGTGGTTTTCCATTTTTACAGTTTAAAATAAAGTTTTAGAGGCTGAAAGTCACTTTCCTTCTTTGATCCAGTGCTTTTTTGGGGCAAATATGCACTTATCAATTCCTCCCCTTTGGATCTCTGAAAGACTTTAATATGCATTAATTTAACAATAGATATGATGTGCTTGGTCATTCAGTTGTGTCTGAGTCTTTGCGGCCCTATGAACTATGTACTGCCAGGCTCCTCTGTCCGTGGAATTTTCCAGGCAAGAATTCTGGAGTGAGTTGCCATTTCCTCCTCCAGGGAATCTTCCCAACCCAGAGACCAAACCCATGTTTCCTGCATTATTTACCACCAGCACCACCTGGGAAGCCCAGCATATATGCTAGCAATGCCCATTACCTATGGATTCAATCTTTCCTTTTGAAATTCCTCATTTGCTTATGTAAATGAGTTCCCTTCACATTCTAAGGACTTTTATTACCTTCTGGATTATTTGACATCTCTCAAACTACCAGGCAGTCCTTTTTTTTTTTTTTTTGCTATTTTATTAGATATCACTCCACCCCCTTTACCATCTTTATGAAGACAGCAAGGACTTCAGTCAGTTTGATGATTTTGTCATGATGAGCATGAGCTTTATGCCAGTCTCATTTTTATGCCATTGTCCTGGGCACCTCTGTGTCTTGATGCCCAGCTGGAAGGGTGCTGGTCAAGTTGTGGAATCACTCTCTCTACAGAATTAGCAGCAGTAGCACTTTTCCCCTTACTATCCGTAGATTCACTCCAGCCACAAAACACTAGATTCTACAAGGATAAACACTGACTTTTACTCTATTTACACCAAAGTGAGGGCATACGTTGCTTTGTAGCAGAGTCCTTTTTGATGTGGTGTTTTAAGGAAATCTATGAGGTCCACACTTTCTTGACATCTTCCTCCTCACCCTTAGGCAGTGTGGTATGAAGGCCAAGAATGTAGGCTTTGGGCTCAAGCAGATCTTAGTTCTAACACTTTGCTCTGGTGCTTATTAGCTGGATGTTTTAATTACCTGATTTATCTAAGATGGATAAGACAATTGAGGATAGTTCTATTTTCAGCAATTCTGATCCAGGTTAATTTAAATGGAACCTGTGAATTAGCGCTAATGAGAATAATTAGAATATTTAAAAATAGAACATCAAATACTTGAAAACATCAGAGAAAATCAAGGTAGTGGTGACTCATGAGGCTAAGATCCAGGAAAAGCAGGTTGAGCGTTGAGATAAGCCTAGGATTTGGAAAAGTCCCTCCCTGGTGGCATTTTCTGATCTTGGAAATGTTGTCTTCAAGGTAGAAAAGCTGAGCAGTTCTCTCAGAAGCCTCACAGGCGGAGACAGACAAAAATTCATGCGTGAGCCCTACCAAGGTGGAGTCAGATAAATCTGTTCACTTTGGGATAGGGTTACAGGAAAAAAGTGAAAGTGAAAGTTGCTCAGTCATACCCAACACTTTGTGACTCCATGGACTATAGAGTTCATGGGATTCTCCAGGCCAGAATACTGGAGTGGATTGCCATTCCCTTCTGCAGGGGATCTTCCCAACCCAGGGATCGAACCCAGGTCTCCTGCATTGCAAGTGGATTCTTTACCAGCTGTGCCACAAGGGAAGCCCTGCAGGATAAAGGTTAAATAAAAGAGATAGAACGACATTTTCAAGGACTGAAGTTGAATTAAAGTCCTAGATGTCCATTGACAGTTGAATGGATAACGAAGATGTGGTACCTATATACAATGGACTGTTATGCAGCCATCAGAAAGAATGGAATAATGCCATTCACAGCAACATGGATGGAATTGAAAATTATCATACTAAGTGAAGTAAGTCAGAGAGAGAAAGACAAACATCATATGATGTTGCTTACAGGTGGAATGGAAAGAACATGATACCAGTGAATTTATTTATAAAACAAAAACAAACCCACAGGCTTAGAAAGCAACTTATGGTTACCATGGGGGGCAGGGGGAGGGGAGATAGGAAGTTTGGGCTTGACATGTACACACTGCTGTCTTTAAAATAATCAACAAAGACCAACTGGGTTGCACAGGGAACACTGCTCAGTATTCTATAATAACCTAAATGGGAAAAGAACTTGAAAATGAATAGATACAGGTATATGTATCCCTGAATCCCTTTGCTGTACAGTTGAAATGAACACAGTATTGTTAATCAAGTAGGCTCCAATATAAAAAAGAAAAACTTTTTAAAAGATAGATAAAGTGATCTCAGAATGCTAGTCCCTTAGCCTGACCATTTGTCAGAAGCAAAACTGAATCTTCTCTGGGGAATGATAGCAACATATGGAGCCTTGAATCATTTCTGCCACTTTTCAAGCACATTGTTCAACATTAAACGGCAGGTACGTTAATATTTAAAAACCAGGGTCGGCTTTCAGAGGGGTTTCTGCTGAATGGTGGCGCTGCCTTTGAGGTTGAGGCTGGTGTCCTGCCCAGAGGGACTGGCCCTGGGGATGGAGACAGAGTGCTGTGAAGTGGTGACAGTCACGATGGGCAGGTGAGGTTTAAAAGCTCCGCCAGGGTGTCAGGCTTGGTGGAAACTCCTTGGAGAATGCCTCTGCCTTTTCACATGCCAGGTGGGCATGGTCTGGGTCCAGGTGGTCATGCCAGGTGGTCTGGGGCAATGAGGACTGAGTGACGGGTAACCACCAGCATCCATCTGGTCCTCAACTGTTCCAAACCTGAACTCCTCTCTGTGGGACACTGAGGATACAGAAAGGGATGCTTGCCGAGAACAGCTCCTTGCCCACCCCAGTGAAGTGATGTGAACATAAAATGACCTGCCAGGCTCCTCTGTCCATGGGGATCCTCCAGGCAAGAATACTGGAGTGGGTTACCCTGCCCTCCTCCAGGGGATCTCCCCAACCCAGGGATGGAGCCTGCATCTCCTGTGTCTCCTGCATTTAGCATCTAGGTGGGTTCTTTACCACTGAGTCACCAGGAAAGCCCAACTGATGTGTGCACTCATGGGCAAATGGTGACTGTGAGTCTCACATCCCCCAGCACCTATCCGACATCTTGCCTCTGACCCCGTGAGCTGCAGGCTGTGAATAGTATCTCAGACATGGCCAGGTCAGCCAGGGAAGAGGCCCAAAACCTACAAAGATCTGTCTGATAGCTAACCAGATGCTTGCCCTGAAGTCTGTAAACATCTCCATCCATGACTGTGAAAAACAGCTGTCTGAAGCTTGCCACTGGCTGCTCTTTTGACCTTCAGCTGTGTCCCCTTTCTGATGCAAGACATCTCTTCATTTATTTGGGGAGAAACTGTTTACTTCCTGAGACCATCAGTGGGGAGTTCCAACTCTGCAGGTCGTCCCACACAAGGACACCATGGATATCATGCTTGAGGCAAAAGACAAGAGGCCACGCAGCTCCAGGAAGGAGGTGGCCAAGATAAAGAAGCTTCACACAGTTCTTGTCTGGGGCCTCGTCATCTCACCCGGTTATGCTGGTGGGAAAGGACTCTCATGTGTCTGCCATGCATCCTGTGTTCCTGAAAGCATACTGTCCTTAACAGGACACCTGCAGTGGCTGATCAAGGTGCAGTGGCAGGGCTGGACCACCGTGGACATTGTGGATGTGCCCACAACTGAGCCTGCAGACTCAGAACAAGATTAGCACGGCATGGTCAGGACAGCGGGTTGTTCTGAGCATCAGCGGAAGCTTCGGTCTCTTCCCGGAGGAAAGCAGGCTTGTGATGACTGCAACTGTATTTATCAATTGCCAGTCAGTTTCTCAACCTTAGCGTGTGAACAGACTCAGTCGAAAACTTAGATGTAAGCTGTCCATTCCGTCATACAGGACTAGCATAACAATATTTTGGGGCTTCCCCGGTGGCACTAGTGGTAAAGAAACCACATGCCAATGCAGGAGATATAAGGGGCCCAGTTTCAATCCCTGAGTCAAGAAGATCCCCTGGAGAAGGAAATGGCAACCCACTCTAGTATTCTTGCCTGGAGAATCCCAGGGACTGAGGAGCCTGGCGGGCTGCAGTCCACAGGGTCGCCAAGAGTGAAACGACTGAAATGACTTAGCGCACACACATGATGATGGCACCAGCAGAGACTACCAACTTGCCTATTGCAGAGACCACTAAAGGTATAGTCAAGACACTCCTTGTCTCAACATTGTGGAGTGAAAGGTACTTGAATGAACAGAAGGGAAGTCTATGGAGAGTCTCTCCACCCCATGCTGCAGCCTAGAAGGGGAAGAAGGAAAAGGACTGAAGTGTCACTGAAAGACATTCTCATCTCTCGGACAGGGAGGAAGAGGCTGCTCTGACATGATCCGCCTGCTGGCCCTTTGCCCACTACAGAACCACCAGGGATGAGAAAAAGGCAGCTCCAGAGAAAGCCAGTGGGCAGAGCACACAGCCCCTGCCTCCACAAGCACGCCCACCTCAGCCCACTGCAAAGAAGTCTTGGTTATCTCAGACTTCGGCAGGGAGCCAGTCAACAACTAATTCGGGTTCTTAAAGGACCCCAACTCAACTGACTGTCACTTTAATAACTTCAAAACCCACCACACTGTACAAACAATAGTCCCAGGTTCTACAGTTAAAAGACTGAAGATTGGCTAACTGTTGAAAATCTGTCTTTCTATGTAAACAGTGTTCCCAGGTCCCACAATGAAAAGATCCAGAAAGATTGGATTTTAACGCAATTCAGAATCAGCTCTACTGCATAAACAGTAGTCCCAGGTCCTGCAAGATAAATACCCAGCAGAACTGACTCTTTATTAACAAATCTCAAAGTTCACCACTCTGCACCTTGTACAAAGGTGGACATCACATCTAGGACCAAGGAGAGCAGTGTGGAGACAGTCAAGCAGCCAGCAGTCTACGGTGAGGTACTTGATTACTGGTGTCATACTATATGACTCCAATGACAGCAAACTTTGAAGCCTATAAAAACACAACAACAGCAAGCAGGAACAGAGGATGAGGACCAGGTTGTTTCCAGTTTCATGTCATCACTTTTTAATAAATAAAATGACCAATTCTCAAAATGAATCTCAAACTTCCTTTTGAATTTGCATGTTTCATAGGATAGTAGTGACTTCACAGTGGATTCTGTGACATCAATTCTTCGGCATCCTGAATACTATCCAGTCAGCAGAATGCACCTTCACATCCATATTCAACAGAGCTAGGTGGAATGTGCCACCTCGCCTGGACCTGACAACTTTTGCTTTCCCAAGATCGTGGTTGAAAGAAACATTCTATGGGCAAAGAAGCATCAACACTTCCCTGTCCTCTTCTATTTCTCTCTGAAAATCCTTGAACATAGACAAGCTCATTCTGCAGGTTAAACAGGAACAGACCACATGTCCTCTCAGGATAATGAAAGAGCAGAGGAGGAGCAGAGCAGCCTTTGCTCATATCAGAATAAGAGAAGTTTTCATGCAGACTTAACAATTCCATCCCTAGGAAGGTACCCTAGGGATGAAATTCTCACATGCATCGCAGGAAAACAACTATGAGAATGTTTGCAGCAAAATAACTTATAACAGCAAAGCATAGTAAATGCCCAGTAATGGGAAAATGGATAAATTATGGTGTAGAACATGTAAATACTCATGTGCATCACACACGGATACAAAGGGATACTCTACAGAGTTGCAGTTAAGAGCATTGGCGTGGATGAAGCTTAAGAAAAGATCAAATGAAACAACGGAAGTCACAGAACTCCTACAAGCTCCAACATCACACAAGTTATTTAGAGCAACATATTTGGAAAACCTAGAGATATATAAGAACTCTATGATGTAAAAGAGGGAAATATTATCAGGTATGTATGCACACGAGTTTCAGTGGTGTTGATAATTGTTTTATATGATAAACAAGATGGTTAGTACACCACTACTTATTTGAAGATATTTTCACAGGGTAACATTTCTAAAATCAGGAAAATCTTAAGTGATGTAGTTGTCATTGTCATAGAACTCTCTTAACCATTTTGTTTTAGTAACAGGTTACTATTTGTGGATTCACAAAAGTGGTATGTCAAAAATCAAAGTGAAAGTTTTGTTTCACTGAAAAATTTGATTTAATGAATACATAAAGTGTTTTGGAGTGACAAGGGGAAAAGGCACTTGAATTGAATGAAATTGACTTGAATGAAAACCAAGAGAAAGAACAAACAATAGAAACAGATAATACAGAGTCCAAATAAAAATAACTAAAATTAGCTTGCTAGGGCTGCCATAACAAAGTAACACAGACCAAGTGGCTTGAAAAACAGAGATGTATTCTCTCACAGTCCTGAAAGCTAGAAGTCTGAGATTAAGGTATCAGCAGGGTTGGCGTTTTTCTGAGGCCTCTCTCCTTGGTTTACAGATGGCTATCTTCTATCTCTCTTCATATGGGTCTTTCCTCATTGTGTGTCTGTGTCTGAATCTGATGTTTAGATAAGGATACTAGTCATGTTGGATTAGAACCCATCCATATCAACTCATTTTACCTTAATTACCTTTTATTTAATTTAATGCACATGGTGAATGCAGCCATGAAATTAAAAGACACCTACTCCTTGGAAGAAAACATATGACAAACCTAGAGAGCATATTAAAAAGCAGAGACATTACTTTGTTGACAAAGGTCCATTTAGTCAAAGCTATGGTTTTTCCAGTAGTCATGCATGGATGGCGAGTTGGATCATAAAGAAAGCTGAGCACTGAAGAACTGATGCTTTTGAACTGTGGTGTTGGAGAAGACTCTTAAGAGTCCCTTGGACTGCAAGGAGATCAAACCCATCAATCCTAAAGGAAATTAGTCCTGATTATTCATTGGAAGGACTGATGCTGAAGCTGAAGATCCAACACTTTGGCCATCTGATGTGAAGAACTAACTCATTAGGAAAGACCCTGCTGCTGGGAAAGATTTGAAGGCAGGAGGAGAAGGGGACGACAGAGGTTGAGATGGTTGGATGGCACCACTGACTCAATGGACATGAGTTTGAGCAAGCTCTGGGAGATGGTGATGGACAGGGAAGCCTGGTGTGCTGCAGTCCATGGGGTCACAAAGAGTCAAACTTGACTTAGTGACTGCACAACAACAACAATATTTGAAAGATAATTTTATTAAAAGTATCAATTGCTTATGTATAATTTATATTTAAATGAACATCCTCTATTTTTATCTAATAAATCTGACAATGTTAATTAGGATGTTTTGAAGCAAATTTAACCACAAAGAAAAGATAAAGCAGACTATGAAGAAAATTTTGTAGAATGAAAATTTTAAAGTATGGCAAATAGAGAAGAATACATAAAGATATATAAGAAGATTCCCTTCATGTATAAATGGTGTCCAGAATTTTAAAAAGAGAGAAAATAGAGCTGAAGCAATATTTGAAGTGATAATCACAAAACTTCCCAAAATCTAGGAAGATATTAGCTTTCAGATTCAAGAAGGCCTTTGAACCCCAAGAGGCATAAATGAAAAGAAAGCTCCACTTGGCACATGTAATAAAATTGCTAAACCCAAAGCCAAAAAGAAAATTATTAAAAAGCTCCAGAAAAAATGGATAATATGTTTGAAGAGCAGGTAGACTTCAAGTAGATGTCAAAACAGTAGTATTTCAAACTAGAACAAAATGAAATATCTTGAAGGCACTGAAAAGAAATAACTTAGAAGTCTATACCCATACTGAATATGACTGGAGAATAAATGCAAAGACATTTCACACAGCAAAAACCAAGAGAATGTCACCAGCATATTCACACTAAAGGAAATATTGAGTTGGCAAAAAGTTAATCTTAGTTTCTTTAGGCAGAATGATATGATCTCAGACAGAAGTTTCGAGAAGCAAAAAGCAATGAATGATGATAGGAAAGGACAAATCTGATTAACATTCAGTGGGTATTGATATCTGACAATAACAACAGCACTGTGTGAGGTCTGCAATATACAAAGAATTGCAATCCAAGACAAAGTGGAACATGAAGTTAGGGTGTTATCATACTTGCATTATTTATAAACAGGGAAAAGGTAGCAAATAATATTCATTTCTTAGTAGGACAAGAATGTCTTGTAACCAACATTAGTATAAAGCTACCAATCTATTAATGTGAGAAACTAAATCATCATCACAATTAATTCAAACACAGTTAAGTTAAACCGAAACACCCACAACTAGTGAGGAAAATCAAAAGCAAATAGATACAAATGAATACATACTAATCATTTATATCTACCTCAAAAGGTTTCAAATGTCAAATAATTAATAAGACTTCATTAACATACTATTTATAAGACCATATTTAAATTATAAGAGTACAGAAAGATTGAAAGGAGCAGATAGAAAAATATAGTTACTATGTAAACACTAAAGTGGTTGGTGTAACTAAATTATTATCAAAGTTGACTTTATGATATTGTCTCTAATAAAAAGCACTACCAGAGTTACTGAGGAACATTTTACAGTGATAAAAATTTAATCCACCCAGAACATTTAACATTTCAAATTTGAGCCTCAAAACAGATACAGCAAAAATTGACATAATTGTAAAAAAAAGGAAAAAAAAAAAAACAAATCCACATTTACTGTAACATATCTTTTAATTTTTGATATAGTAAAAGGTCAAAATTCATTAAGGAAAAGGAAGAGTTCATTATCATAATCAACATATTTCACCTGATTGGCATATATATGATTATTATATATAAAAACCAATAAAAGCAATATGCACATTATTTTCAAATATAAACATAATTTTTACAAAAGTTGCCTATGTACTAGGACCTAAGCCATGTTTTATGACATTTTACATCACTGAAATCATACAAAGTATGTTCTCTGATTACAAAAAAACAAAAAAAGAAAAAAAAAGATGACTGAAAAATCTCCATGTATTTGGCAATTAAAAGATATATTTATAAATTTTACATAGATCAATAAGAAATCATAATGGAAGTTAGAAAATATTTGAACTTAAATGATAATGAAATACCAAAATAGATATGAAGCAGTCAGTGCTTTGTTTAGAGATATATTTATAAACTTAATTTCATAAATAGAAAAGAGAGACATCAGAAAAGAAAGATAAATCAATAAAAAAATAAATGAGTTAAGAGAAGAAATAAATTAATGAGCAAGTTGTTCATCTCATAAACACCAAGTTAATCCCAGAAAACAGTGAATGCCATAATCAAGTATTGAGTGCCTTTATTTAATTATATCCCTAAAAGATCTTAAAGCTATATCTATCAATTGACTTTCAAAGCTCTGATTCTGGCAAAGCTTTCTCGGTACCTGTAATGGGCTGAATTCTAGAGAGCCTCCAAGAAGCCCACTTCCTCATACACAGATCTTATTTGATCCCCTCCCCTGAAGGGTGCATGGGACTTGTGTTTATAAAGCAGTGTTCTCTCCATGATTTGCTTCTGTTCTTTGGCAAAGGTAGATTGGTCCTGCATGTCCAATTAAGGTCACTGATTAGTTGATTTTGAGTTAATCTAAAGGAAAATCATCCTGAGTGGGCTGAGCCTAATCAAGTGAATTCTTAAAGGAGGGCGTTGGCCTTTGCTGGAGAGAGACTGGAACTAAGCAGTGACTCTCTTGTTGGCCGCCCATGACTGCCTGGGAAAGGGTCTCTGTGACATGGGACTGCAGGCAGCTGTGAGACTCTGGGGACCCACAGGGCCCCCTGACTGATAGCCAGAGGCCGAGTGGAGACCTCAGTTCCACAGCCACAAGGAAACTGAATTTCAGAGAAAACAAAACATGAAGTTGGAAGTGGATTTCAAGCAATAAAAGGGAGTCACAGTCTGGGTGACTTCTCAATTTCAGCAATGGTAAGACCCTAAGTGGAGAACCCTGCTCTAACTTCTAAAGGTCAATTGCTGATAGAAAATGGCTTGAAATAGATTTTTAATATGGGATCTTGGTCAATTAAGTCCTGATTAATAGATTTTTCACTATATCAGGAAAGGTAGTGTTTGGTTTGCTTTTCAACATGATGAATATAAATCTGATTTATTGGCACCTACTTTGGACAAAGCATCATAATATCAAGGTACCGGAAGGGGAAGTGGGCTACGAACACCAAACCACATTTAATCCGAGAAGACCATGTCCTAAACATCTTAAGAAGAGAGTGAAGTTGAGCCAGTCTATTGATTCCAAGAGAGCTGAGGAAGTGCTCTGCCATTAACTGGTCCTGGAGGCCTCACCTCAGGGTATGATAGTTATTTAGGCATGACTTCTGTGTTCAGTACTGGTATTCCAAACCCTGTGAAATCTTACTAGATTTTCTCATCCTTGGAAAGAAAGTAATCGAACAGAACTTTACAGTTCAAAAAGAATCTAAACCCCTTAAGAGACAGAGGAATTGACTCCAATTTTGCATCATCCTGAAATATTTGTTTGCAGCCATTGAATATGAATAACTGAATTCTTCCCTCAGTATTGCCACTGTAGAAAAGTTCTCTCTGGAGACGTGATTCTTTCTTGCGTTTCCATCTGCTTTTCTTCCCTTGAGAGCTTGTCTGTTTTCCTCAGGTTACTCTGTAATCCTGGCTATAGAAACATGCTTGTCATGAGGATAGTCAGTACATCATATTGGAAAGAGATGAAATGAACATATATTGATAAGCTAAGAGTCGAGCATTGCTTTAGACACTTTCCTTACATCATAGTCATCATACTTGCTTAGTAATACTTTTTACTGTCGTAGCTAAAATACCATTTGAGCATTTACTATGTGCTTCATATACACTGTCTCATATCACAATAGGCAGGCAATGTATTTTTCATTTCTACAAATGGAGAAACTCAGAGAGATTAAGATCTTACAGGAGGCACACAGCCAACAAGACAGGTACTGGGGTTCAAGTCTACTTGGTGAAGCTGAGACCACAGACTGTGACCAAGGTACCCATTTCACCTTAGACCAAATTTCTACCTGGCTGCATTGTTTGCTGGTGTATGCACCCATGTGCAAGCCTGCATTTCTGGTTTTGAAATCTTGCTTTACCACCTCTCAGTAGAGTGGCTCGGGCTGCGCTGATGGTACAGACGTCAAGAATCCGCCTGCCAATGCAGGAGAGGCAAGAGACGTGGGTTGGATCCCTGGGTGGAGAAAACCCCCTGGAGTGGGAAACAGCAACCCATTCTAGAATTCTCTAGACTGGAAAATTCCATAGACAGAGCAGCCTGGCAGGGGGCCCCAGTCCATGGGCTCTCCAGTCCAGGGGACTACAGTCCATGGGGTCGCAAAGCGTTGGACACGACTGAGTGCCTAAGCACCCACTGGCACACGGCAGTGTGACGTTGGCACATGACACTAGGGTTTCAGATTCCTCCCGTAAAGCAGGTTAGTAATAGGACCTACCTCACGGAGTTCTGAAGATCAGCACGTGAAAAACACTTGGGACAGAGGCTAGTGCTTGGCAAGTGCCGTTAAGAGTTACTACAATGCTTTTTCAATAACTCTATTGAAAGAAAGACCTAACAAGCAGATAGGAATCCTTTTGGACCTTTTTCCCTTACCCTCCCGCTCACCAGGCACCCTATCTGAAACCCTCTGGGCAGGTGGCTAGGTGCTAATAGTCTAGACACCAACATTCAATGCAAATCAAGACAGATGTGAGCAGGGCTGGCTCAGTTGTCGGTGTCTGGGGTGCAAAGTTAGGGTTGCGGCGCTCTACACGGAGTCTAGAGACAGTCTCTGAAAATACTAGAGCCTCGTTTTTTCTCAGGTGAGTCAACCTGATACACTTCCTTTCATTAAAATGCAGTGACGTTGGAAGTGTAACAGTTCAAACAGGAGCCACAGAGGCAGATGCCTGCAGGCACCAAACCTCAGGCAGGTAACAAGAATGAGTCAAATGTGCTACGTGTTAGAAGATCCTTGTTTCATGAAAATTTCCGAGCAATTATGCTAAGCTCAGTGGAGCGTGGACTCTAGGTCCTTTCCCAGAAATTGGGTACAAACTCACTTTTGTTTAAGAAGCATGTATGCATGGAGGTTTTCCAGAAACTATTCTGAGTACTTTATGCATATTAATTGACTTAATCGTTCAGCAACACTTAGGGATAGTTGCTATTTTTACCCTCATCCTACAAATGACGAATTGGAGGCACTGAGGGCTTTAGTACCGAGTCCAAGGTCATTCATCCAATAAGTGTTTGACCTGGTGCTCTGTCATACGCTATGCAAATGCCATCATAACTGCAGTGACTAAAGCAACACAAGATTGTCCAGGCCTGAGCTGAGCATTTTAAATGCCAAAAAACACAACCAGCCTTGGAGGACAATTCATTAAACTCAAAAGGAAACAGTGTTTTGCTTCTGTTTTTTTCATTTCAGCAGATAGAGAAACTGAGAGAATAAGTACCCTGCCCAGGGTTTTAAAATATTTAAAGAGCCTTACTGGTCTTTTACAGAATTTAAGATCCTTCACTGCTTTTTAAACTTTATTATGCTTTACTTAAGCATCATGAGAAAATGAAAAGTCCTTACTATGGAAATGAGTCAAGTGTTGTGTTTTGTTTTTAAATCAAATCCAGTCCTAGGACCAACTGCCTTTGGTTTCAGTGGGAAATATTTTTATGTTCCTACTGTTCTCTGAAAGCAACTAGCTCCCTACAAATTCCCCCAGACTCTTACTGAGTGGCCACTTGACAATTTTTTTTAACTTTTTATTTTATATTGGCGTATAGACAATTAACAATTTTGGGATAGTTTCCAATGAACAGCGAAGGGACTCAGCCATACACATGCGTGTATCCATTCTCTCCCAAACGCCCCTTCCATCCAGGCTGCCACATAACACTGAGCTGAGTTCCACGTGTACAGTAGGTCCTTGTTGGTTATCCATTTTAAATATGGCACAACAAACTTATGGCTGCTGGGGGGAAGGATGGGGAAAGGGATAGTTAGGGAGTTTGGAATGGACATGTAGCCACATATTAAAGGATGTATCCAGAGGCAGTTATATATTTTTCCAGATATGCTACACCCTGGGGCAAAATATTTTTTGTAGTCCTAGGAACAAAGGCCAAGTAGAAATACAATGAACAGTATTGGTCTTTAAAAACTGTGTCTGTAATGCCATATCTGCCTGGTGAGACTCAGGAATCTCCTCCTTAGGGCTTGTATCTTCTGTTCCTGGGAGATGCTGACTCAGTGTGATATACAGACAATTTAAAGCCCTGGGAGTTCTGCAATCTTTCACAAACCTCCTGTTGGCTTCCCTAAAGAAGCACTGCCTGTGAACAGGTCTGTCAGGGTTCTGACTTGAGCACTCAGCTAGACTGTAAAAGACACTCATCCAGGGCAACAAGCATTGAAATGACTGGGTCCCCCGGCCCACTGAAATGACTCAGGTTGCCAGTAAAGTGGCTCTAGGGAGAGATAAAAGTTGTTTCTTCAAACTAAGACTGGATATTCTCAGTGAATTTATGATTTTTTTATTGCAACGTATCTCAAATTTATAAAGATGGTCATACTTTTATGTATCATCCCTTCCAGAATGTTTTCACCTGGTGTCATAAAAAGACTCTGGCAGTCAAGGTGATATCTTGGCCCTATTATGTGCTAGCTGTGTGGTCTTGAACATGTTATTAGAAGTGCACAAATCCTTCTTTTATCCAATAAAATAAGGCAAAGTATGAGTGATAGAGAGAGATACTAAAGGGAGGAAGTGGCTGACAGTAGCTAATAGCTAGATGTTTAGATTTAAATAAACAGCATTTGAATTCTGACTGTGCCATGTGATCTTGGGCATTTAAGATTTTTCAGCTACAATTTTCCACATATTAAAAGCAGAGGCACTATCTGGAAATTACTGTGCAACTAAAAAGATAATGCATACAAAGGGCTTAGCAAATTACGAGCATCTAATAAGTCACAAAACTAGTGTTTGTTGTTGTTTATTAGATGACCACCACCAGCACCCTACTATTCTTACTGCTAACACTAGAGCTGTGCTCCAAAAAAGTCCCTTCTGGGGATGAGCTTACATTATTAAGCAGTCCCCTGGACCTGTGGGCTTTGCTGTCAAATTGAATAATTTAGAAAAGTAGTCCCCAGCTTTTTGGCACCAGGGACTGGTTTCCTGGAAGACAAGTTTTCCACTGACCTGGTAGGGTGGGGGGAGATGGTTTCAGGATGACTCAGATACAGTAGGATTCAATCTCTTAAGACAATTTAATGTCCCAACTTATCTGACAGGAGGTAGAGTTCAGGAGGTAATGCCATTGATGGGGAGCGGCCACAAATACAAATGAAGCCTTTGTTCACTTCCCTGCCACTTATGTCCTGCTGTGTGGCCCCGTTCCTAGCTGGCCATGGACCACCACCAGTGAGTGGCCTGGGGGGCTGAGGAGCCTTAATTTAAACTGTTGTTAACTAGTGCAGGAAAAGGAAGGAGAACTCATTGAAAAAAAAAGAGAGAAGGAGAGAGATAAAAGATGGAGTGACCCACAGTGATTGCATGTAAAATGTTAGGGAAAGCAGAGAGTAGAAAACAGGCGAATGACTTTCCTCAAAGTGACACATAAACAAGAACAAGCATTGTGTGTGTGTGTGTGTGTGTGTGTGTGAATTGCACGGTTGTGTCTGACTCTCTGCGACCCCACAGACTGTAGCCCGCCAGGCTTCTCCATGGAATTCTCCAGGCAAGAACATGAGTGGGCACCTCTTCCTTCCCCAAACAAGGATTGGGATGCCCTAGATGTTGAGAGTCACCTCCAGCTTGAAGTCAAGTCCTTTGTTTTGGGGGAAAAGATCTCTAGAATGTTCTCTTGAGCTGCAAAGGCTGAATTCATTATAACTGGTGCATCAGTCACCGTTAGGATCAATGTTAGCAACATAAAACAAAGTTGTGAACATGGACCGGAGTTGGGGCAGTGGGTAGAGGTCTGGGGCACAGATACTCAACTTTGGAAGGTAACAGAGGACGTCACAGGAGAATGAGCTCAGAGATCTAGGAAGAGAGGGAAACAGGAGCCCCAGAAATTAAACCAGGTAGCGGAGCAGCATCTGATCAGAGAGAACTGTCAGCATACGTCAGAGTGAATTTTAAAGGCTCAGGTTGCTTTATTATGGACTCTTCTTCCTTTGACCCCTGCTTTCAGAACTGTAGCCTGGAAGCGTTATGCTAGCATAAAGAGGTGGAATTGATGGACTGTAAAGAGAACTGTGGGCTGGCCGTGCAATCGTAATTTTCTCTTGCTGTCATTTTTTTTTTCTAAATTAAGTGATTTTGACCTTGGACAAATTGCTAAGTCCCTTTGAATATAAGTGTCTTTACCCATAAAACCAGGATATTATAGTTTCCAGACAAGGCTATTTTGAGGTTTAAATGACAAGACATATGTAGCACCCTTCACTTAGGGCCTTTATACATACTCTAAGCTCAATAAATCAATATTTATCCCTAAGAAAAAAGAGTCTGAAATGGCTAAGTTAGGGTGGATAAAAGAGGCTTGTTTCTTTATGTACATAATCTGCCTGTACATTCCCACCACTGCATCGGCTCTTTCTGCATTCACATCAGTTTTTGAGTGGTCCTGAATGGCACCATCAAGTATAATAACTGTCAGATTGAGAACTAGTCAAACAAATATCACACATTTAATGAATATAAACTATGAGTCGGCACAAGTTAGGAGCTGCAGGCATAAAGAGAAGCTAGGCTAAATCCTTATTTTCAAATGCTGAAAATGCAGTGACAACAAGCAAATGAAACTACACACACACACACACACACACTATGAGCATCTTTCATAATAGTAACTCTTATCATGTAGAAGACAGAGACATTACTTAATTTTTTTTACCCAGAGAATAAATATATGATGTGTATGTGTCCATCTATCTATCTGTCTATTGAGATTACTAAAACTAAACACCTTTCAGCACTGTGAAAAAGTGCCAGTCACTGGAGAAAACTCCTTAACTGCTTGAATTTTATAAGCATTTTATACCCCCTGTCACTTGTAGTTTGCAAGTGTCATAAAGTAACAGTTATCAAACCTTAGAAGTCTTTTCTTGTCACTTTAAAAGAAGAAAAATTTTGTCTTATGCATATTATTTAACTATAATGAAAGTCTTAAAATATTAGCAGATGACTGAAAATATTCTTATGATGTAATAGCTACTACATGTGGTAAATAGATATATCTACTAGCAGGTTCAAGTTTTCAATAGATGTGTTTGCAAATTGTATAGTTTTAATTAGCTATTGTATATTTAAAATGCTACCCCAGAGCTTTTAAGTTTTATTTATTATTACCAGTGATCACTGGTTATAGTACAATTGTTACTATTTCTTATAGCTTAACTTCTTGTTTGCCCAAATGTAATTTAGCAAGGAACCATTTCTTGATAAATAAACTACATATTTCTTACAGTCATCTGTGTATGCAGTACCAGGCATCATCAGGAAGGAAGGCCCAGACCCAAGAGAAATACCGTTTCTTGATTATGTGAAATCCCATTGTCCAAGCCAAAAGTGCTCTGGACTTGGGTTCTTCCCCTTTGTCGCTATGTATTTCTGGAAATGTTGATTTGTTTCTAAGTCTCTGCTTCTGCTTTTACAAGATGGAGATAATTATACCAGTTTTCTACCTCCATAGAATGTTTTTGTGAATCAGCATAGATAAATTTCTAAGGGTAGTATCAGGAGAAGATCTTGAATCAATGGCTACTTACAAATAAATCTTAACAGTTGTTGATTGGCTCTTAGAATCATTCTATTTCTCCTTACTTAAGCTATCCAATATACTTCCAAGAGAAGTGGTTAGTCTTTTGGACTACATTCACAGTGGACAGACAGTAGAGATGGGGAGGTGGCCACGTCTAAAATCTTCACATCACTTTGCTGATTTTTAGTGATACTCTAGAATTCATTTTTATGAAGCTTTTGGAAAAATTAAAAATGAACCAAAAAAGTGTGATCTTTAGCCCTCTTCATTGTACATTTTCTCCCTTGGTCCTATATCTTTTCATCCACTTTCTCTTTACACATGAAGGGTGAAAATACTCCATACAAAATGGCTAAATTCGCTTTCTCAAGCCCTGATGTCAAGACTTTCTCTCCAAGATTGATTTTAGGTTCCCTGCTCTTACAAACAATATCAGCTGTGCATTGCCTTGTCTTACTAGCAGAAACAGGAAAGAATTTGTAAGACTGGATTCTATCCTTAATATAAATGTTCTTCTGCTTCTCTTCATGAGCAAGAATTTAAAAATACCGTCATGTAAAACAAACGCCATTCCTGATGAACATAATCTACTTTTAGACTTAACCATTCTTTGGATAGTTGCATTTGAACATGACTTTCTTAATGCTAACCATTCCCTAATCGGTGACAAGTACTAGGTTTTTTTGTTTGTTTGTGTTTATTTTTGCTTTTCAGTAACCCTCACCTGTTTCTTTCATCCTAGTCAGGTGTGAAGAACAAAATCAACCAACTGAAGGGCATTTTTATACCAATATAGCAATATGACATAGTGAACACAAGTCTCCGTAGTCAACCCTAGTGTGGTAGGTAGGTATTAAAGAGTTGCACTTAAGCCTCAAAAGTGACAGAGGGGAAAATAAGAGGTAACTAAAATGTATATAGACTTTAGAGACAGAAAGAATCACATTTGAATGATACATCAAGGCTTACCAGTTTTGTGTCCATAAGGGCAGTTCTAATCTCACAGAGCCTCAGTTTCCAAGTAACAGATATTGCATTCTTTGCAGCATTATTGTTACCAAGCCCAAGCTCACACTGCTTGCTATACAACAGGCCAATAAATTAAGAGATGAGGTGCTGGAGCAAGGGATACTGATTGTTTTTGGAGAGCCAGCACATGTACATGATGGTGAACCTGAGTCCCAAAGAACCGTCTTACCTGGGTTAGAGTTCCGGCTTCTTTTATACTAAGAAGCCAGTTGTTGAACACTTCTTGGTGCAGGAATCCTTTATTCTTGGAACTCTCCATGTAGGTCTGGTCACAATATTCTTATAAACCTCCAACAAGGCAACTGTTATTTTCTGTTCCGCATCTTTTTATCACTGCTGCTGATGCTGCTAAGTCGCTTCAGTCATGTCCGACTCTGTGTGACCCCATAAACAGCAGCCCACCAGGTTCCCCCATCTCTGGGATTCTCCAGACAAGAACACTGGAGTGGGTTGTCAGTTCTTTCTCCAGTGCATGAAAGTGAAACGTGAAAGTGAAGTCTCTCAGTCGTGCCCGACTCTTAGCGACCCCATGGACCGCAGCCTACCAGGCTCCTCCATCCATGGGATTTTGAATGGAAAAGTGTATACCTTTATAGAGCAGAGCCTTGAGAATGGCTGTCATGTAAATTTCAGGCTAGAGGCAACATGCTTTTACAAAGGTGCAGAGCCAGAGTGACTAAACACAGGAAATAGAGTAAAAGCTTAGAGCTCAAGGGGTAGATTCAACATGGAGTCAAGTTTGTTCTTCTCGGTTACATTACTGTTCACATATAAAATACATTCAGTTAAGGTTCACTTTCCTTTTCTTCCCATTTGATCTAGAAAGTGGGAAGCTTATATAACTATCATGACTAGAATAGCAAAGGCTAAAATTAAGAATAAACTTTCATAAAGAAAGATAGTTCTTAAAAATGGTCAATCCCTATTTCATCTAGTTTTGTTTCTAACTTTTGCAAGTGCTCTTTTTCTGTATGCAACTTAATGAGGGACTCAAATAGAGCTTATTTTTCCATCTCCCTGTGTCTTTCTGGTCATATCGTCTCCATTTTATCAAGTATAACTTTCTCTCCAGACAGGCTAACATTGCCAACATCTCAATATCACCCTGATTCTCTTTTGAGAATCCTTGAAAGGGCATGCATGGACCACCAGACAGCAGCCTCCCCTGAAAGGCACAGGTGAGTAATGAAGTTCAGTGCTACAGATCAGAGGCTGTGGTGTCAGAAGGAACAGACCTTTGCTGGAACCACAGGCAGACTCTGGAATCAGTTTTAGAAATGCCTTGGGTGCCATTTTCTTCTGTTAAGGACTACTAACTTTTATTTCAAATTCTAGCAGTGATAAAATGCTTTTAAAAGTTAAAAGTAACTCTGAGAGAAGTGTTTTGAGTGATATGTTTTCTTATAATGTACTCTGGATCACATGCAGTCAGTCAATTACCCTTTAAATCCAGCAGGCTGCAGATCTCAAAGGAATGACTTCACTGCTCAATTTTATTTTTCTACTTCTACTGACATGGACTATTCTAGAAGGGTGCAGGGGAAGATACAAATAGGTGCCTCTGTGGGGTACTGTGTAAGCATTGTGAATAAATCCAGCCACCCTTGGGGAGCTACCTGGAAAAGGAGTGAGAGAGAATATAAATAAAGAGTTACAATATGATATCTTTGGTATTGTACTTGAGATGGCGATAAAGGGAAAAGCCTCATTCACTAAACACATTTTGAAAATCAGCTTAAAGAGTGATTAGAGAGACCTCCTTGGGGATCTAATGGTTAAGACTCCATGCTCCCAATGCAAGGGCTGAGGGTTCAATCCCTGGTTGAGGAACTAAGATGCCATATGCAGCACTGTGCAGCCAAAGACCAATAAGAATGAACAAATAAAGATTACAAAAAGAGTGATTAGAGGTTTCCCACCTTGAAAAAGCAAGTGGCATATAACTGAAGAGAAAGTAATTGCATAAATTGAAGAGAAATAAATGGAAGATTTGGAGAGGTAGAATGAGCAGCTGCCACTGCAGAAGGGGATGGAGCTATGCAGAGTAGGGGCTGAGTGGCAAAAGATGATGGTGGAAAGGACTCTTAGTCAAGAACAGTGTAGAGCCGACTGTGGTATCTGCCTACATCCAGTAGAAAAAACAAAGTTTGGGATTAAGAAGAATGCACTTTGTAATATACAGCAATGTGGAAGATCAATGATTTTATAAGCAGGTAGACCAGGCCTGAGGGTTTGTAGTAGTCTAAGAGTGAGGTGACGACGCTTCATACAAGAGATTCTCCATCCACCCTCCACCTTACCCCACACAGCTCACCTGAGCAAGCACGCACGGGACACATGGTAATGTCTGGATATATTTTTGCTTTAACACCTAAGAGGCTGATAACACCTAAGAGAGAAGATAACAAAGATCCTGTAGAAAATCTGCAAAGTACAAGAAAGTTCCTTGTGACAAAGAATTATCTACTCAAAAATGCCAATAGTGCCAAGATTGAGAAACCCTGGTCCTGACAAAGGTTATGGTAGTAAAGATAAAGACTGACTTTGAAGAACAACTTTGAAGAAATGTCAGGATTGATATAGAGTGTAAGAAAAAGGAAAGAATTATGGACCTCTAAGAATGTGTCAATATAGATACTCAGATATACTTAACAAATAAGATTACTTTGACTATATTAAGATAGGATGACATTATGTTATCTGGTTTTTTCAACAATACGTTATCCAAAAGAGACTGAAGATTAGAAATAGATTTTTGAGTCACTGTCTTTTAAGTTATAACAGAAAGCATGGAATAAATGATATCATTGAAGAAGAGAATGTAGGATTTGTAATCAGATATGTGCATCAGAGTCATCTGGCTTCCCTCTGGGATTTTAACTTGCTAGAATTATTATTATTCTAATTTAGTAGACTGAAATTAGTTCCTAAGAATATGTCTCTTAAATATGCTATCTAAAAGAATAAGCAATACATTTTTTTAATGCTCTCTACATGGGAGGGAAGAAATAGTGAATAGGAACTGGATTGGAAATAATCTTCTGTCATGATATCTAGTTTTGTGTAATTCAGTTTGGATTCATGAAAATTTTTACATAATTACAAAACAAAATTAACATTTCCTAGAAATCTAAAGTAAAATTAAATAATATATCTGTCTTTATTTTCAGTTGGTGGCATTAGAGACAATTTATTCCAAATGACTTTGTAATTTAGTTATGTAACCATATGCTACGAATTGAATTGTGCTCCTCCGTCGCCCCTCCCCAAAATTCATTATGTTAGATCTCTAACTCCCAATACAATGGTATTTGGAGTTGGATGGAGGAGATTCTTTTAAGATACAGAGGCCAGGAATGTTAGAACTAGAATATCATAGGAATGTTAACATAGAAATGTTAGAATATCATTATTTTGCAACTCCTTTTGGCATAATGAATTGAGGTAATAATCATTAATCACTGCTAGCACCACAGACGCAAAGATTACCAAATATGGTATGACTTCTGCTTTTCAAGAAGCTCAAACCTAAAGTTGATGGAGCATTTAGATTTATTTTCAGACAATAGAGTAGAGTAAGTGCAAAATAACACCTCAGGAAGATAATGAGAGAAGTCCGGACGGTGAGAAAAAGGAGAAACAACCCATTTCTCCAAGGAATAGTTAGTAAGGTCAGAAGAGAGACAGAAGCAGAGACAGAGGGAGAGGGAGAGAAAGAGAGAGGGTGTGTGTGGGAAGGGATATTCTAAAAGACACTTGTGCTTCAGCTGCTCAGTCACGGCTGTTTCTCTCTGATCCCATGGACCGCAGCACAGCGGGCTTCCCTGTCCTTCACCGTTTCTCAGTTTACGCAAACTCATGTCCATCGAATCGGGGATGGTGTCCATCCATCTCTTCCTCTGCCATCCCCTTCCGCTCCTGCCTTCAATCTTTTCCAACATCGGGGACTTTTCCAATGAGTCAGACCTTCCCATCAGGTGACCACAGCTTTGGAGTTTCAGCTGCAGCATCAGTCCTTTCAATGAATATTCAGGACTGAGTTCCTTTAGGATGGACTGGTTTGACACTTAAGAATATATATCAATTACCAGTTGAGATCCATAACCATATTCTAGTTCTGATAACATCAAACAAGCTTTGAAATAATAGTTAATCAAATAATTTTCAAATTGACAAAATATTAAGTTCTATCAAGGAATTATGCTATGTTGAAGTGTGATGACAGTATGTAATTATACCTCCCATATTTTTTCTAAAATGTGTACTGGAAAACATTTTTTGGATGAAATGATAAAAACAACTGATACTTCAAGTGAATTTAGGGAATTAGGAAGTTAAAAAAAATTCGGCTATGAACTGAAATAAATTAAAGCAAAATGTTGGAAGGCATGAGGGAGTTGAGATTACTGTTCTCTAGATTTTGTATGTTTTTGAAACATGTTGTAATAATAAAGTTTTTGAACGCTTCTCATGTGATTATGTCTAAGCCAGATGATTACTGTGTAGAGTAAGAATAAAAAGAAACAAGGTAAGAATCCTAAGATCAGGAACATGGATGAATTTGCTGTGGAAAGGTTAATATTAATAACTGATCCTCAGGGAGAAAAATTAGCCTGACCTTTGATGGAATTATAGGAGGTGCTGGGGGAAACTCTGAAAAGATAGAGCTCCAGACTCTGGGACTCACCCAGAGTTAGAAATGGGCTCATCCATAGGATTCTGTTACATATTCATCTGATCATCAAAAAGATTACTCTGTGCATGTGTGTATGTATGTGTGTGTGTGTGTAAGCATGCACACAGACATGCATGCCAACTGACAATTAATATTGTTTTGTTTGATTTGATCCTTATTGGTCTTAAAAGTCTCCCAAGGGCTTTGCTAAGACATTTTTAAATGCTCTCATATCTCCTCACTGCCTTCCCCAAATCCCACAGATTTCTGCAGCACTGCAGAGGGGGCTTCCCAGGTGGCTCAATGGCAAGGAATCTGCTTGCCAGTGTAGGAGACCCAGGAGATGTGAACTGGATCCCAAGGTCAGAAAGATCCCCTGGAGGAGGAAATAGCTACCCACTCCAGCATTCTCGCCTGGAAAATCCCATGAACAGAGGAGCCAGATAGGCTACCATCCATAGGATCACAGAGTTGGACACAACTAAGTGAGCATGAGCACATATTTAACAACTCTGAAGAGACTTGATGGGTTAAGTTATATTGAATTAGACTGAAGATAAACTAGCCTCCATATGAAAGGAAAGAACATGGACCCTGGATCTGGGATTAGGGGAAGGGTGGAAAGATCTATCTGTTATCCAGGAATTTTTTTTACCCCCTATTTAACTGATTGATTTTTGACAGTGTGGAGTCTTAGTTGCAATATGCAGAATCTTCATTAGGTTTCAGAGCCTTGATCCAGCTTCCTTTATCCATAACTCTGTTCAAGGTTCAAAAGTAATTCCATGTAGGCTAATAGCTGTTGAACATTATCACAAAGGGTAGCCCTAATGAGAAAAGAATTCACAATGGAACAATCAGCCAGTTTTGCGGGGAAGGGAAGGGGCGTGTGTAGACTGTGTTGTAGCATTTTAAACCCTAAAGATAGGTAGATCAGCCTCAATCACTACTTAGGACCAACTAGAAATGATTTTGACTCCAATCCCGCAGACTCACCTTACTCCACTCCCAACCGTGGTATTCATGCGGCTTCTTTAGTATCACGAGACCAACTAACGCCCTGGCCATTAGAAATGTTTCCATATCTTGGCGGCAACTCTTCTAGGATACATGAAGAGTTCATTCTGATTTGATACTATCACCCTGACAATATCAGTATGAAAAACACTATGCTTAAAATGTGGTTGTTTACAAAAGAGACCATGACTAAGATCATGACATTTAAAACAGCCACTCTGTACACACACATATCAACACTACAAGACCCTTCCATGAGTTGAGTCTTCCTAAGCATCTCTGTGAATTACTCTCCAGTGCCTCCAATGTCTAAGGACTGCACGTAGGACAAGTTTGGGTGAAAGGGCCAAGGAGCAGAAATATCACATTAATTTACCTCGTGAGGGACTTTTCCACTCCAGTTTATGGCTACTTTCTTTTTCTAACCTCTAGGAAACATCGTCAATTTAGGGTTAATTAAGCAATAAGTCAGTTTCATGTCCAAGCCTCAATTTCCAAATTGGTGAAATCCAGTGTCATTGCTTATCAACCCTGGAAGAATGTGAAACCTTTTTAAGAATTGCTGGAAGTAACCCTACGTTGAACAATATAGAATCAGAAAGGAAAAACAAAATGCTGCCATTTGACTATGTTCGCCTATTTTTCAATTCTTTAGCACAGTCCTCTCTGAACCCCGTCACGCAATAAATATTTATAGCATCAGACTTTTCATTGTGCACATTATCTTATGTGTGTGCCCACAATTGGACAATTCTAAGTCAGGAAGTAAAGCCCTACTCCCTCCGAAACAGATGATAACTTGTCTATTGCATACGTTTATGCTTTTCAGGACCCGAGAGTCTATTTAAAGGCAGGTTGAATACTGACTGGATGCCTCAATAGAGATGTCTTGAATTACCTCAAAATAATTGAGCCATTCAAGAACTCTAGATTGTTCCACATGGCATTGAAGACTGTGGTAAAACAGTCACCTCGTATGATGGGGACATCATGTGAACTGGGACAAATGGTTTATAAAGCCCAGAATGGTTGGGAGTTGTCAAGAGTCTGAATGTGCCTATTGTATTTCAGTAATTGCCACTTGGTATTTGATTTAATGAAAGCTTAGAAGTAAAGAATGTTTCTATAGACATGGCTGTTATGCTAATTTTTACTATACCCTTCTCTGTCTTCCGAAACTGCATTTAGAAACCTCTGTTTTCTATTATAGAACCACTTTCACTCTTCCAGCTTTCTGTCTGCTTTCCCATGTCTCTCAGTGGCCTCATTAAAGACAACTACTGTAAATTATAGGGTCTCTGGCTAACCAGGTTGGCCTGTCCCAAACTAAGGATGCAAATACCAGTATATACACCGGGCAAAGTTTATGCCTGACATCCATACTTGTTAGGCTATCTAGTCATCTTTGCAAAAGACTAGTTCTTAAATAATTTGTTTACTATTTCCAATTATGTGTATCTTAGGGGGAGCATATATATGCACATTTGAAACACCTTGTTATATTCTCTTAGGTTGGAGCCAGGAAAAGGCGCTTCATTGCTTTTATATAAAAACCCATTGATAACAATAAAGTTAGGGAGTCTGGAAGGAGCCAGTTTCGTCACATTGAGCCCTTCAAATTATACAACCCTCTGCAGGTAATGGTAGTGGAAAATAATCATTAGAGGCATCCTATGGGAACTGAAATTCTGAAGCAGGGCTAATTAGCCATCATTAGAGTATTACCTATTGTTCTGTTGCTAACTTTATCTTGGATAGATTCCAAAACTTAAAGATCCAGGATCCGAATTTATTCTCTTATTAATATTTATTGTGATTTTCAATCCCCGCAACAGTTGGAAGTTAACTGCCTTCTTCCCTGATTGTAAAGCCATATTGCTCTGTGTGTGTGTGTGTGTGTGTGTGTGATTAAAAAAAGGGAAAGAAGTGAAATTTTTTTACAAATCTGTCTAACCCCATACCAAGCACTTTTTAATTTTAACTCTAAGTTAAATCTTCCATTCTTTGTTTTCTTGTTGGAACAGGAAACAGCAGTCAAATGCAATGAAAATCTAAAGGATAAATGATTCTGGTTTCCAGTGAGATTGTGGGTGCCACAAAAATTACAAGAGAGACAAGTTCTGTAGACCTCAAGTTCGGAAGAACACCAAAGCACTGGGGCTTTCTCAGATTTTCAAGTCCCTAGATCATTACTTGAACTCCTGTAAAATCAGTTTAAATCCTTGGAAATGCAATATTGAAAGTGGTTAATAATTTAAAATGTAGTCAATAGCTTTAACTGAAGTGATTGAAGCATTTAATAAACCAACACACAGTCTAAGCTAGCTCATTAGCAGAAAGAAAGACTAAAAACTGAAGAGAAAATGAGACCAACACTTGTGTTATTTTGTTTGCTTGCTGTAGCATTCATAAGTAGCTTCAAGAATAGCTAACATGGACAGCTGCCTTTGAATATAATTTGAGGAGAACTTGGAAAGCAACATGGTCTCAAAATAGATGCACTATGGACTTACAATTTATGCCTAAAATTCTGGGGCTGCAGAGAAGTACCATACAGTGAAAAGCCCTATCAGAGGTAGTCTGTGACATTTCTTCCAGGTGAATTAGTTTATCAAATCTCATTCAAGGCAATTTTAATTTTGCAATGAGTGAAAATATTTTGAACACATAGACAGTAGTTGAAAACAGAGAGCTCCAAAAGATATGATTGGTAATTGACAAAAAGTTAAAGAAGAGGTGTAATTAGGATATTTAGAAGCCATGAAAACTGAAAATAGTATGGCACCTCTCTCCTGTGTAATTTGGAATGAATAATATAACCATTAGATAAATCTAGTAAATTCTAAATTCCAACAGTATTGTTTTCTCTTTGGAATGAACTATTTAATCCTATTATAATTTGTCCTCTGAACTTTCTTTGCCTACCTATTGGATATTCCACAACAGACTGAAAGAGGGTTTTGATGAATGAACCATATTAAAAGAGGTCATTGATAAATTCTAAATATTTTCTACTTTAAGATTTTGCCAACTGACTGTTTGATTTCAAATAAAACAATGGGTATCTTCTTATAGGCTCGAACATCTAGTGAAAAAGAGATGAAAATTTTATAAAAACACTGTACCAAAAAAAAAAAAAAAAGAAAGTAAGAAAACCTTAGGAAGTTTTGCCTCTGTAGCTGATGTGAGAGGCATAGAGCTAAAGCCTCAGTTTACCTTTCAATGTGTATTATGCACCTGACATTCTCCAGTCCTTGGCTGATGGGGATATTAGGCAGTTACAGGTGGGGATAAATGAGGGCAGGAAGAATTCGACTTGTGAGCAACCATGGAAAACCATAACCGTATACCTCTCCTGAACTGAAAATGGCAGAACTTGCCTGGGCGTCCGGATCTCCCAAGGGACTGAAGAATTCCCTGAACAGGAGTTCTGGTCTCACTGTCTTTAATAAATTCCTCAGAGGAGTCTCTGGCATTTAATCTGGCACTTTTTGTGGCCTGGCAGTTGTGAACCACTGTTTTGTATTCTGTTGTTGGTTATGGGCTTTTTATGTTTCTGGCCATAAATCATATTCCCTAGAGCACTTTCAGCAACTTGTGGACTCTATGCTTTCATTTCTTTTAAATTCTCATTTTCTCCAATGCCCTTTGCCTGTCATAGGGATCTAATCCCCAACCCACGTACATTTTCCAGTGCCCTCAAGTATATTTTATCACATACACTCGATATATGTTACTTCAGACTGTTGAATATCCCCTCTTTCCATAGACCCACAAATACCTGTCTCCCTGGTTAAAAAACAGAGCTTGCAAAGTTGCTGGTCCCAAGTGTTAAGCAGAAGGTCAAATACCACGTCAGAACACAGTAAGCTCAGTTCAGTTCAGTTCAGTTGCTCAGTCGTGTCTGACTCTTTGCGACCCCATGAATCGCAGCACGCCAGGCCTCCCTGTCCATCACCAACTCCTGGAGTTTACTTAAACTCATGCCCATTGAGTTGGTGATGCCATCCAGCCATCTCATCCTCTGTCGTCCCCTTCTCCTCCTGCCCCCAATCCCTCCCAGCATCAGGGTCTTTTCCAATGAGTCAGTTCTTCACATGAGGTGGCCAAAGTACTGAAGTTTCAGCTTCAGCATCAGTCCTTCCAATGAACACCCAGGACTTATCTCCTTTAGAATGGACTGGTTGGATCTCCTTGCAGTCCAAGGGACTCTCAAGAGTCGTCTCCAACACCACAATTCAAAAGCATCAACTATTTGGCGCTCAGCTTTCTTCACAATCCAACTCTCACATCCATACATGACCACTGGAAAAACCATAGCCTTGACCAGACGGACCTTTGTTTTCAAAGTAATGTCTCTGCTTTTTAATATGCTGTCTAAGTTGGTCATAACTTTCCTTCCAAGGAATAAGCATCTTTTAATTTCATGGCTGCAGTCACCATTCTCAGTGATTTTGGAGCCCCCAAAAATAGTCTGACACTGTTTCCACTGTCTCCCCATCTATTTCCCATGAGGTGATGGGACCAGATGCCATGTTCTTAGTTTTCTGAATGTTAAGCTTTAAGCCAAATTTTTTTACTCTCTTTCACTTTCATCAAGAGGCTTTTTAGTTCCTCTTTACTTTCTGCCATAAGGGTGGTGTCATCTGCATATCTGAGGTTATTGATATTTCTTCTGGCAATCTTGATTCCAGCTTGTGCTTCTTCCAGCCCGGCATTTCTCATGATGTACTCTGCATATAAGTTAAATAAGCAGGGTAGCAATATACACCCTTGAAGTACTCCTTTTCTGATTTGGAACCAGTCTGTTGCTCCATGTCCAGTTCTAACTGTTGCTTCCTGACCTGCACACAGGTTTCTCAAGAGGCAGGTCAGGTGGTCTGCTATTCCCATCTTTTTCAGAATTTTCCACAGTTTATTGTGATCCACACAGTCGAAAGCTTTGGCGTAGTCAATAAAGCAGAAACAGGTGTTTTTCTGGAACTCTCTTGCTTTTCCAGTGATCCAGTGAATACTGGCAATTTGATCTCTGGTTCCTCTGCCTTTTCTAAAACCAGCTTGAACATCTGGAAGTTCACGGTTCACGTATTGCTGAAGCCTGATTTGGAGAATTTTGAGCATTACTTTACTAGTGTGTGAGATGAGTGCAATTGTGCAATAGTTTGAGCATTCGTTGACATTGCCTTTCTTTGGGACCGGAATGAAAACTGACCTTTTCCAGTTCTGTGATCACTGTTGAGTTTTCCAAATTTGCTGGCATATTGTTAGTCACACCTATTTGGGAGCTTCGCGGCTGAATCATAAAAAATAAAGACTTGAAGGAGGACATCTAAGTTATCATTTAGGCTTTTTTACTGATTTGTTGAACAAATCAAACAAATCAATTAATCCTCCTGAGTCTAGGTTTCTTCATCTTCCCCTTGAGAGTTTGATTAGCTTCCTTATCCACACGGAAGGGTTCCTTGAGGGTCAAATTAGTAGAAAGTGCTACACAATTTTAAGATATTATTATCCAAGAAACAATGTCTATGACCCACTCTTTTAACTTCAAGTTCAGAAATTTTGCAAGTCTGTCACCTTCCAAATTTCAGCCACTCTTCTCAAGGGTGGAGACTGAGAATACCTGGAATTGTTGATTTGTTTTTTTTTTGCCTTGACATCTCATTCACAGACAGGAAAGAAAGCACAATTTTTACTTTTCTCCTTGGATTAGTTTCCTAAAGCTGTTGTTAACAAATTATCACAAGCTGGGTGGCTAAAAATGAAGGAATTTATTCTCTCCCATTTCTGGAGGCCAGAAGTCTGAAAGCCATGTATCAGTAAGGCACGACTCTCCCTGACATCTCTAGGGCAGACAGATTCCTTTCGGTTCTCCCCTGGCTTGTGGTGGTCATGGCAATCCATGCCATTCCTCGATTTACGGAAGTCTGACTCCAGTCTCTGCCTTTGGTTTCTCATGGCTGTCTTTCCTCCCTGCGCTCTGTGTCTGAAAGTCCTTCTTTTTATAAGGATGGCCGTCATTGCATTAAGGCCCACCCTAATCCGGTTTGACTTCATCTTCATTTTATCAGCAAAAAAGTGTCTCCAAATAAGATCACATTCACAGATTTTTGAGTGCACATGATTTTGGGAAACTACTGTTTAACCGAATATAGTCCTACATTGCTGTTTCTGCCTTTTTTTTCTTGAGATTCCTTTATGTTTGACCATTTCAAGACAAACTTTGAACTTCGTTTTAGAAAATCTAAAAATTAGAAGGTACCCCAACTTTTTTAGCATCTTATTGTAAAAATAAATTGAACTTCGAGAGAATGTTGTTATTAGAGGGCTTAAATCTTCAAAGAAACAAATCAGTTTAACTGTTAGTTAGAAGGTGTAACAAAGGTTATGGGAATACTGAGAGAAGCAAGTCAAAATGTAGCTCAGGATCCTAGGTCCTTGAAGCCTAAGGGACCTTTTCTAGCTATGTTAAAATGTTTGAGTCAAGACTGTGAAAGAAAGAAAGATAGCACTAGGTCATGTCCAGCTCTCGTGATCCCATAAACTGTAGCCTGTAAGGCTCCTCTGTCCATGCAATTCTCCAGGCAAGAATACTGGAGTGGGTTGCCATTTCCTTTTCCAGGGGAACTTCCTGACCCAGAAATTGAACCCAGGTCTCCCACATTGTGGGCAGATGCTTTACTAACTGAGCTATGCAGAAAGCCTATGAGTCAAACAGAATTTCAGAGTTACCTTCTGTAAGTCAAGCATATGGACAGTGAAGCTAAATCAACTGATCTGGAAAAATATCTATTTATCAATAAAATAGTTTTAATAATACTAATGGATCTAGATAATTACTTCCAGTTCAATATTTTGTTTATGAGTGGGACCAAAGTCCTGACTTTTGTGAGAAAACTCAATGGAAAAAGAAAATCTATGGGTGTAGAACTTAAGCATCACAACATTTTATAGTGTGTAAATCATAAGCATTTAAACTTAGTTACCAAAGTTAGTCTGAATCTATCATGCTTTTTTTTTTTGTCTTATCATACGCAAGTTCAGAGTTAAATTTAACTGTGCTAAGAGTGATCCTTTTTAAAGGCAATATAATAACAGAATCCATTGGTCCATTAGAGTTCCCCTCCTCATCCATAGTTTTTCACGTTGCAATCCTAGAATTGTCAGAGATGCACAGCATGTGTTTTATCTATTTTATTGTCAAATATACCATAACTGGTAAATGAAGTTTGTGGTGGAAAGCATTAAGTTATTGACAGAATTTACTAATAATAGTTTTTGTCTGCAACAGAGATAATTTGCATGATTCAAACTAATATAAGTAAATAAATAAGAAAATAACAGCCGTAGTGAATATTTATCACAAGTAAGTGTACCATATGTCCTTTCCTGCTGGGGTTGTTAGAGTTATATGTGGGAAATGCATTCAACATTAATTCAACCATTGAACACAGGTTTATTGAGCATTTTTAGTGTGCTGAGCATCATGAGATTGGCAATACAGCACACATTTATTAGAGAGAATATCATGGACTCAAAAAAGTGTTTGTAACATTCAAATCATATTTATTAAACTCTTTCAGTGTTTCAAGTTCTATGCCAGACACTGAGAAGTAATAATAAGCAAACATTAAAAATGACCTCTTCCCTGGAATTCTGGTCATTTATACTGGGCTTAGTTACATAAGCCCAAATTTTACCTACAATAATCACTACTTAGAAAATACAGAAAACTGAGGGAGATTAGAATAGAGGAGAGCTAAAGGAGATCCAACCAGTCCATCCTAAAGCAGATCAGTCCTGGGTGTTCATTGGAAGGACTGATGCTGAAGCTGAAACTCCAGTACTTTGGCCACCTCATGTGAAGAGCTGACTCATTGGAAAAGACCCTGATGCTGGGAGGGATTGGGGGCAGAAGGAGAAGGGGATGACAGAGGATGAGATGCTGGATGGCATCACCAACTCAATGGGCATGAGTTTAAGTAAACTCCAGGAGTTGGTGATGGACAGGGAGGCCTGGCATACTGCGAGTCATGGGGTCACAGAGAGTCGGACACGACTGAGTGACTGAACTGAACTGAACTAAACTGAATCTCATATTATGGACTTCCACATGCTGAAGTTTCAGTAACAACGAGCTGGATTAAGAAATATAAATAGAGTATGGTGGATGGAAGATTTCTGTCCAGGAAATGTATATTTATAAGTTATCATTCTGGGCCTCAGTTTCTTCATTTGAAATTTAGGAGCATAATGTATTTGGTACTCCATAAAAAGAGTAGTTTGATTCTACAACAAAATGCAAAAAAAAAAAAAATTGTACAAAGATGAGAACACTGTAAAAAGTAACTTATTATTAACTTTTTGCATAATTTTTGACAGCCTATCTTCCCAAAATATGGGAGAAAAAAGGACTGAATATTGTTTCCATGCTCAAAGGAAAAGATATTATTGTCTTCCTTCCCATTATGTAACATTAAGATTTTAAATCTGAGCATTTTGAATAGAACTCTACACCCTGTGGGTGCTAACTAATTACTTGTCAACTGACCTGTTATTAAATGCTACTTTTAATCACCTTGCAGAGAGAATTTAAAGTAGGCTACAGAAGGACGGGCTTGATAACCTAATGGATCTTAAAATGTCTCAGTCTCCTGGACTGCATTTGAATTCATAGGCTATAGAAGCTTAATTTCTTTAGAGAGAAACTAGTGCTCAATGAGCTTTTTCTACAATAAAGAATTTTTTTTGCAGAAAAAAAAAAATCTTCCAAGGGAACAATTATTCCTTTCACAGGATGACCTTTCCTTCAAACACCTCTGGTTGGTAAAACTTCATAAGTTTTAAGGGGAAAATGAATTCTGTAGAACAGTTTCTGTGTTGCCTTTTTCAAACAAAAGAAAGGAAAGAGATAATTTGAAAAAAGTACTCCAAGAAGAAGGATCTCTGGTGCACACAGAATGTTTGTCTGATCACCCCATGGGAGGCATCCTTCCCATTCTACAGTGTCTGTCCGACCACCAGAGCCACCAGGAAACTGGGAGGACAGCTCACATGACTATTTTGAAGAGTTGAGGTGAGTCAAGTGGTGTAGTCTTGGTTCTGAATACACTATAATTTGCTCCTCAAAGGCAGATGGTCATTGACCTTTAGCAGACAGGGTCTCTTGAGTTTGGCTTTCAAAAAGCAGGTGATCAAGTCAAATTTGGAGCAATTCATCAACTGTTTCAGATGCATGCTTTTCTTGGTGCCAAACCCTGGATGACTTGTAAACTTCTAAGTGTTGGTGTCTTTTTAGATTCTGGCAGTTTTCCAGCATCAGCCACAGATATCTACAGTTTTCAAAAATTTTTTTTTTTTTTTCAGTCAGATCATGACCTTTAGAATTGGACACAACACATGAATGAACATTTATCAGCAGTGAAATGACTTAAATTCTCTTAAGACTCAGTCTCCTCATCTGAGAAGTGGGGGCATTAGTGATACAGTGTCTAATATATATTAGCTGTTGTTCTCAGCTTCCTCTGAGTCATAACAAGAACAAGTATATAGAGTGGTTTACTCAAGGCTGTCACAGTCTTCAAAAAAAAACGCTGGTCCCCTCTCTTCAAAGATTTTTTTGAGGTAAGGAATAACAGTTACAAACATTTTTCTATTATCCAGTATAGTTACAAAGTTGCATATTTAGCTTTATCAAATGACTCCATATACTTAAACAAAGATTATCCACTGTTACACATAATGGGCTTCCCAGGTGGCACTAGTGGTAAAGAACTTGCCTCCCAGTGCAGGAGATGTAAGAGATGCGGGTTTGATTCCTGGGTGGGGAAGATGCCCTGGAGGAGGGCATAGCAACCTACTCCAGTATTCTTGCCTGCAGAGTCCCGTGGACAGAGAAGCCCGGTGGGCTACAGCCTACAGGGATGCAAAGAGTCTAACATGACTGAAGCAGTTTAGCACACGCACACATACTTACTTATATACAAGTTCTGCTGAATGTAACTTTTACATTTTCACAATAATTCAAAAGAAATGCAATACCCTGAAATTCCTCTGGGTCAAGATTGTAGATATCATGCATATTTCTGTCATGATACAGAGAACAAACATTGAGAGAATCTTGACTAATAGAATACTACCTGAACAAAACAGCCATTATAACGAAGCAGCCAGGGTAAGATTATAAAGCTGAAAATTTACAGGCACTTAAATCCAATATCTGTCTCATTTTACTGATGGAGAAATGACTATGTATTTACTCATTTGTATTTGTGTCTGTTGTCTGTTAGTTACTATACTTTGCTTAATTGTAAGCCCCAAGAGGACACGGATGTAAGTATATGTTGTATTAATTCTCTATTGCTGCAGAACAAATCACCACAAACTTACTGACTTTAAACCAAATCCGTTAATTATCTCTTAGTTTCTGTAGGTCCTAACTCAGGGCTTAACTGGATTCTTGCCTTCTCTGTGTCTGCAAATAGTTTCATTTCTTAGCATGCGTTTCCCTGGCGTCTCAAGTGTGAGAGTAAAAGTGTTAGTTGCTCAGTTGTGTCCGATTCTTTGCAACACCTTGGTCTGTAGCCCGCCAGGCTCCTCTGTTCATGGATTTCACCAGACAAGAATACTGGAGTGGGTAGCCATTCCCTTCTCCAGGAGATCTTCCCAATCCAGGGATGGAGCCTGAGTCTCCAGCACTGAAGGCAGATATTTTTTTGTTTGTTTTTTTACCGTCTGAGCCACCAGAGTGTCTCTTACTGCATCCAAATTTCCTATTCTTATGACACTCGTCACACCAGATTAGTGGTAATGCTAATAGCCTCATTTTCTTTAAAGTGAAAGTGAAAGTGAAGTCGCTCAGTTGTGTCCGACTCGTAGCGACCCCCAATGGACTGCAGCCTACCTGGCTCCTCTGTCCATAGGATTTTCCGGGCAAGAGTACTGGAGTGGGTTGCCGTTTCCTTCTCCAGGGGATCTTCCCGACCCAGGGATCGAACCCGGGTCTCCCACATTGTAGACAGACGCTTTACCGTCTGAGCCACCAGGGAAGTCCATTTTCTTCACCACACCTTAAAAGATCCTATGTCCAAATACAATCACATTCTGAAATACTGGGGGTTAGAGCTTTAATTGGGATTTCCCTGGTGGCTCAGACAGTAAAGCGTCTGCCTACAATGCGGGAGACCCAGGTTCGATCCCTGGGTCAGGAAGATCCTCTGGAGAAAGAAATGGCAACCCACTCCAGTACTCTTGCCTGGAAAAATCCCATGGATGGAGGAGCCTGGTAGGCTACAGTCCATGGGGTTGCTAAGAGTCAGACACAACTGAGCGTCTTCACTTCACCTCACATCAGAGCTTTAATATATGAATTTGATGGGAACACAATTTAGCTGGCAACAAGATGTCACAAGACCAAAGTCAGTGTCAGCTGGTGCCGTTCTCTCATCTGAGGTCTGAGGGTTTTCCTCAAGTTCATTGGCTGCTGACCAATTCATTTGGGGTTGAACTAAGTTGTTAGGATGGAAAAGTATTAAAAAATGAAATATACCCATAAAATACATTAATACCTCTTTAGAATAATTTTTATTATCTGTAAGCTACCAGGGTGATTCATCAAATAATACAGAAGTCAAATCTAGAGTGAGACTTATACACATATTTTGTATCACTCATTCATGGACATACATAAAAGAAGAAAAAGCCTTCCATGGTCCTTACTGCTAGTCTCTGGGTTCCTCTCCTATGGAAATATATCATCTCTTAACTCATCAGGCCAAAAGAATGATCTGCATCCTACTCCAGCACTGGCTACAGGAATAGAAACACAGACATAAAAATGGCCTTGTGGACACAATAGGGAAGGAGAGGCTGGGGCAAATTGAGAGAGTAGCACTGGCATGTAAGCACTAGCATGTGCGGAATAGATAGCTAGCGGGAAGCCACTGCAAGGCACTGGGAGCTCAGCTCACTGCTCTGTCACGACTGGAGGGGTGGGGGTCTCAGTCTAAAGACCCGAGAACCAGAGGACCACTAGGGTAAGCCCCAGGGTAAAAGGCCTGCAACCGTCAGTGTCCAAGGGCAAGAAAAGATGGACTTTCCAGTTCGTGAATAGAAAATAAGAGAAAATTCACCCTTTCTTCTCTCTTTTGTTACATCGGGGCTCTCAACAGACTGGAAAGTGTCCACCCACACTGATGAGTGCGGATCGTCTTCGTTCAGTCTACTGAATCAAAGCAAAAAACACCTCCACCAAGGGCCTCAGACATATGTTTTACCAGCTACTTGGGTATCCCTTAGCCCATTCAAGTTGACATATGAAAGAAACCATCACAGCACTCATAAAAATACAGAATAACAGAACAGGAAGTCAGAAGGGTAAGAAGCAGCCGATTTGTAAAACATTGACTTTTACTCTGATTCAGTCCGGAAACCAGTAGAGGCTTTGAGCTGAGGACAGTCTGGCATACGTTTTAAGTGGGACAAATATTTGTATTTTGTTTCATTCTTAACTAACCAATGAACTCTTTGGAAGGAACACTTTGAAGTTCAGATCCAACTTGTCATCATTTATTTTATTTTATTGTGTGGCTCTCAACATGCAATTATGAAAATCTCTTGTGTTTAAACTATCTTCAGGGCTAATTATCCAAGGGCTAATTTATTCTCCATCACTGTTATCCTACTAATCTGTAGTAGGATACAAATCATATTTCCCCTGTTACTGCGACCTATTGTTTCCAAAGTTCTTGACCCCTACTTTCCTCATCCGTATTACAGGATATACATGTTTGTCCAGCTTATCTCACTGTGTTATTTGACAGTCAGATGATATATATATATATATATATATATATATATATATATATATA
>CM035273.1:6402037-6484295 GCA_020226075.1 Hydropotes inermis
ATATATATATATATATATATATATATATATATATATATATGAATGAACTTACTGGACTCGGTAAAACTATTAAAAAGATGTTTTATAATCCATGACAAGGTGGTAACTTTTAAGTATTCAAGCACTGGAGCTACTTACTTTTTGACTACCTTTTTTTAATTTTTTTTTTTTTTTTGCTGTGGACCATTTTTAAAGTCCTTATTGAATTTGTTACAATATTGCTTCTGTTTTGTGTTTTTTGGGTTTTTGGCCATGAGGCTCCCTGACCAGGGATTGAACCCACATCCTCTATACGGGAAGGTTAAGTCTTAACTACTAGGCTTCCAAGGAAGTCCCTCGTTCTGCCTGTAAAAGTTGCTAAAACTTTGAACAGAAAAGCCCTGCTTATTATTTCACAGACACCTAGGTGAGTTATCACTTAAAGGATTATTATTAGAGGTAGTCTACACTCTCCTGGAATATTAAGGAGTCAGGCTGGTCTAATCACAAGGATCCCACGGTAACCCTTCTATGCGCCATCTCTTTCACCATCTGCACCTCTGTCCATTCGGCTCTCAGTTCCTCCAGAACTAGTTTGCAAATGTATCCACTGCTGTCCATCCTGACTTTTATCCTCGTCCTGTGTCAGAGAAGAATGGGAATAGTCTCCTATTTGCTCCTTTACAAATCCATCCACTGTCTACGTGAGCTTTTGGAATTCCTAATTTGTGCCAACCTTGCTTTTCCTTCCCTTCATTTCATGAGTTATTAGTTAATGTGAAAGTCCGCATTTTTGGGTCTTGAGTAATTAAACCAGTACCTCAGGCACTGAGCAACGATATATGTCAACAACTGTAGAACTGAATTTCATGTAAGGCCAAGGCAGACAGAGCATGGGGAATATACAGAGCAAATCCTACAGCTGCAGGCCGTCTGCAATAAACCACTGACAAAGGTCTGATGCTCACTGACTTGAGCTCACCTGTGTGTTAAAGGTGAGGGTGGCAGTGCGAGTGGGACAAATTCTGGGTTTGGATGATGGTTAGATAAAATAGAGGCATGTCAGGGCCTCTTAAGATTAAGGGTGAGGAACAAAAATATAGTAAAATCACACAAATGCACAGCACAGGAAAACAAACGTCCCCTTTCACACTTTCAACTAAGGACCTTTTTACTTTGCTCATTAAGAACTAGGGTATCGTCTCTTACCAAAATGCATATGATTTCTTTTCAGCTACTGGTTTCCCACATGCCATCCTTTTATTTTATTTTTTTTTCTCTTTGTCTCTCATCAAGAGCAATGTAACTTTGGTTATAAACAGCAAGTGCTAGAAATTGCCAGCTGGATGCTCTACTTCCAGGCAATGACAATAAGAAGAGGCTAATGAACAACAGCTCACGTTGCTGATGAGATGCAATTAAGGGGACAAACAAGGACAAGTGTTCCACTTGAGACACACACACACACACACACCCCACCACCAGGCTGGTCAGATTTCAAAAAACTGCTCTGTTTTCTTCCTAAAGTTGCCAGCATTCCTGACATGCCCAGCTGAATTTTCCCCACATTAATTCCATCATTCTGAAAATATCCAAGCCTAAATTAATAATGATGTCAAAGACAGAAGTGGTTCTCAGCCTTGGGGATAAGGAGGCCTGGGCCTCCATGGAGTTGCATGGCAGCTGTAGGAAGGATGTGTTACCTGTGTATCACAACAAGACCTGGAGACAGTATCCGTGGGAACTCAAGCAGCAGGCTTCACCCCTTTCCTCACAGGGCATTTCCATGTGAACTCATGAAGTGACACAGAAAATGTAACGGTGCTCACCTACAGTCACTGTTGCTGCAAAGTTGTACTTCCAAAGTCTAATGTCTCCAAAGTACTCAGGATCCCACTGAATTTAGAATTTCTCTGTAGAATCACTCATAATCAGGTATCTTTGACTTTCATTCCTAAGTAATCTGTGATCCTAAAAAAAAAAAAAAAAAAAACTTAGATGAAAAATAATGATGCTCTCATCTTCTGAGTTAAAGAGAGGCAAGTGGTTCCAGGGATGGTATGTGTGTGCCTGCATGTTCAGTTGAGTCTGACTATTTATGAGTGCATGGACTGTAGCCTGCCAGGCTCCTCTGCCCATGAAATTTTTCATGGGAAGGATGTAAATAAGAAGCTTAATTCCACAAACCTGGAGTCACTGAGGTCTAAGTTCAAATCCCACGTCTGTCCTATACTGACAGTAACTCAGCCAAGCTAGTCCAATTTGCTAAGCTTCAGTTTCCTCACCTGTAAGAAAAAGACAAATAGAATTTTTAAACAAGAGGTTTCTTATTAAAGCACTCCTAAGCTACACAATACACATGGATCTGAATGCAATTTTTATTTAATTTCTTAATAACAAATTAAAAATATTAAAAAGTCAAAACTAAATTGAGCTTTTTTTTTTTTCCTGTCTTGTTGGATGTCATGTTTTACTGTATAATTAAAGCATTACTCGAAACTAATTACACTCTTGATTTTAACTCCAGTGTTGATGATGATGAAAGTTAGAGAATTCCAGCCCCCGGGGTGGAGAGGGTATAATGGCTCATTACTTGTAGAAGGAGAAAATAATAAGAAAGTTATTTATAGGCATCAACCAATAATTGTACAATTTTGAGAGGGAAGTGATGGATTGAAGAGCAATTTGAGATCTAATAGATAGAACAGAAGCATCTGAGTTGTTGTAAGCATTCCAAGTTTGTCCCAGCAGTGAGCACCGACTCATTTTGTCAGTATTGGTTTATGCTTCAGCCTGCTGGTTTATAAAATAATTTTACTTTCTATTATTTACAAGGCTTGGTTCATACCTGACACCTACTTTAAAAACATCATCACTCTGAGGGGTTCGCAAAGATGGTTTACAACAGTAGGGAAGCTAAGTAATTTCAAAGCCACAGTAGTTCTCACTACAATGTAGATGTCAACATTATGCCAAATATACCCATTAATTGAAAAGCCTGCTTTGAAATCAGCCTGTTTCTGCTTGTGGCTTCGTCTGCTTATGTGAATGTATTTGTGTTCACTGCCAAATTCTGCTTTGAGTTGGTGAACGCAGATGCCATAACGTAGGCTGGAAATACTATGCTTTGGGGGAAAAAAAAGTTACATCCTGAATGTCTGCCTGCACCCCTGTGTGTTTTATTCTCAGTTGAAATGTTCATACAAAAGCAAAGATAGTGATGTGATCTATTTACTGGTTTCATGGAAAGAGTGGATAGGTTTGCAGAGCTCCTGCCCACCTAGTGGACTTTCGCATTTCAGACAGGAGATACTAAGGAGGCCCTTTGTTTCATTAATTGCTGCCAGAAGAATATAGAGGAAAACAGAACTGCTCATTTCTGGCCTGCTTGCCCAAGGAGTGTCCCTGCAAATGGATCCCAATTGGACCACTGAAAATGACTCTTTGCAAATGGGAAGACTGACCCCTCCTTCCCTCTACACCCTCTCTCCAAAACAAAGTAGCTCCTATGAGAACAAAAGAATGCTTTTTCAAACACTAAGTAAATAAAAGATATTCTTTATAGCTTAAGAATTCCTTGGATCAGCTCTGTCAGATTCTTAACTTTAGTGCAGAGGATGTGAAGATCCTCCATTTTGTGGTTATCCTTCAGGAGGAACCATAAAACTTAATCACCATCACAGTCATAGAAATAAAAATAAGCCACCTATAACCAACTTCCCAACAGCCCCACCCAGTAAAACATTTTGAGGAGTATTTCAGCTTTCTCTTCCTGTGTAACAAACTCCTGAACTGGGTGGCATAAAACAATGATTTTATTTGCTCATGGCGCTGGGGGTCAGGAACGTGGTCAGAGAGCAACTCTGCAAGGTCATCTGCTTCACATGGTCTCGGCCGGGGCGCAAGGACTGCTGGGAAGTCCAAGATGGCTTCCTTCCTGCTCCTGGCTGGTGATGCTGGTGACCGGCTGGGAATTTCGGATGAGGCTGTGCTGTTCTCATATGACCCTCTCTAAGTGGAGGCTTAAGCTCTTCACAGCCTGGTGGCAAGCTTCCAAGAAGGATCAGTTCAGGAAGGAAGAGAGTGAACACTTCAAATGGCTTCAGGCTCGGCCTTGAGAGTTATCGATATATGGCTTCACTTCTATACAGTCAAGAATACATTCTATTGGTCAAAGCTAGCCGTCAAAGCCAGCCATCATAGCAGCCCAAATTCAAGGGGAAAAGGAATAGGCCTCACCCTTTAAAAGGTTCCCTGGTGGCTCAGAGTGTAAAGAATCTGCCTGAAACACAGAAGACCTGGTTTCGGTCCCTGCGTTGGGAAGATCCCCCTGGAGAAGGAACTGGCTACCCACTCCAGTATTCTTGCCTGGAGAATTTCTTGGACAGAGAAGCCTATCAGGCTACAGTCCATGGGGTCTCAAAAAGCTGGACATGACTGAACAACTGATTCTTACTATTTTTCTTTAAAAGGATAGGTGGTCCAGTGGTTAAGACTCCTGTGTTCCCAATGCAGAGGGCGCAGGTTTGATCCCTAGTGGAGGGACTAAGATCCCACATGCTACGTGATGTGGCCAAAAAATAAACAATTATGAAAAAGAACAAGTATCAAAAATTAAGGGCCATCTTTAATCCACTACAGGCTCATGAAACCAAAACCAGAATAAAACTTAGCTTTAGAGAATAATTACTTGCATTCCCAAGTTTGATTTTTGATCCCCATTTAAATACTGAGTGCTCTGATGAGCCCAAGATCCCACAGTGCTATCATATAAAGATATTCAAGTTTTAGGGCTCAACATGTATTAGTCCAATATGAAAAAAAAATATATATATATACATACACATATTTATAACTGAATCATTTTGCTAGATACCTGAAGCTAACACAGCATTGCAAATCAACTATATTTCTTTTTTTAAAAAGCTAAACTGAAACATATTTTTTTTAAAAAAAGCTTGTTTCAAATGGAAAGAAGACATTGTTCAAAACCATCCTTTAAATGTTCATATGCATCCTTTTGCCCCCTGTGATAGACATAGAGAATGAGCTCATACACATTAAGCTTAGACTGTTGCCATCTTTCTATACTACTGAAACAGTAAACGGAGAGCCAAGAAAAGTGGGGTGGGGTGGGAAATTGTCTGGCCAAGGATATGGCACTCTGCCTCAAAAAGATGGAAAGAAGTCTCTTTGATCTTGCCTGGTAATTTGGTACCTGAGCACCTGAATCTAGGCGCAATCAGATAAGCCTGAGTGTTTTGCTTAGTACAGTTTTGACAAGCCAAGATGCTGGTAAAGATTCTTTTCAGTGTTGATTCTGCTGCTAAACCCAAGTAGAATGACTAAACCTAGCAGAGTCTGAGGCACATGTTTAAAGATTCCCAGTTCCCCTCCCTTTCCCCCCCAGAAATATGTGCATTCCATCTGTCTTAATTTTTTTTTAAGACCAAAGGCATCCCTGGAAGGTTATGAAAGTCTCTTTTATTATTCTTTTTTAACTGGTAGGGAAATGCTTTGGTGTTAAGTGATTTGCTCAGATTTGACAGTTAGAGATGGAACTTATTTGAAGCTCTCATCTCTAGCCTATGAAGTGATTTTTCTTTTCTTTTTTTTTTTTTAACCCCACCGGCAGATACACACAAGTGTTATTATATGCAATTTACTGAATTCCCAAGAGAAAAAAACACCTTACCTTAATTAATTGATGATGCCAAATTCATGTTAATGATGTTAATTACTACCTATATAGAAATATTTCTTAAATCAGAGGTAAGGGACTTTTGGTTGAAGATAAGAATAACAAGGATCACTGAGGCTAGATATACTGCATTTAAAAACAATCTCCAGGCATCTTTTCATGCCTTGTCTTTCTAAACCTTCAGCCTCACGAAGAAGACAGAAATACAAGAAAACGTTTGCACAGACTAGTAAATTGTGGCTTCCACCCCATTTAAAGACTTGTTATCTTCAGTAAATTGTAGTCTTGTGGCCTAGTGTTGTCAGATCTTTCAATATTACAAATGAAGCAAGAAATCCATACTTTTCCATGCTCTATTCATATTTTTATATATTAAAAACAATTCAGAATTAAAACACTGTGTGGGGAGGCAAAAGATGGGCAAAAAAATGCACATAAATTTGCAGGGATATATCAAGCACCAAGTTCAAGACAGTAGTTTGTGCTTCCTTAATGTTTTTTCATTCCTATGTAAGTCAAGACAAGGCTGTGGTCTGTGTGATCAGATTGGCTAGTTTTCTGTGATTATGGTTTCAGTGGAAACAGTGGGGAAACAGTGGAAACAGTGTCAGACTTTATTTTTTTGGGCTCCAAAATCACTGCAGATGGTGATTGCAGCCATGAAATTAAAAGACGCTACTCCTTGGGAGGAAAGTTATGACCAACATAGATTGCATATTAAAAAGCAGAGACATTACTTAGCCAACAAAGGTCCATCTAGTCAAGGCTATAGTTTTTCCAGTGGTCATGTATGGATGTGAGAGTTGGACTGTGAAGAAAGCTGAGTACAGAAGAACTGATGCTTTTGAACTGTGGTGTTGGAGAAAACTCTTGAGAGTCCCTTGGACTGCAAGGAGATCCAACCAGTCCATCCTAAAGGAGATCAGTCCTGGATATTCATTGGAAGGACTGATGCTGAAGCTGAAACTCCAGTACTTTGGCCACCTCATGTGAAGAGTTGACTCATTAGAAAAGACCCTGATGCTGGGAGGGATTGGGGGCAGGAGGAGAAGGGACGACAGAGGATGAGATGGTTGGATGGCATCACTGACTCAATGGACATGAGTTTGAATAAACTCCAGGAGTTGGTGATGGGCAGGGAGGCCTGGCGTGCTGCGATTCATGGGGTCACAAAGAGTCAGACATGACTGAGTGACTGAACTGACTGACTGAAGTCAAGACAAGATGTTAGAGGCATCGTTCTTGATTCCTTTCATTTCCTCCTAAGCACTGAAAGCAGCACATATGTAGAAATGCATTATATGCGAACATAAATGTACAACATCCATATATACAATCAAATAATACATGTGGTTTCTATGATATAATAGATGTCATAGTCTGATAGACTCTAAAAATGACAATGAAGTCTTCTATTCGTATATGTTTAGCCTATTGCTGCTTCTTCCCTCAAGAAGCGGAGTCTACTTCACTTCCTTTGTGTTTGGTCTTGATCACTATCTTATTTGGTTATTAAGACATCAGTGAGCATGGCACAAGCAGAGCCTTGAAGGACACTGTGTCCTGAGCTTGCTCTGTGAGTGCAGTATGCTACTCTTTTTCCTTCATGTGAGTACACTCAGACTGCCCGAAACCACATGGAGGGAGGGTCCAGCTAGTCCAGCTAATCTGATGTGCCCATCTATGCCAGCAGAATGGGCCTGTTGAGCCAACCCAGACGAGAAGAGCCACTTGAGCCACAGGATCATAACAAATAATCAATATATGTATTTGAAGGTACTCTCTGACTCATATGTTATTAAGGGAAGGCAGTAGTCTTTAGGGACAAAGAGTTTGTTATTTAATGACTGTGTCACTCTGGGCAAATTGCTTGAGGCTCGCTAAATCTCAGTCCTCAACAAAATACAACCTAATGAATGGGAATAAAATAGCATATATCTATATCAATAGCAATATCAAGCTATCATCTATCTATCTTCTTACGTACCTATCTATGTAATTGTCATTCCAGCCTTCAGTTTGTCTATCACTTAACATAATTCTTAGTTTTGAATACCATAGAAGGCATTGAAATACCAATGATCTTTCTTATCTGTTAATTGCAAAGTGTTTCATATAACAGTGATTTCTGCTTCCAAGGAATATTCTCATATGTGTATATATATGTATATAGACAGATAGATAGATATAGATATTGATATGGGCTCCCCTGCTGACTCAGGGATAAAGAATCTGCCTGAAATGCAGGAGACTTGAGTTCAATCCCTCGATTGGGAAGATCCTCTGGAGAAGGAAATGGCAACCCACTCTAGCATTCTTGGCCTGGAGAATCCCAAGGACAGAGGGATCTGGAAGGCTATGAGGTTGCAAAGATCAGACATGCCTGAGCAGCTAAGCACACATGCACACATATATAACTTACTTTTTGCAATAAAAACCCTGCTTAGAGAATAAAGTAAACTTCCAATGAATTAAGAAATACCCAAACTGAAACTCAGAGAGTTGCAGCAATTGGCTTGGGGAACAAAGCTATTTATGCTGGAAATATTTGAAATCTAGTGTCTTGCACTTCTTGAAGAGTAATACTTTCTCCTCTAGCTTTAAAGTGAAACAAACAGATCATTTTGGGTGAATAGCTATCTAGCATACAGGCCTTCAAGGAAAATATTATAATTTTTGAAATTATTTTAAAAGGCAATTTCTGAGCCTGCTGAAGGGTGTATTTTCACAGATGTTTTTATATGTATACAAGAAAAAAAAACTGAGATGCAAAGTGAGGATCTGAGGACCTGATACTAATCAAAATCACAGTGTCTGTAGGAATGCTTTTTACATCTCTCCATCATTGAGTTACGTAGTGCTAATCAAATTAAGTGAAGATACATTGAATATTCTTAAGAGGGGGAACAAACATACTTTTAGGATTTTAGAAAACACATATTCTTTAGTTTTCCTTTTAAAATCTATCCATGGTTCTCCACCAAAGCTGTTGCCCTGCTCACCCTTGGTCCCTTATAGGGTTTGACACCCCACCACCCACACACACCTTCCAAACTTTGCTTCTACTTTATCTTCCCATTTGCAAATTTATTGCTTTAAATTCATGCTTTTCTTTTCCTTTATTTATTTATTTGGCTTTTCCCAGTTTCCCTCAAGAGACATAGGTTTGATCCCTGGTTTGGGAAGACTCCCCGGAGAAGGACATGGCAGGCCACTCCAGTATTCTTGTCTGAAGAATCCTACCGACAGAGGAGCCTGGTGGGCTACAGTCCATAGGTTGCCCAGAGTTGGACATGACTGAAGCAACTTAGCATGCATCATGCAACTTCCTTCATGCCACTCCCTAAACATGGAAAGAACTCTGTTTATAGTTATTTTCTCCTCTTTCTTAGCAGAAAGAAAAATTAATAACAAGACAAAACACATAAGATTTAAGCATGTCCTATTTTAGGCAGAAGTCCAAAGCCAAGTTCACTGACCATTCTGCTCACCTGATTTAATTATGGTTAGCATCTTCTTATTTTTATTTGTGACTCTGACTATGGGTTTTTGGAAATCAAGAGCTTGGTGGATCCTAAAGTTTTTAAATGACCATTTGCTGTGTGATATTTTATAGTTACATTTTATGATTTAAAAAAAAGAAAGAAAAGAAAAACATGCTTTCAATCTCCTTTCTCTTTCTTCTTTCTTCCTCCCAAGTACTCATGGACGTTTCTATTATCACCAACATCTGGTCTTTGAGACCAAAATTTTGAACTACAAACTTGCTTAAAATAATCCATGTGCACAAAAACACAGCTGTCTGTAGGTTTCTTTTGATCCCACTGTAAAAGAAGCTACATGTCATTTTCTTGATTTGAAGCTTTTCGGAGAGAGGGAACTACCCGATCCGAGATTTCTCACCCTCATCCTTTTCATCTCCCTCCCTGGGGCATAGCGTGTGTGGGAATTGTGGACAAAAATACACTCTTTCATGTGTCGATGATTATATCACATTTTGGTGGAAAAATAATTTGGACAAACTGAGGCCTCAATTCACTTTTGGGGGCATCTTTTGAAAGATACCAAACACAGAGGCTGTTTCAAATTTGCTTTTCTAAGGGGGCTGTCTTTATAGGGGAAGTAAGCATTATTTGAACTTATGTGATCATACTAATTCCAGAGGCATTTGAGGTGGAGGACAAAGGGACTGTATTTTCAAACTCATTAAATTGTACTCAAGATAAACATAAAATTCTTTCAAGTCTTTCATGAAATCAGTGTCAATGCCTTTTGCTCTTTCCCCCTCATTTATGCACAATAAAACAAAAATATATTTACTATAAACCTCACATAGAGGAAATTATACAAAAAAAGTGCATCTCAAAATTCTTGGTCCCAGTATAGTGATAGAATGGCAAAAATGCCTATAGTGTCTACTTTTTGTTTAAATGATAATGTCAATTTTTCACATGCATTTTTCCTAGAGATACAAAATAGCAGCACACAGGTATTTGTTTTTAAAATTTTCTATAATTTTTCAACTTTATTGAGGTATAACTGGCAGATAAGATGTGATTGTTCATTGTAGACAGCATGATGATTTGACATGTGTATACATTGTAAAAGAATTTCCATCATCCAGCTAACTAGTGCATTCATTGCTTCTTATATATACCTGTTTTGAGGATGAGAGCCCTTAAGTTCTGCTTTCTTGGCAAATTTTAGTTTATTAACACATTACTATAAACTACAGTCACCATGCTATGCATTTGATTCTCAGAACTTATTCATCTTATAGTTGAAAGTTTGTACCATTTTTACTAACCTCTCCTGTTTCCCACATGCCCCAGTCCCTGGCAAATATCATTCCACTTTCTGTTCCTACGAGTTTGACTTTTTAAAAAAGATTCTCATATTATTGTTGTAAGAAGAGATGCTTGATATAATTTAAGTCTTTCTAATTAAGACTTGCTTTGTGGCATAACATATAATTTTCTTAGAGAATATTTCATTTGTACTTGAGAAGAATGTCTTCTGCTACTATTGGATGGAACGTTTGGATATGTTTATCAGGTTCATCTGATCTAACCTATAGTTTAAGCATAATGTTTCCTTGAATTTTTTGTTGTGGATGATCTATCCATTGTTAAAACTAGAGTGTTGAATTCCCCTGCTTTTATTGTATTGTCTGTCTATCTCCATTGACCTTTTAGTATTTAGTTTAGATATGTAGGTACTTAAATGCTGGAAGCACAAATATTTACAATTGCTATATCCTCTTGACTAATTGACCCATAATCATTGTTTTGTCTCTTGTTACTGTTTTTGGCATAAAACAATTTTCGTCTGAAATGCATATATGCACCTTGCTTTCTTTTGCATTCCATTTGAATGGAATATCTTTTTTCACTCCTTTACTTCCAGTCTGTGTGTCCCTAAAACTGAAATGTAGAACTGTGGAGAATTCTTCAAGAGATGGGAATACCAGATGTGCTTCTTGAGAAATCTCTATGTAGGTCAGGAAGCAACAGATAGAACTGGACATGGAACAACAGACTAGTTCCAAATACAGAAAGGAGTACATCAAGGCTAAATATTCTCACCCTGCTTATTTAACTTATATGCAGAGTACATAATGATAAATGCTGGGTTGGATGAAGCACAAGCTAGGATCAAGATTGCCAGGAGAAATATCAATAACCTGATATGCAGATGACATCACCCTTATGGCAAAAAATGAAGAACTAAAGAGCCTCTTGATGAAAGTGAAAGAAGAGAGTGAAAAATTTGGCTTAAAACTCAACATTCAGAAAACTAAGATCATGGCATCTGGCCCCATCACCTCATGGCAAATAGATGGGAAAATAGTAGAAACAGTGGCAGACTTTATTTTGGGGGGCTCCAAAATCACTGCAGATGGTGATTGCAGCCATGAAATTAAAAGACGTTTGCTCCTTGGAAGAAAAGCTATGGCCAACCTAGACAGCTTATTAAAAAGCAGAGATTACTTTGCCAACAAAGGTCCGTCTGGTCAAACCTATGGTTTTTCCAGGAGTCATGTATGGATGTGAGAGTTGGACCATAAAGAAAGCTGAGCGCCAAGGAATTGATGCTTTTGGACTGTGGTGTTCGAAAAGACTCGAGAGTCCCTTGGACTGCAAGGAGATCCAACCAATCCATCCCAAAGGAAATCAATCCTGAATATTCATTGGAAGGAATGATGCTGAAGCTGAAGCTTCAATACTTTGGCCACCTGATGTGAAGAACTGACTCATTGAAAAAGACTCTGATTCTGGGAAAGGTTGAAGGTGGGAGGAGAAGAGGATCACAGAGGATGAGATGGTTGGATGGTATCACTGACTCAACAGACATGAGTTTCAGTAAACTCTGGGAGTTGGTGATGGACAGGGAGGCCTGGCATGCTGCGGTTCATGGGATTGCAAAGTCAGACACAACTGAGTGACTGAACTGAACTGAATTGAAAACTGAAATGAGTCTCTTGTATGCAAGACACAGTCAGGTTATTAGTTTGTATTTCTTTTTTTTTGGTTTGTATTTCTTTATGAGTTTATTTTTTACTTAATCCATGAAGGCACTCTGTATTTTTTATTAGAGAATTTTGTTTATTTACATTTAATAGTTGAGAGATATATACTTACTGTTGCCACTTGTTAGTTATTTTCTGGTTATTTTGCAGTTTCTTTTTTCCTTTTGTCCTTTCTTGCTCCCTTCTTTTGTGATTTGGTGATTTTCTTCAGTGGTATGCTCTGATTCCTTTCTCTATATCTTCCATGTATCTACCATAGGTTTTGTTTTTTTCTTTGTGGTTACCATGACACATCAAATTCACATAAGAATGCACTTTGAGCTAACAATTTAGCTTTGAAAGCATATATTTTGACATTCCCTCCCAAATATTTTATGATTTTGATGATGCAATTTACATCTTTCTATATTGTGCATGTATTAAAAAATTATTTTAGTCATAGTTATTTTAATACTTTTGTCTTGAGTTGTGATTTATGCATCATCATTACAATATTAGAGTACTCTGAATTTGACTACATAATTATCTATACCAGTGACTTTTATACTTTTATGTTTCCCTGTCATTAATTACTGTCTTTTAATTTCACTTTAAATTCCTTCTAATATTCCTTATAATAAAGCTGGTCTGATTATAATGATATCCCTCAGCTTTGTTTTTCTGAAAAACTCCTTAACTCCCCTTCAGTGCTGAAGGTCAGCTTTGTCAGATAGAGCATTTTTGGTTGCAGTTTGTTGTTGTTGCTATATTTTTTTCTTTCTTTCAGCACTTTGAATATATCATCCCACTCCCTTCTGGCTTGCAAGGTTTCTGCTGAAAAATCCACTTATAGTGTTATGGAAGTTCTCGTGTGTAACAAATTGCTTTTCCCTTGCCACTTTAGGATTCTCTGTTTGTCTTTAATTTTCGACAATTTAATATGCCTTGGCATGAATCTTTTTGGAGTCATCTTATTTGGTACTTTTTGGGCTTCATCTATGAAGGTCTGCTTCTTTCACCAGGTTAGGGAAGTTTTTGCCTATTATTTCCTAAGATAATCTTCCTTCCCTTTTTATTCTGACTTCTCCTTCTGGAACTCCTATAATATGTATATTCGGTGCTTGATGATGTACTAGAAGTTCCTTAAGCTGTCTTTACTTTCTTTCCATATTTTTTTTTAAATGTCTTTTTGTTCCTCTGTTAATTCCACTGTCCTCTCTGAGTTCACTGATCCTTTCCTCTGCTTGATCTAGACCAATTGTTAAGTTATCTACTGATTTTGTTTTTTAGTTTAATTATTATACTTTCCAGTTCTATGATTTCTGGTTTGTGTGTGTGTGTGTGTGTATGTGTATGTGTGTGTGTGTATGTGTATGTGTGTGTTTCAACACCTTTCATACTTTTGTTGAAAACCTCAGTTTGTTCAAATGTTGCTCTTCTGACTTTGGTGAACATCTTTAATAATCACTATTTTCAGCTCTCTTGGGTAAATTATCTATTTCTACTTTCTTAAGATTTGTTCCTAGAGATTTATCTTGTTCTGTGTTTTGAATATTTTCCCTGTTTCTTTCTTCTTCTTCTTCTTTTTTTTTTTTTTTTTTACCTGATGCTCTGTGTCCCCTTTTGCACATTAAATAGTCACCTCTTCCAGTGTTGCCAAACTGGTTTCATGGAGATTAGCCTCATCTATGGGTCTGGTCCAAGCTCCCAACTATTTTGTAACCTTTGGGATTACCCAAGCTGCCTTCTTTTCCTTAATGGCTTCCAGTACTTGAGATGGTGTTTAACACTTGCCAGTGTCCCAAAGGAAAAGACGGCAGTCAGCACATAGATTCAGACTGATTAGAAGCTGGACCCTCAAGCAGGAGCTGGGAAAGTATTTAGTCAAAGCACTTCCAAAGAAAGCCTGAATGATGGGCATTTTTGCCAGTCCCCACTCTGCTGAGCCAAGGAGAGTGTTATTATGCCCATTAACAACTGATCCTTTTTTTTGTTACAGTATAATCTTATGGAACTCTTGAATGCAAATCCCATTGGCTTTCAGAGTTAGGTAATTTGGGGTCCATCCTTTGGGTGATAGGCTTAAAATCTGAAGCAATGGATGTGACATCTAGACCATTTGCTCCTCGTGGGAAATCTGGGAGCTGGAGTTTCCCTTTTGCTTATGTGGCACCATGCCGATGGTGGGGTTTATAGTTTTAGTTTGTCTCAGTCTAGCCTTTCATAGCATTTCAACGTGTGCACTTCCTCATTTGCCTGAGGTGTTGGAGTCACTAGCTCTTTTGTGGATTCCTCTCCCTGGAAATTGCTCCCTGGATGACACGGTGCTTGGTGGGCTTGTGGGAGGTTGGAAACTGAGGCGCTTTCTACAGCATCACCTTGATACTGAGCCCTGGGAAAAAGTTTCAAGTCCCCTAGATTTTTTTTTAAAAGACAAATATTCTAATAAATTATTTAAGTAATATACTCTAAAGAAAAGTTAACCCATGACAGGCCGCACATTTTTGAGTAAAGTAGTTGGATAAACTATAAAACAGAGTTTATGAATTCATAGAACCTTTAGATTTTTGCTTTCATTAGGAGGATTAAACCTGTTCTCAGGCAATGAGTTTGTTATACTTTAGATGGTGGTTTGGAAAATTTAGGGTATCTAAGGCTGAGAGTGCCTTATGAAGTTTTACTCACAGGGAAATAAAATGTTTATTTTAGCATTATAAATGAAAGGTAGTGTTTTCCTTTTTTAATTAATGCCAAAAAAAAAAAAAACAACCAACAAAATTCTGATTCTCCTCAATGCTTTGTTTTTTTTTTTTTTTTCATTTTCTTCTTCCAAATCCTACATTTTATTTAGGGACTACAGCTAAGAGATCTTGCTTTGAAACGGATACATCAAAAGATTCATCTCTCTCTTTCCTCTGAGTACTCATCCATGTCCATCTCTTTAGGAACCCATGGACTAAGGCCCACCAGGCTCCTCTGTCCACAGGAGTTCAGAGCGAGAGTACTGGAGGGGTTGCCGTTTCCTCCTCCAGGATTTTCCCGACCCAGGGATTCAATCTGTGTCTCCTGCGCTGCAGGCAGATTCTTTGCCCACTGTGCCATTGGGAAAGCCCGTAAGATTCAATCAATGGCAATGAATCACAAATTCATAATTCCATTGGTACTGCTGAATTCCAAAAAAGTTTTAAATTGTAGCGTGATTTCTAAGATTAGCTCTGCTTCATTTCTATCTAACAGAAGTTTAGCATTATGGTTACGGGTATTTTTTGGTAGTAGGGCGCTACCAACATGTCTTAGATAGACGTTTAGTTACTCCTATCAAACCAGTCAGCCCTAAAGGAAATCAATCCTGAATATTCATTGGAAGGACTGATACTGAAGCTGAAGCTCCAATAATCTGGCCACATGATGGGAAGAACTGACTCATTGGAAAAGACCTTGATGCTGGGAAAGACTGGAGACAGGAGGAGAGGGGGACAACAGAGGATGAGATGGTTGGATGGCATCACCAACTCAATGGACGTGAATTTGCGCAAACTCCGGGAGATGGTGAACGACAGGGGGACCCTGGCATGCTGCCGTCCATGGGGTCACAAAGTGTCAGACACGACTGAGAGACTGAAAAACACAAAAACGAAAAAAAGTTCTGTTTTCTATTGTTCTTCATAGTTCATATTCCTAATATATACATATCAGTTCAGTTCAGTTGTGTCCAATTCTTTGTAACTGTAGGCTACCAGGCTCCTCTGTCCATGGACTTCTCCAGGCAAGATTACTGGAGAGGGCTGCCACGCCCTTCTCCAGGGATCTTCCAAAACCAGGGATTGAACCCAGGTTTCCCCCATTGCAGGCAGATTCTTTACTGTTTGAGCTACTTGGGAAGCCCCTAGAATTGTGAGTTTGCTATTAATACCACTATTGCAGGTCTCAGCTGAGAAAATCATCTTGTGCCCTAGCTCTTTCCTCACTGTATTGCCTCTACCTTTCACAGAAATAGCCTCTAAGCCAAAAAGTTCTTAATTTATTATGCTTTATTTATTTTTCCATCCCCAACCACTAATTCTGCCAGCATGTAGATACTACACTTGATCTTAGCCAAAAGGCCGAGAAGCGATGTCTGCCAGCATGTAGAAGCAAATATGTTCTTAATACATATTGAATGGATGGATAGACTGATGGAAAAATAAGCAAGTCAACATATTCTATTAAGAAATCCACAGTAGTCTCTGATCTCATCAGCTTTAGTAGGGAGTGGTTAGGAAAGAGGTTTAAAGAAAGAGAGCACCTTTATGTAACAGCAGGGCAGAATCAACCACAACAACATTTGGGTTTCTGTGAAATCAGTTCCGTATAAATCATCTGACTACCAATATGCAGTTTCTCCGAATTGCTAAGTACCACCCACTCTACAGATTTAGAACAGTTTTCCTATACATGATATCGGCATATGCAAATTAAAATATCAATGACTAAAGTAACATATGGCTTAATCTTTGCTTTAAATGAAAGCTTATCAGGCATGAAAATCTTTAGCTGGAGATAGAATGCATCCTGACAGCCTGAACTTTAGTGTTTTTTTTTTCTTCTAACAGCAGTTATTGGTTTATCATTAGTTTAATCAGAGACAGACTAAAATGTGTTTGTTTTGCGTCCTGATCACAGCCGACTTGCTAAAACTAGAAGAGCATATTGGAAACATAATATGCAGTGACATTCTGAGACTGGTGCTTAATTCTGTCCACCTGTTACCAGGTAAGTACGTCCAGGCGGCTTCTTGAGCTATTTGAAAAGTGCTCTCAGGTACAGAGAAGATAAAAGGAGCTTTTAAAATATACATATGCTAGAAATCCATTCCTTCCCTCTCCGGAAGAATCTATCTTTTGACCTTTTTCTATTGCTTCTTTTACAATGGTAACCCCTCTTTTTTAACTTCTTTTTATCCATGTTCTCAAAACCTTATTTCAAGAAATGAATAAAAGAAGGTCATTATCTGTTTTTCTTGTTTACATTCTTTTTTCTTAAAGCTACATTTTATGCCAACCTCTCCTTCAAGCATTTTCATCAACATCATCATTACTATCATTTCTGCAGTTAAAGTTTTCTGAAACTATGAAGTATGGAAAAAAGCACATGGCTCAACATTTTTTGCATGCATGTGTACTAAGTCACTTCAGTCATGTCTGATTCTTTGTGACCCTATGAACTGCAGCCCGCCTGTCTCCTCTGTCCATGGGCTTTTCTAGGCAAGAATACTGAAGTGGGTTGCCATTTCCTTCTCCAGGGGATCTTCCGGATCTAGGGATTGAAACTGTATCTCCTGCATCTCCTGCACTGGAAAGTGGATTCTTTACCACTGAGACATCTGAGAATCCTCAACTTACAGGATATATTATTCTCTAATTATTAAGTAATACAGGTAAAAGGAGTAAGCATAAGTTTATAAGTTATAGAGAACTTTACCTGAATGTACTATTTGCCTCTGACTTTCTGATATGTCATTTTGAGAGTCTTGAATAGTTCACAGCTTTTAATTATGTATAAAATACATTGATGGGCTTACCAGGTGGCATTGGTGGTAAGGAACCCACCTGCCAATCAGGGGAGGAGGCATAAGAGAGGTGGGTTTGATTCCTCGGTTGGGAAGATCCCCTGGGAGAGGAAATGGCAACCCAAACCCACGCCAGCATTCTTGCTTGGAGTATCCCATGGACAGAGGAGCCTGGCAGGCTATAGTCCACAGTGTCACAAAGAATCAGTTCATGACTGAAGTAGTGGATGAATGAAATGCTTGCAAAATGCATGGATGGAGAGAATTGTAGTCAGTACTCTGTCACTGCTAGTTGTATATAATAGCACTTATTTAACCATAGTACCAATATATCTTTTGCTATATGAGAAGAAAATTGTCCTGCCTTACCAAGTATGCTTGGTTGAATTAGTCATGGAGTTTGACTTATTATTTTTTTATAATCAGCATTTTTTCCCTATAAACAAAGCTCCCTCAAAGTTTGAGTTATGCAGTCCTTGAATTAACAGAGAAGTAGGGCAAACACTCTAACCCATGCAAAAAGCACATCTGAGGGTATATGATGAACTAAAGAATTTGCAGGTTATAGATTTAGCTTATGATTTATAACCTGAACTTAGTTTATAATAATAAATTTAGAACAAAAGAAAATATAATCTTGTTTGTAATATTTTGTGTTCACTCTTTATGTTATCATAGATCTTGAGTTAACTAATTTGATACAGTTTATCTGCTGCTTTGCATATAATTTTATAAAATATCATACTTAAATCTTAGACATTTGGTTCAGCTAATGGGTCATTTTGAAAAAAAGGATAAGAAATTAAATATTTTTAATAGGTATGTCTTTATTTTTTAATCAGAAAAGTACAATATGTTCATGTATCTGCTTTCCAGAGTAAATTGTCACAAACAGAAATTTTCAATGTTCCCACAATCTCAACAGTCAGAAATAGTCAATATCAGAAATTTGTCTGGTTCCCTTTGAGTATTTTCTCTTGTTGTTTAGTCACTAAGTCCTGTCTGACTCTTTGTGACCCCATAAACTGTAGGACACAAGGTTTCCCTGTCCTTCACTATTTCCCAGAATTTGCTCAAACTTATGTCCAATGATGCCATCCAGCCATCTCATCATCTGTTGTCCCCTTCTCCTCCTTCCCTCAATCTTTCCCATCTTTTCCAGTGAGTCAGCTCTTTGCATTAGGTGTCTAAAGTACTGGAGCTTCAGCCTCAGCATCAGTCCTTCTAATGAATATTCAGAGTTGATTTCCTTAAGGATTGGAGTATTTTCTAAAGAGGTTCAATTTATTTATTTATTTATTTTTTACAATTTTGAGATTTCTTTTAATTGAAGTATAGTTGACATAGCAATGTTATGTTAGCTTCTGGTGTTGGACATTTACTAGGATTTGCCAGGATTGGACATTGCTAAGACATTTTTTGGACATTTTCTGGGACATTTGCAAGGATTGGACATTTGCATATGTTATGAAATGATCAACACGGTAAGTTTAGTGACTATCTGTCCCCATACAAAATTATTGCAATATTACTGACTATATTCTTTATCTTGTATATTATATCCCTCATCTTGTTTCATAACTGGAGGTTTGTACCTCTTCATTGTCTTCACCTGTTTCACTGTGCCCTACCCCAGTCCCCTATGGTGACCACCATTTTTTCCTGTGTATCCATGAGTCTGCTTTCATTTTATCTTGTTTGTTCATTTTGTTTTTGAGTTCCATGTATAAGTGAAATCCTATAATATTTGTCTTTCTCTGTCTGTCTTACTTCACCTACTATAAAACTCTCTATATCCATCAACATTGTCAAGACAATATTTTTAAAGCAATTTTTATCCTATATTTCCCAGTGATTATTTTATTACCATTTTTTTTATGAAAGATTTTCTAAATTCTTGTTATTTGCTGCATTCTATTTCATTATGGGGATGTACTCTAGTTTATCATGTTTTTTAATTGAATATTTGGATTATACTTTTATCATTAAAATATTTTGAATAAAATATGTTATATATATATATAAAATTTGTATATATATCTATATTTTGGATATTTATTTTCTTAAGAAAGTTTCCAACAAGGAAAATAATTTGGTGAAAAGTCTATATTTTGTAATTTATGTGGGTATATGCTGATAAACTGTTTTCCAGAATAATTTTATCATTTCATGCTTAGTATAGTGATCTAATGAAAGTAATTGCTTTTATAACCTCAGTTAACAGTGTTAGTTTCTTTTTTCAAAGCATAATATTCATTTTAGGTTAATTTACATGTATTTGAGTGCTGGGAGGAATATCAATAACCTCAGATACCTAGATGATACCACCCTTATGGCAGAAAACGAAGAGGAACTAAAGAGCCTCTTGATGAATGTGGAAGAGGAGAGTGAAAAAACTGGCTTAAAACTTGACATTCCAAAAATAAAGATATGGCATTCGGTCCCATCACTTAATGGCAAATAGATGGAGAAACAGTGGTTGACTTTATCTTTCTGGGCTCTAAAATCACTGCAGATGGTGACTACAGCCATGAAATTAAAAGATACTTGTTCCTTGGGAGAAAAGCTATGGCAAACCTAGACAGCATATTAAAGAGCAGAGGCATTACTTTGCCGACAAAGGTCCATCTAGTCAAAGCCATGGTTTTTCCAGTGGTCATGTATGGATGTGAGAATTGGACTATAAAGAAAGCTGAACACAGAAGAACTGATGCTTTTGAACTGTCGTGTTGGAAAAGACTCTTGAGAGTCCCTTGGACTGCAAGAAGATCCAACTAGTTCATCCTAAAGGAAATCAGTCCTGAATATTCATTGGAAGGACGGATGTTGAAGCTGAAACTCCAGTACTTTGGCCACCTGAGTTCAAGAACTGACTTAATGGAAAAGACCCTGATGCTGGGAAAGATTGAAGGTAGGAGGAGAAGGGAATGACAGAGTATGAAATGGTTGGATGGCATCACTGACTCAATGGATATGAGTTTGAGCAAGCTCTGGGACATGGTGATGATGGACAGGGAAGCCTGGTGTGCTGCAGTCCATGAGGTTGCAAAGAGTCAGACATGACTGAAAGACTGAACTGAACTGATTGCATTTAACTTTGAACATACTTGCCTGTACTTTTGGTCTATTTTGTTTCCTTGGTATCTGTTGGTCAGTGCATGTTCTTGCTATGGACATGAATTTAGTATTCCCAACACATGGAACTGAAGATGACATAATTGTAAAGCTTTTTAATACTATAAAATAATACAGTGCAAAAAGGGCATTATATTTGTTGAAATTTTATTTTGAAAAATCCTGTCAAATGATTATGGTTTTAATTTTTTAAATATACGTTTAAAAGTTAAATGATAACTTTTGAGTTAGTATTGTTCAGTTCCTTAATATTTTCCCCTGTCAGTGTATGTATGAGTGGCTGAAGAAATGGACCCAGGGTGTTAAAAATCATCTGTCAGGCCTCTTTAACCAAAGTGGAAGGTAATGCAATTTTGGATCACAGACCGGTGGACACCAAGAGTAATAGAATTATTTCCCTTTAACTTAAGTCAGAATCATCCCCAAATTCATAAAGGTTAAAGGCTAATGTTTTCTCAGTTACTACATCATAAGATGTCCTGATTTACTGTCTATTAAGGTTTGAACAGTTTCAGTTAAACTGACACATATGACATTAAGTTATGAGAGCTCTTTACTTTCTTTCCTTTGCTGAAAGTAGCTGTGTTTATCCTCCAATGAGGTCAAGACCTCAAAATAAGAGATGGAATTTCTTTTCTGATTAGAATTTCTCCTTTACTCACAAGTGATAAAAATGGACTATAGAGGAATACTTAGTCTAGGAAAGGCAAGATTAATTTGCTCAGTTTGTACAAGGACGAATATGTAATGGACAAATTTTAGACCAATAAATTTTGTGGTAAATATATCACACAAATTACACACAATTTCTTTTAAGAAGAATCTCATCAAATCTTGGCTACTTAGACCTTTAACTCATTACAAAGGTATTACAAAACATAATGAACAGTAGCTACATGTCCAACCAATAAAAGGATTACTTCCACTCTGAGTTCTGAGTCATTTTATTTCTGATCATCCTCAGAGTTATTATAATTAAAAGGTGGGTTTTAATATTTAGTATCTACTTAATAGTGGATACTATTTTAATATTTAGTATCTACTTAATAGTGGATACTATCTACTTACTAATAGTAAGTAGATACTACTTAATGCTGGAAGTATTAAATAAGCAACTGGGTTTCAGCAGTGACTGGTACATAGTGAGTGTATAATAAGTAAATATTAACTATGATATTATTGATAATATTTATGCTTAAGCAAAGAAATGTCTCTAAAATTTCATATATATCTAATACTTCTTATAGCTAATGCAATTTACTTATTGTTTAATTGTTTCTGTACAAACTATGGCAAGAATACAGAGAATGATTGCTTGCTTAAGAGTCTTGGGACTTTCTTTCTTTTTTAATAAAGTTTTAATTTGTGCAGTGTTTCAAACAGCAGAGAATTGAGCTTAAGACCCAAAACGCATGTGTTTGTGCAATTTATCTACCAAGAGTCTCAACTCTTTTTCCTTACAGTTTTTAACAGCACAGCTAACAGCTAAATAACCAAAATCTCTGCCACTGTAATTCCTTGACCACTCTATGTGTGAGGCTTAATCTACAGGATACTAAACATGCTAGATTACTCAATGTCAACATGACACCACCTCCACTCCTTCATAGGATGGAAGCTATATCCCAGAGTCACCTTTCCTGTGCAGTTCTGACTTGAAAATTCCCAGTGAGAGGAGCTCATGCTAAACTTAGAAAGTAGAAGTGAACCAGAGCCATTATTTTCCAGAAGTGATCACAGCCAGACTTGCAGGTGGACCAAAAATCACTGAGGCTTCCAGCAAGCTTTTGAGATATAATATTTGTGTGCTCCCACTTGAGACTAAATGTCCATTTGGGAGATCACTGATGGCAGTGTTGCCATGACTTTCGATGGTAGTTTCCCAGATGTCTATTCCTCAGCTGTTCCGATGGTCTTGTAAGCACCGATTAATGTCAACATTTTTATATCTGGGATACAATGAGTGACTTCTCTCCTCCTTATCACACTCTTGTGTAGATAAAACAGACAAATTCTAAGCATTGCCTTAAAATATTTTTGAGTGAGATCCATTTGTATTTACAAATCAGTAGGAGTAATTTTACATATTTGGCAGTATAATAAATAAAGCCATGAGTATTCTGTTGGATTATCATTTGATTAATCACCTTATCTTCTAATACAATAAGCATAGAAGGTCTGGATTGAATGTACTATCTTAAAGTAATTTTTTTAATATATATATTTTTAATCTGCATGTAGGCAAAACACCAAACCCATGAGATCTTCCTACACCTGAGGAGAATTTTATGGGCTGTGTACTGGGTTGAGTAGTGTCCTCTTCATAATTTTTGTCCACCTGTAAACTTGGAATATTGTCTTATTTGGAAATACAACCTTTGCAGATGTAATTAGTTAAGATAGCATGATACTGGTTTCAGGTGGGCATAAAATCCAGTGATGGCATACAAGTAGAGAACAGAATAGCTATATTATAATGTATATATATAATACATGTGGAATATATATATAATATATATGGAGTATATATATAATATATATGGAATATATATATATAATATATATGGAATTAGGTCAATACATATGGAATATATATAATATACAGTATGTATATAATACATTTATATAATATATAATACTAGAATATATAATATATAATAATATTATAGTAAAATATGTTATATTAATATATGCCACAATAAATTTCTCTTGAAATAGATTTAAATGTCAAAAAATTGAGTCACAGAAGAACTAGAAGAAAATGTAGTAACCTTTATTTATTTAGAGATCTAGAAAATCATTTTGTGTCTGACAGCAAAATCATTGAAAGATGCATTTGTGTAATATATTATTATAAGTGTATTTGACCAAAAAAAGAAAGAAACACCATTAACATCATACATGATTAAGAAAGAACAGAACTAATTATAAATTGTGGGGAAATGATAGCATATATGATGGAAAAATGATAAATATTATTTATCCATGAAGAGATATTTCAAATTTGTAGGTTTAAGCCATATTAGGTATTACAGAGACAAAGATACCTAAAGGATATTGCAGTTTCAGCATTGCCCACAGAGTAATTGCTCAGTCTCTCTCTCTTAGTCACTCAGTCGTGTCGGAATCTTTGCGCCCGCAGACTATAGCCTGCCAGACACTTCTGACCATCGGGATTCTCCAGGCAAAAATTCTGGAGTGGGCTGCCATGCCTTCCTCCAGGAGATTACACAACCCAGGGATCAAACCCAGCATTCATGTCAATGTATGACAAAAACCATTACAATATTGTAAAGTAATCAGCCTCCAATGAATAAAAATAAATGAAAAATAAATAAAGTATAAATACAAAAAGAAAAAAAATAAAAAAGCCCAGCTGTCCTGCACTGCAGGCAGATTCTTTACTGTCTCAGTCATCAAGGAAGCCCAACTGCTCAGTACATGTAAGCAAATATTATTTTGTTAGAATCAGTATAAATAAAAGATAAACAATCTGCCGGAAAAAAAAATGAGCACTTTGCATCCACAGGAAAACATTGAAAAAGTTCAGAGGATTGATAAATATGAAAACACTTAAATCATATAAATAATCCTTCAAATATACTTTATAAAAGGTAACACTCCACTTAGAATATTGGGAAGATTTTTAAAAAGAATAATAATAGCAATTGCTAGGTAGGATGTAGGAAAACATACTGACTTATGCAGGTGGCAAAATTCTAAACATGAAAAAAAATTCTGGAGGGCAATTTGACCACATATAACTATCATTTAAAATGTATTATGCCATGCACAATTTTTATGTCAATAAACATTAATCTGTATAAACATTTTTGCCATACCAGTTAACATTTTAATTACCTAATAAATGGATGTTCATAGTGAGAAAATAGGAAAAGGGTAAGCACAGAGAATAAAGCAATCATAGCATTACTACAAAAATATATATACATGAATTTGCATCATTTTAGACATTTTTCTGGGCCTTCTCTCATAGCTCAGTTGGTAAAGAATCTGCCTGCAATACGGGAGACTTAGGTTGGATCCCTGGGTCAGGAAGATGCCCTGGAAAAAGGAAAGGCTACCCACTCCAATATTCTGACCTGGAGAATTCCAGGGACTGTATAGTCCATGGGATGACAAAGACTGAGACACGACTGAGTGACCTTAACTTTCACTTTCATTCAGACATTTTTCTAGACACACACACACATATGTGTATGTGTGTGTGTGTGTGTGTGTGTGTATATTTGTACCTAACTTCACCTTTAAGTAAAAAATGAACTTACTATACACATGTTTCTTCTGTTTGCTTTGTAATTTCGAAATGATTCTGAGGCAAAATATCCCACTTGATGAAGATACCACTCTTACTCAAACCTTAATTTTCAAGATTTAAGTAGACTTTAAGAATGAGTGTGTTGGCTCAACTTGATTTTTGATAGATTTTTTTCTAAAAAACATTTGTGCAGAATGCAAATGTGTTTCTTTCCAAACTAGAACCACTCTGAATGCCTAAAAATTAAAGTTTGAATAAGAACAATACCTTTATATAATGAGGTATTTCACTCTCAGAATGACTTAGAAATTACAAAGCAAACTTAAGGACTTATGTATAGTAAGTTCTTTTCTCTTTTTCTTGTGCATGTCTTAATGCATTTTAAATAATAGTTACAAAACACATATAACAGAATTCTTAGATGTATAAACAAAAAAAAAACTGGAAAGCAAAAGTTAAAATATTATCTGTAGTGAATGGATTTATATTTTATCCTATTTTCTTTTTCCTTTTTATTTTAACATTTTAATAAAGAATATTAAATATATTATAAAATCAAGTAATTTTTAAAGTATGATCAAACTAGAACTTCTCGACTGACTCAGTGGTAAAGAATCTGCTTGTAATGCAGGAGACTTGGTTTAATCCCTGGGTCGTGAAGATCCTGTGGTGAATTGAATGGCAATCCTCTTCAGTATTCTTGCCTGGAGAATTCCATGAACAGAGGAACCTGGTGAGCTACTGTCCATGGGGTGGCAAAGAGTCAGACAACACTAAGTTACTAACACTTTAATTTTCACTCCAAATACCTGTGAGCCCAAACAGCTATAAAATAATTGGAATCTACTATCTCTGTTCAAATGAACACCAAGTTATAATTTCTTTTTAAATGTATCCATTAAAGATTTTGCTCTTATGTGAACATCATTGAATTTTTAATAATCTCTCTCTCTCCAAAAATATACAAAAAAAGATCTTCACAACCCAGATAATCATGATGGTAGATCACTTACCTAGAGTCAGATATCCTGAAATGTGAAGTCAAGTGGGCCTTAGGTCTTAGGCCTTACAAAGTCAAGTGGGGCTGTAGAAACAAAGTTAGTAGAGGTGATGGAATTCCAGGTGAGCTATTTCAAATCCTGAAAGATGATGCTATGAAAGTTGCTGCACTCAATATGCCAGCAAATTTGGAAAACTCAGCAGTAGCCACAGGACTGGAAAAGGTCAGTTTTCATTCCAATCCCAAAGAAAGGCAATCCCAAAGAATATTCAAACTACCACACAATTGCCCTCTTCTCACATGCTAGTAAAGAAATGTTCAAAATTCTCCAAACCAGGCTTCAATAGTACATGAACCATGAACTTCGAAATGTTCAAGCTGGATTTAGAAAAGGCAGAGGAACCAGAGATAAAATTGCCAACATCTGTTGGATCATGGAAAAAGCAAGAGAGTTCCAGAAAAACATCCACTTCTGCTTTACTGAATACACCAAAGTCTTTGTATGGATCACAACAAACTGTGGAAAATTCTTCAAGAGATGGAAATATCAGACTACCTGACCTGCCTCTTGAGAAATCTGTATGCAGGTCAAGAAGCAACAGTTAGAGCTGGACATGGAATAACAGACTGCCTAAAAATTGGGGAAGGAGTATGTCAAGGCTGTATATTGTCACCCTGCTTATTTCACTTATATGCGGTTTACATCATGAGAAATGCTGGACTGGATGAAGCACAAGCTGGAACCAAGACTGCTGGGTGAAATACCAATAACCTCAGATACTCAGATGACACCATTCTAATGGCAGAAAGTGAAGAAGAACCACAGAGCCTCTTGATGATAATGCAAGAGGGGAGTGAAAAAAACTGGCTTAAAACTCAACATTCAGAAAACTAAGATCATGGCATCCGGTCCCATCACTTCATGGGAAATAGATGGGGAAACAGTGGAAACAGTGACATGTTATTTTGTGGGGGCTTCAAAATCACTGCAGATGATGAATGCAGCCATGAAATTAGAGGACGCTTACTCCTTGGAAGGAAAATTATGACCAACCTGGACAGCATATTAAAAAGCAGAGACAGTACTTTGCCAACAAAGGTCCATCTTGTCAAAGCCATGGTTTTTCCAGTAGTCACATAGGAATGTGAGAGTTGGGCCATAAAGAAAGCTGAGTGCTGAAGGATTGATGCTTTTGAACCGTGGTGTTGGAGAGGACTCTTGAGAGTCCCTTGGACAGCAAGATCCAACCTGTCCATCCTAAAGGAAATGAGTCCTGAATATTCATGGGAAGGAGTGATGCTGAAGCTGAAACTCCAATACTTTGGCTACCTGATGCAGAGTTGACTCATTTGAAAAGACCTTGATGCTGTAGAAAGATTGTAGGCAGGAGGAGAAGGGGATGACAGAGAATGAGACGGTTGGATGGCATCACCAATTCAATGGACCTGAGGTTGAGTAAACTCCAGGAGCTGGTGATGGACAGGGAGGACTGGCGTGCTGCAGTCCATGGGATAGCAAAGAGTTGGACACAACTGAGCGACTGAACTGAACTGAGGTGATCTTAGGGTATTGTCTATGACAGATTCACCACTAAATGCCCATGTCACAGTTTAGAGCATGATAACATGAATTGATGCTTTCAAACTGCGGTGTTGGAGAAGACTCTTGAGAGTCAGTTGGACTTTAAGGAGATCAAACCAATCAATCCCAAACAAAATCAATCCTGAATATTCACTGGAAGGATTGACACTGAAGCTCCAATACTTTGGCCACCTGATGCAAAGAATTGATTTACTGGAAAAGACTCTGATGCTGGTAATGGTTGAAGGCAAAGGAGAAGAAGGCAACAGAGGAGAAAATTGGATGGCACCATTCAATGGACATGAATTTGAGTGAACTCTAGGAGATAACAAAGGACAGGGAAGCCCGGCGTGGTGCAGTTCATGGGGTCGTAACAAGTCGACATGACTTAGCAGCTGAACAACCAAAACAATACAAAAGAGAATTGACACATGATTGATGAAAGATCATATATCAGAAGGGCAGAGAGATGAAGACAGAAAACGGAAACCAGATAGTAGGGTTTCTTTGGAATTAGAGACTGGAAAAGTAGCTGCTGAAGTGACCTCCACAGGAGAGAACATGGGATACTGAAGAGATCACTGCTACCTTGACTGGGCTTGGGGTGCTGCTGGTTTGAAGATGTGGTTCCAAAAGCAGGCCAATGAACTTGGAAAATAGAAATGTAGCAACAAATGGACATCAAAGTTACATAGGTGCCTTATGTAACCTGAAGAGCGAGCTCCTTCAGGTCAAGAGAAGGGGATAGGTGGAAATGAAGCTGCGGTGAAGAGGAAGGTCAGTGCTCAAGTCTATTTCCCCTTTCTGTGCTCATGATAATGGCTTAAGTGCAAGTCAGCTGTTGATCATCCACAGCCTCAGTAGCTTTGTGTCTCAGGCAGGGAAGCCAGATGCAAACTACTAAAATCAGATTCTCATTAGGGACACTTCTAAGGAAACATAACTTTTAATGAGGGGCTTGACTAGTTTATGTTCTCCTGGAACAGCATGAGAAGGGGAATGATGTGGGCTCTCTGCCCTTGATGTCAGGAACCCACTGAAGTTTGCTGATTACAGACGTCGCAGCTACAATGTCAGTATGATGCTAGCCATTCCTGCCGATGCTTTGGGGCCCAATTTAACTGCGGGCACAGCTTTTGAAGACGCCACATGACTGGCTGTGGATTCACAACATTTATTGCTTGCAAAAAAAAAACCTCCCCGGCTGGATGTATCCACTAGAGTTCCCAAATGGCTTTGCATCTTCTTTACCAGCTGGTTCTGCTTGTGTGCATGAATCGTAAGGAAACATTTCCACTTTCTGGTATTATATGCATGGATGTAAATTTGTAATTTTGACTGTATTCTTCATAGCTCACCCAAAGGCACACTGGGGCTCTAGCACCCTTGTGTCAAACCTCTCCTTTTGCTATATTTTGCTAGTTAACATTTAAAGCAGTCTTTTTCTTTTTTTTTAAAGAGTACTGCCCTTGACAAGATGTGCTTATGGATTTTCAAGCTTGTAGATTTTCAAGTTCTCTTTCCTCTTGAATGAGAACGATGACTAAATAGAATAAAGCCTTTGGTAACTAGCCATTCACAGATTCTTCCTAAACGAGGGTTGAATTTGAGTAGTAGGACCAGAAGCAATATGTTTTCCTGATTGGTGCTTGGTGACTGCCCTGGGAGATCAGGGCCAGACTGGTGAGTTACGGTCTCCGGCCTGTCACAAACAAACTGTGCAACCTTGTCCAAGGTATGTACCTCTTGGCATTTAATTTGCAAAGTGGGTATAATCAGGTGTTCCTGACAGGAATGTTGTAAGGGTTAATTAATTGCTCTTTGTTAAGTGCACTGAGATTGTCAGATTAAAGCATTAAGGAAGTGTCAAGGTTGTGTTATTATGGTATTATTTTTCTTTGTTTGGGAGGAAATGCCATTTCTATGTAATTTACTTTAACAGTAAAATAAGCCACCTTAATTGATGCTCAATCAAGCCCTTATTCATTGAGGAGAAAGGTATATGCAGTTAGTAAGAGGGCTAGTGTCAGTTGACACGGAGCAGGAACCTGAAAATTAGGCACTGGATACAAAGAAAGCCTAGATGGTGAGACTTGGGGTGACCAGATTCTGAGTGCCATGAAGACTCAGGTTTCACACCCAGTAGAGTCTGCTATTAGCAGAGAAAAAGATCTGTAACCTTAGCAAAAAATACCCAACCAAAAAAATAATAATAAAACAAAACAGTACTATCCATGTACCAAGCAATCTCTGAAGTGATTGTACATATGGACTGGAAAGTAAATATCATAAATGCTTCATTAGAGAGGGGGATTTTAAACATATGGACTTATTAAAGACTTTCCTAATAACTTAGAAGTATACATTTATAGATGTGATTCTATCTGTATAAATGCAAATTAACCATTGTTTAGACTTTGAACTTTATGATCATAGCAAGTAAGTCTTGACTATCAAAATATTGATGGCTATATCTGAAAATGTTATTTAGCAACTTTATAGAGTTGTAGTAATTTTTGGGTATTATTTTTCCAATATGTGTGTTACTAAATAGAATAAATGAATGTAAAAAGTAAGCAGTCTAATAAGAATGTATACTAACAATAAATACTCAGCACAAATATTTTAAATGAGGGAAATTTATTGACTATGTTTCACAATTGACTATAAGTGTTTTTTAAACAATGTCTTGTAAATAATGACTGTAATGATCTGGGGCAATAATTTTCAGTATTACTCAATGTCTTTGTGATATTCAGGAATCATATCTAAATATTCCAAATTCCACAAGTTTTACAGCCCTTCTTGGTCACATGGATTCAACTTTATTATCATTCTATGCCAGTACAGATAGATCTAAAATCTCCATTTTGAAAAATGGCAAAAGTAACTCTCTAATGGGCTCCTAGTCATCCCCTGGCTTGGTGGTGGCTTGTTTAGAATGTCAGCTTGTTTCTGACTTCTGACTCTCGATTTCTTTGTTGTTGTTAGTTGCCAAGCTGCGTTCGACTCATGATCCCATAGATTGCAACCCACCACGCTTCTCTGTCCATGGGATTTCCCAGGCAAGAATACTGGGGTAGTTTGCCATTTCCTTCTTTAATGCCCTTCTCCAAAAGGGCATTCAGAGCTGAAGATTGTATTTCATGTGACCACAGGTTTCTAGATGAGGGCCTTATATCCTCCCTAACGCACTTACTGAGCAGAGTGGACTTATGCACGCACCTCAAGAGCACAAGATGGCTTTCTGGGGGAAGCAATCTGGTTACATGATGTAGAGTGCTATTATCCATCCTCAGACACACGTTTTAATTTGTATTTATTTCACTTTATTATTTTATTTTATTTTTAAATTATTTGCCATGATTTTTCTTTTTCTTTTTTTAATTTTTATTTTGTGTTGGAGTAGAGTTGATTTATAGGACTCCCAGGTCGCTCTGTGGTAAAGAATCCGCCTGCCAGGGCAGGAAACCCAAGAGACGCAGGTTCGTTCCCTGTGTCAGGAAGATGCGCTGGAGGAGGAAATGGCAACCTGCTCCAGTATTCCTGCCTAGAAAATCCCATAGCCAGAGGAGCCCGGCAGGCTACAGTTCGTGGTGTCACAAAGAGTTGCACAGTGAGCACACAGCACAACAAAACAATAGGTGGTTTTCAATTCTGTGCTGCTTGCAAGTGTATGACAAAGTAATTCAGTTACACCTGGATGCAGAGCTAATCCGCTTCACGTTCTTTCCCCATCTGGGTTTTTACAGAATAGTGAGTGGCATCCCCTGTGCTATACCATAGGTCCCTGGCGGTAATCTATTTTACATACAGAAGTGTATATGTCAATCCCAAGCTCCCAAAGTATCCCTCTCCCCCACCTTTCACCTTTGACAGCCATAAATTTCTTCTCTATGTCTGTGAATCTGTTTCTGTTGTGTAAATAAGTTCATTCATATCATTTTTTTAGATTCCATATACAAGCGATATCATGTGATCTTTGTCTTTCTCTGACTTACTTCACTTAGTAAGATAATCTCCAGATCCACCTTTTAATATAGAAGAAAAGTTGGGGCATATAATGTGGGGCGTTATAGCATATGTGTGGCACCATATGATGTGGGACATATAAGTTTCCTAAAGTTTAATTTCGCTAGACTTTTCTTGCATTTTAACCTGATAGTTTATGGTTCCTAAGAACATAAAGGAAAGCCTATTACTACTTCTCTGAACATTTAAAATTCCAATTATTCTTCAAAATTAATTTAAATGCCACTTTCTCTATTGATGCACCTTCTGCTCATAGATGCTTCCTCCACTTCACCCTTCATGCACCTTTATGAGAACACACAGTACCCAGTGACACCAGGTTAATTCAGGGCAGTTCCAGGACCTTTATCTCCCAGCATCTAGTTCAAAGTTTAGCCTGGAGCAGTCACCTAAAAGATTTTTGTAGAGAGTTTGCACGTACAAACATTCTAATCAGTTGGTTTCTTATTCATTTATATTCAATGTTGAGAATGTTAAAATTATTTCATAAATAGTTAGAAATTAAAAGCATTTTTAGAGCCTTAGAGAAAGTGTTGTGGTATGAAATCATCACTGTTGTCATCTAATAATGTATATATCATCTAATTATATATATATATATATATATCTCCACACACATTTATATTAATTAAACATCTACTCTAAGTCTGGGAGGTCTATGCATTGCTGAAAAGTTGCACGTAAAACTGATTTGTATCATCAACTAATAGCCTAGGTCTGTTAATAGAGCTCTGAAGTACAAATGCTATTTAGAGAACTTTTTGGTTCATTTCTTTTTCACACGATGAGTCATGTCAAATTACAAAGAAACGTGGTATCTTTCAGTTACAGGAGCAGGGCACTGGAGTCTCAGGGTTAGAGCACTAATTTTTCAGTTTTCTTTTCTCACTTGTAAAAGAGGAGCTTGAGATGGATGAAAAGGGCTGAAAAATATTTCCCAAAGATACCAGCACCTAACCCTTGGAACCTGCGAATATGTTACCTTCCTTGGAAAAAGGGAGTTTGCAGATGCAATTAGGGTTAAGGACTCTGAGTTGGGGTAATTATCCTGGTTTACCCAGAGAAGCCCAGATTAATCCCATGTTAATTTTTTTATTGACTTATATTTACTTTACAGTGCTGTGTTAGTTTCTAGTGTACGATGGAGTGAATCAGCTGTTTGAGCAGACACGATCCCTCCCTCTTGAGCCTCCCTCCCTCCTGCTCCCTTCATCTCGCCCACTGAGGCCGCACAGAGCGCCCAGCTGGGCTCCCTGCGCTAGGACAGCTGGTTCCCAGGAGCTGTCTGTCTTGCACACCATGTATACCTGTCAGCCTCAGTCTCCCAATTCAGGCCACTCCCCTTCTCCCACCCGCCGAGTACACGGGACACTTCTCTTTGTCTCTGTTCCTGCTCTGCAAGTGGGTGCATCTGAGCCACTTTTCGAGATTCCGTATCTAGATGTTAGTATGTAAGTCAGAAAGAGAAATCCCACGGTTCTTTAAAAGCAGAGAACCTTCCCTGGCTATTGTCAGAGAGGGAGGTGTGATGATGATAGAATGGTCAGAGACTCGACGATGCTGCTGGCTTTGAAGTCCGAAGGAGGTCACAGCCGAGGAATGCAGGTGACCTCTAGAAGCTGGAAGACCAAGAGAATGAGTTATTTGCTGGAGATTCTAAAATGGAGAGCAGCCCTGTTGACATTTGATATTAGCCCAGAAAGACTTATATCAGATTCCTGATCCATAGAAATGTAAGATAAATAAATTTTGTGGTTTGAAGCCACTAAATTTGCCCCAGTTTGTTACAGCATGAGTGAAACTCTCATACAACATCTTATTGCCTACCATCTTGAAAATCCCCCAATTCTACATTTTAATATATTCTGTGTTTAAATCCTGATTTTTGTATATTGGTATTGTTTAAAAGTGTGGTGCACTCATATCAGATATTTCTATCTTCCAAATGTGTGCATTTGATACACTTCAGGAAAAAAAACTCTCAATTCACTGTTTGAACAAAGGATTTTGTAACTAACTCCTAGGCTCCTTTAACACAATAGAAATCAAAGCCTGCTAGAGCTCATGCCATTTACTTTCGTCAAAATCTGAATGATGCATTGCATAAGTAACAGCATAATAGAGCCCTCATATTGTAATCTGGGTAGATGTATGCTGGGCTTTGAAAATCAAATATTGTTCCCTTTGACGTTTTGACAAGTAATTTCGACAACAATACACATTTGGCTAACTCATGAATGTAGTACTTCTCGTCCTCTTGATTGTGCAGGGTTTGCACTATGCTAAGAATGACAACAATTATAGAACTGACTTGCATCTGCCAAGTGAACAGATGGTCTTGTAGTTTGGATGAACAATGGTGAAGAAAGAAAAGGCAAGGGGGTGGGGGTTGGGGAGCTGGTGGGCTGGGATAAAGATCTTACAATTCAAAATAGCACTAATAAAACTAAAGATAAAGACAAAGGCATGTTGCCATGCATTACTGAAGTGTGTTTTAGGGTTAGAAGTGTGTTTTAAAAAGGAAAAGGTCTTGCTGATTTTACTCTTCTCACGTTCCTTTTTTGAATCTAATTCCAATGCACTTGAGGCCGATGAGCAATCAAATTATAATGTTGACACTGTTATTTATAGAACTAATTATTTTAAAGTGTCATTAATGCAAGTTTGATAAGGGATAACTCTTTGTCTTTAGCAGACTATATATTTCCACTTTCATTTTTAGCTTGTGAAACAAACAGAACACAAATAAGAACTTGGACTTCACCTTCAAAAACTTCAAATATTAGAAGAGTGAGGTAATTGTTTTATCTTTGTATAGTCATTTTACCTTTTCTGCCTAAAATGGAATAAAACTGTCTTCTTGGAAGGATCTTCATTAAATAGGTTGAATGTGTATGTGTGTGTGTTTGTGCACCTGTGTACATTTGTATGTTAGGTAATGCATACAAATGGTCCAACTTGCTTGCTTTGAGGTGTCTGGATCACATTTGATGTTGCATCTTTGAATTTAAAACTGTTTAAACCTATCAACCTGCAAGGATCGTCTTGCTTATACAGCTTTCTTATAGAGAAAACTGAATTACCTAGGTTATTAACTGAGTTGCTTTGAGGTGAGAGTCTATATATACACGTGTATATATAGTCTTAAAAATTATTCAGATACTTATTTTCTTTCTTTTAAGTAGTATTTATGATACTTATTCACCAAACTAAATTATAATAGCCCTCATATATTAGATGTTTTCTTAGATACTGTGCTAAAAATTTTTTTGTACATTATCTCATTTAAAATTTGTAGCCCCACTCTGAGGGAGGTATAGAGTTTTACTGTTTCTCTTTTGAAAGATGAAGCAATGGAGGTTTTCAAAGCTTGAGAGACTTACCTAAAATCACACAGTTAACAAATAGGGACGGAGACTGAAAGCTAGATTTATATAACTCCAACACACTATTTAACTGTTTGAACTGGTTAGGTTAAGTTAGACACAGAATGTCAGTGATTTAACGCAGTAGATTGTCTACTCATATAACAGTGATGAGCCAGTGTTCCAGTCTGCAGGATCACTTTCCCCAAATCATCTCAAACAAATCCAGGCATCTTGGGTCTTTAAGCTCAGTCACCACTTAGGTAGGACTTTGTATAGTCTCTTATTTCCAGGGGAAAGAAGAAGGCGTGGTGTACATCCTAGCCAGGTGTGAATTTGACAAAAGCACTTTTTCTTGTGTTCTTATAGAGAAATTTATGTCACATGGAGACATCCAACCTTAAGAGAGGCTGGAGAATAACCTAGATTAGATGTTTGAACAAAGGGAAGGAGGAATTTTAGTGAGCACTCAGCCATCTCCCTAGCTCTGTCATTTGGTGTGTTTTATTAGTGGGTTTATGAATGATAAGAAACTTTCAGATTAGACCTTCAGTGATTTGTGGGTAAGCTTAGACTATTTGTCTCAGCCATACCTAGTCCACAGTACAGATTTATAACAGCATTTTGTCCTGTCTTGCTTTGCCTCCAAGAATTGCTTGATTGATTCAAATAGTTCAAAGGGCTCCTTGAGACCTATATTCTTTACGTTGAACAGAGGGAAACATTTAGAGGTTGGGGAAACAGTGAAATGTAAGTTCTGTTGTGTTCAGCATTATCATTTATGTTTCCTCTTACTATTTTAAATAAATGTTTTAGTTATTAGAAACTATACTACAATAGTTTTTAGCCTCATTCAATTTCTATTTAAATTAAATTTAATAAAGACTTTCAAGATTCAGGTATTTTGAAATAATACTCTGCAGTACTTATTTGTTTTTCGATTATCTCCAACATAAGATCCATTTTTAAAACTGTCCATAAAAGAAAGGTATCAGAAGCAGTTCAGCTATTTTTAACTACCTGGGATGTGAGAAAGTTAATTTACAATCTTACCATGATCAGAATAGTTCTGATAAATGCAGTAGTCATTTTTTTCCATCATTGTCTTCAAATGAAATGTTTGCTATAGGTAAATTTTCTACATGGACAATGCAAAACATAGCAATAAAAAGCAGGCATTTCTCTTAAATATTTTGCATTCATTCTTTATAATTTAAACTTTCTGTGAAGTCTTAAGTTTTTAAATGTGAATATCCTGTATTGTTTTAGCCTCTGAGATAATGTAGTACTTCCCTTCTGTAGCTACAGATGTCCTTGGTTTTACTAGTCCCGGACTGCTTATGTGTCTTGAATTTTTGTTTTTCATTTTCACAGCTTTTTCCTGTTGCTCCTTTGATTTATCACATTTTTCTTTTATATATTTCAGATTTTTATACTCAATGTATATCATATTGTATTTAACTATACATAGTATTTTACATTGAATAAATATTATATGGATTGTATTTACCTATTATTTTCTTCTCTTTGCTTTATTTGAACATCTCTATATTTTAAAGTAAAACCTAAGTACAGATTTCTCACTCTTTGGGGGAGGGACTATTTGCCTTCATCCACAGTGTTACAATAGATTCATGACATTTTACAAAATTACACGTGTGTTTGACATTTTCAATTGTACTCCTCTTCACTCTCACAGAGTTACTCTTGGGTCTTTTTCTTCCTGTTTTCCATCTTGTCTTACAGATTTTTTTTTAATTTTTAATTTTTTAAATTGCAGTATAGTTTATTTACAGTGGTGTGTTCATTTCTGCTGTAGAGCATAGTGACTTAGTTGTGCATGTATGCGCATTCTTATTATTGTTTTCCACTTAGGTTTATCCCAGGAACTACAGAGAATATAGGATATAGTTCTCTGTGCTGTACCATAGGGCCTTATTATTTGTCCATTCTACATGTGAGTGTCCATCTACCAACCCCAAACTCCCAATCCATCCCTCCCCTCCCCTCCTTCTAGGTAAACACAGGTTTGGTCTCTATGTCTGTGAGGCTTTTTCTACTTCTTAGATATGTTCATTTGTGTCATATTTTAGAATCCACATATATCACATGGTTTTTGTCTTTCTCTTTCTGATTTAATTCCCCTTTTTTTAAAATAATGACTGTTTTCAACTGTAGATGATTGTCTTCTAATTCCTCCCGTGGTATTTTTTTTCTCCAGTAAATACAATGTACTTTAAAACTGGATCTTGTTTATTTTTCATCAATATTCAACCTTCTTATTATAAGAAAGCATCTTAGGGTATTCTGAAAATTAAACAAAAATCCATGGATTTTTAATCATTCTTATTATTATTATGGGTTTGGGTAGAGGCTCAAACATGTTCCCAGAGATAAAGATTTCATGTGCTAGTTCTGGCTCTATCTTCCTTAACTCTTTTCTTCTGTAGCATCCCACCCTATTAAATTACAAATAACCTAATTCTATTATTACAAATTTCACTTCATAGAAGTTCTGATATCAATTATAAATTATTGGGAATTAAAAGTAATTTATTCAACATAGACTAAGTGTGAGATGGGCTTCCCTAGTGCCTCAGCAGTAAAGACTCTGCCAGCCAATACAGGTGATGTGCGTTTGATTCTTGGGTTGGGATTATCCCCTGGAGAAGGAAACATCAACACCCTCCAGTATTCTTTCCTGGGAAATCCCATGGACAGAGGAGTCTGACAGGCTTCAATCCATAAGGCTGCAAGGAGTTGGACAAGACTGAGTGACTGAATAACAACAAAGTATAAGATACCCCTGTATGCATTAGATGTGTAGTAACTTACTGAGTTTTATCATTGTAACACACCTAGAAAAATATTCCTGTTTTACATATGAAAAATCCAAGGCCCAGAGAGATCTATGTGTTCATCAGATCAATGCATCACAGAGTTGGGTCTTAATCTCAGGCAGCCCAGCTCTGTAGCAATGTCCCATAGTGGGTAGAGATGAACTGCAATGTAGACCCCTTATTCCACATTTCACTATGAATTGGTAACATGCATTTTAAAAGTTAACTTCTTTCCTAATTATATATAATGAAAACCTTTGTTCTATTTTAGGTGAGTACAAGCATCAAAGGTATTTGAGGACAAGAGCCTCGGATCTTACCCTACATGTGTCTATTCCTACAATGCCAGGCTCAGGTCACTTCCCTACTTATTTGTTACTCCAGTCCCGCCTTGACTTGCAAAGTCCAGGGGCTGTGTTTGATTCACCATCCCTCTTCCATCCATCTGTGCACTTACCTGTCTTTATTCTCTTCTTCAACAAACACATACTACTGAACGCTCCCTGGTCTTTAAGCACTGTGGTTGTTTCCAGGTTGATTGTTTGCAAATGTGATACAATTCTTGACCTAAGAGAGCTCACAGGGCTTAGGAGCGCTGGATACATAAAGATCTAGAGCGTAATTTGTTCCACATCATGACAGATACACGAACAGATTGCATGGAAACATAAGGGTAGGAGGACCTTGCTCTATTAGTTGTGTTGGGCGTTGAACGAAGCCTTTATGGAGAGTCAAGAAGACCAAATCTTTTTGAATATATAAAACTTCATCACACGAGAAGGAAGCATGAAATGGTGAATTGTGTTCAAAAATTGTTGAAAATTCAGAGTGGTTTGGGTATAAGAAAACTGATGCTGCTGCTGCTGCTAAGTCGCTTTAGTAGTGTCCGACTCTGTGCGAACCCATAGATGGCAGCCCGCCAGGCTCCACCGTCCCTGGGATTCTCCAGGCAAGAACACTGGAGTGGGTTGCCATTGCCTTCTCCAATAAGAAAACCAGAGTGAGACTTAGGGTAACTTATGTGAGATGAGATGAGAGAGGAAAGCCAGGGATCACCTGTGAAGGGCCTTTTGCTCACCTATAATGTATAGAATATTCCATGTATAGTGGACATGATCTGCTTGCCTCAGCAACAAACTGAATAAAGAAATGGAGTTGTATGAGACAAGTGAAGGAGATGAAAAACGCACATAGGAGGAGGTGAATTCCAGGAGTCATGTGGAGGTGGCAGAAATGCAAAGAAGAGAATAAATCTAAGAACAATTTCAGGCTAGAATTAACAGATATGAAGGGTGAGGCCGCAGCAGAAGTGCAAAGTGCTGGTTCTTTCAAAGGGCTTACAGGATGCAGGGACAAGGAAGATCTGAAAGACATCGATGATGTGCTCAGTAACCAGTGTGTTTAACTAAGAGGTGCTTGTAAGTATTCTGGGTTGACGAGCCCAATGCATGTAAGTCTAGAATGCGAAATTTAAAAATGGAGGATAGAAATACACCTGGGAGAGGTTTAACCCAATGGATGATAATTGAAGCCAATACAAGTTGAAAACACTGTACAAGAGAGTATGAAGAGGGAAAGGAGAGATGAACTGATGACTCTGCTAGAACTGAAGTCACAAACTGAATTCATTTCACAAGTGACAAGTTATGGGCCTCTTTATGGAATGCCTGATGGATACCAAAAATAGCGTTTCCTCTATTCGTATGTTTTGAAATATATTTTTCTTTGCTATGCCATTGGTGCCTAGATTTTAAATCAGCTATATAATAGCATGAGTATTTATTTGCTTTTCTATAAGTATCTTCTCCCCTGAATATTATTCTTTGAAGCAGGGTCTCTGTGAATGTAATTTCTATATGATTTAAAAAGTGTCAGTCCTCAGGATGTGTCTTTAAGGGACTTTATTCAGCAATTAGACTTGGAAGGAGGCACTTTCCTTTAAAGCAACAGCAGTTACTTTAAAAGGCTTCTAATGTTGGAGAGAATCTTGGAATAGGAATTAAAATTCTTTGGAGTTTTATTCTACCTGTTTCCATAACCTACTCTGTGAAGCTGGCAAGCTTACAGCACCTCTGTGGATCATGGTGATATAGGGATGTAAAATGATGCAAGCGACTACAATGATTTTTCAGATAGTGTCCGATCCTATACTTCTTTTTTTTCATTAATTTTTATTGGAGTATGATTGCTTTACAATGCTGTGTTAGCTTCTACTGCACAGCGAAATGAATCAGCTTTATGTGTGTGTGTGTATGTGTGTATATGTGTGTGTGTTTATATATCTGTGTATATATAAATATGTGTGTATATGTGTGTATGTGTGTGCATATATACATGTGTGTATGTATGTGTGTGTATATATGTGTGTATATGTGTGGACATGTGTGTGTATGTGTGTGTGTGTATGTGTGTATATATGTAAGTGTATGTGTATATATATGTATATGTATATATGTGTGTATATTTGTATGTTTATATGTGTGTGTATGTGTGTGTACATATATTTGTGTGTGTATATATGTGTGTGTGCATGTATATGTGTGTGTATGTGTGTCTGTGTGCATATGTGTGTGTGTCTGTGTGTATATGTGAGTGTGTGTGGTGTGTATATATATATATATATATGTATATGTATATGTATATGCATATATGGGTGCATGTGAGTGTGTGTTTATGTGTGTGCATATATATGTGTGTATGTGTGTGCGTATGTGAGTGTGTTTGTGTGTACGTGTGTGAGTGTGTTTGTGTGTACGTGTGTGTGTTCACGTGTAAGTATGTGTGTGCGTATATATATGTGTGTGTATATGTGTGTGTGTGTATATGTGTGTATATGTATGTGTGTGTGTGAGTGTATGTGAGTGTGTTTGTGTGTATATGTGTGTGTGTGAGTGTTTGTGTGTATATGTGTATGCATGTGTGTGTATGTGTGTGTATATATATATATATGTATATGTGTATATATATATGTATGTGTATATACACACAGATCCTCTCCTCTCCTCTTTGGAGCTCTTCCCATTTAGATCAGCAGAGAGTCCTGAGCAGAGTTCTCTGAGCTGCACTATAGGTTTTCATCAGTTATCTGTTTTACACTTAGTATTGATAGAGTATAGATGTCAATCCCAGTCTCCCACTTCCTGATCCCACACGTCTATGAGAACACCCTCCTCCCCATTCTGAAATTTTGCTGTTCAGCCTCAGTTTTCCCTTTCCTCTAAGCATGGCCTCTTTGAAGCTATTAATATCAAAACACTGTGACTGTAATTTAGCTTTGCCTCCTTCCATCAAGTTTTCATACTTTGACTGGTTGGTCTAGATTTTCTTATTAAAAATCAAGCCAAGGTATAAAGAAAGCCTGTACAGGCATTCAAAGCACAAAACAATATATGCTTCATTTTCCACTGAGAAGTTCTACATAAAGTAGGATAATTTCTGTATATACTCTCACAAATGGCTTAATAATAGACAGAGACTCTGATCATAACAGAATTATGTAAAGAAGTAGTTATTTTTTATCCATACTTTAACTCTGTTTTCCTTTTGTCATAATATGTAATAAACATGTTAAATATGCATTTAATATTAAATATCATATATAACATATATATAGTATATAATATATTGATAGAGTCACTTGATTTTAATCAATTTTTCCTTGCCTATAAAATAAATGTAAGTTAACTTGGAAATTTTTGGCATTTCAAATTATTTTAAAAACTGTTATATCAATAATTAATGTGGATAGAATCCTATAAACATATGTACCACCACTCATTTTTCTTTAAATCTTAACATTTTTACCTACATTGACATTTCACAGCATTCAGCTGACCCTGGGTTTTAGAAAGCCTTTTAGCTTTTAGATGACAATGATGATATTCAGGTGTGATAGAGAATGATAAAGAGCTATAACACTGTACAAGATCTACAAAATGACAAAAATATACAATGTGAGCTAATTTATGAGGAACAACTTTTTATCTTTCCTTTCAAAAGCATCTTAAAGTAAATATCTAGTTTTAAGCAAACTTACATTGATTCTAAGCTCTTTGAAACCAGATAGCCGATATTATTTTTGTTGTATCTCTAGAATCTTGCCCAGCAGGCAAGACATTTATAGACATTCAACAAAATTTGCAAAATAACGTCAAGTAGGAATCCATGTGCTTGCTTTTTCAGATATAATTATTCCCTCACCACCAATTTCTGTGCCCTACAAGGTGTTAGGCAACTATCACATATGCATGGGGGAGACAAAGCCTGGCATTCGTGGTGCTTAGAGTGTCAAAAATTATAGAAAGCATTAAAGAGGTCATTTGTAGTCAAATGTGTTTCCTTTGACTGCCTGTGATTCAACTGCCCTTGTGAGGGTGGTTGTTGGAGACCTGCAGTTGCTCTCCAGTCCTTTTTGAGGGGTTTCTCTGGTGGCTCATAAGTCAAGGATCCTTCTGCCAAGCAGGAGAGGCAAGTTGTATCCCTGGGTCAGGAAGATCCCTTGTCCAGAGACCTGGGACTGTCTTGCATTATAAATGTGTCCACAGAGTCAAGAAGCCACGGGTACACATACCTCGCTGTCTTAGCCCACTCTGGTTGCTCTAACAAAAAAAACACACACTGACAAGAGTATATATAACAGAAGGTATCTTTTTAGAGTCTGAGATAAAGGTGTTAGCGTGGTGAGGTGAGGGCCCTTTTCCATGATGAAGACTTCCTATTACATCTTCACAGGCAAGCAGAGGCTGGAGACCTCCCTGGGGTCTCTATTATAGGGATATTAATCTCACTCATGAGGCCTTTCCCCTTACAACTTAAGAACCTCCCAAAAGCTCTGCCTCCTAATACCATCACATTGGGCATTAGGATTCCAACATAGGAGTTTTGCTGGCACGCAATCATTCAGACCATAGCATTCCCCTGTGTACATTACAATGAAATCTTCACTTCAGCATTGCAATATAATGTCCCAGTGTACAATTAGAATTGTTCAGAAATGTGACAGTTTATGCACAAGTTCTATGTCTTATGAAACACAAGTCTCAGTTCTAGTTGTTCTAATACAGTGTGAAAATAATTAGCATTGTGAAACACTAACAAAAAACACAATTTGTGTACCATCATTAGCACAGACATTCTGGTTAGGACTATGTCAGGCCATTCTTCCCTGGCATAACACCCATACTTGGTGACAATGTTGACCAGCAAAACCCAGGAGTTATGCAAGAGGAATTTATTTAACTGCAAAATAAAAGTTTATTGGGGAAGAGCTTCAGACAAAATAGTGCTGCTTTATAGAGACTTGGTAGACTGTTTGTAAAGCAATGAACATGGTTTTACTTTTTGGTAAAGTAGAAGCAGTAACTTTTCAAGTGTGTGTGTGTGTGTGTGTGTTTGTGTTTATGTGTGTGTCTTTGTTTCCCGTGGGAGTTGGAGCTTTCTTGGTAGACCCTAAAAATTAAATCAATTTTCCAACATCAGTGGTTGTGATCATCAAAGTCAGGCTAAGTTTATGGGCTTCTCTCCTTTGCTTTATTGGTTCAGATTACAATGTTTTTAAGGCTTTCATTTGTGCTCAGAAGGGGAAGTCAGAGTGATTTAATATTAATCATTGTTTATGTTTTATAAAGTAAAATCTGAAAAATACTATTATACTTCAAATATTATTTCAGGACTACAGAACTAAGATGAACATCTTAGATAATAGAAAGATGCAAAATAGTCACTAAGATCTCAAAATTTCTATACTTTCAATACTAGAAATTTTATCTCTCAGAGTAGAATGGACTCCTGTAACTAGATGGGCTTGTGTGTTACATATGCAGGATGAAACTCAATATGAGATGAATCTCTGGGGAAAAGTATGCTTTCTACAAGTTTCTGACATGTGACTTCAACATCTAGTGATTCAAAATTAGTAGTGCAGCCCTTGAAAAGAAATTAATAATTTAACAATAAAGGAAATTTCTAGTCCTCAGCAATAATAGGCTACCATCCAGTGTCTAAAATAGGTCAATATTTGGCTAAATAATAAAGAGCACAGGCAGTGGGAGTAGATGTGGTTCAACTGGGTCACGGAGCTTGGCCACAGGTTCAAAACAAACCTCAAATCAATTTGTTTGCTCTGGTTTGCTTTGTTTTTTATGCTTCAATTCTTCTACTGTATTTAAAAGCAGTTGTAACTGTGAGTGAAAGCAAAATCTCTCCTCCATAGTCCAGGCGTTTTTACAGTGAGGCTTAAACACACTTTGGGTATAGTCTGTTCTATATTTATACATCATAACTTGAATAATTTTCCCTAATAATTCAGTAGAGAAAAGAAACTAATTGGTTTAACAAATAGTGCTAGAGCAATTGTTTTCCACATGCAGGAAAATGAAATTAAATCCATAGCTCACACTGCATTAAAAAGTAACTTAAAATGGATCAAAGATGAAAATATGAAATATAAAATTACAAAGCTTCTAGAAATAAACAGGAGAGAAGCTTTGGGATCTGGGTCAAGCAAAGATTTCCTGCACTGTGCTTCTGCTTAGTCGCTCAGTCGTGTCTGACGCTTTGGGACCCCATGGACTGTAGCCCGCCAGGCCCCTCCGTCCCTGGGGATTCTCCAGGGAGGAATACTGGAGTGGGTTGCCATGCTCTCCTCCATGGCACAACACCATGGGATCTTCCCCACACAGGGATCCAACACTGCAGATGGATTCTTTACCAACTGAGCTACCAGGGAAGCCCAAGAATACTGGAGTGGGCAGCCTATCCCTTCTCCAGCGGATCTTCCCAACCCAGAAATCGAACTGGGGTTTCTCTCCTCCATTGCGGGCAGATTCTTTGCCAGCTGAGTTACCAGAAAAGCCCTTCCTAACTATTACAAGAAATCAAAGCCTATAAAAGAGAAAAATGGACTTCATCAAAATTAAAAACTTCTGTTCTTCAAGAAACACCACTAAGGGAATGAAAAGACAAACCGCAGAGTAGGATAACATGACTGAAAATCACATATCTGTTGTAGGATTTGTATATGCAACACATAACGAAATTCCAAAACTTAACAAGGAAACAAACAACCCAGTTTTTTAAAATGGATTAAAGTACAGACATGTGCAAATGTGCAAATGACAAGAAATTCAATATCATTTGTTACTATAGAAATGCAAATTAAAAGCATAGGAGATACCACTGTGTATGTGGTATCATTTTAGCTAAAATGGCTAAAATTAAAAAGGCTGATTATACCAAGTATCGGAAAGAATGAGGAGGTACTGGGATCTCCCATACACTGCTGATGGGAATGTAAGGGGATACACTTTTGGAGTGGGTTGCCATTTCCTTCTCCAGGGGATCTTCTCAACCAAGGAATAGAACCCAGGTCCCCTGCATTGCAGGCAGACACCGTACCAACTGAGCCACCAGAAAAGCATCCCCCACCCCGCAAAAAAAGTTACAGGCACACCTATCATAGGAGCCATCACCTCTAAGAGGAAAGAAGTGTGTGATGAACCAATGATTTGCACACACACTTTTATTTACAGTGGCTTTGTTATGGTAAAGCTAGAAACAACGTATGTCAACTTGTGAATGAATAAAGAAATTTTAGCATAGTCAGACAATATAATGCTACTTTCAGGAGTCTGGCATACTGTAGTTTATAGGGTTTCAAAGAGTGGGACAAGACTTAGCAACTGAACAGCAATATTGATTCATACTCCTGCATAAATGAATCTCAGAATAACCAAGTTGAATGAAAGAAGACAAAGGAAAGAGAACAGTTACTGCATGATTGAATTTATATAAAATTTAATAAAATAAAACAAAGGCTGACAGAAAATAAATTAGTGGTTTCCTGAAAGAAGAGCTAGAGAGAGGGATTATAAAAAAGTATAAGGAAACTTTTCAGAATATTTTTTTTCTTACTTTGCTTAGTCCCTCAGTTGTGTCTGACTCTTTGAGACTCTGTAGGCTGTAGCTGGCCAGGCTCCCCATCCATGGGATTTTTCAGGCAAGATTATCGGAGTGGGTTGCCACTTCCTTCTCCAGGGGATCTTCCTGACCCAGGGATCAAGCTTGCATCTCCTGCAATGTAGGTGAATTCTTTACCCAGTGAGTCATTGGGGAATTTGACTGTGCTGACAGTTTCAAATTCATAAAATTATACAAACAAAACATATACAGTTTATACCTGTCAGTTGTATTGCCATAGAGTTGTTAAAATTTTTCTTGCTGAGTCTCACAATCTGAAAGTCACCTGGGTATCTGAGGTTCTTGAATTCTGGAAGTGGCTTTATTATAAAAGATGCTTTCTCAAACCTATGCTATATGTTTATTCATGTAAATACTTTTCACACTCATGATATCTATATTTATGTATATGTTTATTTATATATGTCATTTAGGAACATATCTATGTAAGCAATAGAGATGGTTTTGACTAGCTACTGCTTGTTGACTTCTTTTTATTTCTGACTTGCTGTTTATAAAAATATTGAAAGGAACACAGTAACTGAGGCTGCTAGTCACTTATGGGCTATAACTCTCTTTTTCCCAAGGAGAAAACAGTATCACAAATTCTATGAGTACAAACTCTGAAAAGGACTCCATCCTATCTACTCTATGTGTCATTGTCAGAAGAGCTTGATACCAGTATCAAGACACTGGTATTAGAATGGATACAGTAGAGTAGTCAACTGGAATTCTGAGTTCTGCAACTCTTCCAAGTAGAGTAGCTATTAGTACTAATACTCTTTTATTTTTGTCTGGTGCTACAATGGTATGATTTTTTATGGTTAATCAAAATTAAAATTTGTAATAAAATTTAAAAATTAAAGCTTTTGCCAATACATACAGCATAAAATTATTATGAAGGAAGCAGTGAAATTGTAACTGAGTTTCATTTTTCAAAAGATCATTTACAAGGATTAGGTCAACTCAACTCATTTTCACAAATGGCTATTAATCAGGAGTATACAACAGATTTACAGGTTGGGCTTTTTAAAACTATCCATGCCTGGACTCCCATTTCACACTGATAGATTTGGGAAAAGAAAGATAAAACCTGGAAGGGTCTCAAAAGTGATTTGATATGAACTTCTGGTAAGCAAACATGGATTTAGAAGAAAGAAATTAATGGGAAATATATCACCATAACTAAACAAGGGAAGGACCACAATTATCTCATCAACCCCCATTCTTATATTTGAATAAATATCATGACCTTAGTCATGGGATAGATTATGCTCCAGTGGGTCCAAAAACTATATTTTTGTGTGTTGACAAAGTTGCATCTGCCTAGTGGGAGAGAGAGTGCGAACTATAAAAATACCTTTAATATGAGACAATTTCACCACAATTGTACTCTTACAAAAGTCCCAGAAGCCTGATTCCATGAATTTAAGCATTTGAGTATTTCATATTGAATTCAAGGAAGTTCAGCTCTTATATACATAGGGAATTGTTGGGTTCAGTTGATTTGAGTCTATTGAACTCTGATATAAACATACTGCTTGTAAACCTCAGTGGCCCTGGAGTTGGGAGCTACACAATGCATTGATTGTCAGATGCAGAGAACTTAAAGACAATAATACAGCTTGAGGATATTTCTTATGCTTTATCTGTAATAATGCTTACTCTTCATAAGGTTTTTAATGATTAATAATCTGAATCCAGTGTTCTATGGATGAAAGTTCTATGGTGAAGTATGTTTTCAAGTATATTTTCCCTTTTGATGTTTACAGCAGTCCTATGAGGTAGGTACTATTATCCCATTTTATACCTGAGGACACTAAGGGATCGAGAAGACCAGGTTATGGCCAAAGGGAATGCATTTTCAAAGATGCAGGGCCAGGATTCTGATTCTTCTTGGTTCAGTGGCAAACCTCTACCACCTTTGCCTGACTTTTTTTTTTTAAGTGCATGACTACTTTCTATTGCATTAGGAACCATTAAAGGAGTTAGGTTGGAGAAGAAAATGGCAACCCACTCCAGTGTTCTTGCCTGGAGAATCCCAGAGATGGCGGAGCCTGGTGGGCTGCCATCTATGGGGTCGTACAGAGTCGGACAGGCCTGAAACAACAGCAGCAGCACCAGCAAAGCAGTTAGAAGATATCTTCTATGTATTCCCAACAACACATCGACATGCCATATGCGGCCAACAAAGGGACTCAGCCATACATATCCATGTATCCATTCTCCCCCCAGATCCCCTCCCATGCAGGCTGCCTCACAACACTGACAGTTCTCTGTGCTGTGCAGTAGGACCTTGTTGGTCATCCATTTTAAACACAGGAGTGTGTACAAGGCAAACCCAAACTCCCAAACTATCCCTGCTCTTCACCCTTCTCCCCTGGCAGCCACAAGTTCTTTCTCTAAGTCTGTGAGTAGGTTTCTGTTCTATAAATAAGTTCGTTTGTCACACTCCTTTTCAGATTCTGCATATAAGGGTTGCCGTGAGGTATTCCTCCTTCTCTGTTTGACTTATTTCCCTCTGTGTGGCTATCTCCAGGTCCATTCATGTTCTTGCAAATGGCACTATTTCATTCATTTAATGACTGAGTAATATTCCATTGTATATGTGTGTTTTGTGACTTGAGCTCAGTCTCTCGGCCTTGTCTGACTCTTTGTGGCCCCTTAGACTATACCCTGCCAGGCTCCTCTGTCTGTGGAATTTTCCAGGCAAGACTACTGGAGTGAGTTTCCATTCCCTACTCCAGGGTGTCTTCCTGATTCAGGAATTCAACCTGCATCTCTTGCATTGGCGGATGGAGTCTTTAGCACTTCAGCCACCTGGGAAGCCCATTTTATGAACCTCTTCTTCTTCTTTATCCACTGCTCTGTCAATGGGCATTTAGGTTGCTTCAATGTCCTCACTATTATAAACAGTGATGCAATGAATATTGGGGTGCATGTATCCCTTTGAACCATTAATTTTCCTCCAGATATATGCCCAGGAGTGGGATTGCTGGATCATATGGCAGCTCAACTTTTAGTTTTTTAAAGAATCTCCATACTCTTCTCCATAGTGGCTGCACCAATTTACATTCCCACCAATAATATGGGAGGAGAGCTCACTTCTCTCCATACTCTCTCCAGCATTTATTGTCTGTGGACTGTCTGGTGTCGGCCCTTTTGATTGGTGTGAGGTGATATCTCGCATTGTAGTTTTGATTTGCTTTTCTCTAATAAATAGCACTGTTGAGCATCTTTTTGATCTAAAACTTTAGGATCTTAAGCAAGCGCAAGGCTTTCTGCCTCTCAAGTTTGCACTGGCCTGTTGTGTGCCAGGGAATTTTCAGGGTCCCAAGGCTCTTTGCAACCTTTGCATTTCCTCAGGAAGAGGATGGGAAGGAGTCTCCACATAATCTCTGAATCTTTCTTCCAGGAATTCCTGAAGTATAACAGAACTAGAAAGGGGTCTCAGGATGAAACTCAGGTGCTGTTAAGAGGAGAAAAGAATGACTTAACATTTGAAGGGACTTTGGAGACCAATATTACCAGGTGAACCTTGTTTCCATTGCAACATATTCTAATAATCATCATTGTCATCAATCTTTATTTTTTAACACCTCGCTATACATAATTTCATTTTTCATATTTGTAATAGTTAACTGTATGTGTCAATTTGCCTGGCCATGGGATTTCCAGATTTACACTATTTCTGGATGTTTCTATGAGGGTTTATTTCTGGATGAGATTAGCATTTACATCAGTGAACTCAATAAAGTAAATTGCCCTCTCCAGTGTAGCTGAGCATCTCTCAATTTATTGAGGGCCCGTCTGCCTGCAATATGGGAGACCCGGGTTTGATCCCTTGGTTGGGAAGATCCCTGGAGAAGGAAATGCAGCCCACTCCAGTATCCTTGCCTGAAGAATCCCATGGATGGAGGAGCCTGGTAGGCTACAGTCTATAGGGTCACAAAGAGTTGGACATAACTGAGTGATTTCACTTTCACTTTCTTTCTCTTTAAACAGAAAAATTCACCTTTTTTTTTTTTTTTTTTTCCTGATGCACTGGTTGAGCTGAAGACATTTCATCTCAACCTCTCTTGGTTAGTAAATAAGTTCAGTAAATGGAACTTACACCATCAGTGGTCTTGGTTTCAGGTCTCTGGACTCAGACAAAGTTACACTGTGAGTTTTCCTGGGTCTCCAGCTTGTAGATGGTGGACCATGGGATTTCTCAGAGTATATAAATCATGTGAACCAATTCCTCATAATAAACCTCCAATAGGAATATATTCTTGGTTCTCTCTTTATGATTGCAAAAGCATTGACTGATTTCTTTCAGGGAAATGTAACTCTAAAGGTCAAGTGTTAAATGACTGATTGTGTAACTCATGGCTAATATTCACGTCATTTCTGGTTTGAGAACTCTAGAAACAAACTTGGTTTTCAGGCTGAATTAAAATGTGGTCTAAGGAGGCCATTTATTTCTCACTACTCTGATTAATTGCTCATTTGGATAGCTGATCACCACATTGTCTGAAACATTAATCAGTAGCCAGTTAAACAATACCTCTGATTCTGTTTAGGAGCACTTGGCCAAGAACAAGGGAAAAAAGTGTCAAACACCCACTGGTAACCAAACCTCCATGATCATTACTGAAATCTCATCAGAGTTCATTTTGACATTGTCCCTCAAATGAGATTTCTGGAACTTAAGGAAATCAGGTTATTTAATTTAGCAAGTTCTGTATTATGTGCCAGTATAGAGTTGGCAGTCTGTATTCTGTGACAAGGAGAAGTCTCCTGCAGAATAGATTGTAACTGGGGAAAGATTCTGTAGAAAATCCAGAAAATATGGATGAGGTTAACATAATATACTAACTATATTACATAGCAGTGTTTAAGCCACTTCAATAACAGAATTCCCTGAGGCAGACAGTGGCTTGTCTCCTGCTGCAGTTGTAAACTCATGTTGATATTTGGCAGAAGCCAACACAATACAGTAAAGCAATTATCATTCCATTAAAAACAAAACAAAAAAGTCCAAAATATAGTGGCATGAAAAGCACATCATTTCTCACAGAAGTTTGGGCTGGTTGGGCAATTCTGCTCTTATCTCCTTAGGTTACTCATGTATTTGCCTTGAGCTTGTGGGTTTGTTGGGACTAGGCTGAGCTAGAGCATCGGAAGGGCGGGACATTGCTCTGACGATGGACTCGGTGTCTCTGCTCCCACGTGTTCGGTAGTCTTTCATTAGCCTGAACCAGGCATCTAACATAGTGACTCGCTTCCAAAAGGGAATATTCTAAGATAACTAGGCCTCTAGGTGTTCTGCTTGCACCACGTATTATAATATCCTATTGGCCAAGGAAAGTCATATGGCCAAGGCAACAGTCAGAGTGTGAAGAGCAGGAAGAATGGTTCGCTCTAGGCCGCTATGTACCGTATCTAACGTAGCTTTTAAGTGTCTGGACCCTGAGCCAGTTCCTAAACCTTTCTGATATCAGCTTCTGCTTAGGTAATATGGCATTAAATGTAGTACCTCTTTCATGGCAATGGGTTAAAGACTAAGGGGGTAGCAGCTATAAAGTATTTGGAATGGGGACTGTTTCATAGAAAGGGTTACAGAAAGTTTTGTCTTACTATCATAATTATCATCATTATTTTCCTTGTTACTGGTTTTTTGTGCTGTGATTTTACCTTGCTATAGTCTTAGATAATGCATTATAGTGTCCCCAACCTCTGAGACCTGACTCTGTCATGGAGGAGGTGACTGTTTAGAGAAGATGGCACACACAATAATACAGATTTCCAGGACAAGGTGCTGTAGAGTGATTGGGAAGAAACATTTTAGGGAGGAGCAAAGGCACATTTCCTAGACTTCTTCATATAAGACACACTGCACCTGTCACAAACTAATTCATCTTTATATTATGTGAGATTTTAACATGCAAGCGCAGAAATCAACTCTATATCTAAACAAGCATACACATTTTTAGTTCATTATCGATAGCTTTAATTCTTTATTTAGTCTGTGAACTCTTTAATGGTTCATAATTCAGCATTTCACATGTACCAGAATAAAGTCTGTGTCTCATTCTGAGTAAAGGTCTAGAAGTAAGAAAATAGGAGATAACAATGCCAGCTGATTTCTAAGCAATTCAACTGAATCAGTGCTATTAATAAAATCATCCTATACATTCCAGAGAGTGGTTTCTTATAATGGGATACAGGGTCTGGTCTCCACAGAAAGAAATAATAAAAATAAGAGTGAACATTTATTCAAAGTTTGTCATGTGCAAGCTTTATACTCTGAGCTTTGCATGTGATTCTTGTTGAAAGTTCTCTATGTGGGTTGTGGTCTTTTTTTTTTTTTGCAACATTGTAGTAGGAGGTTGTGGGCTTCTCCAACGGCTCAGAGGTAAAGAATCCACCGCAATACAGGAGATTCAGGAGATGTGGGTTCAATCCCTGGTTAGGAAGATCCCCTGGAGGAGGAAATGGCAACTCACTCCAGTATCCTTGCAACGAGCTTTCAGACAGAGGAACCTGGCAGGCTACAGTCGGGCTGCAGCGCTGGACAGGACCGAGCCCTGCGTGGCAGGTCGCCCTGGTGCTCAGGGGTCTGTCTCCCCGCCTCTGTCTCGGACACGTGGCAGGTCGCCTTGGTGCTCAGGGGTCTGTCTCCCCGCCTCTGCCTTGGACACGTGTTCTCACTCTGCTCAGCCGTGCTGGGCTCAGCCCGGGGCTCTGGCCGATAGAAGGTGAGACAGCAGACACTGCGTCTTGGCAGAAGGTTCAGTGTCCTGCCACTCTTGGTCTTTCCTCGGCCTGAGAATGGGAGGACCGGATCAGGGGTGCCCCCTTTGCCAGAATCGCAGAAAGAGGAAACCCCACATCCTGGCACCGACCAGCAGCTTAGACAGTATCAGCTGTTCTTCACCCTCATGCAACACGAGCAAAACATAAACAACTGGAGTTGAAATCCCCGGGACAGAGTGTTGTTCGTTAGCACCGTCGCCTAAATTAGGGTGAAATGTGTCCCTTCCCTGAGCGGGTTACTCAGAACCAAACCGTGCCTCTGGGCTGCACGTCTTTGCACAGTGGCCCTGAGTTGCAGCGACTTCTTGTATTCTTCTCCCCGGTAACCAGAGAGGAAGTGATTGACCCATAGATCAGTGCAGACCCTCTTGCATACCCAGAATAAAAAAAAAAAAAAAAAATTACAACTCAGTACAGAGAAGATAGTTTTAAGAATGAGCAAGAAAACTGAACAGAAATAGCATGAAAGAAGATATACAAATGCTTAATAACCACAGGATAAATATTCAAACCATTAGTAATCAGAAAACTGCAAAGTAATAGCACAATGACAGACAACCAAAAACCTATGTAAGCAACTGAAAAAAAAAATAAATAAACAACTTACAATCCCCAAAAGTGGAAAAGATGCAAAATAATTACAACTCTCATACTTTCCTGGTGGGACTGCAAAATGTTAATCTCTTTGACAGTTTCATATGAAGCCAAACATAAAGTTCCTATATCACTCAGAAGTTTTACTCCTATGCATTCATCTAAAATAATTGAAACTACACATCTACAAAGATGTACAGAAGTATTCATATAAGCTGTGTTCATAATAGTGACAAGCTGCAAACAACCCAAATGCCCATCAGCAGGTGAATTGATAAATGACTTGTGTTACACTCATATGGTGGGATATAACTCAGCAACAGATAAAAACAAAGTACTGATAGATGCACAACAGCCGTATCTCAAAAACTGTGCTGAAGAAAAGGACAAAAAACAACTACTTACTGTGTGGTTCCTTTTATACACACTTCTAGAACAGTCAGAACTTGCATTTAGTAACAGAAAGCAGATCACTTAGTTTCTGGGGCTGGAGAAGGGTCTCCTGACTACAAGGAGGCACAAAAAATCTCTTTGGGGTAATGGATACAGTTTCGGCTGCAGTGGCAGTCACACACGTGCATAGATTTGTCCATAGGTACTTCTAATTCTGTACAAATTATACCGCAAAAATTAACTTAAATATAAAATAGCATAATTTATAAGAATAGTAGAATACCTCAAATTGAAATAGCAGTAACTAACTCCTAAATGCTTATTGTGTTCCTTCGCCAGGATGAATCTGGTTCATGATGAAACTTTCCAATGATGAAGCTGGCTCAGCCCTTATCACTTAGAACCGTTACGTTTTTTATTACTTACATATGTTTCTAAGTGAACATGTCTGACTCTACATCCTCCTTCACCTTCGGATTTCATCTTATTTTTTTGACATTAGCTAGACCTTCCAAGGGTTTCCCTGTTGGCTCAGATGGTAACGAATCCACCTGCAATGCGGCAGACTTGGGTTTGATCCCTGGGTTGGGAGGACATGGCAACCCACTCTAGTGTTCTTGCCTGGAGAATCCCATGGACAGAGGAGACAGGTGTTGTGCAGCCCATGGGGTCGCAGACTTGGACACAACCGAGTGATTAAGCATAGCACAGACCTTTCATGCATGGTCCCTGTAATAAAATTCTATTGTAGCAATGGATGAAGATTGAGGAATTCTCATGAAGACCCTACTGGCCAAGTTAACCTGGCAATCAGTGCAGTAACCAGCATGACGATCTTCCCGGTGTCCAGCTCTTCTTACTACCTTCTTTACACTAAATCTCCCCTTTTCATTCAATTACCAGTCTCCTTCTATCCGTTCTGACAGCCTGTGAGGTGCAAATCAAGTGTGACATCAAGGAAAATTTTTAATATAAAAAAAAGTCAGACTTCCACTCTGACTCATATCCAATTTATAAATTATAAATAAATCATTTTAAAAATGCTTATATATGTTTTCCTTTGATAGAAGTGCTTTGTGCCAAGTGACAAATCAATGAGTTCTCATATATTACTTGTTTTCTAGTTGGCATTTTAAAATTATAATTACTATACTAAAAAATGTAAGCAATAAATTTTAAAATAGATTTCTAAGTGGATCTCAAATTTAGGTTTATAAAGCAACCACTAAGTAAAATGGAACCTGAATTCTTACTGAAACATATAGAAATAGACTTTTCATAAGCACTGCTATTTAAAATCCCAGATGATTTTATTTATATATTTACATAAGTTATTTATGAAGAGAAGAACCAAGAGAAATGAGGCATTATTTTCATGAGCAGCAAGATTATTCTTGTTTTTGACACAGAAACGCTTACTAGTGATAAAAACATTTTCAACCACAGGAAATATTTTTGCTATTTCGTCCATCTCTGTAGTGAAAACTATTGGTTTCTCATTATTGAATGGAAGAGAATCTATTATTTCGGAGGAAAGGAAGGAATCAATGTTGGTTAGTAGAGGAAGAATGTAGAAGTCAGTGAAAACAAAACAATGAGTATAGTTTACAAAGACCTTGTACGCACACATTCTCAGTCACTTCAGTTTTGTCTGACTCTTTGTGATCTCATGGACTGGAGTCCCCAAGGCTCCTCTTTTCATGGGATATTTCCTGCAAAAATACTGGAATGGATTGTCAGGCCCTCCTCCAGAGGATCTTCCAGACCCAGGGATCAAACTCACATCTCCTGAGTATCCTGAACTTCAGGCATATTCTTTACTGCTGAGTCACCAGAAACCTTCAACAAAGAACTTATGCTAAATTGCTTCAATCGTGTTCGACTCTTAGGAAGAGGCAAGTTCATAAGCAGAGTCTATGTGAAGACATTTTCTGACTATAAATATGAAAAGAAACAAAATGCCAGTTGGTGTTGGAAAAATTGAATAGAAGGGCTAACTCAGACTTAACTCCTTATATTGCCCTCTCAGTAGCCAAGGCAATAGGAAACACTTTCCTTTCTTAAAAAAAGTCAAGCCATGTAACCATTCATTAGAGGTGAAGTCAGAAGGTACTTGTGGTTTGGGTAGCCCCATGTAGGGGAAGGTGGGATGTTTAGTGAAGTGTAGAAGGGATTTATACTATGTTAAAATAAAAGGGGACTGAAGCAATGAAGGGAAATAATATCAGTAAGTAAACTGAATTAATTTAGTTGTGCATATGAAAGAGAGATTACAATTATTGTTGACCTATTGCTTTCCATCTCAGATATGTAGATGATACCACCCTTATGGCAGAAAGTGAAGAACTAAAGAGCTTCTTGAAGAAAGTGAAAGAGGATGGTGAAAAAGTTGGCTTAAACTCAACATTCAGAAAAGTAAGATCATGGCATCTGGTCCCATCACTTCATGGCAAATAGATAGGGAAACAGTGGAAACATTGGCAGGCTTTATTTTGCGGGGCTCCAAAATCACTGCAGATGGTGACTATAGCCTTGAAATTAAAAGACACTTGCTTCTTGCAAGAAAAGCTATGACAAACCTAGACAACATACTAAAAAGCAGAGATATTACTTTGCCAACAAAGGTCCATCTAGTCAAAGCTATGGTTTTTCCAGTGGTCATGTATGGATGTGAGAGTTGGACTATAAAGAAAGCTGAGCACCGAAGAATTGATGCTTTTGTACAGTGGTGTTGGAGAATACTCTTGAGAGTCCCTTGGACTGCAAGGAGATCCAACCAGGCCATCCTAATGGAAATCAGTCCTAAGTATTCATTGGAAAGAATGATGCTGGAGCTGAAACTCCAATACTTTGGCCACCTGATGTGAAGAACCAACTCATTTGAAAAGACCCTGATGCTGGGAAAGACTGAAGGCTGGAGGAGAAGGGGATGACAGAGAATGAGATGGTTGGATGGCATCACTGACTCAATGGACATGAGTTTGGGTAAATTCTGGGAATTGGTGATAGGCAGGGAAGCCTGGGGTGCTGTGGTCCATGGGGTTGCAAAGAGTCGGACATGGCTGAGTGACTGAACTGAACTGAGTTGATTCAAATCATAAACTGTGCAGCTGGATATTCACTGTAGTGTTTTAAATAGTGGCCACCCAAAAGCTATGTCCATGCAGAACCACAGAATACGACTTATTTGAGTTCATTGTCTCTACAAATGGAATTAAGGTAAGGATCTAAAGACAAGATAAAAAAAATAAAAATTAAAAAAAGACAAGATCATTCTGGATTAGGCTTTGTCATAAACCCAACGACAAGTATACTTATATGAGACAGAGAGAAAACACACAGAGAGACGCAGAAGGAAAGGCCGTGGGATGATGGTGGCAGAGACAGGAGTCATGCACCTGCAAACCAGGGAATAAGAGGGATTGCTGGCAGGCCCAGAAGCTGGGAAGGAGACCTGGGCTAGAAGCTTGCTTGAAGCCTCTGGAAGGAACCTAGCCTTTCAACAATTTTCATTTCACACATCTGGACTTCAGAACTATGACAACACAGATTTTGTTATTTTAAGGCACTGGATCTGTGATTATTTATTACTAAGATACCAACACATTCATTTTGTCATTTCTCTCCCACTGCATCTGCCATGGAAGGCTGTAAGAACTACTTAAGATACATGTTGTTATTTTATAGCCGCGAAGTCGTGCCCAACTCTTTGTGACCCCATGGACTGCAGCTTATTAGCCTTCCCTGTTCTCCACTATCTCCTGACATCTGCACAAACTCACATTCATTGAGTCAGTGATACCATCCAACCATCTCATCCTCTGTTGCCCCCTTCTCCTCCTGCCTTCAGTCTTTCCCAACATCAAGGACTTTTTCTAATGAGTTGGCTTTTTGCATCAGGTAGCCAAAGTATTGAAGCTGAAACTTCAGCATCAGTCCTTCCTGATCAGTCCAACCTTGAATATTCAGGGTTGATTTCTTTTAGGATTGACTGGTTTGATCTCCTTGCTGTCAAAAGGAATTTCAAAGTCTTCTCCAGCACCACAACTTAAAAGCTTCAATTCTTTGGCAAGTTTTTGGTCAGAGCCTAAAGATAAGATCCTCTTGATAAATCTTAGTTTTCAAGGTATATTGAATAGTGGTGATCCCAAAAAGATGTCTATTCAGAACCACAGGATATGACCTCATCTGAATTTTTTTTTTTTTTGCTGATAGAACTAAGATAATGACCTTGAAATGAAGTCATCCAGGATTAGGGTTTGTCTCAAATCCAATGACAAGTGTACTCATAAGGGATGGAAAAAGAGAAGACCATGGAGATATACAGAAAGACACAGAGGGAAAGATCATGTGGTGGTCATTCTTGGTGATGGAGAAAGGCTGGTGTCATTGTTATTATTTCCATTTCTAATAATTAGTCTAGTCAATGTATCTTAAATAGAAACATCAATTTGTGTGAGAAATATTTGTGATAGATATCACAGAGGTTAAGAAACTCATTGGAGCCTTCAAATGTATTTGCAATGCTTATTTTAGAACTTTCCAATTAACTGGTGATGAAGTTGTGATTCCAGGGGCTCAGCCGAAGTTGTCAGTCAAAGCCTGTAGTCAAAGCCTGGTGTAAACAATTAGACTGATGATGCCCACTGTCTCTTCTACTTCCCTGAAAACTTTCAGTGTCTCTACAAGGTCTCTCAGTGACTCTCTTAATCCTACCTTTAAAAAGGTTTTTAGTTATGGTGAAACATAGAATGAAAACCCTAAATAAAAACTCTAACCTACATTTAAAAAAAATAAACCTGCATTAAAAAGCAGAGACACCATTTGGCCAACAAAAGTCTGTATGGTCAAAGCTATGATATTACCAGGAGTCACATACAGATGTGAGAGTTGGACCATAAAGAAGGATGAGCATCAAAGAATCAATGCTTTTGAACTGTGGTGATGGAGAAGACTCTTGAGAGTCCCTTGAGCTGCAAGGAGGTCCAACCAGTCCATCCTGAAGGAGATCAGTCCGGAGTGTACATTGAAAGGACTGCTAAAGCTGAAGCTCCAATGCTTTGACTACCTAAAGCAACGAGCCTATTCACTGGAAAAGACCTGGATACTGAGAAAGACTGAGGGCAAAATAAGAAGGAGATGGCAGAGGATGAGATGGTTAGGTAGCATCACTGACTCAACTGACATGAATTTGAGCAAACTCCAAGAGAGAGTGAAGAACAGGCGAGCCTGGGGTGCTGCAGTCCATGGGGTCAAAAAGAGTTAGCAAGATGTAGTGAGTGGACAACAGTCACCTATCTTATACACAAATTCATGAAAACAAGGAGGATAAAAATCATATTTTCTCCCTCAATGCCTCTAAGGGTATGTATGGGTAAAGTTAATGTAAAATGTTTTGAACAGATATGTCTATCATAGAAGAGATGAATGAGAACAAGAAGGAATAGTACATGACTGATGAAATAATGAATTTATAAATAGAGGGAAAGTATCACCTCTAACTGTCAATAAATGCAGAAGTTTTTGCAGATAATTGATAATTATTTTATAAAGCTTTCTCTTGCAAACACAATGCAGCTAATATGATGAAAATTCTCTAGTCTGATACACAGCATATTATAATTTTGAAAGCAATGTTATTATAAAAAATTCATTTGCTGGTAATAGTCAAATAAATTTTCAAAGGAAAAACAAATAAGTATTAAACTTATTTCCACAGGGCCTTGCTCCTCTAATGGAAATGCTAAGTACAATAACAAGAAGGGTTTGCTAATTAAAAGCCATTTTTAGGCTTTCAATTTCACTGTTTCCTCTGTTTAATTCAGAAGGAATGGAAAAGAGAGAAACAAAATTTTTAAAAGGAGGGAATTTTAAAAGATACTACAGTTAAGAGATACTACTGCTGATTTATTTGATGTTCAATTATTAATTTCTATTTTTGTTTCATAGGGAAACTGGGTTGCATAAACTAATGTATATAATTTGAAATTGCATTTTAAGGTACTATTTTATTTGCTTATTGTGTTTAATTGAAGCAGATGTAGCTTACATTACAAGATGGTGATTAAACTTTCTACAGAGTTAGTGAAGGGTTGAAAAATGACCTTAAGCTTCATATTCACCTTTAAAAAAAAATCTTTAACTCACAGAGACAATGGGGGAAGGAAAGAGTGGAACAACTGGAGAAAGTAACCACTGACATATATACATATCTAAGTGAAAAAACAGATAGCTGGTGAGAAGTTGCTATGTAAAAGAGGGAACCTAGCTTGGTGCCCTGTGATGACCCTAGAGGGGTGGGATTGGGGCATGGGAGGGAAGTTCAAGAGGGAGGTGATACGTGGCTGATTTCTGTTGGACAGAATCCAACACAGCATTGCAAAGCACTTTTCCTCCAATTAAAAAATAAATAAAAATTTTAAAAGTAAAAAGTCTACTTTTCAGTGACTCATAGCACTTCATCTTTTCTTTTTTATCCTAGTTGAGAATTCAGGTCCTTCTCAGTGGAGAGCATTCTGAAACTACTAAATATGATATGAAGAGCAAAGTTGGTGACCAGTTGGGCTAAGTTCTTATATTGATTTTGTGACTAGCTTAGGCCATTTCTCAGAGAACAAAATGGCAACCCACTCCAGTATTCTTGCCTGGAAAATCCCATGGACAGAGGAGCCTAGAGAGCTATACAGTCCATGGGGTCACAAAGAGTCAAACACGACTTAGAGATTAATAGTAACATCCATTTCATAGATGTATTTTAAAATAAATTGGGGTATAAATATAAATGATGGTACTTTGCAAATTGATATATGACATAGCTACATGAGGTAATAATAATACTAGTCTTGCTAAAATGAATAAATGCATTTATGAGTCAGGGTTCAATCAGGAAAATGGAAGGCATCCTAAGTATTTTAAGAGAATGATTTAAAACAAAGTATTAGGGAGTTAAGGCTTATTGAAGGCTAATGGGGCAAAGGCCAGGAAAGCTACCAGTAACCTTCAACAGACCAGTGAGTACTGAAGTCAGAAGAAGCTACTGTCTCAGATCTCAAATGCCTGGAAAGCAGAATATGTTTTATGCGAGGCTGTTTGGAATCTCGTAGCCAACACTCTCTTCTACTCTACGCTCACCTGGTGACTAGCTTCTGCCTCGGGAGCAATGATGGCTTCTGTTTTGCATTCACCAGATCACCAGGAAGTGACTCATTGGCTGAATCTAACCCAGAACCCTCTGCCAAGGATTCTGGGAAATTCAATTCCCCCTCACTTGAGAGCAAAGAATGGATACAGGGATATGGTGTTAGGAACAATGAACAACGCAACACAAAACTAGTAAACAGAATGATAAGTTAATGAAAATTGTTTTTTGTTTAGTACATATTAGCAGACAAAGAACTATTCATGAGAGCTTTGGCCCTTCAAAGGACACTCTACAAAGGAGAAACTATGCTAATTTTGCTTAAGATTGATTCTATCTTCTGAGAGTCTGTATGTCTAATGTATTATACTACCATCGCTTTCATTCAAGTGTGATTGGCTCTATTGATAAATATTGCTGGAAATGACGCCCTTTAGCAGAACATTGCACCAAAATGGGGAATGAAGAGCTTGATAAAAGAGTTTTAAGCATCTTCATAAAATTCTAGTATATCAGGCATGTTTACTGAAATCAGGGCCCATAGTTTCTGATTGCTACCAGTCATAAAGTAAAGTCTATGAGTTTATCAGTGACTAAAAGCATCTGTGAGTTTGGACCATTTGGTGTTATGATATGGGTGATAGACTTAGGCTGATAATTGACTATAAACGTAGAATCCCTCAGGATGTACAGTATAGTATTGAGAGGACAGACTAGAAAGCTAGGCCACCTTATGTTAAAGCCCAATTTCAAAAACATACTAATAGTGTGGCATTAAGATGGTCACTTGGAAGGAAAGTTATGGCCAACATAGACAGCATATTAAAAAGCAGAGACAATACTTTGTCAAGAAATATCCATCTATTAAAGGCTATGGTTTTTAAAATAGTCATGTATGAATGTGAGAGTTGAACTATTAAGAAAGCTGAGAGCCAAAGAATTGGTGCTTTTGAACTGTGATGTTAGCGAGACCCTTGAAAGTCCCCTGGACTGTCAGTCCATTCTAAAGGAAATCAGCCCTGAATATTCATTGGAAGGACTGATGTTGAAGCTGAAACCCCAATACTCTGGCCACCTGGTGAGAAGAGCTGCCTCATTGGAAAAGACCCTGATGCTGGTAAAGATTGAGGTCAGGAGGAGAAGGGGACGACAGAGGGTGAGATGACTGGATGGCGTCACTGATTCAATTAACATGAGCTTGAGTAAACTCTGGGAGTTGGTGATCGACAGGGAGGCCTGGTGTGCTGCGGTCCATGCCACAAAAGAGTCAGAAGTGACTGAACGACTGAACTGCACTGAACTGAACTGAAGTGTGGCATTAGCCAATTTTCCCATCCATGAAATGGAATGAAAACATTACCTAATTCATGTGATGTTTATGGGAATTAAACAGTTGAATAAATGTTGAGCCCTTAGACTACAGTTTTAGCTATTTGTGGAGCAGGTTGTTTTTCTGTGCTTACTATGTTTAAGAGGACATTCTAGGGACAGTAGTCACTGTTTATGAAACTTCTTATCATCATAATATGGCATGATAAAATTTAAGCCAATTTGAATTTACCTTGTGCCTGCTCTGTCAGTTACCATGCTAAGTTTTTGCATATTATCTCATTCATTTTTGCACACTTTTATGCCTTCCCCACCCCTTTATTTCTTTCTTCTGCTTTCACTATAGTATGATGACTAAGAAACACATGTTCTGGAATCAGGCTCCTGTGTTTAGATTCCAGTCCTATCACTTACTAGCTGTAACCCTGTACAGGTTACCCAGACTCTCTGCATTTCAGCTCTGTAATTTCTATCATGGAGACATAAACACCATTAGCAGCACTCTCCTTGCCTTGAAGGTTAAATATAAAATTCTAAGAAGGCTTGTGCACATAGTTAGCACTCAGAGACTGTTAGATGCTATTATTACTGCCTCCAAAATAGTCCATATCTCATAGACTTATCAACACATTTATAATTCCCAGCAATCAAAAGCAGTTGGGTTATATTTCTCTATAGCAGTTGCCTATTGACCAATATGTGCTTATACCCAAAAGCATGCCTGCTTTCCTGGAATTTTGCAAAGGTTCATTCTAAAAAGTTTGCAAAACAACAACAACAAAGTTAACACATCCAATTACATATACATATATATTTATCTTTTCTAATAGTCTGAATATTTTAGTGAAACTTACAAGACTCTTTTCTATGTTTATAGTCTTGGTACCATTTCTGCCAAATACAACTGAGAATATACGAAGTCTTTTTTGTTTGTCTTGCTTCCCTTAAACCTCTGTCTACATGAATGTGCTTCCCACACCTTCAAACATACACATAAAAAACATATAAAATGCAATGTACCTAGGAATGATTTAGATGTTTCCCTGTATTGTAGGGAATGCTATTTCTAGTCTCCAAGCAATATTTAAATGAGCCCAGAGAGTTCTATGAATAATTTCCTGGATTCCTTTCTTTATGGATGACTGTAACCAAACACCTTGCTGGGGCCCTAAACTCTATTTTCTCAGCTTTAGTTGTTTAATTAAGCATTAAGTTGTTTATAGCCAGGAAGTCCCAACACTGGAGAGGCTTCTTTTTCAATCTGTCTGTTGAAAAGAACCACTGGATCTAATCCAACAATAATAATAAAAAGAAAAAAACACAAGTCAAACTAATTAAAGTTATTTTGTAATGAGGATTCTAATGCCTTGAACTTGAAGATATTTTTAACCGCATGTATTTTGTACTGACACTAAAATTATTACAAAGTCATAATTTGATGTTTAGGTTTTTTGCTTAAAGAAAAGAATGGAAGAAAAGTATAACATACCATCACTTCATGTTGTGGTTCTTGACAAGCACTTTTCTATTTTGCCGATAACTGACTAATTCCCTTAAGCATTGCAATGATGCCTAAAATGATTCTGAATAGCTGGACTCACTACATTCATCATAGCTTTATTTATACTAATTCACATGGTTGAACAGAAATTTCCAAAATTTATATAATTTAGCTAATGGCTGTACAAACATATTTTATTGAAAAAAATCCCCCCTGAATATAAGATAATATTAAATATACAGTATATCAAGTAAGTCAATCAATCGTCATGCCAGAATGTCATGAAACTTTCACATACCCATGGTCAATGAATGTCCTTGATTAACTCCTTCAAATCTTAAAAGAGAAAAACCAATCCCTTTTGCTATTATGTAAACTTGCTAGCAGACTCTTGATAGAGGATTCTTGGGAATCCCAGTACATGAGAAATACGCTCAAATAGTAGGGCATTTTCAGAAGTAGAACTTGCTGTAGTCCATTCATACTGGTCTACTCTCTTTCCTAGTGAAACACTGGACTTGCATACCTGGTCATTTCTAGGGAATAATGTCATCTGTCTCTGCTCTTGATTTGCCTGGTTAAACCCATAAAGTCATACTAATATGTAGGCATAAAACAGCCTCTAGAGTTTTTCCTGACAACATTTACTGTAATCATTAATTCATTTGGCTATCTCCTGTTTCTATTGTTTCTATTACTGAACTATTACGACTATGATGGCCTGACAATGAGGACTGGCCTTTCCTCACCTCCTGGAACCAGCTTAGTTCCCATCATTCATCAGGTCAGGGCACACTTTCAGAGGGGCAGTCTGGGTCAGGCAGGGATATAACAAGTGAATAAAACATTCCCTGAACCAATTTTCATGACTCTTAGTCATAGGGTCTAGTGCTGGAAACAGATACTAAGAAATCAATTGTACATATAAGACATGTGTATTTGTTGCTGTTCAGTCGCTCATTCATGTCCAACTCTTGGCAAACCCATGGACTGCAGCATGCCAGGCTTCCCTGTCATTCACCATCTCCCAGAGTTCTCTCAAAAAACTCATGTCCACTGAGTTGATGATGCCATCCAACCATCTCATCCTCTGTCACACACTTCTCCTGCCATCAGTATTTCCCGGCATCAGGATCTTTTCTAATGAGTCGAATCTTTGAATAAATGTTGAGCCCTTAGTGGCCAAAATATTGGTGCGTCAGCTTCAGCATCAGTCCTTCCAAAGTATATTCAGAGTTGATTTCCTTTAGGATTGACTGTTCTGATCTCCTTACTGTTCAAGGGACTCTCAACCTTGAATTTCTGTTTTTAATAACTGATTCTGCCTTCAATTTTCCCTAGCACCAGGGTCTTTTCCTATGAGTCAGCTCTTTGCCTATATGCCACTTCTCTGGCCTCAGGTGGCCACCTGATGAGCTTCCTGACGTTACCAATCTGTGACCTCCTTTAATGAGAAGGATGCTCATGTCTTCATTTTGTTACTGGCTTTAGTTTTATTGTTGTTGTTTAGTCACTCAGTCACGTCCAACTCTTTGAGAACCCATGGACTGCAGCATGCCAGGCTTATCTGTCCATCACCATCCCCTGGAGCTTGCTGAAACTAATGCCTATTAAATCAGTGATGCCATCCAACCATCGTATCCTCTGCCATCCCCTTCTTCTCCTGCCTTCAATCTTTCCCAGCATTAGGGTCTTTTTCAATGAGTCAGCTTTTTACATCAGGTGGCCAGAGAATTGGAGCTTCAGCTTCAGCATCAGTCTTTCCAATGAATAACCTGAATTGATTTCCTTTAGGATGGACTGGTTTGATCTCCTTGCAGTCCAAGGGACTCTCAAGAGTCTTCTCCAACTCCACAGTTCAAAGTATCAATTCTTTGGTGCTCAGCCTTCTTTATGGTCTAGGCTACACACCTTCACATGGCTATTGGAAAAAACATAACTTTGACTAGAAGGACCTTTGTTGGTAAAGTAATGTCTCTGCTTTTTAATACACTGCCTAGGTTTGTCATAGCTTTTCTACCAAGGAGCAAGAATCTCTTAATTTCATGGCTGCAGTCACCATCTGCAGTGATTTTGGAGCCCAAGAAAATAAATTTTGACATTGTTTCCATTGATTCCCCATATATATTGCTTGAAGAGATAAGAGATGGGGCCAGAAACCATGATCTATCTTCATTTTTTGAATGTTGAGTTTAAAATCAGCTTTTTCATTCTCCTCTTTCACCTTCACTAAGAGGTTCTTTAGTTTCTCTTTGCTTTCTGCCATAATGATGATGTCATCTGCATATATAAGGTTACTGATATTTCTCCTAGCAGTCTTAATTCCAGTTTGTGATTCATCTAGCCCAGCATTTCACATGATGTACTGTGCATAAACAGGGTGACAATATACAGCCTTGACATACTCCTTTCCCTATTTGGAACCAGTCTGTTGTTCCACATCCAGTTCTAACTGTTGCTTCTTGACCTGCATACTGATTTCTCAGGGGGCAGATAAGGTGATCTGGTACTCCCATTTCCTAAAGAATTTCTCACAGTTTGCTGTGATCCACACAATCAAAGGATTTAGTGTAGTCAATGAAGCAGAAATAGATATTTTTATGGAATTCTCTTGCTTTTTCTATTATCCAGCAAATGATAGAAATTTGATTTCTGGCTCCTCTGCCTCTCTGGTTCCTCTGCCTTGTCTAAATCCAGCTGGTACATCTAGAAGTTCTTGGTTCATGAACTGCTGAAGCCTAGCTTAGAGGATTTTGAGCATGACTTTGCTAGTGTGTGAGATGAGTGCAATTGTGCAGTAGTTCAAATATTCTTTGGCATTGCCCTTCTTTGGGATTAGAATGAAAACTGACCTTTTCCAGTCCTGTGGCCACTGCTGAGTTTCCCAAATTTGCTGACATATGGAGTACAGCACTTACACAGCATCACCTTTCAGGATCTGAAATAGCTCAGCTGGAATTCCATCATCTCCACTAGCTTTGTTCATAGTGATGCTTCCTAAGGCCCACTTGACTTCACATTCAGGATGTCTGGCCCTAGGTGAGTGATCCCACCATCATGATTATCTGGGTCATGAAGATCTTTTTTGCACAGTTCTTCTGTGTATTCTTGCCACCTCTTCTTAATATCTTCTGCTTCTGTTAGGTCCATACCATTTCTGTCCTTGATTGAGCCCATCTTTACACGAAACGTTCCCTTAGTATCTCTAATTTTCTTGAAGAGATCTCTAGTTTTTCCCACTCTATTGTTTTCCTCTTTTTCTTTATATTGTTCACTGAGAAAGGCTTTCTTATCCCTCTTTTCTAATCTTTGAAGCTCTACATTCAGTTAGGGATATGTTTCATTTTTTCCTTTGTTTTCACTTGTCTTCTTTTCTCAGATATTTGAAAGGCCTCCTCAGACAACCATTTTGCCTCTTTCAGCTCATTTTTGGGAATGGTTTTGATCACTGCCTCATGTCCACTGCTATACACCTCCATTGATAGATCTTTAGGCACTCCCTCTATCAGATTAAACCCCACAAACTGTTTATCATTTCCATTCAGGTCAGACCCGAATGGCCTAGTGGTTTTCCCTGGTTTCCTTAAGTCTGAATTTTGCAATTAGGAGTTCATAATCTGAGCCACATTCATCTCCCAGTCTTGTCTTTACTGACTGTAGATGTGTCTGTTGTTGAAAGTAGAGTCCGATGCCATAAAGAACAGTATTGCATGGGAACCTGGAAGGTTAGGTCCATGAAGCAAGGTAAATTGCAAGAGGTCAAACAGGAGCTGGCAAGAGTGAACATCGACTCTAAGAATCAGTGAATTAAAACGGACTGGAATGGGCAAATTTAATTCACATGACCATTAATCTACTATTATGGACAAGAATCTCTTAGAAGAAATGGAGCAGCCTTCATAGTCACCAAAGAGTCTGAAATGCAGTACATGGGTACAGTTTGTTTCCAAGGCAAACCATTCAATATCACAGTAATCCAAGTCTATGCCCCAACCACTAATGCCATAGAAACTGAAGTTGAACAGTTCTATGAAGACTTACAAGACCTTCTATAATTAACACTAAAAAAAAAAAAAAGTCCTTTTCATCATAGGGGACTGGAATGGAAAAGTAGGAAGTCAAGAGATACCTGGAGTAACAGGAAACTTTGTCCTTGGAGAACAAAGGCTAATAGAGTTTTGCCAAGAGAACACACCGGTCATAGCAAACACCCTCTTCCAACAACACAAGAGATGACTCTACACATGGACATTACAGACGGCCAATACCAAAATCAGATTGATTATATTCTTTAGCTCTATAAAAGAGTTTAAATATATTGTACATATTCCTTGAGGCAGAATCAGGAAACTGCCCTGAATTAGTACTATTTTTTCTTGACTATTTATCCCGTGTCTCAGCACCTCTGCCCTTCCCCCAATCAACATCTGTTTGAACCCATGCTTTAAAACTCAGATAGTCAAGAAATGTGGGCCACAGAAAGGTTTTCATCCTCAGGATCCCTGTAGGGTCCTACTCAGTTTCATGATGAGGACCAGAAAATATTCATTTAAAAGCATAAATTCAGTGGTGTCCTTGACAAGAGCAGTTTCATTGCAACAGTGGAAGCAGACTCCACCCTGAATTACCTAAGACAGGCATGATGCAGTCCTTAGGTTTAGATCTGAGTTAAATAGAATAGACTAAGATCTGTGAACCACAAATCTATGCCTAAATTTTGTCAGGAATTTCATTATCAGATAAAAGGAGGACTTGATAGTGCAAGTCTGATTGGCAAAAAATATCCATGAGGAAAACTAAATAGGTCATATCCTTCTAGCCTTTTTTTTTTTTTTTTTAAATAGAACACTGAAGAGCTCATGTCCTCTGTCTAATTTCCATGTGAATCTAGAGATCTGGATGGTTATGTTGTGTGATGTTTAAAGGAGATGCTTAGAGCATGTTTACAAAGATTTAATTCCTTCACTGGGCACAGACCTGTAAAAGAGCATTAACTTTTTAATATGCAAATGAGCATGTAGGTCTTTCTCCATCACCTGCAAGGGTAAGTTTTATATCAATCCTGACAACATACAGTTCTTTTCTTTCTATTACATAGTTGTATAAGTGTATTCCCACCTTGCAGGGTAGAAAAAAAGATAAACAGGATGCTGATATTTATCTCCTGTTATTGTCTTGCCCTGCACATTAATATGAAATGAAAATATGATTAACAGATCTTTGCTGACATGCCTGTTGCACAGGCCAGGAATTACTGTACCAGACTCTCCCTGTAACCCAGCAGTACCTGACCTGCTGCCATTTACATTCATTAAGCGATTGTCTTTCTTAGTAAGGGGGGGGGTGAGGGGTGACAAGATACTTGTGTCAGGATAATGTCAATTACTCAGAATCCCACTGGAACACTGCTTCAGAGTCATTTGGATGTTCCATTGAGATAGCTGGTAACTTTTATGTATTCCAAGAGGTGTTATTACTTACTGTTAGTACTTTGTTTATTTTCTAAAGAAATTATGACCCCAACATCATTTCCTTAAGTCAGGAAAAGTCTGGATGAAATGTACTAGTTAAATGCTATTATTTAAAGTCTTCTGTCTGATTTTTGTCGCACAAATGGTACTTTCTGAGCCCCCATGATAGAACTGTATTAAAAAATGGAAACAAAAAGCACTGAAATAAGTGCTAGAAAGGATGAGAGTGGTAGGGGTGGAGGAAAGAAAGAAAGGAGGGGAAAATCATCCTCCAATTACTCTTTTTAACATCTGACAGCAAGTCCATTACTAAAAATTTAGCAGATTTTGGTTTCCTATCACCTTCTGTGACCTATTAGAGAGCTTAATGTCCAACAGTCAGTTCTTTCCCCTGATAAAGTATTTGCATTTTATATGTAAAACAAAATGCACTGTGTGCTAAGTTGATTCAGTTGTGTCTGACTCTTTGAGACTCTATGGACTGTAGCCCACCAGGCTCCTTAATCCATGGGATTCTCCATGTGAGAATATGGGAGTGGGTTGACATACTCTCCTACAGGGGAAAACCAAAATAGGATGTTATTAATGTTCACTCAGAAATATTATTAGCGTAACATTAAAGCATAATATTACTTGAATAATACTTTGTAGACAATTATAGCCTGTGTGAAAATAAAGCTACTAACCATGCTGGCTTTGCCTAAGCTTCCATCAGTGTCAAATGCAGCAAAGATGTTAAATAGATTTGCCTAAAAGATGAATGAATTGAAATTGCAGGAGCTTCTGCATTTAGAGAATCGGTACTTCTATTGACTATAAGACTTTATTCAAAGTCAAACTTTTGCACCCCCCCCAAAAAAAAACAGTCTAATGAAAGCATGCCTTTTCATAATGTGAAGCATTATTAGTAATATTGCTGCTTTGATTTTTATTAATATACTACGTAATGTATTACAGAATTGGTTTTGGGGTAGGAACTATCATTGGTCTAGAGGCAAGTGGCTGGATAAATTAAAGGAGACAAAATTCATCAACCATGATGGGTTCAGCCTTTTATAATGAAAAATTATCAAGCCTTCTGGAAAATAAATAATTTCAACTTTGTTTTTCTTCCCCAAAAGCAACTACTGCTGCTTGAGGGCCCTGTCAGTAGGAAACAAGGGTTCTGCTAAGTGGACACTGCAGAAGAATAATCATTTGTGGAATATTATCCTGTTTTTGACTTCTGACTCTGTTTGTAGTTGTTAGTTATTAAGTCGTGTTTTACTCTCTGTGACTCTATGGACTTAGGTCACTAGGCTCCTCTGTCCATTGGATTCTCTAAGCAAGAATACTGGAATGGGTGCCATTTCCTTCTCCAAGGGATCTTCCTGACCCAAGGATTGAATCTGCATCTCCTGCATTGGTAAGCAGATTCTTTACCACTGAGCTAGCAGAAAAGCCTAACTCTCTGTTAATATATCAAAAAAAAAAAAAAAAATAACAAAAAAAACAGCTATAGCGTACTTGATGTTATGTGATTCAGTCAGGACTTAACAACTTCTGACCTGTTGTTAGAACTTGCTTTTTTTTTTTTTATTCCAGCAAGAGTAAGTTCTCAGAAATTTCTGAATTCTTAAATATACCATGCCTGTTCATACTCAGTTCAGTTCAGTCGCTCAACCATGTCTGACTCTTTGTGACCCCATGGACTGCAGCATGCCAGGCTTCCCTGTCCATCACCAACTCCTGGAGTTTACTCAAACTCATGCCCATTGAGTCAGTGATGCCACCCAACCATCTCATCCTCTGTCATCCCCTTCTCCTCCCACCTTCAATCTTTCCCAGCATCAGGGTCTTTTCCAGTGAGTCAGCTCTTCATTTCAAGTGGCCAAAGTATTAGAGTTTCAGCTTCTGCATCAGTCCTTCCAGTGAATATTCAGGACTGATTTCCTTTAGGATGTTCATACTTAACGTTTTGTATATACTTATACTTTACTGAGACAGTAGAGACGTAACAGTGGATATTGATACAGAGTCCATGTAAGGCAGATCTTGTATCACTATAAAGTAATATTTTTATGACAGAAAGACAAAATGAGTTTCTCTTCAACATGGTCAAATCATGTCATGTAAGATTATCATTCATAGAATATATGATTAATATCCTGATAGTAAAACAGTTGAAATAGAAGTTAATCTTACTAAAGTGTTGATGTGGCAATATGCATCTAAATTTCCACACTTAACCATTTACATTTAGTTGATAAACAAGACTGCTTTCTGTATATTTCTTTTTATTTATTTATTTATTAATATTTTTATTCAGAAATTGATCTTAGAATGTAGATCAGGTCATTATAACTGAATCATGATCAGCAAAAGCTTCCAAAGGGAAGTACTTATAAGTTAATATGTGAAATATGAAAAATCACCCAACTTTGGAAAGAATACCTGGGATGAAAATCCTGTGGGTGATCAAACCCATGGCATATGTGGTCATGAATTTTACGTGTCAGTTTGACCAGGACATTGTTCACAGATATTTGACCAAATACAAGTCTATAGATGTCTCTAAGAAAATATTTTTTCAGATGAGGTTAACATTTAAATTAGTAGACTAAGTAAAGGGCTTCCCTGGTGGTTCAGATGATGAAGAATCTGCTTGCGATGCAAGAAACTGGGGTTCAATCTCTGCATCAGGAAGATCCCCTAGAGAAGGGAATGGTCAGCCACTCCAGTATTCTTGCCTGGAGAATCCCATGGACAGACGAGCCTGACTGGCTAGAGTCCATAGGGCTCCAAAGAATCAGACAGGACTGAGTGAGTAGCACTTTCACTTTTTCACTTTAAGTAAAGCATATTACCCTCCATAATGTAGATGGGCTTCATTCAATCAGTTGAGGGCCTTAAAAGTAAAAGACTGAGGTTCCCAAAGAACAGGGAACTCTGCCTTTAGACTGCCTTTGACTTCTTCTTTATTTTTTTTTAATTTAAAAAATTGAAGTTGATTTACCATGTTGTGTTAATTGCAGGTATACACCAAGTGATTCAGTTATGCATATAAAATAATGTGTATCTATTAATCCTATAAACTTTTAATTTATCCCTCCCCCATTTCCCCTTTAGGAACTATAAGTTTTTCTGTCTATGAATATATTTCTGTTTTTCAATAAATTCACTTGTATCATTTTTTTAAGATTGCACATATAACTGATAACATATATTTGTTTTTCTCTGTCTGATTTACTTCATGTAGTATCGCATCTCTAGGTCCAGCCAAGCTGCTACAAATCGTATTATTTCATTCTTTTCAATGGATGAAAATGTTCCATTAAAATACTAATGGATATATGTGTGTGTGTGTGTGTGTGTGTGTGTGTGTGTATTTTATAGACATATATACACACTTGCCACATTTCTTTTACCTTTCATCTATTGATGCACACCAGGTTTGCTTGCATTAGACAGCCTTTGCACTCAAACTTCAACACCAACTTTTCCCTAGGCTTCTAGCCAGCTGACCTGCTCTGTGTGTGTGGGCCTTGTGAGATCCCATGAAGGCATTGCAAGTACCAGTTCTCTCTCTCTCCTTCTCCATACATACACAAACTTACATACAATTTATTGGTTTTGTTTCTTTCTAGAGCCCTGACCAACACAGTATGCTCTCTTCATTCAAACTACTCACAATCTATCAGAAATATAAACATAAATGTGCATATACACACAAACGCTTTGTGTCTTTTCCTCCCTCTCCCTCTTCCAATATCAGAGATATTAGTGGCATGGATGCTCATGTATTATAAAATATAGTCATGAAGACCATGACATCCTTTCTGATGCAGACTAAGGCACATACTCATAACTGCAGTACATATGCTCTCCCTGCCTTCTCTCTCCCAACTCCTTGGGCAAAACTTAGTTGTAAGAAAGATTATCACAGACTGTATTATGCAAAGGGTGTATTTGTATGATAGATCGACTTGATGTGTCCCAAATTCCTGCAGAAAATCCTAAAAGATGATGCTGTGAAAGTGCTGCACTCTATATGACAGCAAATTTGGAAAACTCAGCAGTGGTCACAGGACTGGAAAAAGTCAGTATTCATTCCAATCCCAAAGGAAGGCAAGGCCAAAGAATGTTACAACTACAGCACAATTGCACTCATCTTGCATGCTAGCAAGTAATGCTCAAAATTCTCGAAGTGAGGATTCAACAGTACAGGAACTAAGGACTTCCAGATGCTCAAGCTGGTTTTAGAAAAGGCAGAGGAACCAGAGATCAAAAGTCCAACACTCACTGGATGGCAGAAACAGCACGAGAGCTCCAGAAAAACATCTATGTCTGCTTTATTCACTATACCAAAGCCTTTGACTGCATGGGTTCAAAGAAAATGTAGAAATTTCTTAAAAAGATGGGAAACCCAGACCACCTTACCTCTTGAGAAATATGTATGCAGGTCAAGAAGCAACAGTTAGAACCAGATAAGGAAAAAGGATTCCAAGTATGATTTCAAATTGGGAAAAGAGTACATCAAGGGTATATATTTAACTTATATGCAGAGTACATCATGAGAAATGTTGGACTGGATGAAGCACAAGCTGGAATCAAGATTGCCGGAGAAATATCAGTAACCTCAGATATGCAGATGACACCACTTTTATGGCAAAAAGAGAAGAGCTAAAGAGCCTCTTGATGAAAGTGAGAGGAGAGTGAAAAAGCTGGCTTAAAACTCAACATTCAAAACACTAAGATCATGGCGTCTGGTCTCATCACTTCATGGCAAATAGATGGGGAAACAATGGAAACACTGAGACTTTGTCTTTTGGGGCCCCAAAATCACTGCAGATGGTGACTGTAGCCATGAAATTAAAAGATGCTTGCTCTTTGATAGAAAGGCTGTAACAACCTAAACAGCATATTAAAAAGCAGAGACATTTCTTTGCCAACAAAGGTCCGTCTTGTCAAAGCACAGTGCAGCACAGTATATACCTTAAATGTTCCTTTTTAAAAACTGTACCCCACTGATGCAAAAATCATTGCAAGTGGTGTGAGGGAGGTTCTGACATTCAAGAATATTCACATATTAGGATCTAGTTGTAGAGTCAGGTGTATATAGAACTAGCTGCAAGATTGTGACATAATAATAGATATTACTGTAAAGAAAAGACAGCAATCCTGAAGAAAACCTGGATTCACAACCATATTCTACCAATCAAGTGATTTTCATTTTAACAAAAATTATATTCTTTTTCATGGAGTTTGGAAACTCTCTGCTCCTGAAGCAAAAGATGACTGGGGATACGCTTGGGTACCTTTCAGCTCCCGGATTCTATTTCCCACCTTTATTTTTCTAAGGAGAAATAAAAGATTCCTAACAAAGAAGAAGCAGCCTTCCTCTAACCTCTGTCCCCAAAGTCTGGAAGATTGAGAAAAAACAGTGGTTATGCTGAATGATCTGACAGAATAAGAGGAAATTTTGCAACATGACAAGTTGGCAGTGAATCGGTAGGGGATGAGATTATTTTCTAATAATCTCATATAACAGTATAACAGACTGTCAGGTTTCATACTTCATAGTCTTTGTCCTGAGAGATTTGTCTCTGTCTTAGGTCAAGTGCATGGAAATGATTTGAATCCTTCCTCTTCTAAGATTTTGGCTTGTTAGTATTCCAGATACTTTAACTTTTCTTTATAAGTGATATCTGCCTATTGATAACTTTTAACTCTATAATATTAAAGTATGATATACTTTTAACTCTAGAATATTCAATTATGGTGAACTAATGCATCAGAGGAAGCATAGGATTAGATATTCACTTACCTTTTATTTTAGTTGGTTTATTGTGACTTGAACTAGTCACATCTTCCCAGATATGGAACTTGAAGCAGAAATCAAGAAATGAAAAGCTATTCTAAATTATTCAGATTAGTACACCTGTGCACTTTTTTTTTTTTTGCTGTATTGTCCAAAACAGATATTGTAAGGTCTATACTAAGAAAAAAGTGGAATCATATAATATTATATTTGCAAAGCATGTTGATATGTGATGTGATAAGAAATTGTAAATTTGCTATTGATAATTGTTATTCTGTCAGCTTACATAAATTTGACTCACTATTACCCTATAGTGAAGAAAGAAAAACAGAGTAGTACTTTCAGGATCCTAGTACATACATAATTTAGCAGTACTCTGGGAAATACTCTCAGGGTTTCCAGGATAAGTCCTTTCTGTTTTCGAATCAGTACATTACATTACCCCAGGGAAATTTGCTTTAGGATGCAAACTTTAAAGTTTCATGACCTCACTATGTGTGGTCAACCCAGTACAAAACAACTGGTATAGATTCAAAAAAATACAAAAATAAATTGGTGAAAACAAACATTTACTTTTAAGCTATGACACTGTAATGTAAGCCCTGAAAGTTGGCTTTTTTTTTTTTTTTTTTTGGTAATACAAGTGTCAAGTCATCTAGTTCAAATATGGCTCTCTTAATAGACACATAGCCAGCCACAGGACTAGATAAAAAGTCGGGCACACCACCACTCACCACCCCACACCCCAAGCCCCTGTCCCCAGGGCTCCCTCTTTTGGTTTAGAGATCTGGGTTGATTTCTGTACGTGACCATTCAGGCTACTTGGTTTGTTCTCTTCCTGCTTTTTGAATCCCCCCTACCCTTGACCCCAGCAAGAGCAGAACCTAAGACTCATTCTCTCCCTGCCCTCTCTCTCCAACACCTCACTGTGTGGCCCTGGTTTCCATCGCTCTACAGGGCCTGTGACTATCAGACTTTTTGCTTGTTTGTGTTTTTTTCCAAAGTTCCCTGACGGCTGTTACTGAGGGTATTTTACGGTCATAAGAACCCCACGGGCCAGTCCAGCCCCAACACTGGTTACTGGTTATCTGTAGGCTGAGACCGATAGAAAAGAGTCACCTAGTTTTAAGAAGAGGGACAAATGTGTGAATTTGGAGACAAGGATAAAATGGGGATATGGGTGACGTGGTGGAAGAAGTCATCTTCTTGCTCCTATTCTTTCTGTTCCTGATTTTCCTGCCTCTTTTTCCTCTATCTCTACTTCCGACTGCTTTGACTTCTTCAGCTGAGAGCAGTTTAACAATGCAACTCTTATTTTAACCCAAGAAGAAAAGTACATTCCTTTCCCTTAAAATTTCCAGAAATAAAAATGTATTGGTATACTTACTATGAAAAAGTAAAGAAAAGAATAATGGTGCAGTGAATAATTGTTGGAATAAAATAGGCAAATTTTCAATCTTGACTAAATCACTTAATAACCCAGGCAAGTGACTTAACCTCTTTGGGTATCACTTTTTTATCTGCAAATTAGGGATAATACAGTCTTCTTCATAAGTTTGTGATGAATTTAAAGGATGATAGCATATTTTGTTATGAATGAAGAAGTAGACAATAATATGAACTATGCAATTTTATATAAAAATCATTTTGACTTTCATTGCTTCACAGTACTTCAAAATCAGCTTTTCATATTACAAGATGATGTGAAAATATTTTAAATATTTAGAAAGAAATTGTTTTCTATATTGATTTTTTACATAAATGCACTTAGAATATAAAGTGTTACATTATAATGGGGTACTCTAATTAGTCCATGATTATTTAGAATGTAAAACATAACAGAGTAACCAAATAATTAAGTTACTTAATCATCAAAGGTAAACTAAACTCATGAAGTCTAAGTAACATAGGCCCAAATTGAGATTTACATAAACAAAGCTGAGGGTTCAATGATTAAAGGATTACCAGATGTTCTTGTAAGATATTTAGTATTCTGCCACATTTAATGACTATAAAACCAGTAAATAATGCTACATCTTGTTAGCTGAGTGGTATTTTAGTTGATTATCAAATTAAGTGTTTTTATTTTAATGAGTTGCATGGGAAGGGTATGTGTACCATGGGATCAATTATTATTGTATAATAGCTATTAATTACTTCCAATTGCTATTTCTGAGAAGACTAAGGATTGGAAACTGACTCCTGTCTTAGCTAGTCAATGTTAAAATTTTCATGTTTAAAATGAATATTTGAATTAATGTCCATTAATCTGGACTTCCTTTAAATAGTATTTAAAACCAGAAACACTGCCAATGTCTACTAGAGAGAAATGAACTATTAACCCAATAGAATTTTAATATTTCTAAAATTTTTTTTGAATATTCTCTGGCAACCTTAATTATCAAAAATATAGAACTCATCTGGGCATTGGCAACTTGTATCTAAATTTGAGGACAAAGGAGTCTTAAGAACGACCTTTCCCAAATAGTACAACCAAGAATTGAGCAGGATGTTTTCCCTGAGGTTTAGGATGAGACGGTTGGATAGCGTCACCAATTCAATGGAAACGAACTTGGGCAAACCCAGGAGATGGTGAAGGACAAGGAAGCCTGGCGTGCTGCCGTCCGTGGGGTCGCAGAGTCGGACCCGACTTGGCAACTGAACGGCAGCAACGGCCAAAGGGCAGTGGTGCTGCCGTTTTGGGGGTCAGTGCTCACAGAGAGCGCAGTTCCCACCGCCTGCCCCAGTTAGCAGAGACTGTGCCTGCAAGAAAAGGGGAGCGACGCCAACCAAGAGCCATGCCCGAGCAGCAGGAGGCGTTCACACGCGCTCTTTTTCGGTTCCCAGAGGCAGAGCTGAGCCTGAAAGTGAGGTCCCGAGGAAGGTGTAAGTGGAAGCGATCAGAGGCACTGGTGCCTTCTTCTTAAACTTTCTCTCTTTTTTCCATTTCTGCTAAGACTTGGTTCAGGATACCTCGAAGAAGCTAAACGAATCGACTACTATGCATTTAGAAAACATTTAAAATGAAACACAGAGAGAAAACAAAGAAATGGAACCGAATGGAACAGTAGCAGAGTGAGCTGGGGAACAATAGGAGTCTTGCATGTGTAGAATTGGAGATTCCTGAGATCAGGAGTAGGGTGGAGGGGAAGAATTTAAAATATTTAAGTTTTTAAAATAACAGCTGAACATTTCCAGGTTTGATGAAAAATATAAACTTGCATACCTCAGTCTGTTTGAACAGCGATAACAAAATAACAGACTGGGAAGTTAAACGGTTCTGGAGACTGAATGCCAAAAATGAGAGGGCTGAATAGCCAGGGGAGGGCCCTCTTCTTGGTCTCAGACTTCTCGTGGCGTCCTCATGGGGTGGAAGGGGCAGAAAAGCTTTGGGTCTCTCATAAGATCACTAATCCCTCGCATGAGAACTCTGTTTCTGTGACCTAAGCACCTTCACAGACCTCACCCCCTAACAGTGTCACATTAGGCATTTAGATTCCAACCCTTGAATTCTGGGAGCGCTGACATTCAGATCAAAGCACTACATAACCCATAAGAATGGCAAACTCTAAGAAGGAGAAGCTTAAGTAATATAAAATTGTTGAAAACAGTTTTAAAAAAAGAGAGAGCAGATTCAATATTATGATGGTCATATGCTGTTACTCACTCTAATGCACTGCATCTTTCCAAATATCTTTAATTCACTCAACGACATGTTTTTCCATTTTAACCATAATCTAAATGAGTTATAGTATATTCATTTGAATTGCTACATGGTATTCTATTTTAAGAATATACCAGTTCCATTCTCCTGTTGTTTATATGTTTATATGTTCAATGTTTATATGTTCAAAAGTTTATAATTAACCCATTATTTCCAATGCATCTATCATCACTTTTTAAGCTACTTTCTTGTGCATGCATTTGTTTCATGCTAGAAACAGAATCTTATACAAGTCACAAATTATTCACATTAAAAAAAATATTTATTTGTTTGTTTTTATTGACTGTGCTGGCTCTGTGTTGCCTTTCTGGATCTTATTAATAGTTGCTGTGCATGGGCTTTCTCTAGCTGTGGGAAGTGGGGAACACTCTTTGTCGAGATGCATTGCAGAGCTCAGGCACTACAGGTCGAGTTCAGAAGTTGTGGTGCGTGGACTTGGACTTAGGTGCTTCAAGGCACCTGGGATTTTTTTTCCCCAGACCTGGACTGGAACCTGTGTCCTCTGTATCGGCAGGCATTGGACCACCAGGGAAACCCTCAACTTCTTAATTTTACTAAATATTTACTTTTGACGTGTTTATAACCTTTTTATAGCATTTTGAATCACTGCTTCTTCAATTGATACTAAAATTGGTATTGGAATTCTCAGTGTCTGCCAGTGTATTAAATATGAAACACTGTCTCATTGTTTGCATTTACCTTTTGCAAATTTCTATGCAAATAGATATATTCTTACATGTTGGCCATTCCTTTTTAAGTTGACCCTTTATATTATTTCCCCATACTTTTAATTAATTGTTTATTTTGTTCTTAATGATTTGTAAGATGTTTGATTTTATGAATATTAATCTTTGATGAGTCACATGCAGAGTATCTACTCTCAGTTTTCAGTTTAGTCTTTAATTTTGCTCATAGGGTTTAAATTCCAAAAAAGTTCATTTTAAAGAAGTTATATTCTACTCTATTACATTATACATTTTGTACCAGAGTAATAAAATATTTTATTTTTATTTTATTTAAATAATAAAATATTTTCTTATTGCCACAGTTGTAAATATATGATCATATATCTTTCCTTAGTGTTTAAAGTACTTTTTGCATGTAAAATTTTCTACTGAACATGTGGATGGTGTTATGAGGTTAAGTTTATGTTTTTTCGTATTGATAAGCAAGTTTTCTCACACTATTGTTTGAATAGTTCACATTTTCTTACCTGCTTGTAAGTTCGCATTTATCTCATAAGTGGAGGTGGTTCCTGGGATCTCTACTCTGTACCATGTGTCAATTTGTATGCCTCTTAACTACTCAAACTTGAAATATTGCAATTTGCTCTACTGAGTCCACACTGTTTCCTGCCTGCTTCAAAATAAATTTATTTGTTCAAGACCTGTTGCTTTCACGTATAAAATTAGAATTTACTTATTATGTTCTTTTAAAAAAAATATTGGATTTGTATGGAATTTGTATGGAATTCATACATACATACATACATACATACATACATACATATTGGATTTGTATGGAATTCATAGCAAAATTTGTTTAAAACAGTCTCTGCATTAAGTATTTCTATAGCAGAATATGATGTTTGTCGATGAACTTGAACGTTATTTTATACATCATTAAATTTTAATAATTTTTTCTGTAAAATGTGTTGGTAATATATTTTTTATTTATCCTTAGTCATTTTTATAGGCTTTCATTGTAAATAATTTTTACAGTTCTATTTCCTAATTTTTTAGCTAGTATATAAGAATGTATTTGTGGGGTTTTTTTGTATTTAGCAATTTATATAACATTGTGCCAAGCTCCCTTCTTGCAATAGATTAATAATCACTTATGGTAATTCTGAGATTCCGAAAGCTTTGAAACTGGAAAAAATTTAAATAAGTTTGGCACCCAATCTTATTTCAAGGCCAAATCTGATGCGAACTGATATGAAGCTATTTCAGCATTTGTCTTAATTAATGTAAATATTCACCAGTCTCAATGAAAAAATATTAATATATTTGATTAAGGGATGCTGCTAACAATTTGAGAATGTTATATAATATATGGCTTTGCACCTTTTTATCTGTTTAAAATTCAAAACTTTTTAATTCTGAAGAATATGGATCTAAGTGTTTCAGTAAAGGGATTGCAAAATGAAATGGATTAGCTTCTTCTTACAACTATTAGAATTTGTAGGTAACATATCACTGATTATAAGTTACACTGTTGTTATTTCTCTCCAAATGCTATTTCTTTTGCTTCTTTTCCTCGTTTTACTGTACTGCCTGTGCTCTAAATATTAGCTATACCAGAAAGTAGTGTTCAGTTCAGTTCAGTTTAGTCGCTCAGTCGTGTCCGACTCTTTGCGACCCCATGAATTACAGCACTCCAGGCCTCCCTATCCATCACCAACTCTCGGAGTTTACTCAGACTCATGTCCATCAAGTCGGTGATGCCATCCAGCCATCTCATCCTCTGTCGTCCCCTTCTCCTCCTGCCCCCAATCCCTCCCAGCATCAGGGTCTTTTCCAATGAGTCAGCTCTTCCCATGAGGTGGCCAAGTATTGGAGTTTCAGCTTCAGCATCAGTCCTTCCAGTGAACACCCAGGACTTATCTCCTTTAGGATGGACTGGTTGGATCTCCTTGTAGGCCAAGGGACTCTCAAGAGTCTTCTCCAGCACCACAGTTCAAAAGCATCAATTCTTTAGCACTCAGCTTTCCTCACAGTCCAACTCTCACATTCATACATGACCACTGGAAAAAACCATAGCCTTGACCAGATGGACCTTTGTTGGCAAAGTAATGTCTCTGCTTTTTAACATGCTATCTAGGTTGGTCATAACTTTCCTTCCAAGGAGTAAGTGTCTTTTAATTTCATGGCTGCAATCACCATCTGCAGTGATGTTGAAGCCCCCAAAAATAAAGTCTGACACTGTTCCCACTGTCTCCCCATCTATTTTCCATGAAGTGATGGGACCAGATGCCATAATCTTAGTTTTCTAAATGTTGAACTTTAAGCCAACTTTTTCACTCTCCTCTTTCACTTTCATCAAGAGGCTTTTTAGTTCCTCTTTACTTTCTTCCATAAGGGTGGTGTCATCTGAGGTTATTGATATTTCTCCTGGCAATCTTGATTCCAGCTTGTGCTTCCTCCAGCCCAGTGTTTCTCATGATGTACTCTGCATATAAGTTAAATAAGCAGGATAACAATATACAGCCTTTACATACTCGTTTCCCTATTTGGAACCAGTCTGTTGTTCCATGTCCAGTTCTAACCATTGCTTCCTGACCTGCATACAGGTTTCTCAAGAGGCAGGACAGGTGGTCTGGTATTCCCATCTCTTTCAGAATTTTCCACAGTTTATTGTGATCCACACAGTCGAAGGCTTTGGTGTAATCAATAAAACAGAAATAGATATTTTTCTGGAACTCTCTTGCTTTTTTGATGATCCAACAGATGTTGGCAATTTGATCTCTGGTTCCTCTGCCTTTTCTAAAACCTTCTTGACTATCTGGAAGTCCATGGTTCACATATAGCTTGGAGAATTTTGAGCATTACTTTACTAGTGTGTGAGATGAGTGCAATAGTG
>CM035273.1:6494653-6508923 GCA_020226075.1 Hydropotes inermis
CTTTTGTTTATTTTTGCTTTTGTTTCTAATATTCTGGGATGTGGGTCATAGAGGATCCTGCTGTGATTTATATTGGAGAGTGTTTTGTCTATGTTCTCCTCAATACTTAGGAGTATATCTACCTAAAAAAACAAAAGACTTATACATAGAAAACTATAAATCACTGATGAAAGAAATCAAAGAGGACACAAACAGATGGAGAAATATACTATGTTCAGGGATTGGAAGAATCAATATTTGCAAAATGGCTATACTACCCAAAGCAATCTATAGATTTAATGCAATCCCTATCAAGCTACCAAAGGTATTTTTCACAGAACTAGAACAAATAATTTCACAATTTGTATGGAAATACAAAAAACCTCGAATAGCCAAAGTAATCTTGAGAAAGAAGAATGGAACTGGAGGAATCAACCTGCCTGACTTCAGACTATAGTACAAAGCCACAGTCATCAAGACAGTATGGTATTGGCACAAAGACGGAAATATAGATCAATGGAACAGAATATAAAGCCCAGAGATAAATCCACGAACCTATGGTCACCTTATGTTCGACAAAGGAAGCAAGGATATACAATGGAAAAAAGACAAGCTCTTTAACAAGTGGTGCTGGGAAAACTGGTCAACCACTTGTAAAATAATGAAACTAGAACACTTTCTAACACCATACACAAAAATAAACTCAAAATGGATTAAAGATCTAAATGTAAGACCAGAAACCATAAAACTCCTAGAGGAGAACACAGGCAAGACACTCTCTGACATAAATCACAGCAGGATCCTCTATGACCCACATCCCAGAATATTAGAATCAGAAGATTTTATAACTATTATGACAATAAGTTTGCAGGAAAATCTCTGCAGCCCCATTTGGAAAAAAACAAACAAACAATATTTAAGTGCTAGAAAAGGTAGGTGACTGGCTCAATGAAGATAATTTGGTATATAAATTTGCAGCAATTATGATTCAAATTTGCTGAGATTTCTATCAAGTTAGCTGTTTGACAATATCATGACCTTTCTTTTATAAAATTCTGGAGAGGCACTAGTCTGTACTTTCCAGGAAACAATTATTAAGCCACATATGGCACATTATCCTGCAATTTTAATGCAGTCCATTTATTGGTTTCCAACAAGGTGGTTGTGTAGACATTTTGTAACAGAAAGACTTTAAACATAATCTCCACTGCAAATATCATCTTATAAGAAGACAGTGATGCACTGAGATTTTGTACTTTAGTCATATTCATTTCCTGGTTTCTTATTAGATATAGGAAAGAAATTTAATCCTTAAAGAATCGGCATTTCACAATTTTAAATCAAATCATTAGATTCTTCTATTACTATGACCCAATAAAACCATGAACTAACATAGTGACTGTGAGTTTCATTAGGTCATAAAATTAAAGTTTAAAATTTTTGTTGCTGTTGTTCAGTTACTAAGCCGTGTCTGACGTTGTGCAACCCCGTGGACTGCAGCACACCAGGCCTCCCTCTCCATCACCAACTCCTGGAGCTTGCTCAAACTCATGTCCATTGAGTTGGTGATGCCATTCAACCATTTCACCCTCTGTCATCCCTTCTCCTCCTGTCTTCAATCTTTCCCAGCATCAGTATCTTTTCCAATGAGTCAGTTCTTTGCATCAGGTGGCCAAAGTATTGGAGCTTCAGCTTCAGCATCAGTCCTTCCAATGAATATTCAGGACTGATTTCCTTTAGGATGGACTGGCTGGATCTCCTTGCAGTCCAAGGGGTTTTTAGAAGTCTTCTCCAACACCACAGTTCAAAAGCATCAGTTATTCAGTGCTCAGCCTTCTTTATGGTCCAGCTCTCACATTCATATGAGACTACTGGAAAAACCATAACTTTGACTAGACAGACCTTTGTCGGCAAAGTAATGTCTGCTTTTTGCTATGCTGTCTAGGTTTGTTATAGCTTTTCTTCCAAGGAGAAATAACATTGTTAATCTGAAAACCCCACAATGTCCCCGACTCTAATTTTATACTTCTTTTCAATGGCTATATGACTATCACTTGTCCTTTCTATCAAACAGAATCCTTTAATATCAATCACGTATCTCTAATATAAAACCCAAACACCTTAGCATGAAAACAAAGGCAGCCTTTATTTCTAATCAGTCTAATTTTTCTGCTGCCCCAAGTACAAGTTCCAGAGCCTGTGGCCAGAGCAGCTTAATGTTTGATGCTCTACGCTTGTTTCAAATGCTTACTAATTTTATCTTGGAATTTGCTTTTGTAGGTAGAGTTCAGTGGAATAACGAACCATGTGACAGGGCCTGGAAGGTAGGCTTGCACACAGTCCACCCTCTCCACCACCTTCAGAAGAGATTCTCAGCCTCCCCTTGCACACACCCACATACTGACCTCTGTTACTCTCAGCTGGGAGTGATACCTGGGTTCAGTAGTGGAACCAGGCTTGCATTTCACTCTCTCTGGCTTTGGCCCCAGCTTTGTCTTGAATATGAGCACCAGGAGCGTAGAGAAGGGTAGGGATCCACACACTCCTGATGGCACTCAGGGCAGACGTGACTGTCCCATCTGCGCAAACCTCACTCAGGTATGTTCCCAGTTGACTTGGCAGATAGATGAGTTGATGGGAGTCTTGCACCCACCCTGATCCAGGCACCCCTGATCAGACCTTGCAGCATATTCCAGAATGCCATCTTTAATCTCTTGGAAGGACGGGGTAGCAGACCCTGCCTAAACGGAAGGCTCTGGTCTCCTTTCCCACACATTCCCAGCAGCATTTCTGCTCTGCGCCAGGCTATGCAAATTACATAACTGGCTCTATTCCTTTCCTATTTTCTTTTGTTGTTTTTACATTTCTATTGGAGTATAGTTGCTTCACAGGGCTGTGTGCATTTCTGCTGTGTAGCAAAGTGAATCGGTTACGTGTGTACATATATGTCCTTCCCATTCATGTCAGCATAGAGCTTTGAGCAGAGTTCCCTGGGTTCTAGCTATCTATTAGTTACCTATTTTATTTATCAGTTCAGTTCAGTTCAGTCGCTCAGTCGTGTCTGACTCTTTGCAACCCCATGAATTGCAGCACGCCAGGTGGTGTATATATGTCAATCCCAACCCCCTAATTCATCCCCCCTCCCCCGTCCCCCTTGGTATCAGTAACTTTATTCTGTACATCTGTGATTCTATGCCTGACTAGTTCTTATCCTCTTCCTACCTCCAGCTATACTGAAGTATTTGGATTTTTCAAATATACTGCCTTTGTGCATTGGCGGTATTCTACCTGTAATAGTTATACTCTACCGGAATACCTTGAAAATGCTTATTTATTCAAATATACTGCCTTTGTGCATTGGCGGTATTCTACCTGTAATAGTTATACTCTACCGGAATAACTTGAAAATGCTTATTTATTCTTAACATAGTGCAATCCTAGATTTCTCTCTGTAAGTCTACACCCCAACCCGTACTCCCTAAAATAGATTTAGACAGTCTTTCCATGTTGCCCAGTATGGTTAATGGACACTGCTCTCTGGCATTTAGTGTATTTATTTGTAAATGGGCATCACCCTCTTTATTTGAAGGGTAGTGGTGTTTTTCAGCTGCTAAGTTGTGCCCAACTTTTCTGTGACTCCATGGACTGTAGCCCACCAGGGTCCTCTGTTCCTGGGATTTCCCAGACAAAAATACTGGATTGAGTTGCTAATTTCCTTCTCTAGAGAATTTTTCTGACCCAGGGATTGAAGCCAAGCCTCCTGAATTGGCAGGCAGATTCTTTACCACTGAGCCACCTGGGAAGCCCCATTTGAAATGTAAGACTTCTTTTTCTGTAATTCTAGGATCTAGCATATGCCAGTCAGATAATAAACATTCATTAAAAACCAACATTTATCCTCAATTACAATACTATATATCATGTATGATATCTCAGAATTATATTGAATAACTGTTTCATAGTGTATGGCTCTCAGCAAAATTTTTGAGTAGCTATTAAATCTATTTAATTTGAAATACAATTCCTTGAGGGTGGTATTTTTCCATTTTCATTTAAGGGGCATTTCATTAACATACATACACAAATAAAAACGCTGGGAGTGCTAAATACTTGACCCTGCTGAGGGTAAATAGGGAAAAATAGTCAATTTATATTTGTTTTTATTCACTGTATTTCAAAGTTAGCCACATTAGTTTAAACAATGGCTAACTTTGAATTAAGCATATAAATTTAGGCCAGTGGCTTACATAATATTGAGCAGAGTTGTGAAATGAGTTTGAATTCATTTGCCATATTTGGTATTGGCTCTATTCCAAATGAACTACTTTCTCTCTAATGGTTACACATATAAGCATCAGCATTATTTTAAATTTATGACTAATACATAACTTGACTTCATGCTTTTTAGACATACAAGTTCCAAACTTATTTGAGGAATAAGTTATTTGAGGAAGTTATTTGAGGAAGATAATCACAGTTTTGCATCCCTCTGTGTTTGCACCCCTAAGATTAGATATATGGATTATATCATACATAGTTGTCTTGGTTTTAACACATGCATTTTAAAAGAAACATATCTATTACTTCCCAAGTGGAAAACCTGTATTGCTTCCTGGAAATCAGAGGTAAGAGGAAACAGCATTTCAAGGCATTGTTGGCACTAGTGGTAAAGAATCCACCTGCCAGTGCAGAAGACACAAGAGACGCAGGTTCCATCCCTCGTTGGGAAGTTAATCTGGAGAAAAGAGTGGCAACCTACCCCAGTATTCTTGCCTGGAAAATCCCATGGATGGAGGAGCCTGGAAGGCTACAGTGCGTGGGTTGCAAAGAGGGAAACAGAACTGAATGACTGAGCACACATACTTAAGAATTTAATACAATTAAAAATAAACAATGAAATGCAAGTAAGACTAAAAGTAATTGATTGTTTTCAAAAGTAAAAAAAAAAAAAAAAACATCTCTGAGGAAGGAATTCCTGAAGGAGAGGAACTTTTCATTATCAGTCAGTACTAGAAATAATCAGCTCAACCTTGTGTAGCTTAAAATAGTGATATTGTTCTGTATCAATTAATCCACCAGTATTCTTGGAGCAACAGCTGGGTGCCATACCCTGTTTTAGCCATCAGTAAGATGGTTCTGCTTCTTAGTTTTGAGGCTCACCCATTTGCAGAATTCCATGTCATTTGTGTATGTGGCTTGTATGGCAGAGACAATGTCCTGAGTTTTCTGCTTTGCTTGCTGTGCCTAAGACAAGCCAAGTTTATTCTCCAGCTTCCCACATGGTGAGGTTTGACCTGTTTCCCTGAATTTGGGTAAACAGAACGTGGCCAAAATAATATAGACTGATTTAGTCTTATCTCACTTTTTTAGAAACATCTTTATTGTCCCTTAAGATCTCTCTCCAAAAATTTTAGAAACCAAGTGTTCTAGAAACAGTAGCTGAAACTGTAGGAAATTTGCCCTCCTGGTAGCACAAGCAAGACATAAATCTTTGTTATAATAAGCCAATGAGACTTGATAGTTTATTTATTACTGCAGCTATCCTGGGCTATCCTAGGGTAGGCGGAAAGGCAAATGATATTGCAAAGTTTTCTCTGATAAGGGTGTGTGTGTGTGTGTGTGTGTGTGTGCACTCAGTCATGTCTGATTTTTGAAATTCCATGGACTGTAATCCACAAGGCTCCTTTGTGCATGGGATTCTCCAGGCAGGAATATTGGAGTGGGTTGCCATTTCCTCTCCCTGGGGATCTTCCTCATGCAAGGATCAAACCCTCTGTTCCTACAACTGCAGGCAGAGTCTTTATCATTGAGTCACCTGGGAAGCAGATTCTGGCAATTAATCCACAACCAAGACGGCATAAGTAAATGTTTTTCAACAAAGTTTTCTTTTAAGAAAGCATCTGAAATGACTGCCAGAATATATTTTTTTGGATACCAAACTATTGTGGGAAAATGTTTCTTACTTACTAAAAATTTCCATAGGATTTAGAAAACGCATATGGAGATCTTTAGTCATGTTTTTAAGTGTATATTCATACTATCTGGAAAACATTCAGATGAATCAATAATGAGTCTTTCAGTCAATAAGATTTGACTTTTTGGTAACTGAATAAATGACTGAGATTAGATAATATATTCATTGGATTCGGGGTTTGTTACGATTTTAGTAATGACAAAATAATGGTGATAACTTCAGTTTACTAAACCACATGCTTCTAAGTGCTTTACGAGATATCCACTTATTTGATGCTCACAGTAACTTTACAGTGAAGGTATTATGATTTATCTCACTACACAATGGAGATTATTGACTCTTATTATGTGGATAGTAAGTCAAGGAGCCTGATTCCAGAACTGCACTCCTGACATACTTGTTCTTCACATCCACTGGGAGTTGAATCTCTTTCTGTAGACTGTGCACAGTCGCTGGGTTTCTGCACTCACCTTCATTAAAAAATGATCCATTTGCCATGTTAATACTTCCCCTGTTCAGTTGCATGGTATGGGCTTCATTTACTTGCCTGCAGTGTTTTTGCAAGAGTTAATCCTTTGCTAAATAAACTTATCACCCCTATAACATTTTTTTTTCATGTATCACATATGCAGTTTTTCAACCAGGTTTGATGTATCCAAGTGATCTCAGAAAGCTTGGCCCCTCAAGTTGGACAGCTCTGTTATTTAAAGCAGACTTCCTAAGAGGCCAACAGTAAGACATCAAGCTCCTTAGTCTATTGAGAGTTCAAGGATGCACCCCTAAACCCAGATAAATCTCCTGTTTCACAAAGATATGCCACTGACATAGGAGAGAGCAAGGTAAAGGATGTGGAACTTAGGTATAGGGGTAAAATATAAGAATAAGACATTTCATGCCTCCTCTACTATGAAAAAATGGGTATACTTTTATGCAATTTTCTATTGTCATTTGAGCTTTTTAAATTAATAATAGAAAATTAATTCCTGTCTTTGCCAAAATCAAATATATAAAAATAAAGAGCATAGATACATCCATGGCTGATTAATGTCAATGTATGACAAAAATCACTACAATATTGTAAAGTAATTAGCCTCCAATTAAAATAAATTAATTTAAAATTTTTAAAAAAGAGCATAGATAATAAAAGATTCCTGCACTCATAATCCCACCACTAAAGTGAGGATTGACACTTCCTGGTGGCCTAGTGGTTAGGATTCAGCATACTCACTGCAGTGGCCCAGGTTCAATTCCCAATCAGGGAAGCTTTTCTTCTTGAGGCTTCCCAGGCAGTGCTAGTGGTAAGCCCATCTGTAAATGCATGAGATATAAGAGACACCAGTTGGATCCCTAGGTCAGGAAGATCCCCTTGAGGAAGGAATGGGTATCCACTCCAGTATTCTTGCCTGGAAAATCCCATGGACAGAGGACCCTGGAGGGTTACAGTCCAGGGGACCACAAAGAGTCAGACATGACTGAGCAACTAACACATTCACTATTTCTCAGAGTGAACGTTGCTAGCATTGCTAATATACAGCAAATATGTAACATTAATGGTAAAATTTAAACAGGTTTTTTGTACTGTTTTGAACTCTTATTGTTTCATAAAAAATCATCATGAGCACCTGCTACCTACAATAAGTACAGATTTGTCTCATATTTTTCAGAGATTGCTTGCAAATCTGTTATGATTGGTTAAACCTACTCCTTAATGATCAACTTATGTCTTCAGGTCTTTATTATCACCAAAAAATGCTTCAGTAAAGACAGTGCATATACATCTTTGGGATCTTATACCACAATATCTGAAAAAATGCATCCTTTGAAGTGGAACTTCTTGACAAAAGAGATCATATCTATTTTACATTTTGACAGATACTGCCAAAAGAGACCATCATTTTAAATGAAGACAAATTAACTTTAGTGGTGTCTCACACCAGTGATTTTGCCTCCCATGTGCTCATGTAGGCAACCAGCTGTGGATGAAAGGGTTTGCTGTCAAATGATAGAAATTTACATCCAAGGTTGGCCTATGGCTTTGTTGTTGCTGTTCAGTTGCTAAGTCATGCCCAACTCTTGTGAATCCCATGGAGTGCAGCACTCCAGGCTTCTCTGCTCTTCTTTGTCTCTTAGAGTTTGCCCAAACTCATGTCCATCGAGTTGATGATGCCATCCAATCATTTCATCTTCTGGTTCTCCCTTCTCCTTTCCACAATCTTTCCCAGCTTCAAGGTCTTTTCTAAGTCTACTTTTTGCATCAAGTGGCCAAAGTATTGAAGCTTCAGCTTCAGCATCAATCCTTCTAATGTATATTCAGGGTTGGTTTCCTTAAGGATTGACTCATTTTATCTCCTTGAAGTCCAAGGGACTCTCAAGAGTCTAATCCAGCACCACAATTTGAAAGCATCAATTCCTCAGTGCTCAGCCTTCTTTATGGTCCAACTCTCACATCCATACATGACTACTAGAAAAACCATAGCTTTGACTATATAGACCTTTGTTGGCTAAGTGATGTCTCTGATTTTTAATATGCAATCTAGATTTGTCATATGGACTTTGCTGCTTGCTCAGATGGTAAATAATCTGCCTGGAATGTGGGAGACACAGGTTCAATCCCTGGATTGGGAAGATCCCCCAGATAAAGAAATGGCAACCCACTCCAATATTCTTGCCTGGAGAATCCCATGGACAGAGGAGCTTGGTGGGCTACCATCATTCCATGGAGTTGCAAAGAGTTGGACATGACTGAGCAACTAACACACACAAATTTGTCCTAGCTTTTCTTTCAAGGAGCAAGAGTCTTTTAATTTCATGGCGACAGTCACCATCTAGGCCCCTGAGAGCTGAAGTCAAAAGACCAGTAAACACACCATCACAGTGTAAATTGAAGAATTCAAAGACTCCAGGGGCCAAGAATGTTAGACTGGTCTTTCCTGTGTGTTCTGTCCACTGACCTCTGAATTATTTTACAGTAGTTTATCTTCTCTTCCATCGTTACAAGCAATTATCAGAGGAGCCTCTGCCACACTGGAATTGACACTCCTGATATTTCTTTCTCAGCAAGGAATGCTAATGTGGAAGGTAGCAACTTAATGCAATCTAAACCAGCTTGAGAGGAATGAAATGTCCTGTTCCAACAGGGAGATCTAAATGGCACATGCAAAGTGCATGTGGTCATTTGCCATCAGCAGAGGAAGGACCAGTAGTCTTTGTTTAGGGGATGAACAGGCACAGGGAGATCTCTGGTCCTTCCATTTGGACTACAGTTTCATCAAGGGGGAAAAACATATACTAAGTAGAACTGTGTCCTTTTTATACATAAAGATCCCAGTTTGACAGTTTTGTTTTTTCCCTTTTTTTCCCCCTTTTTTAATTGCAAAAGTTCCAAGACTTGTAAACAGGTTCATTTATTCAAACCAGCTAGTTAAATTAATCACTAGATCCAGTAGTTTCTAGATAAGTTAATTTATTATTCTTCAGTTCTTGAAAGAAAGAAGTCCTGGAAATGATCATAAAAATGAATGACCTCTGATCTTCCAAGAGCACCACATGAAACACACTCTTTTGGTATGGTCTTGACTTTTTATCTTGGGGCCTATTCTTTGAAGGAAGAGAAATAAACCACCTACCAGTATGCTGGATAATGTAATTCCAATAACCAATATATAACTGTAGTCTGAATGAGGTCAACTTCAGTTTACAAAAGAATTTCTGAGTATAAATGGGTTCTTGGGACAAGTCCATCTGACATCAATTATTTCTCCAGTTTCCAAACAGCAAAAATTCTGGTATTTATTCTTTTGAGTGGAGGGTCAAGTATCAAACTTGGAAGCCTATTTGCCTCCACCCCACTGCAATTAGGTGAAAGATGTTCTTGAAAGAAGTGAAAGTATTAGCAATAACACCATAAATCTGTTTCCTAATGTTGATAGTAAAAAATAACAAAACAAAATTAGAAACTCTTGGATTAATAATCCAAGGTAGTGACTACACTTACAGATGATTTTTCTGATATAATTTATTTTTTATTTTTTATTTTTTATTTTTTTAATTTGTGGTGGATTTTGTCATACATTGAAATGAAACAGCCATGGGTTTACATGTGTTCCCCATCCCAATCCCCCCTCCCACCTCCCTCTCCACCCGTTCCCTCTAGGTTTTCCCAGTGCACCAGGTCCGAGCGCTTGTCTCATGCATCCAACCTGGGCTGGTGATCTGTTTCATACTAGATAATATACATGTTTCAGTGCTGTTCTCCTGAAACATCCCACCCTCGCCTTCTCCCACAGAGTCTAAAAGACTGTTCTATAAATCTGTGTCTTTTTTTTTTTTCTGTTCTGCATATAGCGTTATCATTAACATCTTTCTAAATTCCATATATATGTGTTAGTATATTGTAATGGTCTTTATCTTTCTGGCTTACTTCACTCTGTATAATGGGCTCCAGTTTCGTCCATCTCATTAGAACTGATTCAAATGAATTCTTTTTAATGGCTGAGTAATATTCCATGGTGTATATGTACCACAGCTTCCTCATCCATTTGTCTGCTGATGGGCATCTAGGTTGCTTCCATGTCCTGGCTATGATAAACAGTGCTGCGATGAACATTGGGGTGCCCGTGTCTCTTTCAGATCTGGTGTGTATGCCCAGAGGTGGGATTGCTGGGTCATATGGCAGTTCTATTTCCAGTTTTTTAAGAAATCTCCACACTGCTTTCCATAGTGGCTGTACTAGTTTGCATTCCCACCAAGAGTGTAAGAGGGTTCCCTTTTCTCCACATCCTCTCCAGCATTTATTGCTTGTAGACTTTTGGATAGCAGCCATCCTGGTTGGCGTGTAATGGTACCTCATTGTGGTTTTGATTTGCATTTCTCTGATAATGAGTGATGTTGAGCATCTTTTCATGTGTTTCTTAGCCATCTGTATGTCTTCCTTGGAGAAGTGTCTGTTTAGTTCTTTGGCCCATTTTTTGATTGGGTCATTTATTTTTCTGGAGTTGAGCTGGAGGAGTTGCTTGCATATTTTTGAGATTAAGCCCTTGTCTGTTGCTTCATTTGCTATTATTTTCTCCTATTCTGAGGGCTGTCTTTTCACCTTGCTTATAGTTTCCTTTGCTGTGCAAAAGCTTTTAAGTTTCATTAGGTCCCATTTGTTTATTTTTGCTTTTGTTTCTAATATTCTGGGATGTGGGTCATAGAGGATCCTGCTGTGATTTATGTCAGAGAGTGTTTTACCTATGTTCTCCTCTAGGAGTTTTATAGTTTCTGGTCTTACATTTAGATCTTTAATCCATTTTGAATTTATTTTTGTGTATGGTGTTAGAAAGTGTTCTAGTTTCATTATTTTACAAGTGGTAGACCAATTTTCCCAGCACCACTTGTTAAAGAGGTTATCTTTTTTCCATTGTATCTCCTTGCCTCCTTTGTCGAAGATAAGGTGAACATATGCTCCTGGATTTATCTCTGGGCTTTCTATTCTGATCCATTGATCTATATATCTGTCTTTGTGCCAATACCATACTGTCTTGATGACTGTAGCTTTGTAGTATAGTCTGAAGTCAGGCAGATTGATTCCTCCAGTTCCATTCTTCTTTCTCAAGATTACTTTGGCTATTTGAGGTTTTTTGTATTTCCATACAAATTGTGAAATTATTTGTTCTAGTTCTGTGAAAAATGCCGTTGGTAGCTTGATAGGGATTGCATAGAATCTGTAGATTGCTTTGGGTAGTATGGCCATTTTGACAATGTTGATTCTTCCAATCCATGAACACGGTATATTTCTCCATCTGTTTATGTCCTCTTTGATTTCTTTCATCAGTGATTTATAGTTTTCTATGTATAAGTCTTTTGTTTCTTTAGGTAGATATATTCCTAAGTATTTTATTCTTTTTGTTGCAGTGGTGAATGGTATTGTTTCCTTAATTTCTCTTTCTGTTTTCTCATTGTTAGTGTATAAGAATGCAAAAGATTTCTGTGTGTTAATTTTATATCCTGCAAATTTACTATATTCATTGATTAGCTCCAGTAATTTTCTGGTAGAGTCTTTAGGGTTTTCTATGTAGAGGATCATGTCATCTGCAAACAGTGAGAGTTTCACTTCTTCTTTTCCTATCTGGATTCCTTTTACTTCTTTTTCTGCCCTGATTGTTGTGGCCAACACTTCCAAAACTATGTTGAATAGAAGTGGTGAGAGTGGGCACCCTTGTCTTGTTCCTGATTTTAGGAGAAATGCTTTCAATTTTTCCCCATTGAGGGTAATGCTTGCTGTGGGTTTGTCATATATAGCTTTTATTATGTTGAGGTATGTTCCTTCTATTCCTGCTTTCTGGAGAGTTTTGATCATAAATGGATGTTGAATTTTGTCAAAGGCTTTTTCTGCATCTATTGAGATAATCATATGGTTTTTATCTTTCAATTTGTTAATGTGGTGTATCACGTTGATTGATTTGCGGATATTAAAGAATCCTTGCATTCCTGGGATAAAGCCCACTTGGTCATGGTGTATAATTTTTTTAATATGTTGTTGGATTCTGTTTGCTAGAATTTTGTTAAGGATTTTTGCATCTATGTTCATCAGTGATATTGGCCTGTAGTTTTCTTTTCTTTTTTTTTTTTTTGGCATCTTTGTCTGGTTTTGGAATTAAGGTGATTGTGGCTTCATAGAATGAGTTTGGAAGTTTACCTTCTTCTGCTATTTTCTGGAAGAATTTGAGTAAGATAGGTGTTAGCTCTTCTCTAAATTTTTGGTAGAATTCCGCTGTGAAGCCATCTGGTCCTGGGGTTTTGTTTGCTGGAAGATTTCTGACTACAGTTTGGATTTCCTTGCTTGTGATGGGTTTGTTAAGATCTTCTATTTCTTCCTGGTTCAGTTTTGGAAAGTTATACTTCTCTAAGAACTTGTCCATTTCTTCCAAGTTGTCCATTTTATTGGCATAGAGCTGCTGGTAGTAGTCTCTTATGATCCTTTGTATTTCAGTGTTGTCTGTTGTAATCTCTCAATTTTCATTTCTAATTTTGTTAATTTGGTTCTTCTCTCTTTGTTTCTTAATGAGTCTTGCTAATGGTTTGTCAATTTTGTTTATTTTTTCAAAAAACCAGCTTTTAGCTTTGTTGATTTTTGCTATGGTCTCTTTCGTTTCTTTTGCATTTATTTCTGCCCTAATTTTTAAGATTTCTTTCCTTCTTCTAACCCTGGGGTTCTTCATTTCTTCCTTCTCTAGTTGCTTTAGGTGTAGGGTTAGGTTATTTATTTGACTTTTTTCTTGTTTCTTGAGGTAGGCCTGTAATGCTATGAATCTTCCCCTTAGCACTGCTTTTACAGTGTCCCATAGGTTTTAGGTTGTTGTGTTTTCATTTTCGTTCATTTCTATGCATACTTTGATTTCTTTTTTGATTTCTTCTATGATTTGTTGGTTATTCAGAAGCGTGCTGTTTAGCCTCCATATGTTTGAATTTTTAATAGTTTTTTTTCCTGTTATTGAGATCTAATCTTACTGCACTGTGGTCAGAAAAGATGACTGGAATGATTTTAAATTTTTTGAATTTACCCAGACTAGATTTATGGCCCAGGATGTGATCTATTCTGGAGAAGGTTCTGTGTGCACTTGAGAAAAACATGAAGTTGATTGTTTTAGGGTGAAACGTTCTATAGATGTCCATAAGGTCTAGCTGGTCCATTGTGTCCTTTAAAGTTTGTGTTTCCTTGTTAATTTTCTGTTTAGTTGATCTATCCATAGTTGTGAGTGGGGTATTAAAGTCTCCCACTATTATTGTGTTATTATTAATTTCCTCTTTCATCCTCGTTAGTATTTGCCTTACATATTGCTGTGCTCCTATGTTGGGTGCATATATATTTATAATTGTTATATCTTCTTCTTGAATTGATCCTTTGATCATTATGTAGTGTCCTTCTTTGTCTCTTTTCACAGCCTTTATTTGAAAGTCTATTTTATCTGATATGAGTATTGCAACTCCTGCTTTCTTTTGGTCTCCATTTGCATAAAATATTTTTTTACAGCCCTTCACTTTTAGTCTGTATGTGTCCCTTGTTTTGAAGTGGGTCTCTTGTAGACAGCATATATAGGGGTCTTGTTTTTGTATCCATTCAGCCAGTCTTTGTCTTTTGGTTGGGGCATTCAACCCATTTACATTTAGGGTAATTAGTGATAGGTATGGTCCCGTTGCCATTTAGTTTGCTGTTATGGGGTTCACATTTATATAACCTTTCTGTGTTTCCTGTCTAGAGAAGATTCTTTAGCATTTGTTGAAGAGCTGGTTTGGTGGTGCTGAATTCTCTCAGCTTTTGCTTGTCTGTAAAGCT
>CM035273.1:6508933-6604210 GCA_020226075.1 Hydropotes inermis
TCTGAATTCTCCTTCATATCTGAATGAGATCCTTGCTGGGTACAGTAGTCTTGGTTGTAGGTTATTCTCTTTCATTACTCTAAGTATGTCCTGCCATTCCCTTCTGGCCTGAGGGTTTCTATTGATAGATCAGCTGTTATCCTTATGGGAATCCCTTTATGTGTTATTTGTTGTTTCTCCCTTGCTGCTTTTAATAGTTGTTCTTTGTGTTTGATCTTTGTTAATTTGATTAATATGTGTCTTGGGGTATTTCGCCTTGGGTTTATCCTGTTTGGAACTCTCTGGGTTTCTTGGACTTGGGTGACTATTTCCTTCCCCATTTTAGGGAAGTTTTCAGCTATTATCTCCTCGAGTAACTTCTCATGGCCTTTCTTTTTGTCTTCTACTTCTGGGACTCCTATGATTCGAATGTTGGGGCGTTTCACATTGTCCCAGAGGTCTCTGAGGTTGTCCTCATTTCTTTTGATTCTTTTTTCTTTTTTCCTCTCTGCTTCATTTATTTCCACCATTTTATCTTCTACCTCACTTATCCTGTCTTCTGTCTCTGTTATTCTACTCATGGTTCCCTCCAGAGTGATTCTGATCTCATTTATTGCATTATTCATTTTTAATTGACTCTTTTTTATTTCTTCTAGGTCCTTGTTAAACATTTCTTGCATCTTCTCAATCTTTGTCTCCAGGCTATTTATTTGTGACTCCATTTTGCTTTCAAGATTTTGGATCATTTTCATTATCATTATTCGAAATTCTTTTTCAGGTAGATTCCCTATCTCCTCCTCTTTTGTTAGATTTGGTGGGCTTTTTTCATGTTCCTTTACTTGTTGGGTATTTCTTTGCCTTTTCATCTTGTTTAGATTGCTGTGTCTGGGGTGGGCTTTCTGTATTCTGCTGGTCTGTGGTTCCTTTTTATTGTGAAGATTTTACCCAGTGGGTGGTGTTGGACTATTGGCTTGTCGAGGTTTCCTGGCTTGGGAAGCTTGTGTCAATGTTCTGGAGCGTGGAAATGGATTTCTTCTATCTGGAGTGCAATGGAGTGCCCAGTGATGAGTTTTGCAATGGGTCTATGTGTTAGGTGTGACTTTGGACAGCCTGTATGTTGACACTTAGGTCTATGTTCCTGCGTTACTACAGAATTTATGTAGTATGTCTTGTCCTGGAGCTTCTTGGCTCTTGGGTGGTGGTTGGTTTTGGTGTAGGTATGGGTCTTTTGGATGGACTCTTATTCCTTAATGTTCTGTGTAGTCAGGAGTTGTATGGTTTTCACAGGTTTGGGGCTTAACTCTCCTGCCCCTGAATTTCAGTTTTATTCTACCAATAGTCTCAAGACTTCTCCAACTATGCAGCACTGGTAATAAAACTTCTGGGTTAATGGTGAAAAGATTTACCACCGTGAGGGACCACCAAAGAGGTTCACAGGGTTACATGAAGAATAGGAGAGGGAAGAGGGAGATAGAGGTGAGCAGGTGAGGAGAAAGGGGGATTCAAGAGGAAAGAGACAGATCTACACATTAATCTGTTCTCAAAGTGTTCTCTGTAGCCCAGACACCCACAAAGATTCACCGACTTGGATTGGGAAGAGAAGGGGAAAGGAGAAAATAGAGTTGTTCTGAGGTAGAAAACAGAGAGTCAAAAGTGGAAGAGAGTAATCAACACACTCCTAAATAGAAGTGGGAATTGAATATTGGATTCTTAAATGTCCAACATTTATATCACATACTGATAGACAAAGATTAAAAGATTTAGCATAGAGGTTAGACTTTTTGAAATAAAATATTTAAAAACAAAAACAAAAACCAAAAATTTAGAAATATGTATGGAGTTCAGTTTAAAAATAGGGCTTCTCTCTCTCTTCTTCTTCTTTACTCCCCCCCTTTTTTTTTTTGCAAGGTTATATTGAGATGAAAATGAAGATTAAGGAATAATAGAGGTGTATTAGAGGACTTTAAAAGGAAATAGGAGAGAAAAAGAAGCAAAAGAAAAGAAAGAAAAAAGAAAAAAAGAAGAGAAAAAAAAGAAGAGAAACAACACCAAAAAACAAAACAAAACCAAAAAAAAAGGAAAAAAGAAAGAAAAGAGAAAAGAAAAGGAAAAAAAAGAGAAAAAAAGAAGAAGAGAAAAAAAAAAAGAAGAGAAACAACACCCAAAAACAAAACAAAACAAAAAAGAAGAAGAAAAGAAAGAAAAAAGAAAAACAATTTTTTTTTTCCCTCCCTTCGAAGACAATGGGCTGCTTTTCTGGGCGCCTGATGTCCTCTGCTAGCGATCAGAAGTTGTTTTGTAAACTTTCTTCACCGTTCTGTTGTTCTTTCGATGAATTTGTAGAAGAGAAAGTGATCTCCCCGTCCTATTTCTCCGCCATCTTGACTCCTCCCCATAATTATTTTTTTTAAGTAAATGAATATACCACCCTGAATTTGGAAAACAGTTATTTATTCAATTTGATTTTTTTGGATTCCATTGTTCTTTTACTTTCAGAGGAAAGTTTCTTTTACACCTGGTTTATTAAATACAGTCACTAGGTAGAATTTGGTATAAGAGCATCTAATAATAGGGAATTGAATATTTTCATTGCAGAGAAAATTTTTCATTATTTTCAGTTTTTTTTTAAATTAATGAGTATCTTCCTAATTCCAGATAGAGTGATGGGGACCCTGTAAGTGAACTAAGGGAAGATTAGTAGAGGATAGAACAGGAACTTAAGGTAAAATCATATAAAGCTTTGTCAGTCATAATACATGTTGATTTTCACTCTGACTTGGGAGGGTTTCAAGCAGAGCAGTGACACATCCTTTTAAGAGGATACCTCTGCTCCCATGTTAAAATAGTTTGAAGGTTCAAGGGTGGAAGCTATTATAATTGTGCAGGCATGAGATAATGATGGTTTGGACCACAGTAGTGATAGCAAGAGGTTGTTAGAAATAGATTCGTGGCCTGTTTTGAAAGCAGAATCAATGGTATTTGCAAATGTAATGGATGAGAAAGAAGACTTGTCCTTTTTGAATTTTATGAATCCTTCCAGTGTATCTCATACATATAAGTAGGCATACTTGCATGCAGGCTAAGTCACTTCAGTCGTGCCATGTCTGATTTTTTGTGGCCCTGTAGACTGTAGCTTGCCAGGCTCCTCTGTCCATGGGATTCTCCAGGCAAGAATACTGGAGTGGGTTACCATGCTCTCCTCAAGGGGATCTTCCCAACTCAGGGATCAAACCCATGTCTCTGATATCTGTTGCATTGGCAGGTGTGTTCTTTACCACTAGCACCACCTGGGAAGCCAAAGTTATATTTAGTTTTTATCTATTTACAGTGATGATGCTATATATTATGATATGAATGTTTCATCTTATTTAAAGACATATTTTTTGCCCTTCTGGCATCACACATAAGATGCACAGTCTCTATTTATCTAGTCCCTAGAAACAGACTCTTGAGCTATTTCCAGCCCCTTGCTATTAAGTCCAATACTTCTGTGATTAGCTTTCATGAATCATTTCTGTATGCATGCATGTCTACCAGTTAGATAAATCCCCTAGAGCAGGATGGCTGGGTCAAAGCATAAATGCATTTATAATTTGAAGAATTAATTCTCAAATTCAATATTTGGAAGGTGTTTTGAAAAGCTGCTATTCTTTTCAATTTAAAAAAGAAATGGTCTCAGTGAGATCTTTGCAGCTGACTGGTTTTGGCTTGCTTGGTTTGTTACTGTGTTTATTCTGAAGAGCCTCAAAGAGAAACATTTTAGAGCTCAACTTGAGAAATACTTGGAATGTTATGGCTGACTTTTTAAATATTTTTTTCTTGTCTTTCTTTCTGTAACATCATCATTGCATGCCTCTCTGTTGAAGGTTTCTCTAATAAGATGACTGTGGACTTCAACTGCTAGTGACCCTGGCTGTGAATCTGAGCTTCATGCATCTGTGAGTTTGGGGAATCGGCTCAAACTCTCTGTGACCTGGATCCTTTGTGGTAGGCTGTGAATAATAACCATCCTATCTCATTGCATTCTGATGAGGTTAAGTGATTTAAAATATGTAAAGACACTTAGAACAATACTTGATACAAAATGAACACAATTCAAATACTGGATGGCTTTAGAAGTCACCTCATCAGTTCATTGAAAAGATGGAGATACAATAATAACATTACTTTTTTAATACATATTCAGCTTTCATCTAGATGAGACAGTACATAAAAATAAATGAAAATTAATTATTTAGATTCATTCCCTATAATTTACATATAACTTCCTCACAGACAAAGTATTCTAAAAATATCAAGTTGGAAGTTAAAAAGTGTTTTTAAAATATGCCCTGACTCTTAACGAGAGAGTCAGATAGCAAGTTCTTTGAATTACACATGCACAAACTATTGCAGGTTTGAAAAATTTAAAAAGAAGGAATAAAGGGTATAATTGCATTAGATAATAATTTAAAACTTCTTATGTGCGGTTTTTACATTTTAACTAAATTTACATGTGAATTGGATATTGCCACAGGCTAGCTACCCCTGGTAGCTTAGACAGTAAAGAATTTGCCTGTAGTTCAGGAGACCCAGGTTCAATCCCACAGTCAAGAAGATCCCTTGAAGAAGGGAATGGCTACCCACTCTTGTATTCTTGCCTGGAGAATTCCATGAACAGAGGAGCCTAGAGGGCTACAGTCCATGAGGTCGCAAAGAGCTGGGCACAGCTGAGCTGCTAATACTTCACTTCACAAGCTGGTTAACATCAACTTTTCTAAGTATTATGAGAAACAACAAAAGTTGTTGGATACTTAAGAAAGTTGGCAGGGATTCAGTTGAATTTTTTAAAGAAGAGAACAGTCCTTGCTCCAAAAGTGTTTTAAGAGACTCACATTATTTCAAAAACAAAAAGAACAAGATAGGGAATTTGCTGTGTGGCATGGGGGGCTCAACCCAGGGCTCTGGGATGAGTTAGATGGGTGGGATGGGGAGGGAGACAGGAGAGGGATTCAGAAGGGAGGGGACATGTGTATCCTCTCTGATTCAGGCTGAGGTATGGCGGAAACCAGCACAATATCATAAAGCAATTATCCTTAAAAAAAAAAAAAAAAAAAAAAAGGACTTGATAGTAAGCATCCAAGAGAGGTGATGTCATTTGGGATGCTGAAGGGAACTGGGAGCACAAGCAATATCATAATTCTTGATCTGAGTGCTCATGACACAGGTACCTTTAGTTAATGGAAAGTCATTTAGATGAACACTCATGAGATAAGTATATATTTTTTGAATTAAAAAAAGGGGGCTTAGCATGTGTTAATTCACACTCTCAAGAGAGTTAAAAATTTCTCAGAGAAGTCCTAATTTTTATAGTATGCAATAGACTAGGAATATTTCAGGGGTGAGTTATGATGTTTCACCCCAGCTTTCACAAGATCAACCTTGTATCTACTTGTCTAATATTTCAAGGCTCTGAGTATATTATGTTAGATTAATGATAACTATATCAGCTTTCTAGGTCTGCTGTAACAAAGTACCATAAGAAGGATGGCTTAAAACAACAACAATGTATTTTCTCACTCACATCTGGAAATAGTTGGAGGGTGGGAAGTCTGAAATCAAGCTGTTGACAGGGCCATGGTCCTTCTGAAGCTCTAAAGAAGGATTTTTCCTTGTATCCTCCAGCTGCTGGACACCTCAGATGTTCCTTGCCTTGCAGCTGTAAACATATCAACCTCCACTTCCAGTTGGTACGTGACATTCTCCCCTTGTGTGTTTCTGTATGTTTCCATATTTCCCTTTTCTTAGGTGACCACTGGCCATACTGGATTAAGAGCTCACTCTAATTCACTGTGTCTTCATTGTACCTTGACTGTATCTGCAAAGATTCTATTTCCAAATACAGCTTCATGCACAGGTACTGGGAGTCAGAACGTCAACATATTTGTGGGGGGGGGGGGGGGGGGGGGGGGGGGGGGGGTGGGGGGTGGGCACGGTTTAATCCATAAGAGTGTCCAAGGTTAAAAAAAAAAGCCCTCAAAACCCTAGATTACAGAATCAAACTGCATAGAGTCCCAGGGGCTTTCTAGTCAAATGATCTTGGTGTCACTCAGTATGCCTAGCCAAGTGGCCTCAATGAGTAATAAAGCTGTCTTAGAATGCATTGAGCTGAGGTACAAAATCAGCTGTCCCATTCTACTGGATACCTGTCCCAGAAAAAAACAAAATGCTAGGCTCTGCTCAGGTTCCTGGGTCCCATTGGTACAATAATGCACTTGCCAAGACATGAGTGCACCCTTTCACATTTCCTCCCACCACTCTTGCCACTCTGCTAGGCTGACAATCTTAGTCCTCCTGTCCAGGAACACAATTCGACTTGGTCTTCTAGATCCTAAGCTTCAGCCTTGTTTGTTGTTGTTTAGTCACTTAAATCATGTCCAGTGCCTTTGTGACCCTTGTACTGTAGCCCGTCAGGCGCCTCTGTCCCTGAGATTGGAGTGGGTTGCTGATTCCTTCTCCAAGGGATCTTCCTGACCCAGGGATCGAACCTGCGTCACCTGTGGCAGGCGAATTTGTTATCATTGAGCCACCTGGGAAGTTCATTAAAGCTTTTAGAAATCCATGTTTTTGTTTTTATTTTCCATAGCAAGATGAGCCAAATGCTCTCCCAGCTGAGTTGAGATCTCCTTGAGCTACACGCTTGCTATATCTGTGTAAATCAACAAAGCGTTCCCCTTCACCCTTCACCCCTTTATCGTGATTTAGTATTTCAGCATAGTACAGAGGATTATAGATTTCATTTCATCTTGAACCACATAATTCATTTTCATATATTAGATCACAAATGATTGGAAAACAGATTCTAATTGGCAGCTAGCCATTTATGTTAAACCTAGTAGCAAGTGTTAAGCTCTGACACCTTCCCTTTGAAAAGGCTTTTGAAATAAAATTAAAATTCATCATTCTGAGCTGAATATTTTATGCTGCTGGGAACTAGCTACCCCATGCATCTCAGAAGTATGTGCTTATCTCTCTTCCAGGCCACTTGTCTCAAACTGTAGGCTCTAGGTGCTACAATTTGGGCTAAATCCTGCAGTTGCCAGGGGGGATAAGGGCTGTGTGCACAAATTGTACTCTCTTGCGAGACTCTGGTTTGATCCAGGTGAGTGGAAATGCACCTGCTCATTGCCAGCCCTGGCAGGATTTATTTCTACTGAAGTGGGATTAACAGCTGTCAATTCAGATATCTGCTTGGGAGTGGGGAACAGTGCATTACCAAAACAGATGCAAAAAACAGGAGGCTGTGTAGTCAAAAAGCAGGCCTGGGAGAGCGTAAAGTTGACTGCTGCTGAGCTAGAGCCAACTTTTTAGTCAGTCTAGTTGGGGATTATTAAGATGGGTCTCAGCTACAAAGCCCAGCTACACCTCTCCCCATTGTTTCCACCTTGCCCAGGGTACCCTCTGGCCTCTTAGCCCAGACAAATCATGGGGTGATAGTTGGCTCCTCTGGACCTGCGGCAGGTATCCTAGCTTAGTTATCCACGATCTTTCTTATTCAGAAGAACTCACAGACTTCCCTGTGGTCCAGAGGATAAGAATCCGCCTACCAATGCAGATGACTCAGGTTTGGTCCCTGGTCTGGAAAGCTTTCAGATGCCAAGGGGACACTTAAGCTGAGTGCCACAACTATTGGGCCCAAGCTCTAGAATCTTGTGTTCCTCAGCAAGAGAAGCCACCACAGTAAGAGGCACGTGCAGTGCTACTAGGGAGTAGCCCCGGATTACCAGAGCTAGAGAGAGCCTGCTCCCAGCAGCAAAGACCCATCGAAGCCAAAGATAAATAGACAAGTGAAAATAAATAAATAGTTTAATAAAAATGATAAACTTACTTATATCATCCCCCTGGAATACTTGGTTTTCCATTTTTCTGACTGCCCTTTAACTATCCTGTTGAGTAGCTGTGCACCTTTCTTTCTGGCGTCCGATTCATTCTTTGCCTGCCTTTGCTTACTCTTGACTTGCACGCCGTCTTCTCTCTGTATCTCTTTCTCTTAATGAAACTCCGTGTTGCTTTAGTATCGATCTTAAATTATTCCGGTTTTCTCTTTGCCCAAGTCTATTTGACCACTCACTTCTGAGTATTTCTCCTATTCTTTTGTTATCCCTTAGCTCAGGAAAGTCAAACACTGGTGACCATTACTGTCCCCGTGTCCCCTCACACATCATAGACATTGCTGATCTGCCCTCCACTCCATTGCTCCTTGCTGACCTGAATTCTTAACACCTCTTTTTCTGACTGCTCTTGCCAGTTAATCAGAGTTGGCACTTGAGATAGAAGCAATTTTCTGTCCTTGCCCTGGTCTAGGCTTGTAGCAAGGCTCCAGGTCTCCAGCCTAGGTCCATAAGTCCTTAACCGTAAAAGAGTAAGAGCTCAGTAAACATTGGTTAAATGAGTACAAATGAGAGATGAGAACAGCGCCAGAAATTTTGGGCTCATTTTATAAAGTGCAATGTTGAGATTCAAAGGATAATTCTAGTACTAACTCCTATGTTGCCTTGAGAAAACTTCCTGTCCCTGTGAGTTTATCTGTAAAATGGGTAGATGACAATACTACCCACTGAGTGAGATTCTTGTGAGACAAAACCAGATGATATCTGTAAAGCTCTGAGCACACTGCCTGATATTTTATACATCCTTAGCCTGTGGTGGCCTTTACTACGGCTATCTTTATCAATCAACTGCAATATCCACTAAAACCTACCCTTTGGCAGAGTTTCTTTTTACTGTGAATCTGATTCATTTTCACATTTTCAGTGCCAACCTTTTAAGCACTAGAATAATGGGTTTGCCAAATACACAGAAGGGCCAAGATTTTAAGTCTTCTAAATGCACAGCTGAGAAGCAACTTGGTCACAAAAATGAAATTTGCCATCTGAAATGGACTTGGTCTTGACCCTGAGGGCTTAGATGGTAAAGAATCAGCTTGTAGTGCGGGAGACACAGGAAATTGATTCCTGGGTCAGGAAGACCCTCTGGAGAAGAGACTGGCTACCCACTCCAATAGTCCTGCCTGGAGAATTCCATGGACAGAGCCTGGAGGGCTACAGCCCATGAGTTCACAAAGAGTCAGACACAACTGAGCAACTTTCACTTCAGGTCACTTCATTTAACCTAAGAAAGTTGTGTATGTATATTCATATAAAATCCATAGTTAATGCTGCTGGTTAACTACCTGAAACCAATTGATGCCTGGGCTGCTTATATACACATTAGTATACCAGCATATGCAAATATGCAAGATCTTTCTGATACACATATATTTCGCTATATATAGTTAGAAACAGAGTTTACTTTCCCCTCTGATTTAAATTTAACCATCCAAATGGGTCTACTGGGGGAGGGTAGTAAACTGACAGTTACACCTGGCTTTGATATCATGTATTATTGACCTGTCCTAGGGATTATGCCTCTGTGCAGTCCTGATTCAAGGGATACTTTGCCAAGATAATGGAGTTGTATTTATTGACCATGCAGCTGGCAGCTTTATGTGAAATACAAATGGCTATTTATACAAAGAAGGTAGGTGCAGTGTTAGACCGAAAGAATATACAACCAAGCCAAGGTCTTTTACTCCTCCAGCTGTTTCTATCATTAATATAAAAACTACATCTTTATGTAGGAGTTTTCTAACATGTCATGTTGCTACATTTAGAAGTGTGCCTTTAATGGTACCAAAGATGAACTTTTGCCCAAGCTCTGGTGTATTAATTTATTCCTAAATGTAAACAAACAAAAATTCTTAAAGTTACTATGTCTTTATTAAGGACTCTGTAGAAATCATTATGATTATTATTTTGTCTAAATACTGAATTTCTAGTTTTCTTTCCCTGCTTTTTCCCTAGATTGAAAGTATAGGAAAAGGAAAAATCAGCAATGCTCTGTTATAATGTTCCTTTTGGTCAAAATGGAATTTTTTCAAGTCTTCACTAGCTTTTTAAGATTTGACTGATGAGACTTTAACTATTTCCCCTGGGTAATAATTGATAATTTGAGTTTCTAAAGCTGACTTTTTCCACCAAAATTTAGTCTATAGTTGGACATTTTCAGTATCAGGTCACTGTCTTTATATTTCATCCCTTCTCAGAAACATATACAACTTAAAAGACTGAGTATTTAATTTTCATATTTCTAGATTCTATAATACAAGTGTTTCATACACATTTCTGAGTCTGGGGAAATATCCTTTTTGAGGGAAAATTGCTCTTTGATACTAATTGCAAATATATGATTTGACAAAAATCTACCTAGAGAAATAAAGGAATAATTTAAATGGCCTGAAAGCTCAGACTCAGTTATAAGCTTCTATAAAATGAAAAAAGAAGGAGAAATTATGTTCTATAGGGAATAGAGGTTCAACTTGTAATTTCAGTGCTAAGTATAACAGAAATTCAGATGACGACAATAATAAGATACTAATAGGGATATGCATGCCCCAAGGCTGCTATATGACATCACCATTGTCCTTTCAATTACGTGGGTCGTAGCTCTAATGTACTGTCTGTAAGAGGTACATGACTGATTAAACATATTTTTCTGAATATTTTAGTGCAGCTAGGATTCAATAAAGTAATATTTTATTTTGTCTACTAGAGGTAAACATATCTGAATTCACAAGACCACACCCATTAAAATCTGGTTTATTTTGCAGGCATCACATGCTTTATCAATCTAGGTGTAAGAAACAAGTTTGGAAACTCCTAGAAAATTGAGCACATTTCTAGATTTTCTCCAAGGACTGACAGCCTAAATGCCTAATTGGAAGTTATTAAAATCAATAACTTTATTTACCCACTGGTTATCCCTGTGTCTAATCAATGGGAGTGTAACTGGTGAATGCATTTCCATTCTTTTTGATCCAGCTGGTTATGGATTTGTCCATCAAAACAAAATGTTCCACCTCAGCAACAGACTAAAGATGACATAATTTCTCAGATGATTAATTTCATCAACACTCAGTTAATATAGCTGTTCAGACAATATGGGGAAAGCTTGGTATTCTATAAAATGCATACCAGATGAATCCAAATTAAAAACAAAATTATTCTTGAATTATTTAATTGGATATTTTAGCACTGGAGATTTTGAGCAGATGAAGACTGTGTGTACAACAGAAGTTTCCCAAGCCATTCTCTGTGGATGGATGGGTCTTCTGCTAGACTTCCCTGAGGTCAGTCGCACAGCTATACTCATCTAAGTGGTTCAGTTGAGGATGTTTGGTTTAAAATGGCCTAAGTCACACAACTTGCATTTGGTGTTGGCTGTTGCTATATGATCTAGGGGTTTTATTTTGCAAAGCTTGCCTCCGCTTCATAAGACTTCTTTCATCCTCCAGCAGGCTATAGTGGGCTTCTTCACATGGTGAACCCAGGGCAATGCTCTGAAAGACAGAAACTGAAGCTGTGAAGTCCTTGTAAGCCTAGGTTTGGAGTTCTCACAAGATCACCTCTATAACACTCTTTTGGTTAAAGTGAATCATAAGGCTAACCCAGATTCAGGGAATGGAGAGGTAGATTCCCTCTTTTTATGAGAGAAAATATCAAGTACCATTAAACATGGACATGCAATACAAGGATGGTATAGATTATTCTGGCTACTTTTGACAGCTAGTCTGCCTTAGATAGTAATAAATGTTTTGGAGAAGATAAAACACGGATGAAGGTGGGAGCTGCCTTGTTAATGGGAAGGAATCTTGAATATAACTAAGAAGTAGTGTATGTGGGAAACTTGAAGGGATCCAGGGGCAAGGCATGTGGGTGGTTGTCTGGGGGAAGACAAAGCTATCTATATTTCTGCACTGAGAGAATAGCAAAGGTCCTGAGAGAGGCCTGAGTTTGGATGACTCAAAGGAAAACAGGATGAAAGGAAGGAAAACTGGGTGACCTGGAGTGATCTAGGGGGAAAACAGTAGAGCAAGAGGTTGACGTTGTAAATGTGGATAAATGGGGGCCACTGAACGATTTTTGGTTTTATTTAGTGTGACATGGAAAGACTTGGGAGAGCTTTAACAACAGGAGTGAAACATTCAACTAAAATTCTCAAGTCTTCACTGTTATTGCTGTGTCCAAAGTAAAATATTGGAGGCAAGAATAAAAACAGAATGATTAATTATGAGGATACTTCATTCACCCAAAAAATATAATTATTTCTCAGATCAGTTTCATACGAGTGACTGTAATTCTGAATGTATTTAAACTATAATAAAGTATTGAGCCTTTGACTTTGTGGATCAGTCAAAGCCTTTGACTGTGTGGATCACAATAAACTGGAACATTCTGAAAGAGATGGGAATACAGACCACCTGACCTACCTCTTGAGAAATCTGTGTGTAGGTAAAGTAGCAACAGGTAAAATTGGACATGGAACAACAGACTGCTGCCAAATAGGAAAAGGAATATGTGAAGGCTGTATATTGTCACTGGGCTTATTTAACTTATATGCGGAGTACATCATGAGAAACGCTGGACTGGATGAAGCACAAGCTAGAATCAAGATTGCTGGGAGAAATGTCAATAACCTCAGATATGCAGATGACACCACCCTCATGGCAGAAAGTGAAGAACTAAAGGGGCTCTTGATGAAAGTGAAAGAGAAGAGTAGAAGTTGTCTTAAAGCTTAACATTCAGGAAACTAAGATCATGGCATCCAGTCCCATCACTTCATGGCAAATAGATGGGGAAACAGTGGAAACAGTGGCAGACTTTACTTTTTTCAGGCTCCAAAATCACTGTAGATGGTGACTGCAGCCATGAAATTAAAAGATACTCGTTCCTTGGAAGAAAAGCTATGACCCACATAGACAGCATATTAAAAAGCAAAGACATTACTTTGCCGACAAAGGTCCATCTAGTCAAGGCTATGGTTTTTCCAGTGGTCATGTATGGATGTGAGAGTTGGGACTGTAAAGAAAGCTGACTACCGAAGAATTGATGCTTTTGAGCTGTGGTGTTAGAGAAGACTCTTGAGAGTCCCTTGGACTGCAAGGAGATACAACCAGTCTATCCTGAAGGAGATCAGTCCTGGGTGTTCATTGGAAGGACTGATGTTGAAGCTGAAACTCTAATACTTTGGCCACCTGAAGTGAAGAGCTGACTCATTGGAAAAGTCCCTGATGCTTGGAAAGATTGAGGGTCAGAGGGGAAAGAGATGACAGAGGATGAGATGGTTGGATGGCATCACTGACATGAGTTTGAGTAGGTTTTGAGAATTGGTGATGGACAGGGAGGCTTGGCGTCCTGCAGTCCATGGGGGTCACAAAACATCAGACAAGACTGAGCGACTGAGCTGAAGTGAACTGAACTGATTTCAAGGTATAACATATATTGCCTTGTGGACAACAGTGTTGTCCCTGGGCTAAAGCCTTAATTGAGGTTTTACTAGGACCCTGCACTGTATTATTGAGTTGTTTATTTCTGGGAAAAGAGACAGAAGATAATGCCAGTGGAATCCATGGGAAAAAATAAAATTTATGCATTTCATAACTTTCAAAATTTTCTATATAAATCCCTGGAACTTATAGTAAACCTGCATGATTTATCTGGATGAGAAATTATAATACCTGAGTGCTGCTCCCATTTTTTCAAAACTATCTGTAATCTTAAGGGAGTGATTGAATTCTAAGATTCAGTGGTTGTATTCTAATATTCTTTATCTCTAAATTGGGGAAGCTGGACTTAAAATCACTAAAATTTCTTCCAAATGTTTGATTATTTAATGCTCAGTAAATATTACAGAATATCTATATTACTTGAGAAATTATGCTAAGTGTCTTATATGTATTTTTGTATTTAATCCCCAAATAAATCTTATTTAATCCCAAAGTTCTTATTGAAACTTTGAGGTACCTAGTTATACTAGAGTACAGATAAGATCATTGAGTAATACCTGTTCAAGTAGATGCCCCAAATAACTAAATAATTGTTAAGCCAAAGTTTGACTTCAGATTTGGCTTCAGAATCTTTATTTTTAAGTATAGTGTTATCCTAAGTCAAGATTTCTAAATGAGGCTGTTGTTAATAATAAAATAATATTTCCTTGTATGTGAAAAAGGAGTTGCTTAATAATGCTTGTCATTGTAATTATGGGTATTGGGAGAAACCTGAAAATAAAGTCTAGTTAAAAAGAACGCCTTTCAAGTTGAAATTAACATGATGTAATTTTTGTTCTTAAGGGCTTTCGGAGAAAAGCATTTTATTTCTTTACCTGTTAACTGAGCCTGGTTATTTTTCTCTCTTTTTTAGGTTTCCAGTTATCATAAGTTATTTTTATGATACTTCACTCTTCAGGCAGGCCATGATTCTCTCTTTGAGCACAAAAAAATTTTTTCTAAAACCTGGTGTTCTCATTTTACCTGCCTGGAACGAATTCATGCATACATTTGTACAGTAAGAAACACTCCAGAAGATAAATTGGACGCCCCCTGTTCCAATGACCTACTCATTGCTTTCAGTAGTTTCCAACACAAATAATAAGTCTTCATGCACCAAAGAGATATTTCTTTTCTAAGAACTATGGTCTCAGTACTCTTTCTGAGTCATATAGAAACGACCATGCCCGTGTGTCGTAAAGACAGTCCACCTTACACGCTTAGCTTCCAAGGTAGTTTTCCAGCCTCTCATTGATGTCCTCTACTTTTACCACTTTAAAAATCTGTCTTATGATATACTACTTAGAATTTAGTATCACTGGATGCCATTTTATTATCTCCTTCATGTTCCTAACTTCCTCATAGTCTTTTCTATAACAATTCATTTTCTGATCTGAATTGTGTTCCAGCCTGTCCCAATTTAATGTTATCAAAAAATTTCATTAACATGCTGTCTGCACTTTCTTACAGATCATTAGTACCAAACCTGAAGAGGTCCACTCGGTATTTCCCCCAGAAGGCTCTACAGCCTATTAATCATTATCTTTTACTTATGATCTTTTAGTTCATTTTTAATTCAAGCAACTGTGTTATTCCCCAGGCCAATTGAACAGAATTTACAAGGAAAGCTACAGGAGTCTAATGCTCTCAAAGTCTTAATATGTATTTTAAAGGATCACTGTAAATATCTTACACAGCACTTATACATTGCCTAGCAGATCAGTTATAAACTTTGTGGCATGCCCATTTAAGATCCTTTTAAATTGCTTATCCTTTCTTTTTCTTATTTTTTGGAATTTGTACTTATAAGCTAAGATTTATCAAATGTCCAATAGAGTCAGTCTTCTCATGCAGTGGCTCACTCTGTAAATTGTTTTGGCTAATTTTTTTTTCACCTAGAATGCCATCTTTTGTAGGTTTAGCCCGAGCTTCTATTCTTTTCTACTACATTCAAAAATTATCTGGGTTTTGAATTATTTGTCCTTCCATTATTTTATTTGTACAAAAAATTGCTCATTCCTTCAAAGCAGTAACAATATTGCCTTCTTATTAATCATCTGATTATCTGTTTTAAGGCCAAATACCCAACCAATAGATAAACAGTAAATTCTTGGGCATAGTCACTATTTCAGTTACTTTTAGAGGAATTTGTGCTTATATTACTATATGGTTTTGTCTTTAATGATAAACAAACAAATGTTCCCCATGTGATACATAATGTCTTGGGTTTTGCAGTTCTGGATTGAATGGCTTCAGGATAAACAAAATCATGATTTTGTGCTGTTATTTAAGTTTTCTCAGCTTGATTTTCCTCAGTAGTAAGTTTTTGATTATACAATTGACTCATAGAATTATTTGAGGATCAACTGAGATAATGTCAGTCAATAACTTGTTTTCTTCAAAAGCATCATCAGTCTTTAAAACTGCATTACCTATTTTTTCTCTCCTTTCACGCGTAGACTAAACTGTTGTTTTTTGTTTTCTGAACCTGCTATGAATAATAAGCTCCCCATTTATATTCCCATACATGACTCAAACCCTACTGGCATTGCAAACAGCCTTTAAACCTGTATTTGAACTTGGCTGAAGCTATTTTCTCGTCACATGATTTGGGGTAACTAACTTCTCATAACATAGTTTCATCAAATAAAGAGGAAGAATATTAATAATGTCCATCTCAAGGGGATGTGCTGAGCTTTAAAGGAGAAAATGAATCACAAGTGTGACGCCCAGTGCCTATAATAGAGATGCAGAATATCCAGCCTATTCGTGGGGACCATGAGATGGAGAATGAAGATCATTTACACACCTTGGTCTCGCTTCAGTTCTTGGTTCCTTCCTCCCTCTCCTGAGCCTTGATTTTCAGAGTGGGTTGTCATGCTCTCCTCCAGGGGAATCTTTCCAACCCAGGGATGGAACCCAGGTCTCCCGCATTTCAGGTGGATTCTCTACCAACTGGGCCACCAGGGAAGTCCTTGCAAACAGAGAGACTAAGCCTAATTGGCTTGACTGGCTTCATTTTTCCATGAAATGCTTGGCATGTGCTTAACCTTGGCTCCCAGTGTTTCTATATGGAAATGACATGCTCACTTGAGAGGAAGATGCCACCACTGTGTCCATGCTGGTTCTTCTACACTCCCCCACCTCCACCCATCACCTGCCACACACCAGCAAGGTACTTTGACAAGTTAAACTGAGAGTAAATAATGTTGCATCTTTGAAAAATCCACTCCATCCACAATTTGACTTAATTTTCTAGAAACACAATTTAATGATTCATATGAATTACTGTTTTACTAACCTCAAATAAAGACAGTTAAAAAAATAAAGTCTCTAGTTAACTCTAGTGATCCCATAGGAAACCAGATTCATATTTTGAAATGCCATTCTTCTAAGAACTTAAACCTGGGGTCATTTTATCTTAGTCTTCCATAGACTTGGGCATTACTATTTTTCCTTATGAAGTAATTCATCTCCCTCCTCTGACTCAGACAACATTAATATCACCAGTAACAGTACAATTAGATTTTATTATGTGACATTTATCTAAGATTGGATTATTATAAATGACAAACAATTCAACACAAGGGGCACATACTTGATAACATTTAGGGCAGTAGGGTGTTATTCTGTTTATATCCTTAACACAAAGAACTAAATAATGAAGCTCAGTGAAATCCCCCAGTGTGCAAGGGCATTACAAGTTAATTTGATCTATAAACATTCACAGAATATCCAAAAATGTGTCTAGTAACACAAATTATGCTCTCCAAAATTTTAGTTCTATATTTGGCCACATCAAAAGTTTATAAGGTAGCACCTGTGAGCCCATCAATGTGTTAGGATGATAGATGCACACTTGACTTTGAAGAATCTGCAATTAGTTTATTAGCTAACTTATTTTGTCTGTGAAAGTCAATCCACAAACACTGAGAGACTGACAGCTATAGTTCTAGATGAGTTGTTCTTGTGCTGGTGAAAGATGTGATGATCTCTTAAACTTGAATGTATTTATGTGACTGTTACAGGCAGAACGGTGTGGTGACTAGGTACCATTCACCTCTTATACACTTTATTATTTTTTAGATGGGAGTCGGCTTGAATCCTTTCAATAGAAGGGTCCTTTCTCTTGTTGGGGCTTGGACATTAAACCTTGAATTTTATATATCAACTGTGGAAAAAAATAAAAGACAAGTAGATCTGAATAATAGAATGAAAAGAATGTGGATTTCTCAGGGACAATCTCAGTGGAAGAGGATGGGAGGAGATGGAGCTAAAGGAGATGTCAAAACTTTAGAGGCCCAAGTGCCATGTGCACTTCCTTCATGACTCTCTCAAGATCATCCAAAACAAAGAAAAAGAAAAATGCACAGTAAAATTTACAAACACACAATGGGGTTGAATACAGCAGGAAAGTAACCAAAGCTGAGTTCACTATCCGAGATGGCACACCATATGATTTGCAGAAGCTGGACTGAAAGCATTATGGCCAAGAAGAGGAAACCTGATGGAGATTTGGACTCCTGAGATTAATCTGGAGAAGGGACGATGGACTTCCAGAGGTCACATTGTTGGGAATCTAAGTTAAAATCAATTTCTTGGCATCAGGGGGCAAGTTCTTCTTCTCCTTCTTCCCTCTCAGTAGAATTACTGGAAAACTTATATATATATGTATATATATATGTGTGTGTGTGTGTGTGTGTGTGTGTGTGTGTATGTATGTATATATACATATACACACATATATACACACACACTCATATATATGTATATACCAGTATCTATATGTTTCTATACACTATATAATATAGTTTATTATATGCATTCTATATATTATGTTTTGTGTATTCAAAATATCAGAAATGATTAAATTAAAGTTTTAGAATTCTGAATATGAATGGGAGGCTTATCAGGAAATGCTTCCCAGATGTGGTAGCCTTGAACCACGAATAAAATTTGGCCATGAGGAATTTATAGACAGGGAACTACAGGTGAAAAAAATGATGTGAGCAAAAGCTTTAGTGTCCACCCATGTGAAACCATTGTAAAACTGAACTAGACGACTGTATCTTGATTCCCTGAAGGGCTTGTCTTCGTTTTAGACAACTCTTTGCATATTAGACCCATAGATCTTTTCCCAATTTTTATTTAATAATTTCAAGATTAAGGAATTTTAAGATTGGGATGTGACTGAGCTGTCAGTCACTTTCAGCAGCTTGGAATAAGAAGGTGTCTGGACTTAACTGAAGCATTTCCTATGTTGTTTGGCTGAAAAGAGTTTTATATCATCCCAAGAATCTCCAGTCTTCTTTATTCTGTCTCTAGTTGTTGCTTTTTCCTTCCTCATCAGGCAGATGTAGGATAAACTGTAGAGAAAGTCTGATCTTCATACCAAATAGGCCCCAAACAAGTTCTATTCTTGTAAAAAGATGTAACACAGTAACCTAGAGTTAATTTGTTTACAATTACATTGTTCATAAATTTTTGTGGAAATATAATGCCACTCTTCAGTTGTGGCTAATAAACATATAGAGCTCAGACACTCAGTCATGTCCTAATTTTTGCGACTCCATGGGCTATATAGCCTAGGAGGCTCTTCTGTCCATGGGATTCTCGCAGCAAGAATCCTGGAGGGGGTGCAATTTCCTACTCCAGGAGATCTTCCTGACCAGGGGTCAAACCCACATCTCTTGTGTTTTCTGCATTGGCAGGTGGGTTCCTTACCACTAGTGCCATCTGGGAAGCTCAGTGAACGTAAATGAATGCTATCTCAGCTAGTATAAGCTAAAAATAAAAGCACTTTGAAGAAAGGTTCCAAAAGTTTATGTCAATTCAGTTCAGTTCAGTCACTCAGTCTCTCTTTGCGGCCCCATGGATTGTAGCCTGCCAAGTTCCTCTGTCTGTGGGATTCTCCAGGCAAGAGCACTGAAGTGGGTTGCCATTTCCTCCTCCAGGGGATCTTCCCGACCCAGGGATCAAACCCCTGTCTGTTAATCTCCTGCATTGGCAGGCAGCTTCCTTAGGACTAGCACTACCTGGGAAGCCTTGCAGTGCATGGAGTCACAAAAAGTTGGGCATGACTGACTGAATGCACTGAACTGAATGCAGATCCAAAATTGTACCACTATAATGAAACAGTATTTTAAAATAGAGGAACATGAGCTATTGTTAACTATTATGCTGTACAAAAATGACCAGCTTTGTTTTTGTTTTTTTAGAAAACATATTTTTGAGTCATAGCTTGAATATTAGGAATATAGTAGTTGACTTTATGGGGATTGTAGCACTGATATGCACTTAGTCAAAAATTTGCATATAACTTGAAGCTGGCTGTCCTTACCAGGGTTTCCACATCTGCAAATTCAACTGTATGAAAAATCATATTTAAGAAACATGCATCCATATAACACTCAGGTCACTTTTGGTTTCCTAAGCATTTTGTTCTTGAATAGATAATAATTTGTGATCTCAATGTTTACTGAAGACTTAACTGCTGAGTGAAGAACATATCTACTGAGTATGCAAAGTTAAAAATAGAACAGGTTTGCCTTTGAGGACTAAAGATCAGTGGAACAAATCTTTGGTGTTAAATAATCTAGTCATAATTCAGTGTGATAAGTGCAATGGTGAATGTAAGAATCATGGGACATCTAAGGATGGAGAAAATACATTGAATGGAGAAAAGCTTGAGGTTTTAACACCAAAGTGATATTTGAACTGATTCTGGTTAGAAGAGTTCACCATTCACCAGATGGATGAGGTATCCTAGGCAGAAGCAATGAGATATCTACAGAGTCAGCACTGTGTGAACATTCTTGGAGAACAGTGAGACTTGAGGCCAAAGGTAGGTAACTTTGGGGAGAGATGGTGTAGATAAGGCAGAGAAGTCACTAAAGGCAAATTGGGGAAAGTATTCACAACTCCAGGAGTAGGTAATGGACAGGGAAGCCTGGTATGCTGCAGTACATGGGGTTGCCAAGATTTGGACACAACTGAGCAACTGAACTGAACTGATTCACATTAAAATTGTGTGCATGTTTTTAATCGGGAAGTAGTGGGATTTTAAAGTAGATAATGACTTGGAAATTCCCTGGATGCCAGTGGTTAAGACTCTGTGCTTCCAATGCAGGGGTCGAGGGTTTGACCCTGGTCAGGGAGCTAAGATACCCCGTGTGGTGTGACCAAATAAACAATTTTTTTAAGTAGATAATGACTTAATCACAATTGTTTTTCATGTCAGTAAGTTAATTTTCCAAACTTTTTGCAGTGCATATTTGAGGAGTATGTTTAGATAGTTTTATGTTTAGATAATTTACTGCCCTATATGGACACAACATTTCAGGTCACTGTCACTTTTAATCGTGGTATGATTCCAGCCTTCTAAATGTTCCTCCTCTCTTGTTTTATTACTGTCTCTAATTTTAACTTTTCCAAAATGTTCCATGGTTGGAGTCTTACAATATGTAACCTGTTCAAATTGTCTTCTTTCACTTAGCAATGTGCATTTAAGCTTACTTCATATGTTTTCATACCTTGATAGCTCATTTTTTAAACATAGAATAATATTCTATTGTCAATAACTATTACAGTTTATTTATCCCTTGTTTATCTACTGAAGGGCATGTTGGTTGTTTCCAGGTTTGGATAGTTATGAATAAAGTTGCTATAAACTTCCATGTGCAAATATTTGTATAGGAATGAGCTTTTAATTCACTGGGATAAATACTAAGAAGTGCTCTTGCTGGATCTCTCTGTAAGGATATGCTTAGTTTTGTAAGAAATTGACAAATTATCTTTCCATGTTGTGGTACCATTTTGCATTCCTACCAGGGGTGAGTGAGAGTTTCTGTTATGCTACATTCTTGCCAGTATTTGGTATGGTCAGTGTTTCAGACTTCGGCCATTCCAATAGGTATGTAGTAGTATCCCTTTGTTGTTTAAAGTTGCAATTCCCTAATGACATATGATGATAAGCATATATTCATATGCTATTTCATAATCTATAATATTCTACAATGAGGTGTTTCTTTAGCACTTTTGCACATTTTTAAAGGTGTCTATCTCCATTTTCATTCCACTTGCATTCATTCTCTGCTTTGTACCAAAATCTGATCTTGCCACTGTACCACTTCCTCAAGCAAAGCCTTTCAGTGGCTGCCCACTGAGATCTTGCCTTGCAAACATCAACCGCCTCAGCTGGCACCAACCATTTTCTTCTCTCATCATTCCTTTGGCATGAGCTGCCTTTCATTCTTCACATAAGTCATAGTTACACCAAATGTGGGCACTCTCCCTGTAGTATCCCCTCAGTCTCAATAGACAATCATTTTTCTTTTAAATAACTTATAAGATGCCTACTTTGGCTTACTTTTTCAAGAAAATCCTTTTTTAAACTTACCAAATTAAGATAGGTCACTTGATATAATACAGATATTTTTGCTTTTGTTTTTTGTGTATCTTATCAAAATTTTATTTAAATAGCTGTTTAGAAACTTGCTTCTGAGACAAACTCTTCACGGGGAGAGGGACCTTTTTAGTTCCATCATGATGTTATAACCTGAGCACAATATTTCACCTTGCCAATGGTAAGCACTCAGATTTTACTCAGCTTCATTCATGGATGGAATTAGAGAAATTTGGGTCAAATTTCAACTTCTTCACCTTTTAGGTGAAACTGTTTTGGTACTGTTGACAAATTTTAGTTTTTTTATCCAACAAATATTAAAGATAATAATTCTTATTTGGAAGATTTTTTTAAGATTAAATGAATTGCGTTTAATGTGAATATTTTGTTAACTGTGAAGCAATACACACGTGATGTATTGAATAGTTATCTTCAGGATTTTTTGAACGGGCTTAAAATAATAAACAGAGTACTAATGGTCTTTGAGATATCTGCTTTATAAATATATTCAAATTTATTATTTTTACTCCTAGTATATAGTATTTAGACTAAGATGATGCTGGAATCAGCATTTTGCAAGTTGTGATCTTTAATACATGATTTCAGAACTAGTCTGTTTTTCTCATCAACTATATTCTGCAGGGTCTAGGTGATAATCATTTTATGGATTCAGGATAATAGGTTCATCATATCCATTTTTAACTGGTAGCTCACTTCAGCTGGGTAATCATTATAGAATCTGTTAATGATCCCCTATGACAGCATTTATAGACAGAGAACCACATGTCATGATTCTGTGATGTGTAAACATCTGAGATTCTTTTTAATGTGAGAAGAGATTTGTCTAAAAGAACTAAGGAAAGCACAAAACCACAATGTGTCATACAAACGGTACAAATTAACATTGAGAAACACAACTACCTTGAAATGTCTACCCACCGTATATATGTAGATAATATGCTTCTCTAACGTGAGTACAGTTATTTCTGAAAGCAGATGCTTTCTACTGCCATGTGGGATACGTCTGTGTATGGCCGAGCCTTACTTCTTCGTGGCAGCCAAGATAAATAAAGCAAAACCATCTCCTGAAAAAGCACAGGCAAAATATCTGCAGACCATTAATCTTCATCTGTCCTCATTTTGCAGGCAGTATATAATGCCACTTTCTACATTCACTTAGGGATCTCCTTTCCAACTTTTTCCCTCATTTTCTTTCTCATTCAGCTTAACTTTAATTCTGCTTTGAATCATTTTATTTGACAGACACAGCATCCTTCCACCCATTGGTTCAAAGTTGTCAATATCAGTTACTATTTCACTTTATTGAATGAGTGTGACTGTATTTTAAAAATGCACTAAAAGATAGGGCCTCTCATGATTCATTATTACCAGCTGAAATTTTATGTGCCCTGTTTTTCTTGGCTCTCTGACTCTCTACCTTTCTCAGGCACGCTTTTGAACTTCTGTCTTTCTTTCTCAGTTATCAGTTTCATTAATTCATTGTTTAGTCTTATATGCCTGTATCATCATTTTAATTTCTCTGTCTCTACTTTTATACAAAGTGAAAGAAAGTGAAAGTGAAGTCACTCAGTCGTGTCGGACTGTTTGTGACCCCATGGAGTGTAGCCCACCAGGCTCCTCTGTCCATGGGACTTTCCAGGCAATAGTACTGGAGTGGGTTGCCATTTCCTTCTCCAGGGGATCTTCCTGACCCAGGGATCGAACCTAGGTCTCCTGAATTGTAGACAGACGCTTTGCCATCTGAGCCACCAGGGAAGTCTACTTTTATACACTATTTACCTATTTAAAGGTAAAAGAATTGGAGGAACAGGCTTTAGTTAAAATGATTTTACCTGCATATTTGCAAAGAAAATCAGTTGTTCCCTTTTCAACTAGTTGTTTTGAAACTATGGAAACACATTTGCTTCGCCCCCAGGGATAAGGACCAGGGAAATAACATTTAAGTTTGAATCCCTGCTCTTTCATCTAACATGCTTTTTGCTTTGGTTTTAAAATTCCTTTTCATTGTTTCCCCCCTTCCCCAATCATTGGCCTCTTGAACTTATGGCATAAGTGCTTTACCTAAATGTAATGGTTCAGAACTCTAAATTCAATACTGACATATATTGCTGATTTTTAGGTTCTGTTAGAAGTTGCTAAAAGTGACTCTGTCAAACTTTTTGAAAAATTACAAAATAGCTAGTCTTATGTCATGATCCTTTGGAACTAAATCCACCAGTTCAATAACTGTTGTTAAAGAAGATAGTCTTCAAGCAATGAAAACTGTAAATTGTAGAATTAAGAGTCACTTTAGATTCTCCAAATTTCCCAGAGTCTGATGGCAAGTTTTGACTGCTTCTTGAAAGGGCAGTGGGAAGATGACTTAAATAACTTTTGACATTAAAAATACAGAATTTGAAGCTTGTATGTTTCTCCCCCTTTTATTTTTCCTTGAGCTATTCTGTACTTTAGAAATATCACTACTGGGTTCTAATTTTGTAGTGGTTTGCTTCAGTTATGTTTTATTTTCGATCCCTACATAGCCATTAAGAGACTATTAAATACAGACTTCTAAAGTTTACATTTCAGCTAATTAATTAGGACCAAAGTTCTCAGCTATTTGATAAAGTTGGCTCCACTCTAAAAGGATGCATTCAAAACTACAAAAATTAAAAGCAGCTTATTTAGGGTTGATGCTCTAGTTTTAGTGAAGAAAGTTGATGAAGTTCTGGCAACACTGAATTAGAAAAATTGTAAGGGAAACTTTAATGTTTGGGGCAATTTATGTTAATTTTTACTTAGAATCATTTTTTTCTTTTCTTAATTTTTAAAATTACTTTTATTGCAGGATAGCTGCTCTGGTGTTGTATTCATCTCTACTCATAACAGAGTGAATCAGCTCTGTGTATACGTATATCTTCTCCTTTTTGGAATTTTTTAGAATCTTTTCTTAATAGAGGAATACCACATTTGAAAGTGCATAACTACCTAGCACTTCATTTTCATCTTTGTAAAGTTCTTTTATCTTTGTCACTAATCTATAAACCGTTTCCAATTATCCATTTATATTTGTTCATTTATACACTAGTTTTTATTTACTAAGAAAATATTATGTGTTAAAAAAAAGGTCTTCTGTGCTTGCTTATTTTATGACAGTCTTATCAACGTATCTGTAATGTTCTAAAACATTGCAATCACACTTCTTCTCTCTCTTCTTCATTCCCTTCATTGTATTTAGCCTCAGATTTGGATTTTATTTTGTTTTATTTTTTTCAGATTTGGATTTTAAAAAGAGGATGAAACTATACCTTGTCCAAGTCTCCATTCTTACAGTGCCACCTTAATGAAAGAGTTCATCTCATTACCTGGAGAAACAGACATGATAAGTAAAGATTTTTCCCACATAGAAAAACCAGCACAAGCAGGCTAACTGAACCACGTACAGATTTTAGGGTTATTACTGAGATGTAATGGCTAATGTAATGATGCAAACAGTGTGATATAGCAAAGTGGTAGAAAATTCTTAGTCTTTAGGAAAGTGAATATGTGTATTCTCCTTATTACAGCATCTTAGCTTTTCCTAAATAGTGCAGGTATCTACCTCACTGTCTAGAACAATGATTGCCATGCAGTGATAGCTCAATAAATAACCTCTCCCATTATTATTGTTTCCACTAGGTAAAATTTTACGTGTTCTTGAATGTTATTTTCATTATCTGGTCTTTCTTATTGTTCCCCCCCAAAAATAATAGACCGAATCTAGAAGTGCAATATTTTGCCTGTCTTTAATAGTCCTTTAATTAAATGTCTGCTACACTTATTTTTACCTGTATATAGCACACCATTGGGCTTTCCAGGTAGCTCAGTGGTAAAGAATCTGCCTGCCCATGCAGGAGACGCAAGTTTGATCTCTGGGTTGGGAACCCTCCCTGGAGGAGGAAATGGCAACCCACTCCAGTATTCTTGCCTGGGAAATCCCATGGGCAGACGAGCCTGGTGGGCTGCAGTCAATGGCGTTGCAAAAGAGTTGGATACGACTTAGCAACTTAAGAACAGTAGCATGTATTAGAGCCAAAATTTCCATGCAGGAATATACCAAGTTTTATCATCTTATATCCTCCATAATTCATTCCTACAACATTATGCACTTCATAGGCTTCCTAGTTGGCTCTAGTGGTAAACAACTTGCCAGCTAATGCAGGAGATGTAAAGAGACATGTGTTCAATCCCTGGGTCAGACAGATACGCTGAAGGAGGGCATGGCAACCCACTCCAATCTTCTTGCCTGAAGAATCCCATGGGCAGAGGACCCTGGTGGGCTATAGTCCTTAGGATCACAAAGAGTCAGACAAGACTGAAGCGACATAGCATGCACAGACGTGTGCAGGCACTTCATAAGTATCTGAAGAAAAATAATGGTAAATTTCCTTCAAGACTTGATGGGATATGAAGGGAGAACATTTGGACTCTTATTCCCTAGACTGTGAATCCATGAATAAGGGATGAGAATGCAATGTTATCTGCTTCCTGGATGTAGGGAAATGAAGTCCTTTTGAGATGCTGGCTCCAAAGGGATCTAGATTCACTCATAGGATAAGTGCTCAGCAACTTAAAGGGTTATTATTCAAATCTGTACCTCCAACAATATGCAAAACCTCTCTGCAAGGTGTAGGCTTGCCTGTGACTTTATTATAACTGAACCATGGATAAGAAGTCTGAGCATGATAATGGTCTAACATGATGGTTTGTACTCTTTTATCAGGACAGACTTCCCCTCTGGACACAGTGCCCTGTTGAGCAAGGCATCGAGTTTTTGGATAAACATGCTCAACCACATTCTCTTGAGCTTTTCTTTGCCAAGAACCTGTTATTCCAATCCTCAGCTTGTGCTTGGACTAGAAATCCAAATCTGATTCTTCAAAGAACATCTGTTCAGCAAGCTGTTCACTACTCTTTAAAAGAGAAGCTGGTCTATCTCTTTCCTCCTATGATTTCAAGATTGCTGCTTAAGGCTTCATAATCTGATTTGATGCTTTCCAAGTTTATCTATTCATTCATTCATTTATCATTCATTGATTCACTTATGAGTTGATAATTGAAGCCACTACATTCAGAGCCCCCAAAGTTTGCTGGCATCATGTTAAAAATCAAGTAAGACTGGGGCATACAGTTGCCATCCTTCCTTCCCTAAAATGGACTTTGCTTCAGGCCAAGTTGTTCCTTCCCATCTAAAATTGTGAGTATCTATAAGCCTTTGACTCTGTGTATCACAATAAACTGTGGAAAATTCTGAAAGAGATGGGAATACCAGACCACCTGACCTGCCTCTTGAGAAACCTGTATGCAGGTCAGGAAGCAACCATTAGAACTGGACATGGAACAACAGTCTGGTTCCAAATAGGAAAAGGAGTACGTCAAGGCTGCATATTGTCACTCTGCTTATTGAACTTACATGCAGAGTACATCATGAGAAACGCTGGGCTGGAGGAAGCACAGGCTGGAATCAGGATTGCCGGGAGAAACATCAATAACCTCAGATATGCAGAGGACACCACCCTCATGGCAGAACATGAAGAAGAACTAAAGAGCCTCTTGATGAAGGTGGAAGAGGAGAGTGGAAAAGTTGGCTTAAAGCTCAGCATTCAGAAAACTAAGATTATGGCATCCAGTCCCATCACTTCATAGCAAATAGATGGGGAAACAGTGGAAACAGTGGCTGACTTTACTTTTCTGGGCTCCAAAATCACTGCAGACAGTGATTGCAGCAATGGAATTAAATGATGTTTACTCCTTAGAAGAAAAGTTATGACCAACCTAGACAGCATATAGAAAAGCAGAGATATTACTTTGTCAACGAATGTTCGTCTAGTCAAGGTTATGGTTTTTCCAGTGGTCATGTATAGATGTGAGAGTTGGACTATAAAGAAAGTTGAGTGATGAAAAATTGATTGCTGTGAACTGTGGTGTTGGAGAAGACTCCTGAGAGTCCCTTGGACTGCAAGGAGATCCAACCAGTCCATCCTAAAGGAGATCAGTCCTGAATATTCATTGGAAGGACTGATGCTGAAGCTGAAACTCCAATGCTTTGGCCACCTGATGCGAAGAGCTGATTCATTGGAAAAGACCCTGATGTTGGGAGGGACTGGGGGCAGGAGGAGAATGGGACGAAAGAGGATGAGATGGTTGGATGGCATCACCAACTCAATAGGCATGGGTTTGAGTAAACTCTGGGAGTTGGTGATGGACAGGGAGGCCTGGCGTGCTGCGATTCATGGGGTTGCAAAGAGTTGGACAGGACTGAGCAACTGAACTGAACTGATAGTAGAGAGCACATTTATAAAACCTTATATCTCCCCTTTTACTGGCACCAAGAATAAATGAAAAGGCCATTTTGCCTTAGTGGCTTACGTTGGGGCTTCCCAGGTGGCTCAGTGGGTAAAGAACTTGCCTGCAATGCAGGTGCTACAGGAGTTGGGGGTTTGATCCCTAGGCCGGGGAAAGCCCCTGGAGGAGGTCTTGGCAGCCCACTCCAGTACTCTTGCCTGCAGAATCCCGTGGACAGAGGAACTCGGTGGGCTATCATCCATGGTGTCACAAAGAGTCGGGCATGACTGAGGCAACTGAGCAGCTACACATGCAGGCTAACATTGCTTGTGAGCATGCTCAGTTGCTCAGTTGTATTTGACTCTTTGTGACCTCATGGACTATAGCTCATCAGGCTCCTCTGTCCATGGGATTCTCCAGGCAAGAGTACTGGAGAGGGTTGCCATGTCCTCCTCCAGGGGCTTTCCCCAGCCTAGGGATCAAACCTGTGTCTCCTGCGTTTCCTGCACTGGCAGGCAAATTCTTTACCACTGAGCCACCTGGGAAGCAGACATCACTAAACGTTCAACATGATGCAAATGACCTTAGATTCATCTTTATTTCTTATAGCTGGTAGCTAGTTGCTTCACATAGCTCATCAGTCTGCCATATTCCTTCATGACTGGCATCTCACTGGCTGTAAGAAAGGTTCTCATGCCACTTTACAGCAGTGCCCGTCCACTGATGCAGAATTTCTGCATCTCTGCTTTGTCATTGCCCCCCGTTACTCATTATTTTATTTTGGATCAGCATTGTCCTTGCGCCTCCCTGGGAACTCACCTGGTAAAGAAACCTTGCGGAATGGAAGAGAACCTGGTTCAATTCCTGGGCTGGGAAGATCCTCTGGAGGAGGACATGACAACCCCCTCCAGTCTTCTTGCCTGGAGAATCCCCGTGGACAGAGGAGCCTGGCGGGCTGCAGTCCGTGGGGTCACAGAGAGTCAGACAGGACTGAGTGACTATGCACAGCACGGCGTTGTCCTCAGCTGCTGCACTGTTTGAGTGCCACTGCATACCCATCACGCAGCTTCACCAGAGCAAATAGACTGCAGTCAACTTCCCTGTCCAGCCCACCTCTGCCAGAGTTCCAGGCTGAGAAAATCTGGACTCCGTGCATTGTAGCACAAAATCTGGTGCCTCCAGCTCTGCCATATGCCTTCAACAGGGTCACAGACACCAAGCAACCCCCTAAACTGTAACTCAAGCTACTCGGTATTCCGTTCTACGTTCATGCTCATTACCCAGATGCAGAAATTATGTAACATTTAGCATTTTGTAGTGTAACTGGATGATTATTTAACTTGCTTTATATCTTAACGTGATGTTCTTTTCATTTATTTTGTTCTCAGTGTTTACATCCCTAATATTTTCTTATCATAAATGCATAAAATATTCATAAGTAAAAAGGTAGGAATAAAATGAATGATTAAACTCAGCATGAAAAGAGAAAAAATATATCTGCTCAACATATGTAAAAATAGTTCAATCAAACATGTTTTCTTACTAAAAACAAATGATTATACTGCTCTGCATGAGTTTATCCAGAAACTCAATTCAGCTATTATTAAGTCGTGAAATGCCCAAGACATATATTCCAATAATTTTAGCTTAAATTTTAGCAATAGCTTCATGATTTAAATCCATTTGTTGGTGTGGTGCTTTATCACAATCTATGATTATCTTTTACATTCTATGATGCATAAAAAATTGTTTTTGTATGCTTTTCTTTACCTATTTTCTTTTTCTTATGAACATTTGTCCAATGTCTGTCCAACTTAGATTCCTGTCAAAGATAGAAGTAAGGTACAGTCAAATTCAAAGAAAAATCAAGGCGTTTTTCCTACACGTCCCAACACCAACCATGTAGAGCCATTTTCAAAGGTGTCTTACATGTTTCATTGTGAAACTTCATCATTTTTACCTTTCTGACTGGGAATTAACCTATCACTGTTAACCTAGAATTTGTATATTCTTGGCTAGTCATGCCAAAAAAAAAGAAAAAGACTGCTTTGTGATCCAAAGGCCATAAAAACACTCTCTATCTTGACTAAAAAATAGTGATTCAAAAACTAGTTTATTACCAGAATCATCTGTATAACTTTTAAATATTTAGATGTATCCATGTAAAGAATCAGAAACTCAACTGTCTAGTCTTAGAATAGTTGGAAAACTGTTACAGTGAATTTACACTTTTTTTTAACATTCCAAACCCTTATTCCTCTTGCAGCAGTACCACTTTTCCTCTGAATTGTTCTACAAACACAACTCCATCAATCCAATGGAAGTTGACTTCCTGTTTGTCTCTAGTTCTTTAACCACAGTTGACCCATCCAGGTGAAGGCAGCCAGCCCAAACAACACTCTGCCTCTATCTCTCTGTTAGTCCAAGATTATTAACTGACTCAGGTGTGGTCAGTTGGAAGCCTTTGCCAGGACATGGCCGAGTATAGTCTGTACTGATGGCAGGAGCTGGAGTGAGGCTTGCCCTAGAGGACCTGTGGATTAGCTGACCATGGGCTGCCATAACAAAGCACTACAGGCTGCATGGCTTAACTTTTTTTTTTTTTCACAGTTTTGGAGGCTAAAGTCTGAGATCAAGGTGAGAGAAGGGTTGGTTTCTCCTGGGACTTCTCTTCTTGGCCTGTAGATGGTTGTCTTCTCCCTGTGTCCTCACGTGGCCTTCTTTCTGTATTTTCTGTTGTTTTTTGTTCAGTCGCTCAGCCATGTCTAACTCTTTGCGCTCCCTTGGACGGCGGCACGCCAGGCTTCCCTGTCCTTCACCATCTCCTGGAGCTTGCTCAAACTCATGCCCATGAATCGGTGATGCCATCCAACCCTCTCATCCTGTGTTGTGCCCTAACTCCTGCCTTCAGTCTTTTTCAGCATATCTGGGTCCAAACTCCCCCTTCCCATCAGGATATTCATCATGTTTGGACTCTGACCCCCCTGATGACATCATGTTTACCTAATTCCCTCTGTAAGGGCCCTACTTCCAAGTTCACTCACACTCTCAGGAACTAGGATTAGAATGTTAACACGTGAATTTGTGGTGGAGACAATTCAGCCCATCATAGCTTTACCTTGGCTTTCTCTTCCCATTGGTCCAAAAATCATTGCCTGACTCAAGATTAGTCAATTCAAGGCATTTTCCAGGCTATTTCAAGTCAGTCAGTACCTGACAGAGTATGCTGTCTACTGATAGCAGAAGCTGTGGATGGAGGTGCAAAATGCAAGAGGGGCTGTGGGTCTGTTTCCCCACTGCAGTGAGGGATGTATGCCTGCTGACAGCCGGAGGAAGCCCCAGATAAAAGATGGAGGAAGCAGAGAGTCTCAGAGGTGTTAAAGTCATGGTCCTCCTCACTCTTGGGTACCAACTAGATCCATCATCTTCTGTACGTCTTTTTTATCCTTTGTCTGGAAATGCTGAGCCAATAAATTTCAATCTGCTTAAAGTTTATTGAGCTAAATGAAAATGATTTGCAGATGATTAAGATATTCTTCAAATTTTAATATCTCTGCTTTAAACTACCCTGTTCCCTGTGCTTGAAAAATGTCAGATGTCATATTCACCTTAAATTTAAGTTTTGAATTTTCCTTTACATTTCTCTTCCACAGGTTTTTCATAGCTCATGTCTTATATACCTAAAAGTGTCAGCTAGGGGACCAAAATTTAGAGTAATTTATGCCCTGTAAAAGATATTTAACTAGCTTTATAATTCCCCATCTGTATCCCATCCCTAGTAAGTAAGCACATTATTCTTGAAATTTTTCTAACTTAGTTTGGTTCTGTAAAATCATTCTATATCCAGTAACCAAACCCTTAACCTAACTTGAATTTTGCTTTGATTTCTGGATCTGAATTATTGTTTTATTGAGTTGCTTAATGCCCGATTTCATTCTTAGCAATAGCTTTACTGTTTTTCAAATATTTGCCTTCCATAGGGATTGAGAAACTTTTATTAGGCTCCCAGCAGTATCTGTGACCTATCACATATCAACTATAATATGGTTGACTACTTACTTATTTGACCAGTTAAAATCACCCATCTCAGACGCTCATTTCCATTTTTAGACAGCTCAACTAACACCTGCCATGAAATTCTGGGATTGTCTCCTATTCTTTTATGTTTCTGAAAGTTTTCTTAGACTGAGTGTAAGATTTGACCTTAACTCATTATTCGGACTCCTTCTCTGCCTCCAGGCCATAGAAATAAGTGTTATTGTTTAGGGTATCTGCCCAAGGTGATGAGTGTATCCAGTTTTAGTTTTACATCTTTTCTTTTTTGAAAATAATTGGTTATACATTGAACTCTCAGTTGTGACTGTGCTAAAATAATAAAAGACAGGGAACAAACTTTCACAGATGGAGAAAATAGGCAAGAAATAGTTTTTCCTTGAATTCCACAGATATCAAAAAATAAAGTCATGAAATTATGAGTAAAAATGTAAGTAATTTGTATTGTGATTTGCTTATTTACCATTGAAAATATCAAATTTGTAAGATCTTATATTGTTTAGACAACACAAAATTGGATGGGAAAATATGTTAACTATTATCTTTTAAAAGAGCAAAAACAAAACAACAAGGAGGTTTTGTGGTCTGTTAAGGATGTGGTCTGTGGGAAGCCAGGAAATAAAGCTTTCATCCCACTTCAAGAAGCAGCCTCAATCACTGTACTGCCAGGGAACACTATAGAGAAACTCTACCCCAATAAATTTTTTTTTTTTAAAAAAGCAGCAACAACAGCAACAAAAAGGAATAGAATCACAGGTGCAGAAAACAAATTTACGTTTACTAGAGGGTGTGGGGGAAGGGGGAGCAATAAATAAGGAGACTGCGATTTGTGTAAGCACACTATTCCATATAATATAGATTACTAATGAGAATCTGCTGTATAGCACAGGGAACTCTACTCAATATTCTGCAATGGCCTATATATGGAGGGGGGGAAGGACACTGGTTGTATCTACATGTAAAACTGACTCACTTTGTTGTACACCTGAAACAAACACAACACTGTAAATCAACTAAACTCCAATAAAAACTTAAAACAAACACAAAAGAAGGAGCAGTCTTTCCTAGTTAGACGTTTATAGGGACCTTGGAATCTCAGTCCACTTGTTCTAGGGAGCCTCACACAAAGGATCTGAAGAGCTGATGGGGAAACAATGGTATGGACCTTCCTTTGACCTGTGCCAGTTTTGACCCACTTTGAAAGACTAGCTTTTTGTCGCTTGCTCTTATTTTTTTGTGTGTATGCATGCTAGGTCCCTTCAGTTGTGTCTGACTGTTTGTGATCCCATAGACTATAGCCCTCCAGGCTTCTCTGTCCATGAAGATTCTCCAGGCAAGAGTACTGGAGTGGGTTGCCATGTCTTCCTCTAGGGGATCTTCCAGATGCAGGGATTGAACTCACATCTCTTATCGCTCCTGCATTTGCTGGAGAGTTCTTTACCACTAGCACCACCTGGGAAGCCCCCTTGTTTTTCTTATGGGTCTATTAAAATAAGTATAGGCACCTAAGTGTACAGATACACTCTCTTTTCTCTAAATGCTCACATGTTTAAGGAGAGATCTGAAATACAAGGTGGTGAACGCAGAAAAAGAGGTAGCTGCTGAGTGCAGATGCTCCTGCGAAGACTGAGTGCCATCCTTCTTGAGCAGTTACAAAGGGAAGGGTTTGGGTGCAGTTTGTCAAAGAAAGCTTCTCAGAGCATGTGAAGCGATCAGCATGACTTTGAAGGATGAAAAGTAAATGATCTTAGGCAAGAACATGTAGTCAAAGAAGAAGAAATTACATGGCTAAATGCCAGCTTGGTTCAGTATGATTCATTCTAGAAGCCATGAGTAGATCTCAATTGTTGTGGTGTGGAGGATTAAATAAGAGGTGTGGTGGTACTTTGAGGTAGGTTGAGGTTAAGTTACAAGCCTGAAGATAAGTCTTGGAATGGTGAAAAAAAAGAATGGAGGACTTTACTGGGACTTAAAATGCACCCACAGAGCATTTATGAGCTAGTGAGGGAACTTAAGCAGTGAGCGCTATGCTGGATTTCTCTTTTAGAGACATCATGGTGTGGGGCTAGATCAATATGATAAGTCTTTCTCACCTGATGACAAATAATCTCAGCAAATTGTTATTTCGTGTTGACCCACCTGAAATTTAAATGTCATGTAAATAATGGGACAAAATTTTCCATGAAGGTTTTATCTTAAAAGATAAGAGTAACATTGAAAAAAGGTTTGCTTTGGCTTATATTATATCACAGTCAGGTTTTATTTTTAAGCTATGTGGGGATTCTTATAAGTGAAAAGGAAACTATAAGCTTTAATACTTACTGCATACTTTTTCTTATAAAATTATATGATGACATATTTTTTGTCCTGAAATGTATATTTGACTTTAATATCATTAACTTCAAAGAGGGCCAAATTTGTAAATATATTTGAGTTTTATTACTTTTTCCAAGGTATTTGTCTTAATTCTTTGATATGCACACCATTTTAATCCCTACTGATTATATCTTACATAATTGATGGACTTCCCTTGTGGTAAAGAATCCGCCCGCAATGCTGGAGACCTGGGTTCAATCCCTGGGTTGGGAAGATCCCCTAGAGAAGGGAACAGCTATCTACTCCAGTATTCTGGCCTGGGGAATTCTGGTTGCAAAGAGTCGGGCAAGAGTAAGTGACTTTCACTTTCACTTTGCATAATTGCTAAGTGATCAAAGCCTACTCAATTCTCATTTGAAATGGCTATGTGTATGATTTGTAGTTCTACTTCCTGACTACAGAGAAATTATTGTCGGATTAGAAAAAAAGAAGAAAAAGGAAAAGCATTCCTTCCTAAACATAGTTTTTTCATACTAAAAACATAATTATGATCATCACATGGAGAATGCCACCCCTACAATTGTGCGGTACACAACCTGCCTAACACCTTGTGATTGTATTGACATTGAGATCTTCTCCAACATTTTCATCTATCCTATTGAATCTTTCTTCTTTTGCAAAGTAAGCAACATAATTTTGAAATCAATTTGCGTGGTATAATTTATGTTGTATAGCCAGATATTTGCAATTACTGTAAACATGAAAAGATGAATTCTTCAAAGGAGACAATATAAATTATAGAGAAAGAAACTTGTTTAAGCAGATAAAAGCACAGAGAATATATTGATTTTGCAGCTGATTGATCAATGAATATCTTCTGATGGAAACTTTTACTTCTTTACATAAATCTCTTAAATAAGGCAAATTTCTTAGTGCACATTTATGTAATAGCAATGATCTGAGATAAGGGGAACTGAGAGAAAGGGTCATACTGAAAAACAAAATAAAACATGTAGAATACACTACTTACAAGAGTTGGTTATTTGGTGAATGTGCTAAGAGTAGAAAGGAATATCACATGGGAATCTCAGAGGTTAGGGCTTCTGGCTTGGGAACACTGGTGTATGAATTAGCCCCTCATATTGTTGAGGGTATAAAAGAAGGGTATAAAAGAAATTTAAAAAGGAAAACAGGATTAGTTCACTTGATACCATAGATTTTCTAGAAGACTTTCCTATCCAGACACAGATATTTAATAAAGACTAAAAAGATTAGTTTTAAACTTTGTAGGAATTGTCAAGCTAGGGAAGGAAAGTGGAGAATCATTGGTGTATGGGTGGTCACTGGAAATACTGGAGAGGAAACGGTTCTTAAAGAGAAGGAGTATAATGGTAAAATACTGAAGAGAGGATGCTGGGAAAGATAGTCTTTATGAAATAAGCAAAGGAAAAGTTCTCGCTGAAAATCAGAAGGAAAACTCAGAAAAGGAATTGAAGGAAGATGAGGAAGCTTTCTGAACTTCAGGTGTTGGAGAGGCCTCCATCCATCCACAGGGAGCACCCGATCCTCAATAGTGTCAAAAGTTACAGAAAGGTCAGGTCAAGGATGAATGATTGTGGAAACTCTCACGTGTGTTTTGGGGTATCTTGGTTTTAGTCACTAAGTCGGGTTTGAATCTTGGGACCCGACGGACTGTAGCCTACCGTGCATCTCTGTCCATGGGATTTCCCAGGCAAGAATGCTGGAGTGGGTTGCCATTTCCTTCTCCAGGGATCTTTGCAACCCAGGAATCAAATCCGGGTCTCCTGCATTGCAGGCAGATTCTTTACCAGCTGAGCTACGAGGGAATCTAAGAGGATCCAATAAACAGCTCTACTTTTCCTTGGCCAGCTGTGAATTGCTTATAAAGAAACAGAACAGCAACAACAAAATAAATGTGTAATCACTAACAAAGGCTAAGATGAAGGGTGCAGCTTTGGGTGAAAGCTAATCAGACCCTGGAACAGGCACGCTGGTCTTCCTGGTGATAAACACCCTAGGGCCAGAGGCAGTCTGCTTAGAGTGGGGAGATTCCCAGAAAGGATGTGTGCCATGGGGCAGCAGGGAGAAGAACCACTCCCTGCGGCTGTCTTGCTCTCAGAAGGACACATGGAGTCCGTAATTCATTGAGGGAGAGTGAGCAGGAGTAGGAACAAGGACAAGAGGGAACTCAGGTAGATGAAAATCAGATCAACGTGTCGCCTTTATTCCTTACTGAGCTGTTGGTGCATGGAAACACAGACTTGTAAACACTATTCTGCATGACTAACATTTCCCAAATTGTCAAAGCAAATCTGCATGGTCCCACTTTGACTGTCCCAGAGAGGCTGAACTGTCATTGCTGAGTTTGGCCAAGAGAATAGAGAACACCAGATTAAGGGAGGACTATTTCAAGGGTGCGGGACCCTTGTATATGCCTTGGGCTGTTACACTCCGAAGGGCCCTGTCTTGGGATTCAGTGAGCTCTGGCCACCATCCTGATATTTAAAATAATTCTGTCTTTGAAGGTATGCTTGGCCTACACTGTCTCCCCACATCCTTAGGGAATACCCTTTGACTCGTGGACTCATCAGTCCTGGTCACCTGGCTTCCCCCTCCTTGCTTCTGCTCAATGGTCATCTCTTTCTCTGTTGCCCGAGCCTCACCCCACAGGGTCCTGGATTTAGGCACAGGGAGGGCAGGCCTGGTTCAGACATGGGTACCCTGTCACATCTTGGGATAATGTCAACTCAGGTTCATGTGCCCAATGCACAGTGAGGTCAAGCAAACTAATTGTCAGAGCTTGAAGCGCAGAAACTTTTACTGCAAGACCATGCACAAAGATGAGGTGGCTTGTGCCCTAAAAAGCTAGGACCTCCCTGAATTGTTTTGGCAAAGCATTTTTAAAGGCCATGTTGGAGGGTAGGTTTGCAGGGTACATGATCAGATTGTGCAAAATTCTCTGACTGGCTGATGATGAGGGAAAAGAGTTTCCCTGTTCTGTCCTCATCTCCAGGAGGCCTGGGGCCCTGTGCTCTTGGCCATCACATAGTCAACATCTTCCATCTGAGGAGAGGGGGAATTCACATCTGCGAAACCACTTAGAAAATTTTCATCAAATACTATTAGTTAAAGCAGATGATATGTGGGGAGGGGGGAAACCCTGTCCCAGGAAGGCCTCATAGGGTCCTTCTCATTCACAATGAGAGATGGCTATACTCATCTTTTTCCAGGGCTGGAAGTGTTTAGTGACTGTGGGTGGAGAGTGATACTGTTTATCAGTTTTTATCGGAGGGTATACCCCCACTAGAGATGGCAACCATTTGGTGGTCACTCAGCTATAACTTGGGAAGGTGGCCTTGGGAAGGGGAGATTGGATCTGCTTCACCCCCACACAGAGCATCAGTCCTGCAGCTGTGGGAACAATCCTGAGAGCAGTGTGCTGATCTTAGCATCCTGGGATCACAGGCAAGACCAGGTCCAGGGAGCCTGGGAGGGTCTACATTGGCCCAGTGACTTCATGGTAGCCTGTGGTGCTAAATAGCAGACCAAAGACACAAGAACAGTTTGCAAGAAAGACCAGAGAAGAAAGAAAATAGTTTTATGTTGAACTGCAAGGAGATCAAACCAGTCATTCCTAAAGGAATCAACCCTGAATATTCATTGGAAAGACTGATGGCTGATACTGAAGCTCCAATACTTGGACCACCTGATGTGAAGAGCTGATTCATTGTAAAAGACCCTGATGCTGGGAAAGGCTGAAGGCAAAATGAGAAGGGGGCAGCTGAAGATGAGACATTAGAAAGCATCACTGACCCAGTGGACATGAATTTGAGCAAAGACTGGGAGACAGTCAGGCTTCCTTGGTGGCTCAGGTGGTAAAGAATCCACCTGCAATGCAGGAGAACCAGGTTCAATCCCTGGGTTTGGAAGATGCCCTGGAGAAGGAAACGGGAACCCCCTCTAGTATTCTTACCTGGAAAATTCCATGGACAGAGCAGCCTGGTGGGGCTACATACCATGGGGCCACAAAAGAATCGTCCTGACTGAGTGACTAAATAACAAGAAGTCAGTCGTGTAGACTTCAAACTGCAGTCTTCACCTAATTGCTCTAAGGAACTGTAGTGAAGGCTGGTAGGGCGGGGCTGGGGTGGGTGTGGGGGTGTGGTACTTAGCACTATGCTGCTGCTTAGTCGCTCAGTCGTGTCTGACTCTCTGCCACCCCACAGACTGTAGCCCGCCAGGCTCCTCTGTCCAGGGCATTCTCCAGGCAAGAATCCTGGAGTGGGTTGCCAAGCCCTTCTCCAGGGGATCTTTCCAACCCAGGGACTGAACCCAGGTCTCCTGAATTGCAGGCGAATTCTTTACCATCTGAGCCACCCAGCCAAAAGATGCCCCTTAAGTCTTTGGAACCTGGAAAGACCTTATTAGGAAGCATTTCCGTGTTCTTTTGTAAAGTTAAACTTAATCTCAGCGGTTGAGTTTGTTTCACACTTGGGGCAAAATGGTGATGATTAAGGAAGAGTTTGATTTGGTCCAAACGGTCCTGCAGAAAGCATCATTTCCCCAGCAGATCACCGGCACCAGTGGGGGAGACAATCAATTAAGCAAGACACCAGGTTTCTTCGGGGAGTGGCAGAGAACTTGAAGTCTGATCAGAGGTTCATAACAACCAGAGGACTGGAGCTTTAGGCACTAGCCCTCTTTCCTCGTTGACTCTGTATTTCCTGCAGGATATAAGGCATTTGGAGACAGCCGACTCCACTGGGGAAAAGATGCAGGATTGAGTTTTCTGAATCTGGTCTCAGTGAGCATGTCAGAATCCCCGCTTCAGCAGCCGTGGAGTGATTGCAAGCATTGAATCAAGCACTGTTGGGGAACTTGGGAATTATCTGGAACCTAAGAGCCATGGTGGGAAGGAGGGGGGATGGCTGTATAACACATGGGGCTTGGAGCCTGAGCAGCTTGGATATTTATATAAAGGTGACTCTGCAGCCACTCATGCTGCGGTGTGTGCATTACTCATTCTTTGATAATAAACCTGGAATTCAGCACTTTAGGGCTCTGTGGGCTCCTTCCTCTTCTGTTCCGAGTGATCAGCCCTACTTCCTCTCTCCTGATTTAACTAGCAGGTCAGCCTTTGGGAAAACGGCGTTAAAGGGAGAAATCTGTAAAATGACATATCATTTGGTGTGATTTTATGTCTTTTAAGAGGTCTTGGAAACAGCAGCCTATCTGTCCCCTTGTGTTTAGCTCAATTCTCCAAGCAACACAATTTTGGAAGCAAACCACCAACACTCTTCGAATGGTTCACTCTCAAAAGAGCCCTAGGGATTTCATTCCACAGACCAACAGAAGAGAGGAAAAATGCCACGGCACTCAGCAGGGCCATTCAACTTTCACCAGCTGAGACAGAGGTAAGCCTTTAGAATTGTTGCCCCCTAAAGGAAAATAAAACCCAAGGAGAGGGAATTAAGATGATCTTGCATCATTAAGTAGTCATGTGCATTACTGAAAGATGTTGCTTTCTTACTTTGGCTATTAAGTATTACTTTGAGTGATGGCTCCAGAGAGCAAAATGCCAGAACAAAGGCAAAAGGAAATGTGAAAATATCAGGACTTAAAAAAAAAAAAAAAATCAGAACTGAGAGGAGTAGATGCTTCCTGCAATAAACTTTAAAAGTCATATTCACACTCACATATATGTATATAAAAGATACATTTAAAGCAGAAGAGAGAATCATCTCTCTTATAAAGTCATTTCTATAATCTGACGATTCTCTCTAGCTTTTATGACCCCTCCCTGTGTTCTATAATAATTTATATCAGTGTGTTCAACTTTTATTTTAATCAAATGTAGAGGTTTGTACTCACTCATAATAAAATACATTTTGAAGGATTGCTTTCGGAAATTTTTGCACTTAGCTAGGAGTAGATGTTTCCTTTCCAAATCAGACGGGGTAGGATTAATATATTGAGATTTTTGTAGCATAGCAAAATGAGAATGGGTCTGACAAAGCAGAATAGTTTGTCAAATATTTCATGTTTCCATTAGGTGAGAACTGGCTCATGTGCCAACACGCAGTGGCGGGGGTGAACGTGGGTGTGAGTTATGCATTTTGCTTATATAAAAGTGTATTAATTCATGATAGTCTATGTCTTGAATTAAGATCTACTTCCAGGGCTTCCCTGGCGGCTCAGCTGGTAAAGAATCTGCCTGCAATGCGGGAGACCTGGGTTTCATCCCTGAGTTGGGAAGATTCCCTGGAGAAGCAAAACGCTACCCACTCCAGTATTCTGGCCTAGAGAATTCTGGCCACGAGTCAGACATTACTGAGCGACTTTCACTTTCTTGGCTCTTTAGTTTAGGGAATGAACTAATTAGCTGAATTTTTAATTAAGAGGAAGGTGGTGTATGTGATTATTATTTGGCTCTTCCTAAAGATAGGAGACCAGAGCACAAGGCACACGCTTATATGCAAAGATGAAAGCAGGGGCTCTCACGGGCATTCTCTATAAGACTGCTGTTGCCTAAATCACAAGTAGTGGATGGCAATGTTGTAAATAACTTGGAAGTTTTGAGGGAAAAACTGTAGTTTGATGAAGTGTTACTGAATATCCTTTGGTACCGTCAATCAGACAATACCATAATTATCCAAGTACTAATAATAAGTGCATCTGAGAAAAATATGTGAGAGACCAGGATCTAACAGGTATACTACAATCAGTCTGTCTCCTGAGGAGATTAAAAAAGGAAAAAGAATGTTCCCAAGTCATTTTGGATATATTTATGTTAAATGTGGGCTTCCCTGGTGGCTCAGTGGGATAGAATCAACCTGCCAATGCAGGAGACACTGGTTTGAGCCCTGGGTCACAAAGATCCCCTGGATAAGGAAATGGCAACCCTCTCCAGCATTCTTGCCTGGGAAATACCAAAGACAGAAACCTCGTGGGCTATAGTCCATGGGGTGGCAAAAAGTTGGACATAACTTAAAGCCTAAACAACACAAATAATGTTAATTGCAGTCATTAAAGCTCCCCAAATACTAATGTGTTATTTAGGCTCACACCTATGGTGAAAGGGGCTTCCCTGGTGGCTCAGACCATAAAGGTAAGGAATCTGCCTGCAATGCGGGAGACCTGGATTTGATCTCTAAATTGGGAAGATCCCTTTGGAGAAGGGAATGGCTACCTACTCCAGTATTCTTGCCTGGAGAATCCCATGGACTGTAGCTCACCAGGCTGGCCTGTCCATGGGGTCACAAAGAGTCAGACACGACTGAGCAACTAACATACTCACACTATGGTAAAATCTTTTGTATTGAGTTACAGTTAGGTAAAGTTGGAGTTAATCACTGTTGGTTCTCATCCCTGGAAGTTCCCTGGGTGAAACCAGACCCTGTACACGGAGGGCAGGGAGACATCAAAGAAAGAGGCAGCCACTCCAATTTGATAGGTAGGAGGTTCAATAAGCAAGGGAGCTTACATAGGAGATTGTCTTAGGCAGCTACCGAATGATTAGATCTCAGGCCTACTACCCAGAATCTTAACCTTTATATGGAAGCTTTAGCTCTGTTCAGTCATGTGTTCTCTCCTGATGCTCTCAACAACATCTTACTTTTTAAGGCTGGGTCCAGCTCCTGCTGTGGAAATAGTGGATATAACATACCTTCCAAGGACAGGGAATGGGGTGAGGAGCCTTTGATTGGCTTGCCCAGATTTAGCTTACAGATATACTGGGGGTCCTGTACTGTAGATGACCTCTTCGAACAATTACCTGTTTACGTGTCATTTTCAGTTATGCTTCTGAAATTTTCTCTATCATGGCTCCACCAACTGATACAAGCTGTGTCTTTAAAAATGTTTAAATGCTTATTTATTTTGTTTTTGGCTTTGCTGGGTCTTCGTTGCTGCGTGCGAGCTTTTCTCTAGTTGTGGCGAGAAGGAGCTCCTCTCCAGCTGCGGTGCACAGTCAGCAGTCTCTCCCGCCGTGGAGCACAGGCCTCAGGGCACGCGGCCTTCAGTAGTCATGGTGTGTGAACTCAAGAGTTCCAGCTCCCAGGGTCCCAGGGCGCTGCCTCAGCAGCCGTGGTGCATGGGTATAGTTGCTGCTGAGAATGTGAAGTCTTTCCAGATCAGGGATTGAATGTCTCCTGCATTGGAAGTCAGATTCTTTACAACTGAGCCCCCAAGAAAGCCCCCAAGACTGTAATTTGATGGGAGGGAAAAAAGAGAGAGAGAGACAGATTTAGTCTAGGTCAAATTTTCTCTTGATTTAAGGAGAATTTGGAGTCACATTTACATTTATACTATAGATTCATTAAACCTGATGACTTTCAAAGTCTACTTTCCACCTCATGGCTGTACTACTCTATTACTTCAACTACTAGGAAGAAAGAGATAAACATAGAAATATCAAAATTATCAGTTATTCTAGAAGGTAATTTTTAATTACAGTGTGATTAGGCAGAAGTAGTCTCTTTTCCAAAATCTTCCCCCTAAATTGGAGAATTAAAAAAAGAAAAATCCCCCTATAGGGTTATTCTACTTATTTGAAGCTGTGGAAAATTCTTGGCATTATAGAAGGCTCACAAAATACAAAATACATTAACACTATGAGATATTACTAGAGGAACACTTTGATTACTTTTATATTCTTAAAAATCCAAAGTTGAGAGAGCAGAGATATTCCAAATATCTGAGAAATTTTGAGATACAGTTTTAAGCTTTTTATTCAGGCAAAATAGAGCCTGAACAATTTTTATGGAGAAATTGTCTAATATTTTGTGTATGTAGGTCAGTTTCATAAATAAGGGATTGAAAATGACACATCTGCTATTGTAGAAGTTCAAATTTTGCTGTTATGTAGGATTTTAATAATAATAATAAAACATTTAAAATGTTAGTCTTACAACTATGACTTACTTGGATTAGAAATGTTTAGTCCCTTTAGTTTAATGTAGTTAAATTTAGCATTATTGAAGAAATTAAAACAGAACTCCTGCCTCATTGAACAAATCAAAATATCAGGTCTTAGAGTCAAACTCAGTCTTCTTAATGTTTAGTCTGAATTAATAGATTAATGTCTTGTTAACTCTGGCTGAGCTCCTTGGCACAGAATCATTTCTAAATAGTCAGGTAATTGACATAACAGCTTAAACAAATCTCTTTACCTGAGACAGTTATCTAATCACATCAAGTATCTGGCTTCATCTCTTCTGCTGCATGAAGTCGACTGACTTCCTTGTGGCTTTCTGGCTTTTGTGTATTGTGTTTTTTAATTTGCTTCTGTTATAACCAATTGAAGGGAAGAAGGGAACTGAGCTGTGAGCACAGACAACCGTAGCTTGCAGAACATTGGCTTACAGTGTTGGGGACAATTTGAGTTGACTGTGAGCCATCCTGGGACGCAGGTTGGGTGTCTAACTTCCATCTGTGGCCTGTTCTTCATTCCTCAGGGACAGATCACGGCCCTACTGCACCTGGCAAGCAATGCAACATTAGAGCTCAGCAGAGAGGAAAATAGGTAATCTTTTTCTTTGAACCCAGCTGGCATTCAACACACTCTTTGAAACAAGAGGACTGATAGCTCTATAATTTTAATCCAGGTTAATATGCATTTTAAATAAAACTACAGATAACTGTTCTTCATCCATGACCATTTCTACTGTATTAATTACTGCTCAAATTTTGCTGCTCATATTTGTCCTGGGAAGTAACAAATATATGTAGTTTCTTGAAATAAGAACTTTGACTCTTGAAACCATTTCTCCTCTGCATGATTCAAATCCTAAAATTAATAATTCTCTCTGCAGTCTACATATCCCAATTCTTAAGGGCCTCAAAAATTTTCATTGCTTGAATTGTACCGAGCTGGGTTTTAAAAATTTTAATCATGAAGGATTTAGAAGAGAAGGGGAACTCTTCCTTATGGGGAAAGCCGAAGTCCTTAGCAGTTGTCAAATGTGGTCCTGTCACCATGTGAATTTCTAGGGCAAAGCCCCAAGAATGTGTTAAAGCTTGGGCGCTATCTGCAACAGAAAAAGTCAAAGAAGCTGCCCACTGAGATCGGTTTGCTCTAGATCCCAGGTCCGCCCTTCTCCACAGAGCTGTGGCTGTGTTTGGACCCTTGAATAGGTGCGTGGCTTTGGCATTTTCTGGGAGGCGGTGACCCTTAGCTGCTACATCCTTCTTTGCTGGCACTGGCTTATCTGCCACTCACGCTTGCTCTTGACCTCTGACGTCTAGGCAGCTCCCTTCAACCTACTCTCTCCACAGCAATGACTCTTATTCTCAGCTTTAATCTTGGTTTTCTCGGTAGTTACCATTAACCCCACTTCCCTGAGATCAACATTTCTGAGGGAGGAGGTAGATCCTGACAGTGCTTCTCAGTAAAGTTTTTCAGGTTAATTTGTAGCTCATTGGAGCCTCTATTCACTTCACACCCTGCCTCCTTAGAGTGTTAATATTTGTATTTTTTAAACTTCTTTATTTTATATTGGAGTACACTTGAATAACAATGTTGTGATAGTTTCAGGTGCATAGCAGAGTGCTCAGGCATACATATACATGTATTCATTCTCCCCCAAAGTCCTCCCGCAAGCAGACTGCCACGTAACATTGAGCAGAGCTCCCTGTGCTACATAGTTGGTCCTAGTTGGTTATCCATTTTAACTTAATTTATTTTTAATATAATTATATATATATAATAAATATTATATAAATTTATAATGTATAATTTATATAATTTTATTTATTTACCAGTGGTCATGCATGGATGTGAGAGTTGGACTGTAAAGATGGCTGAGCACTGAAGAACTGATGCTTTTGAACTGTGGTGTTGGAGAAGACTCTTGAGAGTCCCTTGGACTGCAAGGAGATCCAACCAGTCCATCCTAAAGGAGATCATTCCTGGGTGTTCATTGGAAGGACTGATGTTGAAGCTGAAACTCCAATACTTTGGCCACCTGATGCAAAGAGCTGACTCATTTGAAAAGCCCCTGATGCTGGGAAAGATTGAGAGCAGGAGGAGAAGGGGACGACAGAGGATGAGATGGTTGGATGGCATCACTGACTCAATGGGTATGGTTTTGGGTTTACCCCAGGAGCTGGTGATGGACAGGGAGGCCCGGCATGCTGCCATTCATAGGGTGGCAAAGAGTTGGACATGACTGACCGACTGAACTGAACTAATTAATTTAATTAAATTAATTTATTTATTTTTGCTGTGCTGGGTCTCTGTTGCTGCACAGGCTTTTCTTTAATTGTGGTGAGCAGGGGCTACCCTCATTGTGGTCGGTGGGCCTTTCATTGTGGTGGCTTCTCTTGTTTCTGTTCCCAGGTTCTAGAGCACAGGTTCAATAGCTGTGGCACATGGGCTTTGTTGCTCTGTAGCATGTGGGATCTTCCCAGACCAGAGATCAAAGCTGTGTCTCCTGCATTGGCAGGAGGAGTCTTTACCACTAAGCTACCATGGAAGCTGGGTTACCCATTTTATATATAGCAATGTGTGCATGTGGATCCCAAACTCCCTAACTCTCCCTTTCCCCTGACAAGCATATGTTCCTTCTCTAAGCCTGTGAGTCTGTTTCTGTTTTGTAAGTTATTTTGTATCACCTCTTTTTAGATTCCACACATAAGGCATACCATACCTTATTTCTCTTTCTCTGACTTACTTCACTCAGTATGCCAACCTCTAGATAGTTGCTCACATGAGCAGTGAGTTGAAACCTGTCATAGTGGACTACATAGAATGCCTGCTCTCCAGAACCACGAGATTGAAAGTGGGAGGAAGGGTACCTGAGATCACCTGCCTCAACACAGCTTGACTGTGGACGCTGTCACCTTCCTGTTCATCCTCTGTTCTATGTCAGCATGGCAGAATATCCAGAAGATTCTTGTCTTTGCCTCTTGGAGACATGCCACTAAGCAGGCAGGTGGACTTGGCTCTCCAGGTCCTTCGGGGAAGTTTGCTTCAAATCATGCAGAGCCTGTTAATTTCTGCCATTCCTTTCAGACATTCAAATTTGACTGAATCTATTTTGTAGCAAGAGCCATAGGCAGTGTTAGCACTTGGGCCACCTTCTAATTTTGAGATATTTCTAGATTTTCTGCATATGATTCTAAGCACACAGATGATTTAAAAAATAAGTGTGTTAATTAGGTGGGCTTCCCTGGTGGCTCAGTGGTAAAGAATCTGCCTGCAATGCAGGAGACCCAGGTTCCATCCCTGGGTCAGGAAGATCCCTTGAAAAAAGAAATGACAACCCATTCCAGTATTTTTGCTTGGAAAATCCCATAGGACAGAGGGGCCTAGCCAGCTACAGTGCATAGGGCAGCAAAGAGTCGGACATGACTTAACAACTGAACAAGGACCTGTTAGTTAGGTGAGTTCAGGGGATGTTCTTGTAAGAGAGACACACAGCATATTTTTGGTTTTGCTTACATGAATCTATTCTGTGGGGCCAACTCTTCAGACTGTCCTGTCCCAGGCACCATGGAAGTTGACTTTCTAATGAGCATTTAGAGACTGGAAGAATATTTTAGTTTCCTGTTCTTCTTTTGTCTTTGGAAGAAAATGATTAGTTCTTCAGTGCAACTATGCAATGCATGATTTTTCAAGCCAAGTAATAGGACCTGAAATCAATAAAGAGGCCAAAATTTTAGCTATTTTAATCTTATGAGAAAAGAAAGGAAGGAAAGAAGGCAAAAAGAGAGAGGGAGAGAAAAGAAGTAAGGAAGAAGAGAAGGAAGCCAGGGAAGAAGGGAAAAAGGAAGAGGGAAGAAAGGAGAAGGAGCCTGGAAACTGGCTGAAACCTGGGTCCTGCCACTTGTGCGTCACTTGCAGAGGCCACCTCTGCAAACCCGTCTAATAATAGTTTCTGGATCTGCATTTGTTGGGATCAAAAGAGCTAACTCCTTAAGTCTCCTATAGCATCTTGTGGTTCCTCTTCCATCCCACGCTCAGCCCAGTTAGTCCCCTCCTCTGAGCCCGGCCAACCCATTCTAATCAAACCTTTAGCCCCCTCCTCTAGTCCTTCCTGGTGGCTCAGATGGTAGAGTCCGGCTGCACTGCAGGCGAGAAGGGTTCGACCCCTGGGGCAGGAAGCTCCCCTGGAGGAGGGCCTGGCAACCCGCTCCAGTGCTCTTGCCTGGAGCATCCCATGGATGGAGGAGCCTGGCGGGCTGCAGTCCATGGGGTCACAAGGAGCCGGACCGGACCAGCGGGCTGACAGCAGTTCCGGGCAGGAAGTGCCGTGGTGTGGTGCCCAACACTTTCAGTCACTCGGTTGAAAGACACTGAGGTAACAACACATGCGCTGCTTCGAGTCGAACCAAAGTGCACCCACCGGTTCCTGCTACCACAGACGGCGCGCGGCGATGGGAAAAGGACTGACCGTGGGAAAACGAGGGCGCGGGAAGCCTCGCGAGAAGAGAGACGCAGCGCGAAATTCAGAACCCGCGGGAAAAGCAGAGCCCCGCAGAGCCGCTGAGGAGACGACGCCGCCTCTGCGCCCACAGCGTGGGCGGCCGGCCCGTTCCTGGAGCGACGGCAGCGCTGGCGCCGGACTAGCTGCGCGGCGGGATTAGTTAGAGAGACCCCAGTGAGAGGGGGTCCTCAGTCGTGTCCGACTCTTCGCGACCCCGCGGACTGTACAGTTCATGGGATTCTCCAGGCCAGAATGCTGGGGTGGGTCGCTCTTCCCGTCTCCAGGGGATCTTCCCCAGAGAAGTCCCCCCAACCGTCTTGCTGTTGAAGAAAGTGAAGCAAAATTAAAGTCACTCAGTCGTCTCTGACTCTTGGCAACCCCATGGACTATACAGCCCGTGGAATTCTCCAGTCTACAATCCTGGAGTGGGCAGCCTTTCCCGGCTCCAGGGTATCTTCCCGACCCAGGGATCGAACCCAGGCCTTCCACATTGCGGGAGGATCCTTTACCAGCTGAGCAACCGGGGAAGCAGAGCAAAATAGGACTTTACTCTTTGCTTCAAGAAATTCCTGAAACCCTCTGTTTGATGGAGTTAACCTTTGAGCAGATAAGCCTGCAGTCTCAGAATTGCAGGTTGCTCATCTAGGCAAAAAGAGCACTTACTAAACAAGGATCTCCTTTTTAAGACTCGGGAGTAGTTCCTCCTATCTCTGTGTCCACCAGTCTTAAAGAATTATATCCCAAATTCTCTCCAGTCCTGATCCATTCCCCCTTTAACTACTTGTGCGCAGATTCCAAAACGAAATAAATATTTGCTCGGGACCCCCAACAGTCTGATACACGGGTAAGTAAAGCACAGTAAATAAAGTTGGTGTTCTCCCCTATAGCAATGTGCTAGTTCACCTTGGCTTTGCTCGATCGACAGGTTATTCTGATAGCCCTTTGAGAGTGTTAGCTGTCAGCAGGAGGAACCAGGCAATCTTCTTCAAGTGTGGTGAGTGTTACAGCACTGATAAGGCAGGCTCCAGGAGAACTTAGAAGGGGCCCCCGACAAAATCATGGGGAAGGAGTAGAAAGAGGTAGGGGGGAGGCGATGTTTAAAGATCTGTGCCGTCTGGTGAGACAGAAAAGACAGAATGGGATGGAGGTGAGCTGAGAGTCAAAAAGGTGTTTTAAGATAAAAAGAATAACAAGAGTGATGGTAATCCATGAGAATGATGGGCAAGATGGGATCCTGAGGTTGTGGTGATTTTGTGTGGCTTGAGTGAAGACTAGGAGGCGACAAAGGGCAGAAAATGAGTTGGAAAATTAAGCAGGACCCAGTAGGGTTGGTGGATTAGAAGCTGGAACACTTAGGAATACTGAGGTTATGGTGAGACTTAATTACCATGGACGTTTTGGTTGGTTGGTGGTTTAGTTGCTACTCCTGCCCTATTTTTGTGACCCCATGTACTATAGCCCACCAGCTTCCTCTGCCCATGGGATTTTCCAGAATACTGGAGTGGCTTGGCATTTCCTTCTTCAGTTTTTGGTTAACAACAGATAAAAACCCAAATTGGGACTGATGGGGCCAATAACTAAAGGGAAACAAGACAGTGGTTCCTGGAGTGCTGATAAGATACCTTTTCTTTATCTACATTCTTATTATATGGCTGTGTTTGTTCATGGAAATTCTTTCAGTGGTACCCTTGTGACCTGTATATTACACTTTAATGAAAAAAATATAAGGAATGAAAGAAGGAAAGAGAGGGAGGCAAAGTGAAAGGGAAAGAATTATTTCTATCCATAAATAACTCCCTAGTAATAGGCTGATCTAATGCAGTATTTTAAATTTCAGGGTGAAAAGAAATCCAGGTACTATAAGTTCACAGCATTATTGAAGTAAGTGTCCAGGAGGACATTTTTTTCTGTCTTTAGCATTCTCTCTGTGTGTCTCTGTACCTGTATGGGTCTTGGGAATTTTGATTTATGTTTGCAGAATTTTATATTCAAGTACTTTCACCATAAGCAAAGCATGCTTTCTTTAAACCATGAAATGTGTCCCAGAGAAACCTTAAGAAGTGCTTGCCAGTCACTAACTTTGAGCAAAAGACTGTGTTAAAATGCATTACAGTAAGTGTAATTACACAATAAATAGAGAATAACTATAGACACTATTTGGAAACTAGAAATGCTGCCTAAAACTTGCTGTTAGTGAAAAAACAAGGACATTAGCTTTCCAGGATTACCATAAAAATTCTAAACAACGAGGTGGCTTAAAAGAACAAATATTTATTTTCTCACAGTCTGAAGTTTCCACTCAGTATGTCGTCAGGACCACGCTCCCTCACCACCTTTTGGGGATTCTTCCTTGCCTCCGCCTGCTCACATAGCACCAGCAGTCTTTGTCTTGTCACTCCAGTCTCTGCCTCTTTCATCACTTGGCATTCTCTTTGTGTGTCTCTGTAGCTCTGTTTCTTTACCACTAGCATTGGATTAATGGCTACTCTGATGACCTAATTTTAACTTGATTACATCTGCAGAGACCCTGTTTCTTTGCAAGGTGACTTTCATACATATTAGAATTTAGGATTTCAATTTATCTTGTGGGGGATACAATTCAACAAGTCATAGAAAATCTGTAGTGTGAACTCATTTAGATGTGTTTACATGAACATCTATATGTTTATACGAAAGTTTGGAAAGAACTGGAAAGATGAACACTAACTCAGTAGTGCGCTTTCCTCTAAGAGGAATTAAGATATGTTTTTATAATTTCTCTATTCCCAAAGCATTTGGATATTTTACAATGACCTTTTATTACCAATATTATTAATTCATTTTTTTCAGTATGTATGTATTGAGTGCTTACCATTAACTTGCCAAAAGAAAAAAAAATCTGTCCCAATAAAATACATCTAGAGGTATATATACCTTAAAGAAAAGTGTTCAGGGACTTAAGGGCTATTTCACTTAGTATAATTAATTTAAGATTTATCATTTTCCCTAACCAAAACACAGAAAAAATAGACATGCATATCATATTTGGGTCACATTTGACCTATTTGTCATGTTCACGAGTAAACTTAATTTTGTAATGTCTTCTATCTGTGGGTCACATGGATTCAAGGTCAGGTGATTTCATTTATTTTGATCAATAGAGGTAGTAAAAATAAATTCTCTAGATTGGTTATTCTGTAGATGTGTAATCTCTAATCTGGTCAGGATGTATACAACATATATACAAACTCTCTAATAACATATATATATGTGTTTTATATATATATATATATATATATATATATATAAAACACATATATGCAAACATATATATACAAACTCTCTATTCCAATATAGGATGTTTCATGGTTTAGTCACTAAGTTTTGTCCAACTGTTGTGATCCCATGAACAGTAGCCTGCCAGGCTCCTCTGTCCATGAGATTCTCCAGGAGAGAATCCTGGAATGTTTTGCCATTTTCTTCTCCAGGGGATCTTCCTGACCCAGGAGTCAAACCCAGGTCTTCTGCATTGCAGGCAGATTATTTACTGATTGAGCTATGAGGAAAGCCTAATATAGGATTATTTAGGTACAGTCTGGGTTTTAGTGTCATTGTGGTTAGACAGCCGAGATCTGTGGGGCTTCCATGATAGCTCAGTTGGTAAAGAATCCACTTGCAGTGCAGGAGACCCCGGTTCGATTTCTGGGTCAGGAAGATTCTCTGGAGAAGGGATAGGCAACCCGTTTCAGTTTTCTTTGGCTTCCCTTGTGGCTCAGCTGGTTAAGAATCCTCCTCTAATGTGGGAGACCTGGGTTCAATCCTTGGGTTGGGAAGCTCTGAAAAAGGGAAAGGCTACCCACTCCAATATTCCAGCCTGGAGAATTCCATGGACTGTATAGTCCACGTGGTCGCAAAGAGTTGGACAGGACTGAATGACTTTCACTTCATTTCACAGCCAAGATCTGTAGCATTAAGTTTCCTTTAAGATTTTAAACCACCATCTATTAATTAAAACAGCTGTCTTCTGTTAACTTTACTTTGAACTTCATAATATAACATCTGAGGTGGGAGTATGTCAGCTCATGTTTTCAAGTTTTGAAATTCATGTGCCTTTCTTGGTAATATATTAACCAGGCTACAAGCTCTAGGACTGGGTTTTGTCTCCCTGTGGGCACCAGAAAGTCATTCTTCTCTGAGGCATTGAAGCCTCAACCAGAGTTGGAGGCTTCCTGCAACAAGAAGTCTCATGACTTTGGAAAATACAGTTCAGACCACTGGGCACCTTAAACTCTTCCTACACCAGGAGGACATTGCTCTCTTCTTCTCCAGTTTCTAAAAGGATTTTCTCTTGTTACCTCTTCTCCTGAGACAGTGATTACTCTTTTCAGTGAAACCAGATATTTACAAAGGAAAAAAAAATGTCTGTAAGTAGTTCCTGCTATTTTCCTTATAGCTCTGAGGCAAGGGAGTACTAAAAAGTTGACTTTTGGTTGTCATGGACAAGGAGAAAAATGCAAAGTTTAACAGAGATAAACAGCTCAAATAAGATCTTGCCACTGCATTATTCAGGAATGTTTATGATAAGAAGTTCAACACTAGCCAGCAAAGCATTTGTAAACACAAAAAAGAGCAAACAATTCCTAGTTTGGAAATATCTGTGTTTGTCATTGAGATTATTGCTCCTTCCAATCTTGAGATGTAATAAAATATACCATACATTTTAAAACTGTAGTTTTAACTAAACTGTTAGAGATGGATTGAGATAAACATTGGCAAGTATTTGTCCCAAACTAAGTCAAAAAGCCTATTTTTGTCTCCTTGAGTGGAATCTGAGCCTTGATAAAATTTATTTGTAAACTTTGAACCCATTCTGTTTAGAATTGAGGGAGAAATTTGTCAAAGTCTATATAACCTGATTGACACGAACAAAGAAGTGTGGAGAAAACACATGTACAGAATCTTTTTGCTTAATGAATATGTAACTTCAGGATGAACAAGAGAAAATATGTATTGATGTGCTTTTAAGTTTTACTTAAGTTGCTAAAGGTTATATTAAAATAGAAATGAGAAGTGTTTCCTTCCTATTTCTATGCCAGATAATGGGCTTTATTTGAACACGGCTACACATTGGTGAGCCTAAGACTATCTGAAGGATAGGGCATGCAGAAACGCACCACTCAGGACTTTCACCCTCCAGAATTCAGTAATACCCACTGTCATACTTGGCCATATCTTAGCTAGAGTTTTATCATTTAAAATAAATATTAACCATTTTCAGGTTGCTTTCTGTGTTTTTTGTTGACTGTTAAAATTGTGTTCAGTGATTTTGTTGTTTTTTTATTTGAATTGCTTCTATTGCCTTGGACAGGGGACAGTCTTTTCACATCAGTTTCTTATCTGGTAAAAGGAGGGTATGATACAGATGGAACATACAGATGCAAATGTAGTACATTATGGGAAGAAATGGTTATTATAATATTTTCCAGAATTCTCCTATGTAAAAAGAATAACTAGCTTCCTATAAAACATTTATTTTTGCCCAAGGATTTTAATCACATAAGACAATGATATCTATTCATTTATTCTCTTAGTTACCTACTGATTCATCTAGTGACCATTTTTGAGTGTTTGTTACATGCAGGATATGGTGCCAAATACCAAATATATCTTAATGAACCAAATAGAGAAAGTTTTTTTTTTCCACACAGGATTGACTGTGTTGTAGCAGTGGGAGAAGGTGTTGGCACACAGAGGCCTGTTTGTGTGGTGATGGACCTCAAGCAATTCCATTAGTGAAGGATATAATTCTGAAAGGCTATGATAATACTGGCAAGAGACATGCATGCTATAATGAAATATATAAAGGATAGCCTTTTGGCTGGAGAAGTCACATTTGAACAACTCCTGGAGGACAAAGAATTGATCAGCTGAAGTGTTGAGGGGGGAACATTCTAAGAAAAAGAGGTGTATATGAAGGCCTTGAGGAAGGAAGGAGTATAAAGCATTCTAAGATCTGAGAGAGGGTTAACAGGGTTAAGAGTTTGGATTCCAAGGGAGAAAATGGAGTAAGTGCTGATAAGGTTGGCAGGACCAGACTAGAAGTGCCTGTGATGGCTTCACATCTTTGTAACTCAGCTGAAAACCACTTTGATATATAAAGCAGGAAAGAATGACGTGACCCAATCTGTATTTTAAAAAGGATAATTCTGACAGCAGTGTGTAAGTTGGCCTACAGGCCGGGAGATTTAAAGTAAAGTAACTAGTTGGTTGGTTTACCAGTTGCCTAGAAGAACGGTAGTAGGGATGGAGACTATTGTGGGTAATTTCACATTCTAGCTTGGCTAAGTCTAGACACTAATCTAGGAACTTTTGTGAAGATAAACACACACACATGTATTTTTTAAATTTGAAATTCATATTTAAATTATTAGACTTTGTGTAAAGCAATTTACTCTCTGTAATATCAGGCAGGTAAGGAACTTAAGAGAAAAAAACATTGATTTCCCCAAAGAAGAGGGCATTCTTCAAGCAGAATGACTTGGGGCTTAAGCTGCAATATCAACTCTTTGTTGGGTTTCCAGCCAGCCGGCCTGCCCCATGAATTCGGGACTTCTCAATTCCCACATTCACATGAGCCAATTCCTTAAGAATAAATCTCTCTCTTTCTCTATGTGTTTCTTTATCTCTTTATCTCTCTCTGTACACACACACAACACACATATACATATACTTTCCATCTTATTATTTCTGTTTCTCTGGAGAAACCTATTAATACACAGACCCCTAATGATAGAGATAAAAAAATGGGTGAATTCTCTTTCTGATTGAAGGTTTCTGATCAAATAAGATTTCATGTGTATAGGGGCTTAAGGAGAGTGAGATTCTTATGACTCAGAAGTTTTGGCAGGAGTGCCTGGGTCCATGAAATTGGACTTAACAGAAAGGAACAAGACCTGAGATCGTGGTGAATTGAGGAAAGGAAACCCAGAGATTGATTTGAGGCATGCTACATTCCAAATGCATAAAAGGTTTCCGAAAGGGATATAAGAATGAAGTGGCGTATGTAGTTTTTAGATATAAAGAGAGGTCTTAGGCTGAGAAATCCATTTGTGGCCATTGACTTTGAAAGGACACTTAAACGTAAAAAGTATAAAGGGAGAAGAAAAGAGCCTCAGGACTGTTGAGCGCAACTGCAGCATTTGGGAGTCTAGCAGAGGAAGAAGATGAAACAGAAAAGATGAAACAGGTCTCTTCTTTGATCACAAGTTTTTTTTTTTTTTAATATTTATTTGGCTGTACCAGATCTTGCTTGTGGTGTGCAGGATCTTCAATCGTCACAGCAGCATGTGGGATCTTCGGTTGCGGCATGCGATTTCTCATAAGGGATCTAGTTTCCTGACCAGGGATGTTACCTGGGCCACTGTATTGGGAACATGAAGTCTTGGCCACCGGACCACTAGAGAAGTCCTTTGATCACTATTAAAAAAAGAAAGAAAGAAACAAAAGTAGAGTTTAAGTCAGTGGTCACAAATCGTATTTATGTCAGGGAGGAGCAGATGTAATCACACATTACAAAGCAGTAGGTGCTTGACCACTTGTATTGTCATCTGCCTAATTTCAGGGCTCTTTAAAACTTCTGATGTTAACAAAGCAAATATATGTATTTCTATAAGTCTCATAGTTTGCTCACCATGTATTTGAGATCTCACACTTAAGCCAATAGTAAAGAATTTCTTTTAATTTCTGTTATGACCTATGTTACAAGTTGATTAAAGATAAGGTAGCAATTGGGCCACATTTAAAGACTTCTTTTTTATAATAAGTGTATTTGAGAGGAAACTGCATTCCATTTTTATTCAACTATTTCTTGACTTCTAATCAAACAATATGGCTTCAAAGAATTTCCCTTTTTCCTCTTATGGTAGATAAAGATATCTTTCTATAACTGTTCCTTTTGGTGACTTGCACATTGATATGTAAATGTGAACTCTCTTACCAATTTCTATAGCACATCATACAAGCAAGGGTATTTGTATCCTTTGTAATGTATGGTATAATAACTCTGAATATATTTTTAATCTTTGAATTTTAATTATGTCAATGATATTTACTTTGATTTGAGTGTGTTTTTCTCAAAAAGATCAAGGTTTAGAATAGTCAATTTAGTAAAATAGTCTTTTCATCCTTTTTTACTATTTATTGAGTTCCTACAGAGTTCAGTGGACTTCAGCTTATGCTTAAGAGTCGGGCAGTATGCACTGATCAAACAGTAATTTTTGAAGCAGCAGATCTTTCTCACAGTTTTCTGCTTACACATTCATGCTACTGAAAGGACCACAGCACACTGATTTGGTGTGTGTGCTTGTCTTTAACATCATTCATTCACTCATTAGTTCATTAAATCCACTTTTATTGAGAATCTACTATGTGCAAAATATTTATTGAGAATCCACTATGAGCTTCCTTTGTGGCTCAGTTGGTAAAGAATCCACCTCCAATTTGGGAGACCTGGGTTTGATCCCTAGGTTGGGAAGATCCCCTGGAGAAGGTAAAGGCTACCCACTCCAGTATTCTGGCCTGGAGAATTCCATGGACTATGTAGTCCATGGAGTCACAAAGAGTTGGACACGACTGAGCGACTTTCACTTTCACTTTACTATGTGCAGAAATGTGGGGATATACACATGAAGACTGCATGACCCTTTTCAAGTAAAGGTATCATATTTTGAGATACCAGTGATAATTCAATGTGCTGTACATATTGCATTATGGTTTATTAAGTTTGGTGGGAACATAGAGTTGGAAGTGTTTAACTTAGCCTGGGGTAGAGGGATGGAAATAGTCTGAGAGAGTTTACTTGGGAAGGGGTAAGCTAAATCTTCAAAGGTATGTAAAATATTCTCAACAAAGTGGCTAGGAAGGGAATTTAGACCAAAAGGAATAAGTACTCTGTGATAATAATCCAAACTAGAGAACATTAAGGCATCTCAAAAAGAGAAAAGAAAATCATACAGTTATTTATGTTACAAAAAAATTAGGGAATATATGCCAGTTGACATTTGCTAATATTGATATAATCAAGCATTTATTGATGTTTATTTTTGTTGGTTACTGGAGTTGGTTTGTTGAGTCCCATAGTTCTATGGTATGAACTATATTCTCGGGATTTTATAAGCTGAGTGAAGCTAGTGCTTTACATTAGAGAGATAAATATCAATTCCAGAATATTAAAATGATCTTGTAGAGTACAATAATCTGATTAGATCACTTGTATGCAGATTTAAAGACACCTTTCCTTTGAAAAACATGGCTTGGTAGTAAACTAGAGGAGTTCGAAGGTTTCTGCACTTCTAAAATTTAAGTGTTAAATTGTCAGATTTGGTATCAAATGTGTTACTTAATGAGGCTTCTGAAGGCTCTATTGCTTCCCAAGTAGCTCAGTGGTAACGGCAGTGCAGGAGACACGGAGATACAGGTTTGATCCCTGGGTCAGTCGGGAAGATCCCCTGAAGAAGGAAATGGCTACTCACTCCCGTACTCCTGCCTGGGAAACTCCATGAACAGAGAAGCCTAGCGGGCCACAGTCCGTGGGGTTGGAAGAGAGTCAGGTGTAACTTAGCCACTAAACAGCAGCAGCAAAAGGTCTATTACAAAGTAAATAGAACATTTCTTTCCATTTAAAGTCTTGCAGTCTAAGAGGACGGTGAATACTGTTGACTTTTACACGTCTCGATAGCAGAGGGGGCAAGTGCTGCTGTATGCTGAGGGGCAGGGACTGATGCCCAGAAAAGCCTGAATGGATTTCATTCCATGGGGTCATTTGATTTGAGGTTGAAAGTGAGTAGGAAGTCACTAAGAAAATTCCAGACACATCTGCTGTGAAGGTGGAATAAGGACACCAGTTTTGATAACTGCTTGCAGTCTGGTGCAGTCCAGCCAAAATGCAGGGTATGGCATGTATTAGCAGGAATGTAGCACTGGGATCAGAAGAGATTATGAAGATTTTTGTATAACATATTTTTTAATTTATTCCATAGCATCTAGAAGATTCAATTATTATGGTAAATGTAGCATAAACTTTCTATTCTGGGCTTATTTGGTTTTATTATTGTCTTTTAATTACTTAAATTTCCAAGGCCTAATTTTTTAATTGAGAAAATGAATTTGAGAATAAAATAAAACTGAGGAATGTATTTCTTACCTTAAATAACAATGAAGACAATTTAAAAGTGTGCTTATTTCTTTACAACTGAGAAAGTAGTTTCCACATGTACTTCACTGTAACTCTACCTTCTCCCCTAGTTTCCTACTCCGTGGGACTTATCCAGCATGGGGACCACAGGCAAAGGCACCATGGCTGTGCACTGCCCTTGAAGTTTTTATTCTCCAATATATATATATAAATGCAGCACACGCAGGTGTACCTCGAGATGTTTCACAGTGGCTGGTGTAAAATGGCAATACGTTTCAGAAAAATTTTCTCATAACTCAAAACTCAGTGAAATGGAACCATGTAGTGTTGTAATCACATTTCACAAAGGTCAGTAAAATGTAATCAACAAATTCCCACATTTGAACAAAATGATGTCTTTGTATTACATTCTTAGGCATCTCACTTTCAACTAACCTAATAAGTGGATCCTTGAGATGAAACAGAATCAAAATTGTTATAAGCAATCTCCAAAATTATATGCCTATTAAACACTGTCTGCTTGTGTGTATATAGGGCACATGTACACTATTTTTACAAATACATAACATTTATTTTAATTATATGGTAATTACACATTTATTTTAAACTAAATTACACATTTATTCCAAAGAACTGTTGATTTAATTTCACTTTTAGTCATTATCCATTCTCGTACTTCAGTTCAGTTTAGTTCAGTCGCTCAGTCATATCTGACTCTTTGCGACCCCATGAATCGCAACACGCCAGACCTCCCTGTCCATCACCAACTCCCAGAGTTTACTGAAACTCATTTCCATCGAGTCGGTGATGCCATCTAGCCATCTCATCCTCTGTCATCCCCTTCTCCTCCTGCCCCCAATTCCTCCCAGCATCAGGGTCTTTTCCAATGAGTCAGCTCTTCACATGAGGTGGCCACAAATACTGGAGTTTCAGCTTCAGCATCAGTCCTTCCAATGAACACCCAGGACTGATCTCCTTTAGGATGGACTGGTTGGATCTCCTTGCAGTCCAAGGGACTCTCAAGAGTCTTCTCCAACACCATAGTTCAAAAGCATCAGTTCTTCGACACTCAGCTTTCTTCACAGTCCAACTCTCACATCCATACATTCTCTTACTTAAACATGTATTAAATTATGATTGTTATTATGTTCAATGACCAATGATACATTTTGACATGAAAAAGGCTGCCTAATATAACAACTTTGATAAATGATAATGTAAAATTATTTATATTATTATTTGTTTGAAGAAGTAGTGATATCCCTTTAAATCCTTTCCTTAACTTGAAAATGTAATTCTGATATTTCAGACCTAAAGAAAATGTGATTTTCCATGAAGCACCGTAAATAAGATAAAAGCACAAGTAGGTCTTTCTGATACCTCATTGAACTTAATGAAATAGTTTTAAAGAATGAAATGAAAGACTTGTGTGTGATAAGGAATATAGTGGTTTAGCTCCCCTTACTTTGTCCCCTATCTATCAAGGGTCATCTTGTAGCTGCATCTTCATAAGGACCATAAACACGCAGGTATTATAAAAGTTATTTTAAAATTATTAAAAAAAAGTTTCAATATTGCACACTTGAGAATCTCATGACTTAGACGTTAAAATGATCTATTTAAGAAAGTAATCTTTGAAAAATAGGTCTCAAAAATACTATCCTGGTATAAATATCAAGGTCAAAATAAAGCCACTTGGTTCATTTTCACCCTCTAAAGCAGTACTTACTTTCTGGTCATTTAGTTATCTTTCATCATCAGGATCTATTATGTATAAGAAGAAAATAATATTCACTTTTTTTTCATTATTTCTACAACATGTTAACTTTCTCTATAGTAACGTAATGATAGCTTTGGGATAAACATCATCCAGTCTTTAGAGACATCAAAGATGACTCATTCTTAAGTAAGAGTGTGTTCAAATTGAGGACAAATGAACTCAACTGCCTAAGCTGGAGCCCTTGACCTAGAAGAGCCCATGCTTATGTGAGTAAATAAATAGTGACATTATGATGCAGTCCAGTAAGTGCTAGTCCACAAATGTCACAAACTGGGTCAAAATGATCTAAATGGGTGTTACATTACCACAGCCATTCTTAGAACAATGTAAAAAGCTTTCGAATGAGCCAAATGAAATGATGAAATTCTGCACTGGTTTCTAGTTATAAAATAAGCTTCTATTGCACAGAATCTCTGTTAGTTAGAAAGCACAGAAATCCTAGTCTCTGTTACCTTTTGACTTCTGATCCTAAAGAGCCATATGGGTCTCGATTCTCCTGTTAGTAACTTAATGCTCTGTGTAATTAAGGGGGCATATGCTTCCTGCACAAAATCAGTGTTAGATCTCCTTTATGTGGCAGAAAGCAACACGGACCAGGTTGTAATATCAGCTTTTATCTGCTGCCAATAAACCTTAAAAGTGCTTTAATAAAATTCAGAGAAAATGACGATACATCTTGTAGCTTTCACGTGGATTATTCAAGCTTATTCTGAGACTTCCTGATCAGGAGAACATAGCACCTTGTCACTCCCCAGAACCCTCTACCTACAAACAGACTTTTATGGTGACAATATGACGAGATATCACGCAAAGCTAAAATTCTCTTCAGAACCTTTTTATTCTTTGTGAAATTTATGTACTTGGAGCAACATTCCAACCCACTGATTTTTAAACATCTCACAGGAAATCAATGTTTCTTTTCTATTAGCCCAGGCTCTGTAAAGCATAAACTACAGGTATATGGTCAAACAAATGTGAGTCATCTGTATAATTTTATACATGAAGGGGACAAAATGTCATATCACCTTTTTGTTTCATGTTCTGAGAATTGACTGTCTTTGATCTTAACTCAGAATAGCTGTAGAATTAAGTCCTTTGTCTTGATGCCTTATTCTGCTTCAAGCTTCTGGAAGAGTGATCTAATTTCTTTCCTTTGTTCTGCCTAGTACACTTTGGAGCTATCAGAAAATACTGTTCTTTTACTAAAGTAGTGATTGTCAGAGACCCCAGCTAGGAGTCACGTGCTGGGGTTCTGCACAAATCAGAACCCACTGTAGGCAGTGGGATTTTGAAACTTGAAAATGAATGAAAAGCAAAGTGATGTATGAATATGTGAGTCAATTTTTATTTGTTCGTAGGAGTGTATATTAGATTGCAGTCATCAGTGTAGTTATTCTGTGCTGTGCTATGCTTAGTCGCTCAGTCGTGTCTGACTCTGTGACCCCAGGGACTGTAGCCCATTCTGTCCATGGGGATTCTCCAGGCAAGAATACTGAGTGGGTCGCCATGCCCTCCTCCAGGAGATCTTCCCAACCCAGGGATGGAACCAGTGTCTGCCGCATTGCAGGCAGATTCTTTACCCTCTAAGCCACTGGGGAAGTAAAAAATGCTGGAGTGCTTAGCCTTTTCCTTCTCCAGGGGATCTTCCTAACCCAGGAATTGAACCAGAGTCTCCTGCATTGCAGGAGGATTCTTTACCAACTGAGCTACCAGGGAAGCCCTGTAATTATTCTGTACCCCTTCTCAATTCTATGTTACTTTGTAATATCCTCCTACAACTTTCCTACCTTTTGATCTTGACCTTGCCTGGAGAATTCCATGGACAGAGGAGCCTGACAGGCTACAGTTCATGGGATCACAAAGAGTTGGGCATGACTGAGTGACTTACATACTTTAGCTGTGGGACTTGTTTTGGTGCAGTGATGGAGGTGTACCAGTTCTGAGCTTGGATTTCAGGACTCCTTGCATGTTTATGGTTGAGTTCTTGTGCTTCTGCCATAGTCATAGAAGAACATTCCTGGAAGTCTGTTACTCCTAGGAGAAAGAGGGGAGATGTGTGGAGCAGAGCCAACTCACAGACTGGCGAAGAACTCACCCCCATGAGCTGCACACTCTAGAGGAATGAGAACTGCATGTTTATTTTTGTGTGCTATTGAGTTGTAAGGTGACTTGTTTTGCAGCAAGGAACAGTCAGTCTGCATTTGATTTACTAAATAGAACTCCACTGCCAGAGGTGACTATTCAAGTTTTTCAAACTCCTTATTGAAACTGACAACCAATGTTTTGTTAATTAGTATATAGTTTGCTAGAAATTACTTTTTATGGATGAAATGGATAAGGTTCAAGATATGTCATGGCCCTACCACCATACTTATTTGGGTTCTGTAGCTTAGGTAATCCAGCCACCTCAGCAAACTAAAGATCTTTTGACCACGTGTGGAGAGTCATTTCCTGTGTTCTTCCTACAGCATGCAGGACTGTGTCTTCTGATTGGACTCTATTGGCCAAAAGGTATAGAAAAACCCAAATGAAATTTTGGGTTTTACAAAAAAATTTGATAAGGAGATAAATAAACATATGATTGATTTTGTGGTTGATTTCTAATACATGTTTGCCTTTATGGGACATTTTTCTGAGGCTTGCTTTCATTGTGAAATATGAAAGAGGTTATTATTGCTTTGCACCAAATTCTTCTGGTTCTTCATCTTTCATGGGACTTTTCACCTTGGTGTTTGTGGTTAGTATGTTGTGAGAGGCACTTTCTGCCTGAACATCAAATTGCTACTATAAGACTTCTAGGATTCTTCCCCTTTGCCTTCTACCATGGCCTCTGAAAAATGTTCTATTTAGTTGCTGTCCATTAATATTGGTCCCCAAATAAAAATGACAAGAACAAGGTCAGACCCCTCAGTCAACATGTATGGATATAAGACTGTTATTTTAGCCTCTCACATGTTTTATCCTTTACTTTAGCATAGGCTAGGTTTACATACCTTTTGATAACCAGGCTACTAAAAAGAGGATATGTAGAACTCTCTTGCCTCTAAACACCTCAAGTGAATGATAGAAATGGAACTTGACAGTTATTGAATGGATAATTTGGCAAAAGTGAGGTTGATAAATTTCTATACCCATGACTCAAATATAGTTCCCTAACCCCAATGGGGACAAGCTGCAGCTAAAGTCATCTCTCTTTTCTATAGAGAAAACGTCACATTCTAAAAAGGACAGAAACAGTATAGGCCTAATAGAAGCAGAAGATATTAAGAAGAGGTGACAACAATACACAGAAGGATTATACAAAAAAGATCTTAATGACCCAGATAACCATGATGGTGTGATCACTCATCTAGAGCCAGACATCTTGGGAGTGTGAAGTAAAGTGGGCCCTAGGAAGCATCGCTATGAACAAAGGTAGTGGAGGTGATAGAATTCCAGCTGAGCTATCTCAAATCCTAAAAGATGATGCTGTGAAAGTGCTGTCCTCAATATGCCAGTGAACTTAGAAAACTCAGCAGTGACCACAGGATTGGAAAATGTCAGTTATCATTCCAATCCCAAAGAATGCTCAAACTACCACACAATTGCACTCATCTCACACACTAGTAAAGTAATGCTCAAAATTCTGCAAGCTAGGCTTTAACATTACATGCATCGAGAACTTCCAGAGGATCAAGCTGGATTTAGAAAAGGCGGAGGAACCAGAGATCAAGTTGCCAACATCTGTTGGATCACAGAAAAAGCAAGAGAATTCCAGAATAACATCTATTCTGCTTTATCTACAATGCCAAAGCCTTTGACTGTGGCTCACAATAAACTGTGGAAAATTCTTAAAAAGATGGGAATACCAGACCACCTGACCTGCCTCTAGAGAAATCTGTATTCAGGTCAGGAAGCAACAGTTAGAACTGGACATGGAACAATGGATTGGTTCCAAATCAGGAAAGGAGTACGTCAAGGCTGTGTATTGTGACCCTGCTTATTTAACTTCTATGCAGAGCACATCATGTGAAATGCCTGGCTGGATGAAGAACAAGCTGGAATCAAGATTACCAGGAGAAATATCAATAGCCTCAGATTTGCAGATGACACCACCCTTTTGGTAGAAAGTGAAGAAGAACTAAAGAGCCTCTTGATGAAAATGAAAGAGGAGAGTGAAAAAATTTGCTTAAAGCTCAACATTAAAAAAAAAAAAAAATCATGGCATCCAGTTCCATCACTTCATGGTGAATAGATGGGGAAACAATGGTAACAGTGAGACTTTATTTTCTTGGGCTCCAAAATGACTACAGAGGGTAACTACAGCCATGAAATTAAAAGACACTTGCTCCTTGGAAGAAAAACTATGACACCCTAGACAGCATATTAAAAACAGAGACATTACTTACTGACAAAGGTCCATAAGTCATCTAGTCAAAGGTCCATCTAGTCAAAGCTATGGTTTTTCCAATAGTCATGCATGTATGTGAGAGTTGGACCATAAAAAAAGCTTTTTGAACTGTTGTGTTGGCAAAGACTCTTGAGAGTCCCTTGGACTGTAAGGAGTTCCAACCAGTCAATCCTAAAGAAAATCAGTCCTGAATAGTCACTGGAAGGGCTGATGCTGAAGTTCCAATACTTTGGCCACCTGATGGGAAGAGGTGACTAATTAGAAAAGACCCTGATGTTGGGAAAGACTGAAAGTGGGAGGAGAGGGGATGATAGAGGATGCCGTGGTTGGATGGCATCACTGACTCGACAAGCATTAGTTTTAGTAGGCTCCTGGAGTTGGTGATGGATAGCAAACCTTGGCCTGCTGCAGTACATGCGGTCTCAAAGAATCAGACATGACTGAGTAACTGAAGTGAACTGACTCAGTCTGAGGGCTTCCTTAGTGACTCAGACATTTAAAAATCTTCCTGCAATGCTGGAGACCCAGGTTCAATTCCTGGGTTGGGAAGATCCCCTGGAAAAGGGTACAGCAACCCGCTCCAGTATTCTTGCCTGGAGAATCTTATGGAGAGATGAACCTTGTGGGCTGGCATCCATGGAAGCACATAAGAGTTGAACACGACTGAATGACTGACACACACTCAATCAAAAATACAGCTTGAAACTTCTCTGGACTGAGAATAAGCTGATGGGGCTCTAATTCTTTCTCAGTCAGCAAGCAGATTGTTTTAAGTAGGATGTTTGATTTCTCATGACTGGGGCATGTTCCGAAAGTGGGGAGAATATCTGATTTAAAAGATTCCTGGTGGTTTAGGAATAAATCATATATGACATGGAAGAAATACATTTTTTGAAAAGTTAAGATAGTTAAATAAACAGGCTATTTTCATTTTCATTTTCTTTCAGCAAATACTCTGGGCCAATCCTGGCAAAAGCCTTTGCACCCCAGCTGGAAAACTTCACCAGCTCATAGGAAATGGTGTCTCAGAAGATTTTCACCTCACTGCTGCTGAGCCGCGAGATTGGAGGACTTGCTGAACATATGCATAATGCATTTCAATATGGTTTTCATGTGGGCGATCTCATTTAGTCTTCCCATAGTACTCTACTTAAGTATGATTCTTTCAATGAAGGATTCTTCATAAGCAATTGAAGGTCAGGTCAGGTAATTGGCCAAGACCACACAATGAGATGAAATTAGCAGAATTTCAACTCCATCAGATTCCTTTTCCTCAGGGGTCATGCCTTTGTTCTGCTCTAAGCTGCCTTGTGTTCCATCCCCACCAGGACTCTGCTTTAAAACATACAGATGATATTTTCTTAGTTCACTTTAGGTGTTGGCGAGCCTTTTCCCTGAGTGACCAAGTGCAGGTCGGCATGTCATACACAGAATTCAGTGGCCCAGCAGTTACATCCCCCTGAAGAGGCCTTTTCTGACCTCTCCCATTGGTCTAATTTTCTCCTAGTCTTCAATTTCTTTTCTTGCCATCTTTTCCCTTTTCTCTATACTTTTCTCCACTCAGTACTGTGTTTTGGGGATTTGATGAGAGAAAAATGAGTGAGGATTATGTCATTGCATAAGTAAGTGAGGGAAGAAGGCTGAAGCATTTTAGGTTTTGTTTTTTTTTTTTTTCCTTTTAACCAACTAAAATGAGTGAAATATGGTTGGTAGTATGTTTTTGTTATTTCCAAAGGCCTTGGGATTAAAAATCTAATAAATGTGCTTTCTTAAAATACAGTTTAAATGCATCTTATGTCTTTATACAAATCTCCCGATTGTGAGAAAAAGGGAGCAAAAGTATGCTGGCCTGCTTAAAGGAGGCAAAAGACCTGTATGTACTCCAAAAACTATAAGACACTGAAGAAAAAAAAAAAATTGAAGAAGACAAGCAGATGGAAAGATATACCAAGTTCTTGGACTGGAAGAATCAATATTGTTAAAATGACCATACTACCCAAGGCAGTCTACAGATTGCCTGTAAATTTACCAATGGCATTTTTCACAGAACTGAAACAAAGAAAATGAAAATTTGTATGGAAACACAAAAGAACTCAAATAACCAAAACAGTCTCGACAAAGAAGGACTTGAGGAACCACATTCCCTGAGTGCATGCTATACTACAAAGCTATACGAATCAGAAAAGTATATAACTGGCACAAAAACAGACACACAGATCAGTGGAACAATTTAGAAAGCTCAGAAATAAATTTACACAAATAATTATAAAATGGTGGCAAGAATATCCAATAGAGAAAAGAGAATCTCTTCAATAAATAGTGCTGGGAATACTAGACAGATGCATGTCAAAGAATTAAATTAGATCATTCTCTAACACCACATACAAAAATAAACTGAATTCAAGATTTAAATGTAAAACTGGGTACTGTAACACTCCCAGAGAAAAGCATAGGCAGAACACTCTGATATAAATCACAGCCATATTTTTGGATGCATCTCCTAGAATAATGGAAATAAAAACAAAAATAAGTGAAACTTGATTAAACTTTAAAAAATTCTTGCACAGCTAAGGAGACCATAAACAAAATGAGACAACTTACATGGTGGGAGAAAACACTTTCAAACAGCATGACCAGAAAAGGATAGATTTCCAAATATACAATCATCTTACACAGCTCAATATCAAAAAGCAAGCAACCCAATCAAAAAATGAGAAGAAGACCTAAGTAGACATTTCACCAAAGAAGACATATGGTCAACAAGCACATGAAAAAATCCTCAGCATCACTAATTTTTAGAAAAATGCAAATCAAGACTTACATGAGGTGTCACCTCGAAGTGGTCAGAGTGGCCATCATTAAGAAGTCTACAAATAATAACACTGGCGAGGGCCCAGCAATCCCAGTACTGGAAATTTATAGTACTGAAAATGTATCTGGAAAAGATGAAAACTCTAATTCAAAAAGAAACATGCCCCCCAATGTTCATAGCAGCACGATTTACAGTAGACAAGACTCAGAAACAACCTAAGTGTCCATCATCAGGTGAATGGATAAAGAAAATTTGCTATACCTATATATGATATGTATATATGCACACACAATGGAATATTAGCCACAAAAAAGAATGAAATGATGCCGTTTGCAGCAACATGGACAGTCCTATAGACTTTGATACATAAGAACTGATTACAAAACAGAAATAGGCTCACAGACATAGAAAACCAACTTACTGAGTCAAACAGGAAAGGGAAGGGGAGAGATACATCAGGAATTTGCTATTAACTGGTGTGTGTGTGTGTGTGTGTGTGTGTGTGTCAGTTGCTTAGTCATGTCCGACTCTCTGTAACCCCATAGATTGTAGCCCACCTGTGGGCCCCTTTGCCCACAGGATTCTCCAGGCAAGAACACTGGAGTTGGTTGTCATTTCCTTCTCCAAAAGAAACTATAGCAAGAAAGTGAAGTCGCTTAGTCATGTCCGACTCTTTGCGACCCCGTGGACTGTAGCCTACCAGGCTCCTCCATCCATGGAATTTTCCAGGCAAGAGTAGTGGAATGGGTTCCATTCCCTTCTCCTTATTAACAGGTAGATACTAGTATATTTAAAATAGATAACAAGAACTTAGTGTATAACACAAGTAGCTATATTCAGTATCATTTATAATAACCTATAAGGAAATATAATCTAAAAAAGAACAGGTATATGTATGTGTATAACTTTGCTATATACCTAATATTTAATATACCTAATATATAAATATATATATATGTATGTATAAATACCTAATATATAAATATTTAAATCAACTATACTTCAATGAAACAAATGGGAAAAAAAGAAAGAAAAGAATTAATGTAAATAATGAACAAAAGTGTGCTAGCCTAGTCTTACATACTGGAGATAGCAAGTAGGATTATATAATGTTTCTTACCTGAATATTCATTGAATATAGACACTTCAATCAAACACTGGCTTTTGAAGGGGGAGGAAGTTGATTTATTATTTTGATGTAAGCATTATGTTAAACTTTAGTCCTCAACAAATATGGTCAAAAGTGTGTTTGTATATTGGATCTTCCCAACCCAGGAATCGAATCTCGCATCTCTTATGTCTCCTGCATTGCAAGTTAATTCTTTACCTCTGAGCACCAGGAAAGCCCCTGAATATTAGGATGAGCTTCAGAAAATACATTTGCTTCAGGTGGTGGAGAAAATGCTGAATTTCTTGTATTTCATTCCTAAGAATCCTTCTTGGTTAACCACATTTCTTGTTTGTTTCTTCTCTCATTATCTATAACATTTCCATCTTTAGAGATAACACCTTGTTCCATTTTGCAGCCCATCTACAACAATATTGTCATCATTTTGTGTTAAACTTGTTCCCAGATTGATTAGTCATGGTGATGTATTGCCAAGTACAGTAGGTTACACAGAGAAAAATCTCTCTGCACAAGGAGAAGCTCATTGTCCTTGTGATTTTTTTCCCCTACAGAAGATATGCTAAGGAATATAAACATATCTTTTGGCCATATTTATTGAGGACTAAAGTTTAATAAATGCTTATGTTAACATAATAGTAAACTTCCCCCGACAGCCAACACTTGAAATGTCAACATACATGTATGAATGCATATATGTGTGTTGTCATGGGGGATAGTTGTTGATGAAAACTCAATCCTTAGTTAGGGAAACAATATTCAGAAGACGTTCAACTTACTGCAGGAAACAATGAAAGGAAGGAAATGTTAGTCAAGGGTGAAAGGCACCATATGTCCTCCAGTACCTGGACACAACGGGGAGTCAGCCTAATAGCTATCTTCATGCACCCTGCTGTGTGTAGGTATCGAGGACATATGGTCTATTTCACCCTGAACTGGGAATTTCCTGAAACAGCTGTAATGTTCTTTTAATGAAGTTTCTGTGGGTCATTATATATAAGCCGGGATGTTTAAAGCACCCCTGTTTCTTCCACTCACAGTAATCAAAGGACATTTGTCCTTGTCAATGTATGCTTCTTGCTGCTGAATTTTTTCAGTTTTGAAATGTTACCTGCTCAAAGCCCTCCGTTCTCCTCTTTCCCTTTCTCCAGAAATCTGTTTTTCTCTCTCCATTTCTAGATCTGATTCCCTTTTCTTCTTTTTCTATTTTCTGTAGTTAGCACAGGGAAAATTTGAGGAAAGGACCTTTCAAGTTATTTTTAAATTAACATCTTACATATCAAAACTGTGTGCACTTTTATTTTCAAAATGCTTGGAACAAAATTTGGAACTCAATTTCAAGTTTTGACTTCCAAACATATTAGTCTAAGGAGGAAGCTCTGTTCATTATCTCTTGAAGTGTCATTTTTTTTCCTTCGGGGCATTTTATTCTCGTTCTGGATTCAGCACAACCAGTTCTGATTTGCAGCCTGTGACTTAGAAATAGTTTAATGGGATTTGTAGATTCAGACAGTACAATATGTCCTGATTGTGGGTATGAGAAAGAAAATCTTGTAAGGGTTGAGTGGAGAGTAAATTATGATAAAAATTGTATAAACCTGTAGTAAAGGATATGCTTGAAAAATATACTTTTAGGGAGGTATTCCTGATGTGAAATTAATTTGGCGTAAATGTAACTGCTAAGGAGATAGTTCATCCAGAATCAATAAAGATGGTTACTAGCTTAAGTAAGATGCACATGACACTGTCTTAGAAAACAGTTATTTCTCAAGGTTTATTGCTGCTGCTCTTTCATTGCTCAGTTGTGGCCAACTCTGCAACCCCGTAGACTGTAGCCCGCCAGGATCCTTCATTCCGTTCGTAGGATCTCCCAGGCAAGAATACTGGAGTGGGTTGCCATTTCCTTCTCTGGGGGATCTCCCCAACCCAGGGCTCTAACCCATGTCTCCTGTGTCTCCTGCACAGCAGGTGAGTTCTTTACCTCTGTGACACATGGAAAGCCCCAAGCTTCCTTGAGAGGGGAATAAAGTCTTACTCAAAAGGACCTAAACAACTACTTACTTAAATTAATAATGACTCAATTTCTTTTAAAAAAAGATACTAGTATGTAATAGAACACAACACTGTAACTTCACATGAGGACTTTTTATTGTAGTTTTGAATTATGATAAATGTTAGAACTACCTCATTTTAAATGATTTTGCTTTACTTAAACATGCAGTTTCTATTCTTTGAAAATAGATTTTTGAATATTTTTCCTGGTAGGAAAATATTTATGGTAATAGGAGAGATGTAGCCATATTCCTCCATAAAGACTAACAAACTGAAATGTCCACACAAAAATTGTTCAAGCCAATCTTTATGAATAAAGTGTGCTTTTAGCTCAAAAATCTTTGTGTTTGGTAATAAATGGAACTGAATGGGTACAGATTAGGTTGCAGATTCTTCTAGGCATTTTCTTTAGTTAAAAAGAAAAGTTTTGTTTTGTTTTGTTTTAGAACATTCTGTATGCTGTAATCATATTTAACTGTTTTAACATTTAAAAGCAATTTAAATTGCTTTTCTGAAGGGTAAAATCACATTAAAGCTAATTTTACTATCTTGGAATTTATGATACTTAATATCTATAAAAAGTTTACTTTTGTTCAGTTTTTGATAAAAGGATTAACCAAGTAAAACAAAGCAAAATGAATACCATAGGGCAATCTCCTTGAGAAAATGTTTTGCTTGACTGGTATATATATATATTTCTAAAGGTTTCTACAAGATATTTATCACAAGTAAATTTATATATATTCATTAAAGTAGGAGCAAATTATCAGTATTGATTAAGTCCTTTTGCTCTAAAAAGTGATATTTATTTTTAAGTATTTTATGATTCTTATTTAACAATAATGTATATTCTTCTTTCCATCCATGCAGAGATTTTTTTTTTCCATTTGCATCATGGTTCGAGTCACTTACAACTATTGACAGTTTTTTGTACTGAAGACCATATGTAGCCAAGAGAGGCAGCTCATGATGGAGACGCCTGACAGCTGGCTTCACACCCCAACCCTCCCCTACTTTGCTGTACCAACTGCGGGCAGGGAAAATAACTTAATTTCTCTACTCCTAATTACCTTATCTGCAAAGTGAAAGTGTGTGTCTATAGTGCTCCTTTAACTTTAGTATGCATAAAGATCACCTAGTATCTTGTTGAAAATGCAGATTCTTTCCCTCACCCTTCCCCTCCAGCAACCATAAGTTCATTCTCTAAGTCTGTGAGTCTGACGTGGGTAAGGGATAGTTATGGAGTTTGGAATGGACATGTATGTGCTGCTATATTTAAAATGGACAACAAATAAAGGTCTGCTGTCCAGCAGAGGGAATTCTGCTGTGTTATGTGGCAGCCTGGATGGGAGGGGAGTTTGGAGGAGAATGGATACTCATGTATGTGTGGCTGAGTCTCTTTGTTTTTCACTTGAAACTATCATAATATTGTTAATTGGCTATACCCTAATATAAAATAAAAAGTTTTTAAAATCCCAGACTCAGTAGTTCTGGGATGGGCCTGAGATTCTGCATTTCTAAAAGTCTCCCACTTTATGCCAGTGATACTGACTCAGGCTGAACAAAAAGGCTCATTCCAGTTTCTTGTAGTTTCTTGACTGAACAGTAAAAGAGCCTAGGGAGATTTTTAACAATACCAGTGCCTGAGTCCTAGCTCAGACAACTGAATGAAACTTTTGGTAGGCATTTCAGGTCCAGGCATCAATATTTTTAGTTACCCCGGTGATGCAAAAATCAAGCCAGAGTTGAGAATAACTGTTTGAGATGATACCTGATTTCTGTTCAAGCCCTATGAGTGCCTTGGTAGACAAGATATACTTTGTAAAACCATGTGTTCTATTGCAGAATGGGACAACCTGTCAATTACAGAAGATTGGAGAAGAAAATGGATAATTTTTCAGATAGGGAATTCATGTTAGCGCTACATGTCTCACAGTAAAAAGAGAAAAACAAGAAAATTGAAAAATGTAATTGAATACCACCAGGATTTCCAAAGGGAGATGAAGAATCCATTAAAAAAAAATGATTTGACTTGGTGCAAAGATTGTAACTTGAAGCAAAGAAAAGACAAAGGTCAAGGCCACATTTAATTAATCATGGGAAAAGCCACATGTAATTAACAGCTGTGTGGGATAAATAACCATGTCTGTGTGCTTGTAAAGGTGAAATAGATTTTGCTTGAGTCTGGGCCTATGACCACAGGAAAATGTTCAGTCACTCTAGTGGAGCTACCCAATACTTTGGTCCCATGGCACAAAGAGTGCCCATACTCATAATTATAATTACAATTACCCTCTGTCCAAACTCTTGATTTAGTTTTCTGCCTGACACTTAGAACCTTCTGACATATCACTGTATATATTTCGTTTGTTTGCATTAAAATATAACAGGGGAAACTTTCCAGGTAAGTGCCTGGAAAAATGCCTTAGCACAAAATATGTGTCTTGGGTGAATATTGGTTAAAAAAGCAAATAAATGGTGGAAATATAGTTAGACTGGAACAAAAAAAATAGCAAAGGAAGAAGAGAGAATTTAAAAAATGTAATTTTAGGAGATCTAAAGATCCATTCTGACGCCTCCTACTATCTAGAGGAATTTGTGCTGCTTTTATATGAAATCTCAGCCTTATAAATTATCGTGTCTTGAATATCTTAAGATGTTTACACCATGATGTTCTCATTAAGTAACAAAATATACATTTAAAATTCTAAAAACCAATAGAATTTTATGAGTAAAATATTCAAAATATCATGCTAGGTACTTAAATGATTAAAGAATCCTAAATTCAACTGCAGAAAATTACTCTTGCATATTTGCAAGAGGACTTGAACACTTTCAAATTATTTTTTCTTTTTTTTTTTGTTTTTTCAGAGAACTAAGTTTCTGATTATATATTTTATTCTGTTCTTTGGAGCCTGATTCCACAATAAAACAGTGGCAGACTCTTATTCTGCATTCTGGCAAGAACTCAGTCTAAATTCATTCTGAGTTCTTAGAAGACTTTAAGGTTGGTATCAGTGAGAATCCAACAATGGGACGAAGAGATTGACATTTTTTCCATGTCTGTCCTTTTGGGTCAGTCCAATGAGAAGTTTTATTTGGATGTGATCTGGGTATGAAGGAAAGTGTGTTCCCTTAACCAATCTAGAAAGGGCGCAGTCAAGTAGATTCTTCGTTCTTTCTGTCTTAGGTATGGGAGGAAATAAAAGAGGCAAAGGGACTGGCAGCAGTGATGGGGCATGCGTTTATGCTCTGGCTCAGTGGAGTCTTTGTTAGTGTAGAGCCTATGAGCGTCAGTTTAATGGTGATTTCCTGACGGTGTTTATGGATATTTTACTTTATTGGTTTTGTTTTCTTTCAGTTTCCTATTCTTTAAAGTATGTATGGGAGGGAAATGTCTGATCACAGCAACTCTATTTACACGCTTTAAAAACTATTTTATGGGCTCTTTAACAATATTTTGGAATTTGCTTTTGCCATAGTGTGTTTAGATAATTACAGCTTCCTTTTTAATGACCTATACCTTCATTCTGATTTTCTCAACTCTGCTCTATGTTAACATTTTGGAAGTCTAAATCAACAACTATTATTTATTTCTTGAAATACTGCTAAAAACAGATGACTTTATTTGTGTTAACTTGAGTTAACAGACGCTTCAATCAAATTGTGAATTTTAGAGACAATATATTCTTATATGTGTTTAATAATGTGGTTGAATCAATGGGAAAAAGGAGATGACTGCTTATAAAGAGAGGTCTGTTTCCCCTCCATTAAGTTTAATTGCAAACATTTCAGGCATAATGAATCACTGCTGACCGTAGGCCACTTCATTGTCATTCTGTGGTCATTGTGGCTGCTTGTGGGTGCAAGTTTTGTATCTTCAATTAGTTGTGGGAAGAAAATTGTAAGCATAATTGTGAATATTGTTGGAGCCCTTTTGTAAGTTGCTCATGAAAAGAAAAAAAAAAAAAAGACAGATAACTTTTAGAGTTCTTTGGCCTACTAAAACTTAAAACTTTTTTTTTTTTTGCTTCATGGAAGTTAAAAAAAAATGGTTCTTTTATTTTTGGTTCTCTGTATTAGTCTGGTGGAACAATCCAAAAAGCATTTATGAGAAATTTTAAAATGTACTTTGAGAAAACCATCATAACTATATTTTAAAATTGTTTTGCAAAGCCCTGGGCAGTTCAAAGAGCCAAGCAAACAAAAGATATAAAATTGCTTTAGTTTTTCTCAAGCCTGTAACCATCAGAATAAAACAAAACTGACTGCTTGGGGTCGATTATAGAAATAATGCAGCCAGAGGTGCCAATGTAGTGCAGAATTTACTAGAAAAGAGAAAGAAAGTCCTGGACAGTGAGGTCATGTGTTCATGAGGTCATGCTACCTGCAGCATTGTGAATATGCAAATATTTTCTGAAAGAAAATATTTTAATCGATACTTAGTAGCTGGAGTCAAAAAGTACGATAAACAGAGGGGGATAACAATGGTGACAGACTCAGAATACATTTCCATCGTGGTAGATATAATTAAGGATTCAATTACAGTGCTTATTTGGACTAAATTCACTATGGTGAATTCAATGTTTAAGCAAAGAAGGTAGAAAAGATCAGGGTTGAGCTGTGGGCTTATTTTTCTTTCTGACTATGAATAGAGATGAGTGGTAATTCTAGGGTGTATATGTGTGTGTTAGTTGCTTAGTTGTGTCTGACTTTGCGACCCCGTGGACCCACCAGGCTCCTCTGTCCATGGGATTCTCCAGGCAAGAATACTGGAGTGGGTTGCCATTTCCTCTTCCAGGGAATCTTCCCCATCCAGGAAGTGGAACCCGCATATCTCATATTGTGGGTAAACTGTTTACCATCTGAGCCACCAGGGGAACCCTGGTGTATGTGTGTGTATATATATATGCCAAAACACATATAAAAATCCCACACACAGATTGCTTTATATGTAAGTATGCATATAAATGAAAAGAAAACATAGTGAAAAATAATGGGATGTGAAAAGTAGCTAAAGTGGTCACTTGTAAGACAGGAGATTGGAGAGGGAAGCTTTTGTTATACAATTTTAATATTTTACTAGGAGTCTTGTATTGCTTTTGTAATTATTTTTTTATAAAATTAGTACAAGACAAAAAAAGAAAATAAAATTTAGGCCTTTGAGACAGAGGATGAAAAGCTAGACGGTGATTAATCTTTCTAAGTTTCAAAGTAGGTAGAGTGGCTGGAGGCAGCAAATAGAAGTCAACAGTGTGAACTTAGTAAATATGTTTCTCCTTCCTGGCCTCTGTGCCTGCTTATTCCTTTGCTTAAAATGCTCATCACAGATAGTTAGAAGACTATTCCTTCACTTCACTTTTGTCTCTGATAAAATGTGGTTTCTCTGGATGGTCCTGTTTCATCTTTCCCAGATACATATTGCCTGCTACCCTTCATCCATGCTATTGCCCTGAATTGGTTTCCTTCCTAGCATTTTTCACTGTATCTGACATATATTCATTTATTTTAACATTGATGTCTGTTCCCAGGTCTAGAATGTAAGCTCCACGATGGTAAAGCCTTTGGTTCTTTCTTGTCCCAGAACCAAGAACAGTGCTGGGCACATAGTAGATGCTGAAAACATACATATCGAAGAGGAAAAGGAATGTTATAGATTGTGTTGTGTTATACACTGTTAGGAACAAAAGCCAAATAAGATGGAACCTAAAACAGGATACCAAACATAATATAACCAACTGTCTTGAAAGTTAACTTGTCCTACTGACAAGTAAGCGTTATATCTTGCATTTCATATCTCTTGGGTATTTGAATGTGTCTCTTGGTGTTAAATGGAGAATTTAAAAGTGAAGTACAGAATATACAGAATAGAGAGAATTGTAGCTTAATGTTAAGTCTGGACTATCCCTTTCTAGTAAGGATGCTTTTAACATGTACTATAGTTCCCTAATTTCTCATTGTTTCTACTTTATGGCTATCATAGACAGTCTCAAAGAAGAAAATTATGGCCTGGGACTGTTGTTTTAGACTCAGAAGCATCTTATTACAGAAATACATACTTTAAAAATACTTCTCTGTCATGATGTTGAACTTAAATTTTTTCTTTACCCCATTTTCTATTAAAGTAATTATTTGCTGAGTGTTCCTATAAGCACACAACATAAGAAACGGACACATTCAAATGTGACATAAAATACTGTTTAGCTATTGTCCATATCTTCCAGAAGGAATGTGCTATGTTTTATCCTGAATTTTACATTCCAAATAAAAATCAATTGAAATTTTGTCTTAAGTTCAAAATTGTTGGCTTTACAAATCTACTCTCCCTTATACACACTTGGTAATACAGCATCTGCAAGTTTTTAGATCAAATAATACCTGCCTTGAGTATAATAAATGGTGAAGATAGAATTTTCTACAATTTCAACTAAAATGCAGATACTGGGGAGGATAGTTTATTATTTGACCTACAGTGCAAGAAAACTTGCAGGATACAGGTTTTTATTGGTCTCTCCTTGTGTATTTCAACATCACTACTATAAAATTAATTTTGCTTTGTTGTTTGAATGACTAGATTTATCTGTAAAAGATGTACAAAAATTATGAAGTAAGCAAGTGGATTTTAAATTGCAGAGTGCTTCAAATACACATGCGAGATACCGTTAATGTTGTAAATGCTAGACAGGAAAAGTAGAGTTTTAAACAACCTAATATGGTAAAGAAAGATAATGAATTTTAGGTATATACACATTTCTGACACTGAGGATAACCTAGGAAAAAAATTTTGCCTTAATTTCAGTAGCTAAAGGCAATGGTATGTATGTTTTTTTGTGTGTGTATTAATCACCATAAGGAATACGAACATAATCTTTATGTGATAGTTTAGAATTTTAGGATTACTCGACATTTTATGACCTCTTCCAGAATCATCACAGTGCTGGAAAGGTGTTTAAAAAATGTGGAATTATTTGTAAGAATGTAGAGCCCAGGACCCTGAAGTCTAGCATTCTGGGTTTTAAAAGCATTTCTCTAGCATCCCAAATTTTGAGAACTAATTTTTGGCAATATTATGAAAGAGGCAATAATACAATAACCATAGTGATTATACCAATGTAACACTAATATCTAATATTTCAAATGTGTTTATTGTTTACCACTTTTCTTGGTGGCTCAGATGGTAAATAATCTGCCTGCAATACAGGAGACCTGGCTTCGATTCCTGGGTTGGGAAGATCCCTTGGAGAAGGGCATGGCAACCCACTCCAGTATTCTTGCCTGGAGAATCCCATGGACAGAGGAGCCAGGCGGGCTACAGTCCATGGGGTCACAAAGAGTTGGACACGACTGAGTGACTGACATACACACCTTTATAGACGTATTACATCTAGTAAGTCCTTGACTGAGTGACTGACACACACATCTTTAGAGGTATGTTACATGTATTACATGCTAATTACATATATTCACTCTTGGACTGAGTGACTAACACAACATTACAGGCATGTTGCCTGCATTAAGTCCTTTACTAATTGCAATTACCCTGTACGATGGACACTATTGCGGACTTCATTTACTATTAAAAACAGGTTTGGCACAGAAAGGTTAAGTAATTTGACCACGTAGCACAGTGTGTAAGTGACAGAAGGCTGGAATGAGCTATGGAGCTAAGGGAACATGTTTTCTGAGTCTGCCCTGTGAACCTTTTAGAATTTCCCTGGACCACATCCTTGTCAAGAACGGTGGGGCAGAGGTGAACACAGCACAGGCTGCTCCCAAAGGTCCTTAAAGTCCAGAGGGGAGACAGACAAACCCACTAAGCCAAAAGAAAATATAAGTGTAAGATGACCAGGGAGGAGAGGAAACCTGTTAACTCCAGACACAAATCTTCACAGGGGAGGAGACTCAAGCTTCACGACTGGGTGGAAATAAGCAGATAAGATGGTAGCAACGTTCCCTACAGTACTGGCCATGTCTCCAAGGCCACAGAACATTAGAGCACAGCGCATTTAAGAGAAAAGAACAATTCATTGTGCACGACTGCAGTGTGTAAGCTGGAGACAAGTGGGAGGCAGTGAAGTGGAGGGGTAGATCAGGACAGATCGTGAAGAAAGTAGCTTCCCTGAACATTCCAAGTTGGTTGGCAAAGGCTGTATCGATCTTGCCCCCTGAGTTGTGCAGGGCAAAACGGACACTAATGTATGCACTGGGGGAGTGGCCATGGACAGTATTGAGGGAAATCAAACTGTCAGGTTTGCTACAAACTTAATCCAGTTTTCTCTAAAGCATTCAGAGGAGGACTAGCACCCACATGAAATATAGTTGAATCTGAGACCTGGTCAAGTTGATTTGATCAAAATGAACCATTTTAAGGATGGAAAAGTAATCAGCTATGAAGTTCAGGGTTCATCCAGACTCTCCTCTCAGAATTCTTAAGAAATGTATCTATGTCCATAAAGTTGTCACTACTGAGGGCAGGGACTACGTCAAAGAAATAAGTTGCAGACTCAAGCCCTGACTTCAGCAGGGCTGCCATGTGGCACACCTCTTGGCTTTTGCTGTAGATGCTGCATTATGCTCTATCCCTCTAGAAGCTTGTGTGCTGATAAACTCAGAGAAAAGCTTGTCCTTAAGCTGGGCTTGGGCAGGATGGTTTGTCTAGGACCTCCTCAAGGGTAGGAGGGCAACCACCAGGGCAAGCATCTCAGAGAAATTGCCAAAGCAAGTTTCAAGTAATGCAGCAAAGCAGACAGAAGCTGAGGCTTCAGAAAGTGCTCCCGAAAGAGGGGACAAGTTAACAAATTCCAACAAATTGAAGTATGGAGAAAAATCTATATAAATTGAAGAATAGAGAAAAATCTATACAAGCAGGAAGGCACATTTTAGAGACTCCTGAGAAAATGATTATGGATGAGTTGCTGGGGAAAGAATAGTGAAAATAAGCAGGCTTGGTTAAAAAAAGCCTCATTGGGAAACTTCCCTGGCAGTACAGTGGTTAAGACTTCACCTTTCAATGCAGGGCCTGCAAGTTTAATCCCTGGTGGGAGGAACTGAGATCCCACATACCTCGTGATGAAAAAACCAAAACATAAAACAGAAGCAGTATTGCAACAAATTCAATAAAAACTTTAAAAATGGTCCACATCAAATAAATATTTTTAAAAAGATGTTAAAAACTGATAGGAAAAGAAAAGAAGGTTATTAAGCAAGAATTTTTTAAGGATATGGTATATCTGATAATGTTAATGTGGAAAATGATGAGGGATGTTCCTGACTTTCTAAACTAATCATCTGATAAATCCTTGGGGCTTCCCAGATGGCTTAGTGGGTGAAGAATCCGCCTGCAATGCTGGAGACACAGGAGATGCGGGTTCAGTCCCTGGGTTGGGAAGATCCCCTGAAGGAGGAAATGGCAACCCACTCTAGTATTCTTGCCTGGAGAGTCCTATGGACAGAAGAGCCTGATGGGTTACAGTTCAAAGGGTCGGACAGAGTTGGACATGACTGAGCTCGCATGCACGCACATTAAGTCCTTAGCTGAGATTCAGTCCTGGGCAAATTTGATGGCAAAGCCTACCCTCTTGCAATTTTAGCGACTTAACCAACTCTGCAAACCCTAGTGTAACTATGACTCATTCATGCAAGAGGCCACAGCATTTCCTCAAGGGAGGGCTCTTCCATCTAAACTACTTTGCAAGATTTGGAGTAGGTGTGTTCCTGTACAGACAAAGGTGAAGTGGTCACATGATCTGCTCATACTTGAAAAATGCCCGATAATGCTCTTCCTTACAGGTGCATTTTAAAAATTGCATATTCCTGGAATGGACAGTTTTCATTTGTTGACTTTTTTATGAATTCAATTGATTTCGATTCAGAATAGCAAAAGTATTGTGTTTATCTCTAAGGGCAATTATAAACACTGATGATGCATATTAAGAAATACTTTTTTTTAAAGTGTGTTGGCTGGCAACTGAGGAAATCTCTGAGTTTATATTTGACCTTAACTGCTTTTCAGAAATGCAGAGTCAATCATGTAAGAATAGATTATAAGCATATCTTAAGTACCTGGGTAAGTGAGCAGAAAAGTACCTGATAACTTTTAGTGTCAGCCAGTGCAGTGTAAAGTGAAGAATGAAACAGCTCAGCTGTATGTGTTAAAAGAGGTCTCTGAGGTATTGATTCCCGTTCTCGGCCCGTAGATCATGCTTGTAGCATTTGCCTTGCAGCTGCTGAGTCTGCCTTCTCACCTATATTGTCCTTCTCTATCATTACACAACTTGGCCCAGCAGAGTGGATCAAGGAATGTGTTTTAAAATGGGCACAGTTTTCCCCAGTCCTTTCATCTTCCCAAAACTATGTACGTGGGACAACACAGCATGAAATGTTGTCAGGAAAGGCACTGGAATGCAAATCAAGCATCACCCTCAGGGCAAGAGATGGGTTACAGGCAGACACCTGTGATGGTGTGGGCAATCCTGGTTTGTGCATTTTGAGAGGACAAAACATTGGAAAGATGTACAGAAGACATGCACAGCGCACAGGATGTCAGATGGGAAAGAGGATGCCGCTCTGCAGCATTAAAGAGACTGTGGAGGTGACAGTCAAACATGCATAATTAGTTATTGAGATTGTACATGAAAAAAAGCCTTCATAATTTTCTGTAGTTAGTATTTGTGTACTCTTAAACAAGAATTGTGTGCCAGTCACTCAGTGGTGTCTGACTTCGCGACCCCCATGGACTGTAGCCTGCCAGACTCCTCTGTCCATGCAATTTTCCAGGCAAAAATACTGGAGTGGGTTACCATTTCTTCCTACAGGGAATTTTTCCAACTCAGAGATCGAACCCAATTCTTTTGTATCTCTTGAATTGGCAAGCGGATTCTTTACCACTGACTTACCTGGTAGGTCATAAATAAGATATCTACGTCCGCATTTGTGTCTTCCAACAAGCCTGTAAGATAGAGTCTAATTGTTTCTCTTTATAGGAGAAGGGATTGGACCCTGAGATGTGGCAAAACTGGCTAAATTCCTGGGACTAGTCAGTCCTTGAACTCAGGCTGGCTGAATTCACAAATTTTTAAAATTAAAATCTGAGGGAAAAATTGCAGGTTTAATCTAAAGTGAGAGTATGTGACACTAAGTATAAGTCCGTGGAAATACTTTTCCAAGTATTTTTCTTTTGGGCTTCCCTGAGGCTCAGTTGGTAAAGAATCCACCTGCAATGCAGGAGACCCTGGTTCAATCCCTGGGTCAGGAGGATCCGCTGGAGAACGGACAGACTACCCACTCCAGTACTCTTGGGCTTCCCCTGTGGCTCCGCTCGTAAAGAATCTGCCGGCAATGCGGGAGACCTGGGTTCGATCCCTGGGTTGGGAAGAACTGCTGGAGAAGGGAAAGGCTTCCCACTCCAGTATTCTGGCTGGAGAATCCCAGGGGCTGCATAGTCCATGGGGTCTAAGAGTCAGACACAACAGAGCAACCTCACTTTCACTTGGAAATACTAGTACACATGGTAAAGAGGAAATGCAAGTGAGTCTGGAAAGGTTTAGACAGTTTTGTTCCATGTCCACTAGTATAGTTTGGCTCTGGGTTTGTATTTAGTGGAACTAACACCCCCCATCGCCCCGCCCTCCTGCCCGCTGTCTCCCTGCGGCCTTCTCCTTGAGCGCCTCTCTGAAGCACTGCAGTGCTGGTGCTTCTGAAACAACCTGCAGAACCTTTGGCTTTGAAAACTGAGACTCTTAAGCCATAACTGAGGTTCTGTTTGTGGTACGATTAACCCAGTGAGTCACTACCTATGATGATAGAGGAAAAGAACATAAGGCCAGGAGGTGGGAGTAGAATATTTGCTAAGAAATTCCTTTAGCCCCAACAACAGTTTTTTTTTTTTTTTTTTCTAGGCATATAAGATAATAATTAAAATGCAGGTGTTTCTGAAATTTACAGTATTCCAAATCAAACTGTTGTGATAGTGCAGTTATACAAACATATTGGTTTTAGACTTGTAGTGATTACCCAGAGCAGAGTCAAAGAACTTGAAGAATTTAAACCAGTATCATGGATTTTTTTATGATTATTATTTTCATTTTTGAATCTTTGTTCTGTTTCAGAAAATACTGATGTGCAAGTCCAAATGGTTTCCAGTGTGCAAAGCTATGGAAAGTAATATGTTGGGACAGTTTGCTTTAATTAATTAATTACATTTTGGTGGGGATTTGCTGGTTTGAAACTTTTTTACTTCCTGAGGATGATTAAGAATGAAGATGATGAGAGAACACATTGTATATCTTGATTATAACATTAATATAGTAACTATAATATATTTATAAAATTACACTTATGAAATCAATGATAAATCATAACAATAGGTAATAATATACTTAAAAAGTATTGCAAATGGTTAAGAACATGATGAAGCCCATCCCTAGCCTTCATGTGAACTCCAGCAGTTCAGTCAAACTTTTCAGTGTTGAGAGATGGAAGGTGGAGAGCACAGGTTGAAAGATAGGAGGTGATGCAGTTAGATGCTTATTATGTCAAAGCACATTGACACACATTTCCGTTGAAATAATTATAGCTCACATTTAATAAACCTTGCTGTGTGAAAAGCTCTGGATTATTCAGTTCTCATGATGACTCCATAAGGTGATACTCTCATTATCTCTGTTTTTAACAAAGAAGGAAATTTAGCTTATCATTAATTAGAAAATTAAAAATTAATACTAATTAGCCTAAGCAAGTTAGGGCAAGTTGGACATAAAGTTTTCAGTGGCCTGATTATAAATTCATACTCTGAATTACACGGGCTATAATACAGAGACACCATATATTAATTAAAAGAAGAAAATCAGTTTATGAAATAAACATAATCTAAATCATAACCATAATCTAAATACTGAGTTCTCAAATCAGCTAACCAACTAAATATATGTGTATGAGGGGACAGGTGGGATTGAGAATGGTTGCTGCTGCTGCTAAGTCACTTCAGTCATGTCCGACTCTGTGCGACCCCAGACGGCAGCCCACCAGGCTCCCCTGTCCCCGGGATTCTCCAGGCAAGAACACTGGAGTGGGTTGCCATTTCCTTCTCCAGGGGATCTTCCCAACTCAAGGATCCAGCCTGCATCTCTTGAGTCTCTGGCATTGGCTGGCAGGTTCTTTGACATTGGTGCCACCTGGGAAGCCTATGGATAAAGGATAAATGTCTCCAAATGTTCCAATATAACTCATGGTCCAAGAAGAAAGTAATTCATATTAGAGTGTTATTTGAAACATTTCAAAAAGAAAGCAATAAGAAAGTATCAGTGGAGTAAGATTGCTTGGTAAAAATGAATCTTTGTGGTTTTGGGAGTGATAATGACATATATTGCTTAGTATTGAAAATATCATATATATATGCACATATAATGCATTTGGGGATGTTTTTCAAGTGATATAAATAAAAAAATAGTGTGTGATAAAAGATCATTAGAACTCCATCCAATTCATGTAACAGTAGCTCTATAGTTACTGCTAGCCCATTTTAAAATACAGTGCTCAGATATGCCCAGGGAAGATTTATTAGTTACAGAAAATATGTTGTTGCAACCACTGATACCTTAGTAGTGGGTGATAAAGTAGCTACAGATAGAATAGAATTAATTCAGCAACTGTTAGCTTTTCTTGGGTATCAAGTTCAGCTGACTGGGCAAGATCTGTCTTAATTGCTCCAGAGCTGTTTTATAGCAGTCTTTCAAGTCAGCATACACTTGGCTGGACCTGTACACAGGCAGCCATAAACTCAAATGATTCAAACCCTCTTCTTTTCTAAACTAGTGTTGTTGAAGTTACTGATCACCATGCAGAAAGTTGTACAGCCAGTTTAGGTGATCTTATCTATCATTTCTAATTGAAGCAGATATGAAAGAATTGGCAATGTCCCAGTGCATGTCATTGACTATGGGTAATGGTTTTATAAAGACTTCTGAACATAGAGGTGTATGCAAGGGGTTAGCAATGTAGAGTCATGGAGATTTGTGTATGGTTCATAAGTAAAAAGGACTGTATTTGTGACTGTGAATGGAGACTAAAAGTTGGATAACACTGCCTTAGGCACAGCTGTGTAAAAACTGATAAAACTTGCACTGTGGTCTCCCTATAATTTTGGGTTCTCCCTAGTCCAACTCTTGGGACTCCTATTTCAGAACATAGTTTGTTCTACTTTCTGTGTTTGTAGAGCCCATTATACCCTCCTGCAATGTAAAATTCATTCTGGTGTTCACTTAGGGGAGCTTTCTGTGTCATCTCTTCATTGATGAACACCCACAATTGTTCTCTTTTAGGACGGACTGGTTGGACCTCCTTGCAGTCCAAGGGACTCTCAAGAGTCTTCTCCAACACCACAGTTCAAAAGCATCAATTCTTCGGTGCTCAGCTTTCTTTATAGTCAACTCTCACATCCTTACATGACCACTGGAAAAACCATAGCCTTGACTAGATGGACCTTTGTTGGCAAAGTAATGTCTCTGCTTTTTAATATGCTGTCTAGGTTGGTCATAATCCAGCATAAAACTGTTCTTCAGCAATTTGCCCTTACCAAGATATTGAGAGTCCCTTGGACTCTCAATGGAAAAGATCCTGATGATGGGAAAGATTGAAGACAGGAGGAGAAGGGGACAACAGCGGATGAAATGGTTGGATGGCATCACTGATTTGATGGACATGAATTTGAGCATGCTTTCAGAGTTGGTGAGGGACAGGGAAGCCTGGGGTGCTGCAGCCCATGGGGTTGCAAGCAGTCGGACATGACTGAGTGACTGAAATGAACTTAACTGAGCTGAATATTTTGAACCTCATTCCCTACCTAAGATTCTGCAGAATCAGAACACTTACTGGATCCAGGTTGCATGAACACCTTTCACACCTTTGGGTTTAGGCACAGGTCTGTCTTCATTCACTGTTCACTCCTCTCTTTGTAAACCTTTAAACCCTCCGTTTGTTCTCTGTTTATACTCCCCACCCTGTAGGATCTTCTCTGATGCCCTTGAGCCTCAGCAATAGTGAAGCGCTTTGTCTTTTCTGCCTTCATAGTTTTCTTCAACAAGCCTGTCTCTCCTATTGTATCTTACATAATATTTTATTCCAAATTTCCAGCAGAGTACTTGGAATATAGTAAGATTAATTGCAAGGCACATCAGGGCTTCCCTGATGGTTCAGCAGGTAAAGCGTCTGCCTGCAGCGTATGAGACTTGGCTTCAATCCATGGGTTTGGAAGAGTCCATGGAGAAGGTATTGGCAACTACTCCAGTATTCTTGGAAAACCCCATGGACAGAGAAGCCTGGCAGGCTACCGCCCAATGGGTCACAAAGAGTTGAACACAATGGAGTGACTAAGCACAAGATTAATACTACTTATATATATTTGTCAAATGAATAAATGCCAATAAACATGGAAATATATATTACATAGAGACATCATTAATATATTCTGGGCATACTTGATGTTTGCTTCCTTTTTTTCCTAAAACTGAACAACTATTAATTAATATACCAACACTGCACAATTGGAAATTGATTTCTACATGATATAGTGAAATCATCACCATTTAGTAGACATGAGTCTTTGAGCCCTGCAAAGAACTGCTTGCATAAGCTGTTTTTGATGAGTTATTATTTTAGTCTACAGAAAAATAGAAGGAAATGATCTGTTTGTGTAATTATGAATAATTTCTATACCATGTTTGTTTGTGGTATTTTGTGAGGAGGAGAATAAGAAATAATGCTATAGGGACAACAGTAGAGAGAATGGGAAAGAGACTGTAAAAAGATGACAAAAGTGTTCTTTTTTTTCCCACCAACAATTTTGGTTCAAAGAACATTTGTTGCCTCCCAAGAAGTGTAAAATAAGATTCAAGTCTCAAAAATTTACTGGTCTTTATTCATTGTTGAGATGTATTCATCTTAAAGTAACAGGGCTGTAAATATAAACTCAAAGTTGCTGTTTTCAATTTCTTAAAACAAGCCAAACTGAATTAAAATGGGGATATGCTCGATTTTTTTAATGCAAATAAAATAATTACCCAAGACAGATTAAAATTTTGAACTTTATGATTTTGTAGAAGTGCGCTCATCCTCCTTGTGGAATAATAACTATTTTTCCTGTTCCCTTTGAACATGCACCATAAATTAGATAATTTTTCTTGGCATGTAGTTATTCAATCACACTACTGTTGTAATAGATAATCAGAGGAGGATTGAATCCCTATCTTCCAAATGTAATCATAAGTAGATATTTCACACTAATGTTGGCAAGTGTGACCTGAAATATTGGACACGTGTGTGACATAAAGAGATTAAGCCGACATTTGTGTTTCTGATAGTGAGGTGTGGGTTCCAGAGGCAACAGAGACTTGGACGGTGGTGGATTGGCTGTCAGGGTTTGGAGGGATGGAGTGAGAGGGGCCAGTGGACTCAATTTTATAAAGCCTCTTTCATTATTTCCATGGGGCTAGACAGTGTGTTATGATGTGTTTCCATTAATTAATTTTAAAGGAAGGAACATAATGAGTGTTGCTATGGGTCATGACTCCCTTAAAATAACCCCGTGAAGTACTCTTACAATCTTATAATAGTGCATGGAGCATTCCTGGTGTGTGTGGGAGGTGAACAGTATATGAATATTCCTCAACAGGCATTTCCTACTCTGTGTTTAAGATACTGCTCCCTCAGGTGCAAAATGAAATCCCTGTAGATAGGGACTCCACCCTCCGCCCTGCTGTCTCAAGTGACTGGCTGTCAACGGCCAGGTGTGTAGGTGTGACACCATCCTAGATTGTTAATCCTCCAGCTGACCTGTCAAGCAACCACAGACTCGTGGTCTTGGCCAGGAGGTGCCAGCTGAGCTGGCTCAGTCCAGAAGAATCATCCAGTCAACCCAAAGAACTGTGAGTCAAACACAGTGGTAGTTTTGATTCACCAGGATTGAGTGTGATTTGTTACAAAGCAAAAGCTAACATCATGAGGCTTTGTGGAAAAATAAAAACTAGTCCTACTATAGCCACATCTGTATAAATATTAAACTCAAAGAAGTTATTTTAAAATGGACATTCCTAGGAACTCTGGTCAATAAGATGCCTTGCTTGTTTGGCAGACGAAGAAAGACTAGACATTGCTTTGGTATAGTTGATTTGGGTAGTGAATCATTTTTTTTATACCCCATAGGTGGTATTTGAGTGACAGATGGAAAACAGGTCACAATTTAAGTACTTTAGTAGTTGAATTAGAATAGATGGAAGCCAGGGTTTCTCTTAAATGCTGACATTACAGCATTTGGCATGAGCATATAAAGTTGGCATAGCAGCAGCGGGACTACCATTTCAGAATGCTCTGTTTGACCCAGGACTCAAAGGAATTTTTGATTTTGCAAATTACATGAAGGTTATGGCTGAACATAAGATGATTTTAATATCATCGGATGGCATATTTTGATACATAGAGTGACAAACACCATATTATTTTGCTTAAAGAGTTTTGCTGAGAAAAGTTTTGGCCTCCGAGTATATTCCGATGAATGACTCTAATCCTGTGCTAATCTGATACTTGAAGCTGAATTGCTAATAGTATAAAAATTTGCTGCCTGTGCTGCCACTGTTGCTGCTTGCTTCTGCTAAACCAGATGTCTATTATCCATCCTGCCACCTACACATTCAACTGCTAAGCTCAGGGAAGGAAAAATGAAATTGCTTATTTTTGTGTTGCCCTTACATTGAAGGATCCCTAAGATGTAATGCTGAAGCAGATTTTTATCATAATGTAATTTATTGTAACATATTCACTTGTCTTCTAATGTTCCTCTAGCCCGCCTGAGTACTGATCTGCCGTGCCAACAGCAATGTGGTTCGGGCTCTAATGTTATGGCTTCCCCATCAGAAAATCGTGTTTGCCATTCTCGTGCCTCTTGTAAGCAATTTGTCCAATCCACTCCAAAGTGCCATCTGCCAGTGTGGGCACTGCTATTGAGATAAGAGAGTTTCCCATCATTTACTAGAAAATGAATTGTGAACAAATTAACAATACAAAGGACTAAAGGGCTGAGAATGAAGTCTGTCTGTCTCTATTGCAATTATAGGAAGACCGTAAAACAGGCTAAAATCTACACAGATCCAAAATAGATATTAGTCAAGTGATGCTCTTGTGCCTTAAGAAGTTTACCTCTTTCTCTCAAAGAACAGTTTCTTCTTAGTCTGGATCTCCACTTAAGGGGACCCGGATTCATCTAATGTTGGCCATATCTTTTCTTGAGCTTTTGTTAAGTGTCTCACATATTCCTCTTAAGGTGATTTTTAAACACGTACAGAAGTCCTGGATACTCCTTTTCTCAAGAGGTGCAGCTCATCTCCCCTATTTTAAGACACAGGCTGGACTGAGTAACTACTGATATCTAGTAAAGAGAATGTGTGAGAAATGATGGTATGTGACTTCTGAGACAAAGTCACAAGAAGCATTGTGACTTCCTTCTTGTCGTTTTTCGGCTGAATTCCTCCTGGAGAGGCTGGTGCCACGTTGAAAGGAGGTGAAGGATGCCGGCCCAGTCCAGTGCAGAGCATACTTGGCAAGAAAAGGGAGTTTCCTGCCAACCGCCATGTGAATGGACCATTTGGAAGCATATCTCCTGGTTCTAGTCATGCCTTAGACGACTGCCGCTCTGACCAAGATCTTGACTGCAGTCTCATGACAGAATCTAAGCCACAACCACTCAGCAAAATTGCCTCTGACTTCCCGAACCACACAAAGAGTACAATATAAAACATGTTTATTTTAAACTATTATGTACAATTTTAGGGCAGTTTTTAAATTCAGCAGTTGATAGTACACCCAGCAAAGCAATCAGTGAACTCAGTAAAGCTATCAGATAAAAATATTTCTGAAATGTTGATTGTCAATACCTTTCCTTTAAAAAAAAATGGATAGTTTGTCTGAAATATCTTTTCATCTGTAATGTTCTTTTCCATCTATAAAATGTAGTAAGGGTATTTTAGGGAAATTATAAATTTTATGATATAGGCAACTTGGAAAAAGGCTTATTGTATGACTGAGATTATAACATAACAAATGGGATCTGGTTGCACATTGTATAAATACATGTATTGCTGCTGTTGTTCAATTGCTAAGTTGTGTCCAACTCCTTGTGACTCCATGGACCGTAGACTGCCAGGTTCCTCTGTCCATGAGATTTCCCAGACAAGAATTCTGGAGTGGGTTGCCATTTCCTTCTCCAGGAGATATTCCTGACTCAGAGATTAAACCCATGCCTCCTGCATTGGTAGGGAGATTCTTTACCAGAGTCACCAGGGAAAATGTGTACAGTTAGATATACAATATGTCGGTATTTATATATTAAATATGTAAGAAAGTCTTCCCTGTTTGGCTCAGACAGTAAAGCTTCTGCCTGTAATGTAGGAGACTCCGGTGTGATCCCTGGTCAAGAAGGTCCCCTGGAGAAGGGAATGGCTACCCGCTCCAGCATTCTTGCCTGGAGAATTCCACCAGTGGAGGAGCCTCACAAGCTATAGTTCATGGGGTGGCAAAAAGTCAGATCAACGGAGTGACTAACACTTTTACTTTCATATAAGTAAAGAGGTACCTGATCCAGGGTTGTATTAGTGCAAACTTGCTGGCCCATGAACATCTCTTCACCTGTATCTCTATTTGGCATGTGAGGACATGTTTCCTTTTCAAATTTGGAAAGGAAAAAGAGTCTGGGGTTGGGAGATGATGCTAGTAGAGGAGCCATGCATAAGATGTGGAAAGCTGTGTGTCCCAACCCGTCTTGGGTTGGGCTCAGTTACGTATGGCAGAGAAGGCAGAACAAAAGCTGATGTAAGAAAGATTATGTCAGCAACACTGATCATCACCCATGCCTGTGTCAAGTCCCATGAAATAGGAAACTTAATTAGAGAAGAGGCCATTTCTTATTCTTTCCTGTAAGCCATCGACATCTTGTACTTCTAGGTACTTTGGGATACTTCGGGGTACATGGAAGATGCCTTATGCCACCTGGGTTAGCATCCTTAGGATAAAGAAATGGAGGATGTATAACGGGCAGTGGCAGGAAGGTTCCAGCATTTGGCTTCACAGGCACATCAGGGGACAAGGAGACATACAAGTAAAAGGTGAAGAACAGGGCCGAGCCTCTGGGCTGCTGTGTGGTGACTGCAGCAGACAAGCTATTTGCTCATATGGGACCCTCTTTTGAGGACGCCTAGAAAAATTGGGGTATTCTTAAATAATTTGGAATCCTGTGGGTGAATGAAAAGTGAAGTTATTCATAGCCACAATGTGGGAGGTTTTGGACATATATTAATGTCAACTTAAAGAAAATGCACAATGTTAAGAGTTGCAAGTTACATTTTGTTTGGGGCAAAATGAAGACTACAGCCCGGGAGACAGCATTTCAGATAGCTCTGAGAAACTGCTCCAAAGAGTTAGGGAGACAAGATGATATATATGTAAAGATTATATAAAGATATAAAGATTATATAAAGGTATATATGAATATTTGGGTGAAGGGGGGAGTACATGTAATCAAGCACAGATTTCTTTTGTAGAAAGTTTCTGCTAGTCCCATGAAGCTTCTGCTAGTCACAAGAAACAGTCATCACCAGGAAGGATTTTAGCACTTTTCTAGATTTGAGGAGATAGAAGAACTGGGCTCATACAGTCAGTTAGTGATGAAAACATCCAAGTATCTGAGGACCTGTCTTGCCAGTTTTTCCCTGGGTACAGATTGTGTCATGTATGTGCTCCCCGTTTCAAGGGGTATTGAAGGTCAGTAGCTGTAGCAGCACATGGCTTAATCCTTGCAGAGGTAGATAGGGACATGGCGAGTGACAATTTGTAGTTGACGTGAGTCTTGATAAATATGCTTTGCACTTATACATAATCTGTTCCTTTTTCCTTCTTTCTTTGCTCTCTCTCCCCTGCTTTTCTCTCCTCCCTATCCTTCCTCTTACTTCTTATCTTTGTTTTCCTTCATTCTTTCCTCTGCCTAAGTTCCTTCTTTTCTTGCTTTCTCTTTTTTATTCTAAAGTTTAATTACTTTTACATCTAGAATCTGAATGCACTGGCTGAGTTAGGTCTTTGATTTAAATAGTCTTTTTTTCTTTTTTCTTTTTTTTTTTTTTTTTTTTGATATGGGCTTTTTGCCACACACACACACACACACACACACACACACACACACACATACACACATCCTGTTTTATGTTAGACACTTTAATCTATTTCCTAACTCTACTAGGGGTGCTTTTGACCTAACTTGCTTTTGATAGTCTATCAAGCATCCTTGGAATTTAGAAAATTTGGAATCTAGATGCCAGATTTCAGTCAATGGGGGAACTGAGTATTGCCTTGAAGACTTTATATTGCTGCAGGTTGAAACTTGGTATATGTTTTGACAGCCAGGTGCAATATTTCTTCCTCATTGCATGGCTCATAGTCACTTAATAGTGCATTGTTTTCCCAAGTAAAACTCAGTGGAGGTGCACCATCTGGTTTCTAGTGAAAAAACCAATTTAATTTACCCAAATCCCTGGTGTGATTTTCAGAGCTCCAGTGAAGGTGGGCTGCTGTGACACATTGTGGCATACTGACTGACTGACTGAATTAGGCAAGGACTCTAAATGGCTCATTTACAGCAAGCAAGGAGTCCTTCATTCGGTACCACCCTAATAGCCAAAGTGTTTATATTTCTAAATGAAAACCTTTTCCTTGGGTGAAAACATTTTCAAAAAAGTAAATGCTTTGGTCATGAAAGGCAAACACAATGTTTGCCTTTGATTGGTGGAAATGGTGAAATGTTTTCCAAATATCCTCAAATCTTATGAGGAAAATGCAGCCATTTGATAAATTCCTGACTCCGAACACCATCATTTGTGAGATGTCAACCAATGAAATTCCTAGTCAAACAAGCTATCAGTTCTTGCAGTGGGATAGTTGGATTTTTGAAAACACATCCAAATTACAATGCTGATGTGAAGAAAATTATCAGGGTGATTAAGATAAACCCTCATATATATGTATTATTTTTATAGACAGCTAACAAAGCATAATTTAAGTGACTTTTTTTAAGCCATGAATCTTTTCCTTTGAGACAGTGAACTCAGATTTTGAGGTAATTCACATTTAATTCACATTTACTGAGCATCCACTACATAAAGTGGTAGGTACAATCAAGGAAAAAGTCAGAACTTGATGGTGGACTGTGGACATGTCATTGCCATAATATATATATATATATATTATATATACATATATATATATATATACACATATATATATGTTTTTTCTTTTTCAGCTGTACCTCTTGGCATGTGGAATCTTAGTTCCCTAACCAGGGATCAAACCCTGCAATAGAAATATGGAGCCTTAACCACTGGACCAGCAGGGAAGTCCCATCATCATCTTACCTTTTCCAAAAATAGGTTTATCAAAGAATATAGGTATTTACTACCAGGTTTTATTCTGGGTTGAGTTTATCATGACATAATCAGTGAATTCATAGTGAGCTAAGCAGAATAAAACTGAACTTTCTACAGCAAATGTAAATGAATGAACGAGATTTCTATAAAATATCTAAAGCTGTTTTCTTAGCTTTAAATGATACATAACAATAAATCATTGTAGTAAAGTTAGATGGTCACATGAAAACTTCATATAAACTTTACATTTTTAGGATAGAATACAAATAAATCTCACATGAAGTAATCTTGGCACAGTGGCTAATTATATTCTTAGTGATATCAGGGTATCTACTAAGAAACATTTTTCAGATGTTGCTCTTGTCTGTATATCAGCTCAGAATGTCCATAAGTGTATTCCATTTTCATAGTCCTGTGTCAGTTTAAAATTCATGTCTTTGGCTTTTAAATTCAAGAATTAATTTGAAGGATTCAAACTTGATAATTTTCAAATTCTACATCTGTTATAAATTATTATAGGTGCTGTCATATAAATTGCATGAAGTAACTCTTTACAACCTCCCCAGCCCATAATATTATTATTGTTTTGTAACAAGATGAATCATGGCAGACTACATGCAACTGCATTGGAAATTTAATAAAAGTGTTGAATACTTGCTTCTTCTGATTATCTACATTTGCTGTAATAACAAACTATGTTTTTTAATCTGACTCTTTATTAAATGCAGTGTTCTACTCCTCCCTTCAACAAAATTATGTTTCACCTCATTACCCATTTTGAGCCTGGGTTTTCTTATATTTAAATTCCAATACAATATCTAACCTTGTATGATGTTTATGAATATTAAAAGTCACAAATGTGAAAATTCTTGGAACTTATTAGCTACATACTTAAAGATTATGGGGCTAAATAAGAAGATACACAGGTGATATTTCTGGTTATTTTTACACTATGCATGTGGACATACATAGATCATTTCCTGGAAATGCTTGTAAACGTTACTAATATGTAATGCTGTAGTAACTTCATGGTGACATTTCTGTTCTATTTTGCTCTTATTTTGATTTGATTACCCTGATTTAAGTTATTCACAAAATAACCTTCACTTATTCATTCAACACACATTTTATGAGGGTCTTTTATGTTGCTGGTACATTTGTAGAAGATGATAAAGAATAATGCACCAAAGAAATTGGTCTTGTCTCATAAATTTATATTCTAGTGATGTAGGAAAAGATAACAAAAAAAGGAACACATAATACAGCAGGTGGTAATAAGTAGTTATATCAGTCAAGGTTCTTCAGAGAAATAGAACCAATAGGGTATGTGTGATTGAGTGTGTGTGTGGTATGTGAAGAAGAAGACTAAGGGATTTTTAAGAAGATCCAACCAGTCCATCCTAAAGGAGATGAGTCCTGGGTGTTCATTGGAAGGACTAATGCTGAAGCTGAAACTCCAATACTTTGGCCACCTGATGCCAAGAGCTGACTCGTTGGAAAAGACCCCAATGCTGGAAAAGATTAAGGGCAGGAGGAGAAGGGGACGACAGAGGATGAGATGGTTGAATGGCATCACTGACTTGATATACATGAGTTTGACTAAACTCTGGAAGTTGGTGTTGGACAGGGAGGCCTGGCGTTCTGAGGTTTAAGAGGTCGCAAAGAGTCGGACATGACTGAGTGACTGAACTGAACTGAAGAAGATTTTTATATCCCTTAAATATTTTAAGGGATTGGCTCACTTGATTGTGGGGTCTGGCAAGACTATTGGTAGGGCAGGAAATTCAGGTAGGTGTTGATATTGCAGGCTGGGACTGAAGTCTGTAGGGCACACTTATTCTGTGTTCTTGACTTATAGCAGAAATAATTTTTTTCCAGGAAAACTCATGTTTTGTTCCCAAGGCTTCCAGTTAATTAGAAGAGGTGCATCTACATTATCAAGGGTAATCTCCTTCACTTAAAGTCAACTGACTTTAGATATTAGTCACATCTGTAAGATACATTCATGGCAACAGGTAGACTTGTGTTTACCAAACAGCTGGGCACCATAACCACCCAAGATGACACATAAAATTAATCATCATAGTAGTATTTTTAAAAAGTAAAGCAAAATAAGGAGATGAAGTGATGGGGAAAGTAAAGTACTGTTTCAGACAGGCTGAATAAGGAAAACTTCTCTGATGGTCAGTGTTCCAACTACTTAGCACAGAAGGAACTACATTCAAAGGCCTAAAGGTAGGAGCATATTGGCATGGTTTATGACCAGCAAAGAGAAATTCTCAGTTAAGAATTAATGAGAGTTTGAAAAAATAAACAAAACTGACAAACCATTAGCAAGATTCGTTAAGAAACAAAGAGAGAAGAACCAAATAAGCAAAATTAGAAACGAAAATGGAGAGATCACAACAGACAACACTGAAATACAAAGGATCATAAGAGACTACTACCAGCAGCTCTATGCCAATAAAATGGACAACTTGGAAGAAATGGAAAAGTTCTTAGAGAAGTATAACTTTCCAAAACTGAACCAGGAAGAAATAGAAGATCTTAACAAACCCATCACAAG
>CM035273.1:6609210-6735459 GCA_020226075.1 Hydropotes inermis
AAAGTAAGCCAGAAAGATAAAGACCATTACAATATACTAACACATATATATGGAGTTTAGAAAGATGTTAATGATAACGCTATATGCAGAACAGAAAAAAAAAAGACACAGATTTATAGAACAGTCTTTTAGACTCTGTGGGAGAAGGCGAGGGTGGGATGTTTCAAGAGAACAGCATCAAAACATGTATATTATCTAGGGTGAAACATATCACCAGCCCTGGTTGGATGCATGAGACAAGCGCTCGGACCTGGTGCACTGGGAAAACCTAGAGGGAGCGGGTGGAGAGGGAGGTGGGAGGGGGGATTGGCATGGGGAACACATGTAAAGCCATGGCTGTTTCATTTCAATGTATGACAAAATCCACTACATATTAAAAAAAAAAAAAAAAAAAAGAATGAGAGAAGAGGAGGTGATGGGAACTTGCGGCAAGATAATTCTAGAGAAATTGTGTGAGACCTTTCAGGCCTAGTAAAAGTTTTTATTCTGAGTGTGATAAGGAGCCAGTGAAAGGTGTTAGACAGAGGAGGAATATGGTTTTTGCAGTATTTCAATGGTATGAACTAATGGCCTTAGCAGAAATGAACGCCAGTGGTGATTGACAATTCAGTTATGTGGCATGAGACAAGAAGCAGGCAGTCAAGGATGACCCCAAATTGCTAGAAAAATGAGGCTGCCATTTATTAAAATGGCAAGCCAAGACAGAGCCAATTGGGGTGGGGGCAAATAAAGAGTTAGCTTAGGAATGTTTCTCAAGTATCCAGAGACGATGTTCAGTAGGAAATAAGGGATATTTATAAGAGACAGATTTAGAGATATCTTAATGTATTGATGGCGTTTACAACCACGAGAGTGCAATAATCACTTGTGGAATTAGAAAAAAGGAATTTAAAGAAGTAAAGTGATAGTTCAGTGTTTAGAATTTGGGAAGATGAAAAGATCCAACATAAAGAACCATGGTTTAGTCGCTAAGTTGTGTCCGACTCTTGTGACACCATGGACTGTAGCCTGCCAGGCTCCTCTGTCCATTGGATTCTCCAGGCAAGAATACTGGAGCGGGTTGGCATTCCCTCCTCCAGGGGATCTTCCTGACCCAGGAACCCTGCATTGCAGGCAGTCTTTACTGACTGAGCCATCAGGGAAGCCATAAAGAACAATTACAGCTGTGAAAACAACACAGCTGAAAGAATGCGCATCGTGAAGTAGGAAGTGTCAACAAACATGAAATTTAAGCATATTAGTCAAGGTAATGTTTGCTAAACCTGTGTACGGTTCACCTCCAAGAGGATTCTTGTTCAGACAAGTTTTTAATATCATTCATACTATATCACCCTCTGTGAAATTCTTGATGAATATTTCCATATTAAAAGCTCGGAGAAACCTAAGGGCAAATGAACTGATTTAAACTGTAAAACTGTGCTTCCTGCATGGCTCAGTGGTAAATAATCTGCCTCCAATGGAGGAGACATGGGTTCAGTTCCTAATCCAGGAAGATCCCCTGGAGAAGGAAATGGCACCTCACTCCAGCATTCTTACCTGGAAATCCCTGTGGATAGAGGGGTCTGGGGGCCTACAGTCCATGGGGTCACAAAGAGTTGGACACAACTTAGTGACTGACAAACAAGAGTTCTTTAAAACTGATATCTGATAACAGTGTCTCCAAAGTTTTTGCACCTACAATAATGGAGATGGGGAGAAGAGTTTAGAATTGAGATACCTTTTAAATTTCAAAGCAGGTGCACTGGGATGACCCTGAGGGATGGGATGGGGAGGGAAATAGGAGGGGGTTTCAGGATGGGGGTCAACATGTACACTGGTGGCTGATTCATGCCAGTGTATGGCAAAAACAGCTACAATATTATAAAGTAATTAGCCTCCAATTAAAATAAATAAATTTTAAAAAAAAAGCAAAACCATGAATAGAACTGGGTCATAGAATGATGAAGGCAAGAGAAAGAGACAACTAAGGATGACTTTAGGAATCAGCTTTAGCAGTCAGTAAAAGTTATCGCCTGTCACTAAGATCAGAAAGACTTGGTAAATATGAGATCACAATTACTTTGTCAGGTAGGGACAGAGTTAAATTTGAGATGTCTATTAGATGCCCAAATGGAGATATCGAAAAGACAATTCAAACACACTCAGAAAAAATTAGGACCAGGTAAATTGAAGGGGTGATGAACATAACAATAGAATAACATGTCCTAGGTGATAGTGCAGAGAAAAAAGAGATATTACAGTCTGTACCTCTCCCCAACACGCTGAACGAATGTTATAGAAAGAATGGGAAATAACAATGATTTTCCAATAGAGTTCTGAATAAAAGTCAGGAGTAGTAGGAAAAATCCTCCCAACATGTGAACTTCCTGCCATACTCACTTGTAATCCTGTGATAGATGGCTCAACACAAATGCTTTCATATTCCATCTGTTATACCTCTTTCTAATCAAGTCCTAACAGTCCTCCTCTCCTCTACTAAACAGAAGTTTTTTTGATCTAACATGTGATTGAAAAAGCATCTTATATGCTATATGTAGGGAGTTGAAATGCAGACCCAGAGTTTACTCTTGACCTTTAAATTTCTGTCAGTCAAATTGTTTATTCTGTGAGATGCCCAATCAATTTGCTTCTTAAAAATTTTTCTCTGTGTATGTCCTCGTTAACCAATTCAAGACGCTGGGTTATTTCATGCAGTCATTTTTGTCAAATCTCAATTGGGATCCTTATGCATTTTTGTCTTTGTTTCTTTTCTTTTTTCTTTTTTTTTTTTCCTGCATTGATTGCTATTTGGCTTCATCAAATTAATAGCTTTGGAATCATTTACTCACAGTCATAGATTTGGGACAGAATGAGTCATCAAACATGAAGGGAAAGCTGATAACATTTGGTAGAAGACTAATTATGTTGATTTTTAAAGACAGTATTAAGCAGAGGCAAGTCAGAAAGTCTGATTTCATTAACATGCTTTGCAGTTGCAGGAAAAATGGCAAGAAATTGGTCTCATATTTCTCCACTACAGAATGTTAGCATTGGACTTGTGGGGGCTATGGGCTTCTCTGGTGGCGCAGCTGGTAAGGAATCTGCCTGCACTGCAGGAGACCTGGGTTCAGTCTCTGGGTTGGGAAGATCCCTGGAGAAGGGAACACTGCCCACTCCAGTATTCTGGCCTGGAGAATTTCACGGACTGTGTGAGTGCTCCTGTGTGGGAAATGAAGTTGCTCAGTGTTGGGTATGTGGTGATAAGCCTGAAATAGTGCATAGGATATAGATATTTTCCCAATATGATGCAAAGAAATCAGAGTCAGGGAGTTTAAAGGCTGTACTAACTGAAGAATTGATGCTTTTGAACTGTGGTGTTGGAGAATACTCTTGAGAGTCCCTTGAACTGCAAGGAGATCCAACCAGTCCATCTAAAGGGAATCAGTCCTGGGTGTTCACTGGAAGGACTGATGCTGCAGCTGAAACTCCAATATTTTGGCCACGTGATGCGAAGAGTTGACTCATTGGAAAAGACCCTGATGCTGGGAGGGATTGGGGGCAGGAGAAGGGGACGACAGAGGATGAGATGGTTGGATGGCATCATCGACTCGATGGACATGAGTTTGAGTAAGCTCTGGGAGTTGGTGATGGAGAGGGAGGCCTGCCATGCTGCAATTCATGGGGTCACAAAGAGTCAGACACAACTGAGTGACTGAACTGAACTGAACTGAACTGAATAATTGCCAGGACAAGGTTCAAATCCAACTTGTTTGTTGGCATCATCTTCCAGTATATCAAGTTCTTTCAAAGACTGCCTGACTCTTATGTTGTATGGCCATAGTCTTCCTCTTGTTACCTGCTGTCCAGAGATGTCATGTAATTAGTAAGAATTCACAAACAAAAAATACCCTATAAGAGAACAGAATAAAGCTATTGATGCTGATCTGGCTCTGATAAAACTTGCTGCTTCCTACATTTGTGCTTTGCATACGAAATAAAAAGAATGAAGCGTCTGAAAGTGGGGTGAAGCAAACAGTATGTTTTCAAAGGGATTGGAATTTTGCCAGGGCATGGAAGAGTATATGGCATGGAAGAGTATATGGCATGGAAGAGTATAGGGCATATTTGACTCAGTGGTGCTTCAGTGATTTAAAAGGACCATGACCAAGAATACCTAGAAAAACTGTAAATCAAAAGACACATTTTCTGATTATATAAGTTCTACATGGCCACTGTAAAAAGTTTGAAAAATATGGAAATATTGCAAGAGATAGCAAAATCACTCTTATCCTGATGAAGAAATACCACTTTGAAAATATTTTTGGTGTATTTTCAATGCATTTTCCATACATGATTGATCCTGTATTTATATAGGATTTCCTTCATTTCTCTCATTGCATTTTATTGTGAAAATATTCCCAATTTATTAAGATTTGTTAGTTCATACACATTGTAGTGATGCCGTATTATCACATAATATATGCTCATTATTTTTTTGTTGCACTCCTGAGGAGGTATAGGTTTCCCACATTTGTCGGGAATAAGACTGTGGTGAAGTTGTTGACTCTTAAGCCTTGCAGTTAGAATGCTGTGTAAATAGGGAAGATTTATTTTTTTAAAATTATGTACTATATTCTCATATTTGTTTTAAGTTAATACAATTGGAAGAGAAGAAAATGCCATTTTTATAAGTCTGTTCTTTGGAGTTGTTCATTAAAAATCGCCAATACTGTGAAATAGTTCACTGAATTAAAATGAGAGCTGATTGGCCTTGTAAAGATAAAACAAGTGTGCTTGAGCTCAGCATTTTGCAATATTCAGTTCTAGGCCCGGGAAAGTAGTCTAATGCTGCTTGCAAATACTTTAGCATGATTAGGGCTGATCTCCCCAGAAATAACCTCTGCTTTCTAGTTAAAGCATGACTGAGCCAATTCTCCTCACGAATCTCTTTCTGGAAGTCTTGCTTTCCCCTTTAGGCATGATGTTAGTCATTATATCACAATTTTGATTATGAGTAGAATATTCATACTTATGTAGCTGCTGACACCTCATCCTGTCATGATTAGAATGCACATGACTGAGTAGATAATGATGGCCATGCATTATGATCAAAGCAAATGAATGACTTAAATTCACCCAAAGGAAAATCTTTTCTTTGAAAACAGGTGGTATATTTACAGTTATTTATAAGTTTTACAGCTTTTTCTACTTCTGTGTTTTTTCAAAACATATAAATATTAACCCTTATAATTATGGAAAAATTAAATGGAGACAATCCTATCAATTCATTCTCTGAAAACTAGCACAGAGAAGGGAAGAAAGGGGCATTAATTATGTATTTGCATCTATTGATTATTTGGCATATATTACTTAGCATGACACAAAATTGTATCAGAAATTTAAATATTTTAAGACTTAGATAATAACAGATTTTTTGACTCATTTATTGATCCATCAGTGTGAAAAGTGAAGTCACTCAGTTGTGTCTGACTCTTTGTGACTCCATGGACTGTAGCCTGCCAGGCTCCTCCGTCCAGGGAATTTTCCTGGAGTGGGTTGTCATTTCCTTCTCCAGGAGATCTTCCCAACCCAGGGATCAAATCCAAGTCTTCCACATTGCAGGTGAATGCTTCACCTTCTGAGCCACCAGGGAAGTCCTATAAGCCATATGAGGTCACCACCAAACTGCTGAGCAGGGCTCCTCACTTGCTTTGCTCAGGGCGTGTCATTCATTCACACAAGCACACCTTAGAGTTAGTAAAGTATACCAGAAAATGTGTTCACTAGGAGAGCAAAGAACTAGAGCTCTGAGCATCTTTACCTTGTCCTGAAGAATCCCAGATGGGCCTCCAAGTTGAAAGGTTGTTGCTGGATCACAAAAGATGCTGGGATTCTTGGCCTCCGGAGAAGAATTCAGTCTGGGGTCAGAGCCGAGGCTTGATTGCTCACAGCTTTTGTGTAATAAAGCTTTTTTAAAGTATAAAAGGGATAGAGAAAGCTTCTGATATAGACCTCAGAAGGGGGCAGAAAGAGTGTAGATGTGTAGGGGGCAGAAAGAGTGTAGATCCATCAGTGTAGATGTTGGTATCTATATTACTGTTCATCTCTCTAGTTTACATAGGACAAATCGGAGTGACAATTTGCATTGATCATGATGGTGAATTGACATTTAAATGAAAACCATTGTACACAAGTGTCTTCTTTTTATTAGAATGAAACTGCTGGGTTTTGTTTCATTTAACTAAAATTTATCTTAATCTGTTAAATATTTTCAAGCATTATATGCTGAATTCAGTAGATTCAAATTCTTAATAGATCAGGTAAGATGGAGGAATAGTTTAGTATGTTAGAGTAATATGTTTTTTCCAGACTCTGCAATCTCTTTATTTGTATACTTAATTTATAAATGATCTTCTCCAATTTCTTTTAGGCATCATGTTACATAGACTCAGTTTTCTTTATATCTATCATTTTACAGCTTCTCACATTTATTGGGCACCGTGTTCACTAGTTTCCCAAGAAGTATTTACAACTCCATCAAGAAATGTGTGGTATATTAAGCAAGCAGTCCAGATGCAGAGTTTCATATCTGAGTTACAAATGATTAATCAAAATTTTCTTTAGAAATGCATGGCTTCCAAAAAAAACTCCACAGATGGGAAGCATGTTAATTATTCTTACTGGGATGATTCTTAAGTGAAAAGTAGGCTGTTAATTTGGGAGTGGTTTCTTGGTCGTTTGAGGTAAGACCAAGAAATGATAATGCCTTTGTTCTGTCATTTAGCGCTAGACATGTGATCTGAGGACCTCAGTTTTTCTCAACAGCATTCCCTGAACATGTGACTTTGTATCAACACTTAACTTGTATAAGATTTTACCTCACCTATGAAATATTTTCTATTCTGACTTTACCAATTTAGCAGAGCTCTGAAGATATATAGTGGCATTAATATAATTGCTGACATTAAAGTATCACTAACTTTATCCTAATTAACCTCCCTTAATTTACATTTTTATTAAAATTGGCAAATGTCTAGAAACATTGGACTTTTTTGTATACATTAGTTCACTAGGGTTGCTTTGATGAAGTACCATAGATCCAGTGGCTGAAAACATGCCTGCACTGCTCACCTTTCTGGAGGCTGGAAGTCCAAGAGAGATCAAGGTACTGGCAGGGTTGATTTCATTTTGAGGGTTCTCTCCTTGTCTTATAGGTGCCTGCCTTCTCCTTTTGTCTTCACATGGTCTTGTCTGTGTCCTAATCTCTCTTTTTATAAAAATATCTATTATATTAGATTCAGGGCCTCATTTAACCTTAAATACCACTTGAAAGGGGATTCCCAGATGGCTCAGTGGTAAAAATCTGCCTGCCAATGTAGGCTAATCAGGTTCAATCCCTGGATAAGGAAATATCCCATGAACAGAGAAGCCTGGCAGTCTGTGGTCTATAGGTCACAAAGAGTTGGACACGACTGAGCAGCTAAACAACAAGAATCACTTGAAAGACCCTGTATCCAAATACAGTTACATTCTGAGATACTGAGAACTGGGACCTCAGTATATGAATATTTGGGGGAAGCCATTGAAACCATAGCACTGTCTAATCACATTCCCCTTCCCAAATGAATGGTATTTTGCTGAACACTAACATCCAGATGTACTTAAATGAAAAGTTAGATTGGTGAAGTACATTGGAACAAGGCACAGTGATATTAAAAAAAAAATGTATTTGTTTGGTTTTGGGATTTCTGTGAATCTTTTTATAAGCTAAAAAATGATAATTTCCAGTAGAGGATTATAGGAAGCAGATGTGATATTGTGATTTATACTAGGAAGTATATATTTGTACTTCATCCCTGTTTCTGGCACAGAAACCCTTGGAATTCCCAAAGTAAGGAGGATCCTAAAGATGTCTTTTACTTTGCTAGTGAGGTGGCTTTTGGACCACACCTAAGGATGGGGGCTGGTTGCCAGTAGAACCAACCACGTGATTGGTGAGTTGGAACATTCAGTGTCACATCTTACCTCCAGGGAGGAGAGAGGGGCGGCGGTCAAATCAGTAGCCGGTGGCCAATCTTATAGTCCATCATGCCTGTGCAGTGAAACCTCCATACAAACCCAAAGGGACAGGGTTTGCAGAGATTCTGGGTTGATGAACATGTGGAGATAGGGGAAAAAAGACACCCTCCCAGAGGACATGGAAGCTTCCAGCCGTTTCCCCATATATCTATGCATCTCTGCCATCTGACTGTTACTGAATGTGTGTGTGTGTGTATATATATATATATATATATACACATACAGTAATAAACCAGCGATCTTGTAAGTAAAATGTTTGCCTGAATTCCGCGAGTCACTATAGTGAAGTAACTGAACATAAGAAGGGGGTCTTGTGAACCTCTGATTTACAGCCAGTCACTCCAAAGTACAGGTAACAACCTGGGCTTGAGATGGCTTCTGAAGGGAGTAAGGAAAGGCAGTCTGATAGGACTGAACCCTTAACCTGTGGAATCTGGTGCTGCCTCAGTAGATAGTGTCAATTTTGAGTTGAATTACAGATACTCAGCCCAAAAGTTGTCCACCGACAGGCACTGGACTCAGTGGTGGTTGTTGTTCAGCTGCTAAGTACTGTCCGATCCTTTGCAAACCCATGAACTGCAGCACTCCAGGGTTCCCTGTCCTTCACTGTCACCTGGAGCTTGCTCAAACTCATGTCCATTGAGTCAGTGATATGATCCAACCATCTCATCGTCTGCCACCCCCTTCTCTTTTTGCCTTCAATCTTTCCCAGCATCAGGAGCATTTTCTTCTGAAGTAATCATATTGCATCTTGCATCAGAGTGAATTCTTAAACTGTTTCATTCATATTTTAAGAGTTGGTCTGCAAATTCTTTATTTGTGTTCTGCACCTCAAAAAAGAAGCTTTCCCTTCAGTTATATTAGAAGACTAGATTTCTGCATTTATTTTATAATTAATCTCTAAAGAAAACACAATTACCTCCAAGTTTCCAGTCTTCCAAAATTATTGCTTTGATCCAGATACTCTTTCAGTATCTACTTCAAGGAGAGTAGATCCAGGGAATGCTATTTTTTTTTTATTGTTTCTTTGTCCTTATTTCCATTTAGTCTTGACCTTGGCTGATGCGTTTTAGGACGTAAAGACAACAGAGCAGGGGTCTCATTTAATGAAAGGCAGAGGCTGTGAAAAGGGCCACATGGAATGGAAGTGGGAGGAGAGATGGCATTTTTACAGATGACAACAAATAGTAAAAACAGACTCTCCACCTTCTCAACATGTTTCATTCTTTGTATAGAATCAAAGATAGGGCCCATGATCATCATCTTAAATTTATTGTCTACAGACAGAAAGATAGCAGACACTTTGAACACAAATGTATCTTATGACAGAGAAACGCTGAGCCTTATGAAATGTTATGTTATCAAAGAAAAAACTGAGAACACAGGTAACCTGAGGTTTATTTTAGTACAAATCAAGGTTAAGGTTGTAGGAGTTAGCAAAACATTGAAGGTTAAGCTGAGAATTAGCTTTCACGAGTAATACATCAAGAGAGATTCAGCCTGTACACCCCATGGATCTTAAATCCAATTGGAAACATTTTTTTTGTGTGTGAGTTATCTTTTTATTGTTGTATTGTAAAAGTATTTTATTGATTTATTTGGCTGTTTTACACAGCATGTGGTATCTTAGTTGCTTGATCAGGGATCAAAACTGCACCCCCCTGCCTTGGAATTATAGAGTCTTAACCACTGAACCAACCAGCTAAGTCCCAAAACACTTTTATAAATATGGAGAGATGTGTGGAAGATGGAGAGAAGGGCGTTAAATGTAGGAGAGGGAATAATGCACTGAAATTCTCTGCTTCCCCTAATAGCATGTCAGACCTGGTGAGAGGTTTCTCGTGTTTTTGAACATATGTGTAGTCTTCATCTCTGTTACCATCCATATTCTTTTTAATGCCACCTTATTGAGATATGATTGACATACATATTTAATATATGCAACTTGATGAGATTAAGGTATACACCTGTGGAACTATCACTGTAATTTATGCCATAAACTTATCATCTCTAAACATTTCCTCCTTGCTCTTATTTTTAATCATTGTTATTTATTCATTCTTCTGCATTGGCACGTCTTAGTTGTGGCCCACAGGCTCCAGAGCGTGAGGGCCCTGTGGTTGTGGCACGTGGGATGATTTTCTCTGCAGCAGGCGGGGCCTGAGTCACCTGACCAGGGACTGAGCTCAGGCCCGTCGCATTGCAAGGTGGCTTCTTAACCTCTGCGCGGCCAGGAAAGTCCCCGTTACCCTGCTTTCTGTGTGTGTGTGAGTGTGACGGGGACACCTTGTTACAAGCTCTATCATCTTACCCGCGGATGCTCTTTTCAGAAGGTCGCTGTGCAGTCCAGTCCAGTGGCTCAGTGGCGTCCGACTCTCTGCGACCCCGTGGGCCGCCCGTGCCAGGCCCCCGTCCATCAGCGCCTCGCTCTCCGTGCGGTCAGCAGTTACACGGGCGCAGAGGCGGCGGGCACTGGCTCGCCGAGCTGTCTGTCCACTGGGCTTAGCGCCCGTCTGCAGTGAGTGTTTTCAGATGGGCCCTGATGTTAGACCTGCACCTCTGCCGTTTATTCAGGGAGTGATGTTTAGTAAAAGGAAACCCACCCTTTGTGCCCACATGCCTCTTTCCCAGATCTCCTTGTCACAGACTCCTCTTGCCCTCTTCCAGCCAGCTGACTGCTCGGCCAGCTAAGCAGCGTGAACTGCCCACCCCAGCAGCATGTGAGTTATAGCATAAGACCCTTGCCAGGGTACTGAGTGACCACGCGTCAGTTAGACCTCCCTTAGTTTTTACCTACTTGCCTCTCTTCTCTTGCTTTGAACCAGGTCCCTCAGGATCCACTCCTGGATTACCCTCAGGGTTCCCGGGGGTCCGCGCCTGCCAGTCCTGCATCTCCTTTGGCAAGTGATATCTCCCTTTATGTAACAGAGCCACCGAGTCTGCAGGTGAAAGTGCTGAGCTATGGCACTGATTGTGGGTATGTGGCCTCGAGGCATGGCGGGAGCAGACCCTAGGAGAACAAGCACTTTCTTATAAGGCGTTGGCCCTTTGGAGACATTTGTGTAATCACCAAGTGGAAGGAAGGACTATTTCTTTCAAAACCCTCTGCAGGCCCAGAGGGTGTTTACAAAAGTGAGGATTCAAGGTTCTTGACTGTGGAGAATTCTCCTTTTAGAGGTATCCCCGTTTTTAGTTTTAGCATGTTCTCCCTGATTGTCAGCCCCCGACTCTGGCATGGGTCTGCTAGACTGAGAACATAGCATCTTGGTCTGTCCTTCACCTGTAGCAGGTAGAGTCTCATGACACAATTCCGAGAAGTTCTTCTGACTCTCAAGCTGTGTTTGAAGTTGTTGCTTAGTAGATCTCAGTCTGGTATGTGTATTTTTTAACTTTTTGTCATGGAATGAATGATGCTTGCTATTTCTACTGCATCTTCTGTTATACTCAAAACACTGCACCAGTGAATGCATCCCCTTCTATATGCACCCAGCCCAATCTACATGGGAATGTCCTCTACCAACAGTGAACTGGGATTTGTGTTTTTGATCAAATATATACTTTTGCATCCATCGTTCCTCCCAGCTTCCTTTGGAATTGCAGCAGATGTTTGAAAGACTTTTCTCTAGAAGTCAGGGTGAAGTTTATGACCATAGGATGGGGTGTTTGCTATTGCTAAATGAAGCCAGTTGGTCTAGAAATGTCACACCTTGGTCTGCTTAGGCCTGTGCTTTGGTGAATAATCAAATTCATTGCGTACAACATCTCACAGAACCATCTGTTCAAGTCAGAGTTTGCCATAATGTAAACAGCCTCTTAGGATCTTTTGAAAAACAAATTACCAACAAAGATACTCTTCCTTCTTTTTTGTGGCTTACCTTACCATATCTCCATTCTTCAATGTTTAAGCCAAGGCCAAGAGAGTGAACTTGCCATGAATAGCATTTTAAGAATATTCTTTTGCACCTATGTGGACTGGTTTATTAATAGAATGGCACCCCAAAGGGAGGGAGAGTGAATAGGAACTGTATGGATATCTCCAACTTCAGGTGACAGTTATTCAAATCAGGATTAGTCTCAGTGAGAGGACATTTGAATCAGTTCTGAGATGGATGAAACTGGAGCCCATTATACAGAGTGAAGTAAGCCAGAAAGATAAAGACCATTACAGTATACTAACACATATATATGGAATTTAGAAAGATGGTAACGATAACCCTATATGCAAAACAGAAAAAGAGACACAGATGTATAGAACAGACTTTTGGACTCTGTGGGAGAAGGCGAGGGTGGGATGTTTCAAGAGAACAGCATTGAAACAAGCATACTGTCAAGGGTGAAACAGATCATCAGCCCAGGTTGGATGCATGAGACAAGTGCTCAGGCCTGGTGTACTGGGAAGACCCACAGGGATTGGGTAGAGAGGGAGGTAGGAGGGGAGATCGGGATGGGGAATGCATGTATATCCATGGCTGATTCATGTCAGTGTATGACAAAACCCACTACAATACTGTAAATTCATTAGCCTCCAACTAATAAAAAAAAAAAAAGAAAGTCAACTCTCTAGAAAATAGACAACAATGGTGGTGTCTGAAAGTAGATCAGGGCCTGTGATATTTTTCTCCTTTTTTGTATTTTCCAAATAAATGCAAAAAAATATTTATTACCTTTTACAATAAGTAACAATAAAAATATGTCATTTTTAATATCTGAATCAGTTCTGTAGTTTAAAAATTTCTTTGTACACAAACATGTGGCAGACATGTGCACAAGAAAGCTATTAACATTCTCTAATGTTTATGTAATACCTTTTACTCCCCCCAAAAGACTTAAGGTCTTTATATTATATACTAGAATAGGAACAGATTTATTATTAGCTTTTTTTTTTTTTTTAGCCTAGAGGTTCTATAAAATTCTGACATACAGCAATGTGCTGTACAGATATCAGTCCCCCAGCCACTAAACTCTTGTTTCTGGATTATACATTGGCATTTTCTCTTTGGTATCAGGGAATGCAGTACTCAATATCATGTGCCTTGATAGAGAAGGGTGTTTGTAGTGACCATGATCAGGCATTTTCTGGGAGTTATGGGTTAATATTGCATTTTTAGATTTTTATTGAGTAGTAAGATCTTGAGAAGCAAACTTAGAACATTTTTAGAGAGCATATAACATGTAAAATTATAAAATATTACTAAAATCTTATACATTACTTTTCCTGATTATCATATAAAATAAGTACACATGTGTTCAATAGCTCGGTTGTGTCCAACTCTTTGCAACTCCATGGATTATAGCCCTCCAGGCTCCTTCTGTCCGTGGCATTTTCCAGGTAAGAATACCGGAGCCATTCCTCCTCCAGGGGATAAGATAAGTAAATGTTATTTTAATGAATCATCATAGGTAAAAAATAGTGTTACTCTTGTCTCTCCATCCAGCTTGCATTGCTCTTTAGAGGTAAAGAAACTTGACCCCTAACTCAGATTGAGAATGGAGACCGCTTCATTAGCCCTTGGCAGAATGAGCAAACCTGCCTGGACACACAGCAGCAACCTCACTGCCCCCAGCACCCGGGCCTGCTGTACTGGAGTGCCTCACACGGCAACTGGCAGCTTCATTTCAGGAAAGCAGAATAAGTCTGTGGCATACAGATCACGACACAGTTCTCATCAGTAATCCATGTTCTTCTTGCTCCTTTCAGAGCCCTGTCCAACTTCACGGTCTGGAGTCCCTTCCATGGACATCACAGCCTCCTTCCCTGTCAATCAAGCCAGTAATTTCCAAAGCCCAGTGTTTGTGGCTCTGAATTCCTTCATGACCTATTTCAATATAATCAATTATTTCCTTTTCTTTTAGTTTGTTTCTGCATGCCATCTTTATATAGACTCTTTTGAGTATAATTTTTCATCTATCTATCTCTAAATTAACCATTAGTCTTTGCCCATTCTTTCTATGAAATGTATATCATATAAGGCTGTTTTAAAAAGCTCTCTTGCAATGTAAACTCAAGTAAGTGAACCAGAATTGTTGAAGAACCACCTGGCCAACAAAATTGTCTATAGGACCACTTGTCATCAAAGTTACTGAAAAACAATAGAAGCCAGGCTACATTATGAGGTACCTGACTGGAAGCTGTTTCAAGTAAAATAGAAGGTGAAGGGAGAAAAGAAAGAAGGGCCAGTGGTCTGTTACCGGAACACTCGACTCACTGGACCAGGTCCCCTTAGTTGTCACTGTTTCTGTAATGTCTTCTCTGCTCAAGAATCAGGTAAATACCACATTTTAGTCAATGAAACTTTTCAAACTCTTGCTACCTTGTATGACATTTATTTTTCCAGGTCTTCCCCCAGAAAATAAATGTTAATGTACATTAATTGCAGCTCCCTTTATTTTGAAGAAATAGGGGACTTCTAAATCCTTAATGAGAAACAAAAGAGGATTTTATTGTTACACATAACATTAAGAAAATTTTTGTGGATACTGTCTTGAAGTCCAAGTTTTGCCACTGCAGCTAGAAATGAAGTGATACCACCTTTTACTGATGGTAAAGATCCCCTGGAGAAAGAATTGGCAAGCCACGTCAGTATTCTTGCCTGGGAAATCCCATGGATAGAGGAGCCTGGTGGGCTACAGGCCATGGGGTTGCAAAGAGTCAGACATGACTAAGCAACTAAACAACTTGATTTATTTTTCACTAAGTGACAAAGGGAGGCATGAGTATTGGGCACTGCCCATGTCAGGGCAAAGGGCCACCCGACTTAAACTTTAACATGAATGTGGCCCATTTGTGCCTATGGGCTGATAAGATCTAGGAAAATATGGACTTGGGAAGTGATAAGAATAATGTGTCTTACATAACAAATACATTTGTGGATAGAGTTTGTCATTCTTGCTGTTCAGCCACTAAGTCATGCCCAACTCTCTGTAAGCCCATGAACAGAAGCACACCGGTCCTCCCTGTCCTTCACTGTCTCCTGCAGCTTGCTCAAACTCATGTCCATTGAGTCAGTGATGCCATCTAGCCATCCCATCCTCTGTCGCCCACTTCTCCTCTTGCCCTTAATCTTTCCCAGCATCAGGGGCTTTTCCAATGAGTTGACTCTTCACATCAGGCGGCCAAAGTATTGGAACTTCAGCATCAGACCTTCCAATGGATATTCAGGGTTGATTTCTTTTAGGATGGATTAGTTTGATTTCCTTGCAGGTCAAGGGACTTTCAAGAATCTTAGAAAGTGCCACAATTCAAAAGCATCAATTCTTCGGTGCTCAGCCTTCTGTATGGTCCAACTCTCACATCCTTACATGACTATATGTTGGAAAAACTGTAGCCTTAATTATACAGAGTTTTATTGGCAAAGTGATGTCTCTGCTTTTTAATACCCTATAGAGGCTTGTCATAGCTTTCCTCCCAAGGAGCAAACATTGTTCAATTTCACGGCTATAGTCACTGTCCACAGTGATTTCGGAGCCCAAGAAAATAAAATCTGTCACTGTTTCCACTTTTTACCCTTCTATTTGTCATAAAGTGATGGGACCAGGTGTCATGGTCTCAGTTTGTTTCACATTGAGTTTTAAGCCAGCATCTTAACTCCTCTTCCACCTTCAACAAGAGGCTCTGTAGTTCTTTACTTTCTGTCTTTAGAGTGGTAACATCTGCATATCTGAGGTTGAGGAGGTAGACCATCCTCAATATAAAGACTTATTTACAAACAATTTTCTTTTTGCTTTCTTGATTACTTGCTCATTTCTTCTTTGTTTCTTGTGAACTACTCTGGCTACGCCTTTGTTTCTGACAGTTTCCTGAAACTTAGACCACTTTACTCTTTTAATATCTTTTTTTCTAAATAAGGCAAAATAAAAATGAAACACAAAGAAAACAAACTTCAACAGAAGAGCGCCAGCTTCTGTGGTGCTCACTGAATTTCTTCATTATGTATTCCAATGGATTTAGCCTCCAATGTGAAGATTGGTTCTGAAGTTCAGTTAAATCCTTTGTATTTCATTCCACCACTTCTTAAGATCCGTATTGACAGAGAGAAGGAAAAACAAGAAATCTGACTCCTAGTACAGTCCAGTCTACCATCTCAGAGAAATCTCTCAAAGAAAAACACATTTCACCTCTGAAAATCCATATTTCAATTTAATTCTAACTAAAATTACTTCAGTACTTTAAAAGCAGGCTTTACATGAGGCAAAAAGAAATGCCTGAATGTTAGTTATATGACTGACATTCAAACATCAAATTAGGATGAATAATTGAAGAGTTAGCATGTTTCTTCTGACAAGTTGCCAGTGGGCACTGTAAAGGTCTCTCCTAATCAAAATATTGATGGAATATCATATCTGTTTATGGGTTATAAGACTTAAGGTGATACTGAAAACTTACAGTCTTTTGTTTTTTAAATAAAGCTCACAATATTTAGTCTGTTTAGTCTAGATCAAAAAGGGCTGAGATGCAACTTAATGGTAGTCAAATATAATTTCTCTTTTTAGTTTCTTCAAATACAAAGAACTATTTTTTTCTTTATAAACTTAATACTTCATAAGAAAACCACAACTGACATGATGAACTTCATAATGAGCACTCAGATAATGGCTGAAGACTGTTGCTTCCACTGGAAATCTTATTAAACTATCATAAATAAAAAATAGTATGAATGCTTTAACTCATCTTTTCCTAGATGAATCAAATCATATTCCTCAATCAGTTTTAGTGTCACTGATTGTATTTTTTTGCAACTATATAATTTTTGCTGTTAAGTGGCTCTTTATCAGCTGAGCCATAAGGGAAGCCCCAAAATACTGGAATGGGTACCCTATCCCTTCTCCAGTGGATCTTCCCAACCGAGGAATCAAACCAGGGTCTCCTGCATTGCAGGCAGATTCTTTAGCAACTGAACTATCAGGAAAGCCCTCTTCAGTGGCTCAGTCATGTCTAATTCTTTGAGACCCCATGGACTTCAACATGCCAGGCCACCCTATCCTTCCCTGTCTCCCTAAGTTTCTTCAAACTCATGTCAGTTGAGTCAATGATGCCGTCCAACTGTTTCATCCTCTGTTGCCCACTTCTCCTCCTGCCTTCAATCTCTCCCAACATCAGGGTCTTTTACAGTGAGTCAGTTCTTCGTATCAGGTAGCCAAACTATTGGAGCTTCAGCTTCAGCATCAGTTCTTCCAGTGAATATTCAGGACTGATTTCCCTTAGGATTGACTGGCTTGATCTTCTTGCTTTCCAAGGGACTCTCAGGAATCTCTAGCACCACAGTTTAGATGCACCAGTTCTTTGGCACTCAGTCTTCTTTATGGTCCAACTCTCACATCTACACATGACTTCTGGAAAAACCATAGCTCTGACTATGCAGAACTTTGTTGGCAAAGTGATGTCTCTGTTTTTTTACTATGTTTTTTAGTCTTGTCTAGCTTTCCTTCCAAGGAACAAGTGTCTTTTAATTTCATGGCTGCAGTCACTGTCCACAGTATTTTGGAGCCCAAGAAAATAAAGTCTGTCATTGTTTCCATTTTTTCCCCATATATTTGCTATGAAGTGATTAGACTGAATACTATGATCTTAGTTTTTTGAATGTTGAGTTTTAAGCCAGTTTTTTTTTACTGTTCTCTTTCACCTTCATCAAGAGGCTCTTTAGTTCTTTGATTTCTGCCATAAGGGTGCTGTCATCTACATAACTGAGGTTATTGATATTTCTCCTGGCAATCTCTATTCCAGCTTGTGCTTCATCCAGCCCAGTATTTCACATGATGTACTCTTCATATAAGTTAAATAAGTAGGGTGACAATATATCTTGATGTACTCCTTTCCCAATTTGGAACCAGTCTGCTGTAACATATCCTCTTCTAACGCTTGCTTCTTGCCATGCATTCAGATTTGTCAGGAGGCAGGTCAGGTCTGGTATTCCCATCTCTTTCAGAATTTTCCAGTTTGTTTTGATCCACACCGTTAATGACTTTAGTCAGTGAAGCAGAAGTAGTTGTTTTTCTAGAATTCCCTTGCTTTTTCTATATCATAGATTAATATACTACATATACTGTATTTTATTAATATATGTTTATATTATATATATATATAATATATATTATTTTGCAGTGTGTATGTTTTTATTGAGCACTGCTCTTCAGGAAAACTTTTTGTGATAATAAAACTATTCTACATTTGTCCTGTCCAATGTGATATCCACTGGCTATGTGTGGCTAAGAATAACCAAAATATAACTAGTTCGAGTGAAAAACTGAGTTTTACTCTTTATTTCATTTTAATTAATCTCAATTTCAATACCCACATATTCCTAATAGCTACTGAATTGGGAAGTACAGCTCTACAGACTGAATTTAGATTTTCATGACCTGTTAGCTTATTATCACTGGTTTTATTGAAATGATAACTTAAGTTTTAACACTGGAATGGAAGCTAAGGGTTAGTAGCCTCTAGTGTCAAGGACTGTATCCTATAACATGGTAAATTGAAGTGTTTTGTCAAGAAGAGATATCTATGGTTTCCCTTTCTCTTTTTCAATTTTGAGTGAAAAAATTAACTGTCCATAGAAAGTGTTGAGTCTTTATACTTAGACAACTTCATAACATGTCCTGAAGATGATTTATGGAAATAGGATTGACAGGTGCTGTTGAAGCAGAAATGTAAAGCTCACATAATTCTTTGCTCATTAGTTTGGAATGTGGAGTGGTGACATTGATGGTGAGACTCTCATTTCAGCTATACTATTTCACCAGCTGTTGGAAAAGTCCCTTTTTCCACTCACCTTACAAGCTCAACCCATGGTTTGAGCATGATCGACTTTTCCTGGAATGCTGAACATCTCTAAAGAACTCGATTTATTATTTTTCTTCCTGTCGCTGGAAAAGTTATACTCAGAGAACCATGTGCCTGCATGCTGAGTTGCTTCAGTCGTGTCCCTCTTTGTAACTCTATGGGCCATAGCCTGCCAGGCTCCTCTGTCCATGGGGTTCTCCAGGCAAAAAGACTGGAATGGCTTGTCCTGCCCTTCTCCAGAGGATCTTCGCAACCCAGGGACCGAACCCATGTCTCTTACGTCTCCTGAATTGGCAGGCAGGTTCTTTACCACTATTGCCACCTGGGAAACCAACATAGAACCATTCACACTGGCTTTGCATGCAAACTACAGGAGGGCAGAAGAATAGGGTGTTCTCCATGCTCCATTTAAGCAATGTGTTCATTCCCTCTCTCCTCTTCCATGCACTCATCTCCCATATGGCAGTGGGGGAGTTTGGCTCTGTATTCACTTTCAAAAAATTGCATCTCCTTATGGTAGCAGCTTATGATCTCTTAAAGTCCTGAAATTTTGCCCTGTGGTGTTTAGAAGTCAGTCACTGTTCACTGGAATGTTCTCAAGAACTTAATGATGAGAATTTTATGTTTTCTTTCTCTCACTCTGGGCTTAGAACAAAGTACCCTGTACAAATGTTGACTCAGCTATATATACTTTTTAAAGAGTTTACTTTCTGTGTCCCAACTTTTGGAAGCAATATAGGAAACAACATAAGTGAAAAAATTGCTTCATGTGACATGATTTCAAAATCAATAGCATTTCGGTTACCAAACAGACTCTTTAAGCTTAATGAAAAGTTGGTGGAATGTGGTAAATTCAGGCATCCATCACTAGTTCTGTTCTAGGGCCCTTGCAGTGCATCTTGAAATACATTAAGTGATCTTTACAGTGCCCAGTGTTTCACTATGCTGCATTTTAGGAGAGAGCTGTCTAAATTATTTCAATGGAGAAATCAGTTTTTGTTTTTTTTTTACATACTGTTGCTCATTTTATTGGAAATCCACAGACATTTCTGCCATCACTTCCTCTCAACAGACATTATTTACAAAAAAATTAAATTGAATTTTGAGTGAGCAGGAGGTCAATATACTTTATCTCTCTGATTTCATCTTCCCTTGTCCTAAAACTACTTAAACTAGTTCCAGACACACAGTGAAGGTTAACATTTATACAGCAAACAATAAGTTAATTCGATAGGGAAACTGGCATTTTTCCTACACAATCTTAAAACGAGTTCAGTTAGATAAACAAAAATAGTCTAACAACCAGGTTTGAATTCAATATTCTTTTGTTTCAATTGAATTTATTTCATTTCTTTTATCTTTATCTCCAACAGACCAGGAAAATTCATTTAATATGTAATATTCACATAATTTATTCATGTATTTGCTTCATGAAAGAAAGACAGTAGTTGAAATCAATAGTTCTAAAGTCCTCACAGTTGGGATTCCCTGCTGATCCAGTGGTTAGAATTCTGCTCTTTTACTACTGAGGGCCTGCGTTCCATCCTTGGTCACAGAAATAAGACCCTGCAAGCCACATAGCAAGGCCACTAAATAAATAATTAAATAAAATCCCCGTGGTTGGCTTGGGTCATCTGATCCAACCAAGGAGATTTCTATTCATGAAATTCTCACAAGGAAATAAAGAAAAAGTTGTCACTTTTGGCTCTGTGTGATTTTTATTTATGAATTCATGGAATGGATATTTAAAGAGAATACTTGCTTCCCTGGTGGCTCAGACAGTAAAGAATCTGCCTGCAATGCAGGAGACCCAGGTTCGACCCCTGGATGAGGAAGATCCCCTGGAGAAGGGAATGGCAACCCACTCCAGTGTTCTTGCCTCGAGAATCCCATGGACAGAGGAGCCTGGAGGGCTGCCGTCTGTGGGGTTGCAAAGAGTCAGACACGACTGAAAGACTGAAGCTGTCATTTTCACTGTGTAGTACAAGACTCTTCCCAATATTGTGGAAAAGGATACAGCCATCTTTGTCTTCATGGTTATTCCATTCTAAAAGGAGGACATAGGAATAAAGTAAGATATTAATATAATATTGATATATTAGATGAGAATGGTAACATGAAAAAATCTGAATCAAGGAAGAGATTAGGGTGTACCATGAAGGTGATGAATGTGTTGGTTGCTCCGTCTTGTCTGACTCTTTGTGACCCCATGGATTGGAGTCTGCCAGACTCCACTGTCTGTGTAATTCTTCAGGCAAGAACACTGAAGTGGGTTGCCATGCCCTTCTCCAGGGAATCTTCCTGACCCAAGCATTGAACCTGGGTCTCCTGCATTGCAGGAGATTGATAACATCAATCAGGAAGAGGTTGAGGGCTTCCCAGGTGGCTCAGTGGTGAAGACTTCACACAAGATACACAGGAGATGTGGGTTAGATCCCTGGTTCAGGAAGATCCCCTGGGGAAGAAAAGGCAAACCCCTCCAGTGTTCTTGCCTAGGAAATGCCATGGACAGAGGGCCCTGGTGGTCTGCACTCCACAGGGCCACAGAGTGGGACGTGACTGAGTCACTGAGCATGTACATACATGAGGAAGAGGTTAGGACGCATGAGGAAGGTGTTGAGAGCTGCCGAAATTTTAATATGGTGACCAATAAATTCCTCTTTGTAAAAGTGACATTTATAGACATGAATGAGAAGAGGATGGGAATCTTGCAAGTATCTAAAAGTAGACTATTTCAGGCCAAAAGCAGTGATTGAAAAATGTCCTGAAGGATGCATGCCTGACGTGGATAGGAGGCCAATGTGACTGAACTGGCTGAGGAAGGCAGGTGGTGTCACATGATGAAATCAGAGAGATAAATAGGGTAGGGATGGAGGTTCGGCTCTACGGAGTCTTGTGATGCTTATAGAGGCTTTGGCCTTTATTCTGAGCTAGATGGGGAGGTGTTGGAGGATTTAAACCATGATCTGACTTCTGTTCCTATAAGCTAATTCTGAATACTGTGTTAAGTACTAACTGCCAGAGAACTGTGGCAGAGACCATTGCAAAATCTTGGCAAAAGATAATGACAGATTGGATCCAGGTCATAGTAGATAAAAGTCATGAGATTCTGGATATACTAGGAAAGTAGAGAAATCATGGTTGATGCATTTAAAATAGGGTGTTATTCATGGAGCTGATCCAAGTTCTCTGTGATCCGTTACCTATGCAGCGCTCCTCAGACAGTCAAGTGGAGACAGTTCATAGGATGTGCAATTCTTTAGTCAGAAGGAATGTCCAGGCTGGAGATTTCAAAGTGGGGCCCTCCAGCTTATTTAAATTCTTGAGTCTGGATGAGAGCTGTCCAAGCTACTGAGAATAGACAGGAGAAGAGGTCTGCAAGTGTTCTGCCCACTTTAAAAGTTGGGTCATTCCAACTTTTAAAAATTTGGAAAATCAGGGGACAGAAGCAGAGGGAACAGAGAAGAAGTGACTGGCACAGGGGAGTCTGTTGGCCTAGAAGCAAGTGAAGAGTGTTTGAAGAGGAGGGAAGGATCCGTTGTGTCAAATGCTGCTGATGGATAAAGATTGAGAACTGACCAGTGGGTTTAGCCACTCATTAGAGGCCTGGACAACAGCAGTCTTGGTGAAGTCTGGTGCTGAAAGGCTGAGTGGGTTATTAAGGGAGCAGAGAGATGAGATGGTGCTAGAGTGGCATGGGTGATGGAAAGAAATTTTTTTTATGGGAAAAAAAGGAAAGAATCATTGAATGGAACTTGGAATTTTGAATATTTGAAGTTTGTTAATTCTGCATAAATGGAGGGGATGGGCTTAGTTAAGAGAATGAGAAGGTACACCCCATCCATGATCACAGGAGAGAAGGCCAGATATATCTGCCAGCAATCTTGATTCCAGCTTGTGCTTCATCCAGCCCAGCATTTCACATGATGTGCTCTGCATATAAGTTAAATAAGCAGGGTGACAATATACAGCCTTGATGCACTCTTTTCCCAGCTTATCAGAAGAAATATCAATATCCTCAGATACACAGATGATACCACCTGTATGGCAGAAAGTGAAGAACTGAAGAGCCTCTTGATCAAAGTGAAAGAGAAGAGAGAAAAAGTTGGCTTAAAACTCAACACTCAAAGAATTAAGATCATGTCATCTAGTCCCATTACTTCATGGAGAATAGATGGGGACACAGTGGAAACAGTGGCTGGCTTTATTTTCTTGGGCTCCAAAACCACTGAAGATGGTGACTGCAGCCATGAAATTAAAAGATGCTTGCTCCTTGGGAGAAAAGCCATGACCAACCTAGCCAGCATATTAAAAAGCAGAGATATTACTTTGCCAAAAAAGGTCTGTCTAGTCAAAGCTATGGTTTCTCCAGTATTATTGTATGGGTGTGATAGTTGGACTATAAAGAAAGCTGAGCACCAAAGAATTGATGCTTTTGAATTGTGGTGTTTGCGAAGACTCTTGAGAGTCCCTTGGACTGCAAGGAGATCCAACCAATCAATTCTAAAGGAAGTCAACCCTGAATATTCATTGGAAAGACTGATGCTGAAGCTGAAGCTGAAGCTCTGTCCACCTGTTGTGAAGAACTGACTCATTAGAAAAGACCCTGATGCTGGGAAAGATTGAAGGCAGGAGGAGAAGAGGAGAAGGGGATGACAGAGACTGAGATGGTTGGATGGCATCACTGACTCAATGGACATGAGTTTGGGTAAGTTCCAGGAGTTGGTGATGGACAGGGAGGCCTAGCATGCTGCAGTGTGTGGGGTCACAAAGAGTTGGAGACGACCAAGCGACTGAACTGAACTGAACTGAAGGCCAGATATGTGTGCCCCAGGTTCATGAAGTAGGTAGAGCAATGGAAGGAACAGGGGAATTTTCTCCTGGTGGCATTTTTTTTTTTTTTAATCAGCCAAGTTGGAAACAAGTTTGTCTGATAATGGGAAAAGTGGCAGGAGGAACCAGCAATAATTACCTATGACAGTAGTAAAAGTTGTTGCTTAGTTTTTTTACCTTGTAAATGAATTTTGAGAAATATTATTCTTCACAAGCATTTAAAAATTAATATCTGCAATTTTTCACCGTGTATTTAAATGTTATAAAAGATACTTTCTGGCATATTGTAATTATTGATACTTTTCAATTAAGGTTTTGCATCACTTTTAAGATGCATTTAATGGAACCTAAATTAAGTATTTTATTTTATTTTTTAAATTAAGTATTTTAAACTCACCATTATCTATTCAAAAATATAATATGAACAGATTTTCTCTCTCAAAAATGTTAACTTTGTTTTCTTTTCTTATTGAAATGGAATTCCCGAATTTGAGCCTAAGGAGATATATTTATGCTTGAAATCTTTTATTACTCATCTTATTATACTTCTCTGTAAGAAAATAAGGTATACAAATAGACTTTTACAGTATGCAATATGTTAGAAGACAAGAGTTTAGAACAATCCTTTATTGTGAGACAACTTTAAAAGTATTTGTACTCAATAATTACTGTAATAACATATGATGCAATTATTATATATAGTTTTAGGTGCTGTTGTTGCTTAGTTGTTAAGTCGTGTCTGACTTTCTTGCGACCACATGGACCATAGCCCACCAGGCTCCTCTGTCCATGGGATTTCCCAGGCAAGAATACTGGAGCGGGTTGCCGTTTTCCTCTCCAGGGGATCTTCCCGACCCAGGGATCAAACCCAGGTCTCTTATGCGTCCCGCACTCACAGGCAGGTTCTTTGCCTCTGAGCCACCTGGGAAGCCCAGTCACATATGTGCATGGCCATTACACACCTGTTAGATCCTCTGGAAGCACACAGCACACACCATGACTGAGTTAGATTTGTAGGAGGTTTATCGAGGGTGAGGACTGATGCTGAAGCTGAAACTCCAATACTTTGGCCACCTGATGTGAAGAACTGACTCATTGGAAAAGACCCTGATGCTGGGAAAGATTGAAGGTGAGAGGAGAAGGGGACGACAGAGGATGAGATGGTTGGATGGCATCACCGCCTGGATGGACATGAGTTTGGGTAAACTCCGGGAGTTGGCGATGGACAGGGAGGCCTGGCGTGCTGCCATCCATGGGGTCACAAAGAGTCGGACACGACTGAGTAACTGAACTGAACTGAACTGACTGAGGGTGAGGTGGGGTGGGGAAATGGATACACCTGCAAAAATTAAAAGAGGGAGAAAAGAGCGTGAGTGGGACAGTCTCAAACCACAGTGCATATCTGACAAAGTCTTGCCAACCCAGCAAAGGCTGCAGGGCAAAGTTCTTCCGTTAGAGAAATCTTGCCTTGAGCAGCGGCCGAGCACAGTGACGAGGCGGTACGTAGACACTGGCAGAGGGCTGTCCAGGAAGAGCCTGGCTGCGGCTGGGGAGCTGAAGCATCAGCTCACGGAGGCGCTAATGCTGGAGGCTTTCAGATGACTGTGAGCCCTGCAGTTCAACAAAAAGTCCTTTCTTGAAGAGAGCTCCCAGCAGCGATTTTTCTGTCATCGCCACAGATATACAAAGCGTTGCCAACAATGCGTTCTTAATAAGAAAGATGAACTTTTTGGATCAAAGTTCATATATCTGTGTGGATATATATTGCTTACATTTATATAATCATTTGCGGTTCAGCATAAATTACATTTTGTGTGCTTATAAATCCTAGGAAACTATGTTCACAAAACAAGCATATTTTTTACTTCCTTTCAAATATCTCCCAACTATCAAATAACTTTAAATCATTAAGAATTATTTGTAGTAATCTATCAGCTGACAACTCAGCTAAGCCCTCCTTTAATTTTGGTGTAATTCAAGAGTTACACACACACATTCACAAAACTTGCAGTTTTCCCTCCAAATTACTAGGTGTTTGTTTCTTTCAGTGCTTAGGAAATAACTCTTACAAAGGTTTGTACTGTGCTCAGCCACTCAGCCATGTCTGACTCTTTGTGACCCCGTGGACTGTAGCCCACCAGGCTCCTCTGTCCATGGGATTTCCCAGGTGAGAAGAGTGGAGTGGGTTGCTGTTTCCTTCTCCAGGGGAATCTTCCCACCCCAGTGATGAAAACCATGTCTCTTATGTCTCCTGCTTTGGCTGGCAAGTTCCTGACCACTAGTACCACCTGGGAAGCCCCCTTAAGAAGGTTTACCAACATTTATTAAATGACAATTAGTTATGCCTATTACCTTTTCATGTAGAGATACCTCTGTCAAAACTATATAATCAGAAAGGACTGTAAAATTCTGAATGTTTTATTTTATAGACACTTTGTGCTAGTACAATAATTTTGGATACAGTGTTTTTATTTTAAAATGTGTTCTAAGCATATTTTCATCAAAACTTTTCAGCTGTAGCTTTAGTTCATTCAGTTTGCAAAACATATCTATCAGAGAACCTATTGATAACTGGAAAACCAAGTTGTCATTTTCTAACCAAATGTCCAACTTAGACTTTCAGAAAATTTTTACTTATTTTAATTCAGACTGTACTGTTAATGTGTATGTTTGTGACATTCGTATCACTGTAAATCCTAATTCTATGATAAATAGATATAAGGTGTAAGTCTTACCATAAATGTGTTCTTTTGATGAGCAAGACAATGAGACCTTCAATTTCTTGCAAAACTGTCTGTTTTTATCTTATAGGACACTGTTCACTGTGATTTTTTTTTCCCCTCTGAGAGTAGCAAGGGCAAGGATGAGAGAGGTAGTTAAATAAAAATTGCCAGTACTTCTGCTGGATAACTTTACAATATAAGTTTTCAAATATATCTGATTTCAAAATATATCACTGTTAGCTAAAGTACATTGTCTTTAACCACCACATTTTGTCCCTAACAGAGGAGTGTAGGAAAGATCAATGCATGTGTCCAACCAGTTGCCTTGATTACAGGAGGCTTCTTGTTACCAAGGTTTCAAATTCTGAAATCATCCTTTCCTTTGATGTCCCACAGTTTTTATATATGGAGCAATGCACCATAGTAAGATTCAGGATCGTTTTGAGATGGACCATTTATCAAGTGATAGATGATTACTGTGAATAGAATAAGAAAGTAGAAATTGACTGATGCCTACACTGCAGGCGTGCTTTAGATCAGTTTAGAGAAGAGCACATATGGAAGTTCTCTCCCTGGAAACTGATTTTCTGAGACCTGTTCATGTCATGGGATAAAGCTTTGGGTACTCCCTGGGATGTGCCTACTCCAAAGAGAAGACACTGGTCTGGGAAAAGGGTGAATGAATTATGAAGAACAGTGGTTCTCAACTCAGAATTGTTTTACCCTTCATCCCTGCCCCGGCCAGGATACCCACTAGGGCTTCCCTGGTGGTTCAGACAGTAGAGAACCTGCCTGCAATGCAGGAGACCTGGTTTCTCTCCCCGGGCTGGGAAGACCCCCGTGCGGAGGGCATGGCAACCCACTCCAGTACTCTTGCCTGGAAAATCCCCCTGAGACAGAGGAGCCTGGTGGCTTACAGTCCATGGGGTTGCAACGAGTCAGACATGACTGAGCAACTGGGCAGAGCACAGCAGAGTGATATTTTGGTTGCTGCAAGCTAGAGATGGTGCCAAACTTCCTACACTGCACAGGACAGACCCCTCACAAAGTATTTATTAAGCTCAAAATGCCAGTCGTGCAGGAATAGAGAGCCCTGTTCTAGAGCCTCACTAATGAACTTGAGGTGCAAAAGTCAGCCTCATCAGTACCACCTGGAAGTGTGTTAGGAAATGTAAAATCTGGATGGTCCATTTTCATATTAGACTTTGAAAGGTCCTGAAGTAGCCAGACGCAGTGGGATCTCAAGCAGCACTGAAGGTCTGGTGCACTGCCACTCGACATTGCAATGGGAGACTGTTTTTATACACTTTAAAAAGTTTGGTTTTCCTTCTTTCAAATATGTAGGAAATGTGACAAACATGTTTTTGGCTTAACTAAATATATGATAAATATTGTTTCTGTGCATATTTAAACAACAACAAGGAATTAGATAGAAAATAAAACCTTTGTGAAAAAGACAATATTACAGTTTGAAATGGAGACATCTATTATAAAAGAAAAAGAGTAACCTTTTTCTTGTCTTTTCATGCCCCAAACTGAATTTAAAAATTTTAGGCCACACAAAAAAGAAACATGTCTGCTAGCACATCTGTCTCACCCTTGGTTCACATGGAAACATTGCTTCCATTCCCATTTTTTTTTGAGTGGTTTGTTTTCTCACAACTCAAGTCCTCAAGCCATAATGCTTATTTTCTGTTCCTTTATAATTTAGAATTTTTTTACACTGACAAGTGAAGAGAGGCAAAGCATGTAATGGTTATTAAACAAAAACATTGTACATGTCCAAAGTAAAATGCTCCCTTAGAACTAGATTCACAATGCTAACTCACTTGCATCTTCTTTCAAACTATTCCCTAGTGATAAAGGTCATTATCTATTTCAGGTTGATAAAATGGCAATTGAAATTTTTCAATTTCTGTTTGCTAAAATGAGCTCTAAATTCTATCCTGCTACTTGTATCTGAACTTTTTCAGAAATGTCTAATATTCTCAAGGGGACTTTACTCCTTAAGAAAACCTGGCATAGCAGATAATATTAACATTTAAGTGAAAATTATAGTTACTGGAGATAAAAAAAATGGGTCAGTTCTTACTATAGAAAATTTTCTTTCTTACTAGTATAGCTACCAGCATTTAAGCTTAACTTTTTAAATAGAATTCCACTGGGATAAAGTAAATATTCAACCCATTTACAAGTCTTCTGGTAGAAATACTCTGCAATGTAGAGATTTAAAACATTTATTTGAGATCATTGCTATTATTTATTCTACTGTATTATTGGACCATAAAGAAAACTGGGCTTCCCTGGGGGCTCAGATGGTAAAGAATCCACCTACGATGCGGGAGATCAGAGTTCAATCTCTAGGTCGGGAAGATCTCCTGGAGAAGAGAATGGCTTTACACTTTAATATACTTGCCTGGAAAATTCCATGGACAGAGGAGTCTGGCAGGGTACAGTCTATGTGGTCACAGAAGTTGGACATGATTGAGTGATTGACAGTTTGAAAGAAAGCTGAGCACCGAAGAGTTGATGCTTTTGAACTGTGGTGTTGGAGAAGACTCTTGAGCATCCCTTGGACAGCAAGGAGATCCAACCAGACCATCCTAAAGGAAATCAGTCCTGAATATTCATTGGAAGGACTGATGCTGAAGCTGAAGCTCCTATACTTTGGCTGCCTAATGTGAAGAAGAACTGACTCATTAGAAAAGACCCTGATGCTGGGAAATATTAATGGAGATGAGTTTGAGCAATCTCCTGGAGATGCTGATGGACAGGGAAGCCTGGCATACTACAGTCCATGGGGCTGCAAAGAGTTGGACACAACTGAATGACTGAACAGACCGATTCTTATTCAAGACCGTCATTGCTCTATGCCTCAGGGCTGAAACAAATTGTAATCTGCTTTCTCTGAGTTTGGCTCCTCCTCCTGCCAATGCTCTTGGATACCTTTCAACACACCTTTACTCTTCTCAGAATTCATGTGTACTCTTCCTTAAATCGACCTAAGAATAGGCCTGAAGTGTAGATTTATCTCTGATGGTCAAGATTCTCTATTATGTAGCTACAGCATCTTCATCTAGTTTCCTTCACAGTGACTGTCCCTGCCCTCACCTGGACCATGCTATCTTCTTTTCTGTCCCTTATGTGCATGTGTGCTGTATGCTAACTTACTTCAGTTGTGTCTGACTCTTTGTGACCCTATGGTCTGTAGCCCTCCAGGCTCCTCTGTCCATGGGGTTCTCCAGGCAAGAATACAGGAGAAGGTTGCCATGCCCTCATCCAGGGGATCTTTCTGATGCAAGAATCAAACCCGTGTTTCCTGTGACTCCTGCAATGCAAGTGGATTATTTACCTCTGAGCCACCAGGGAAGCCCTGTGTCCCACACATACCTCGTCAATCCTATGTCTATAGCCTTCCATTGTTTCTTTGTTTCTTAGCATAGAATGCTCTGGTTTCCGTCCTCTGCTGGTTCAAATCATAGTCATCATTGAGAGGCTGGCTCATAGCATTCATGAAATGCTCCCTCAAGGATCCACCTCTGGGTCAGAACAGTAGTCATGTTTTTAAACATTTTTCGCACTCATTATGTTACCAGATGTATTGTATGATGGGAGCAAGCACTTTTATTATTTTTCATTCTAATCAATATAGTGTAGCAGTGGTTAAAAGCACAGGCTTCCAGTTATACAATGTGGGAAATACTATTTTAATTGATCATTCTTTAGCTTAGAATAATACTTAAATAATTTTTATATGCCTTGGTTTCTTCATTTGTGTAACTTTAGCTAACTAGTCAGCTCATTGTGAGCAATTACTTTCTGTTTTAAAAGTACTTATCAGAGTGCTCAGTGTGCAGTTCAGATTAGACATGTATCAGCATTCCCACCATCATCATCAGAGTCATTATCATCATCTGCTTGATAGAATATAAGCTCATCCATTGCAGAGGTCAACTGTTATACTTACCCTCCAACTCTACACACATAATTAGGGTTGAGAATATTACAGTGTCAGTGAACACTTAATTATTAGTTCATTTTATTATTTGCCTCTGACTTCTACTCTCTAGGCTATTCCAAAATTGTTCTAATTGTTTCATTTCAGGTAGTATTATGCACTGTAAAATCCTCTATCTTTATTTTTCCCAAAAGACAATGACCATCCTTATCAAAAAAATATTGACAGTTGGACATTCAGCATACGTTATCATTAGATCCGCTCTTTTGCAGACAGATAGAAGTAGCGAGTTCTACTGTACCCTTTATAGATTGAAGCTTGCTTATAAGAAACCGGCTTCAGAGCACTGTAAGACTCCTTTCTGGGCATATTTTCATTTTGTTTTTCTCATATGTCTATTTCTCCTTTAATGTCTCTAGAATTTCATGTGCTGTTTGCGTCCTTTTCATGGAAGGCCATTCAATCACCTCTACTAAGGTGCCCCATTTCCTCATCTCTCTTTCCCTACTTCTAAATAACTCCAGTTGTTTTCTGAAAGGCAGTTCATCTGAAAAATGAGAAGAGGAAAAGAAACAATGTCATAAAAATGGCAGATCTGGTGAGCAAATGGTGGGGATTAGGGGGCAGGTGGTTGGTGGTAGAAAGCTTTGTGTCCAGGAAATCTTGACTGAGAAATACACACACACACACATACACACACACATCCTTCAGAGTAATGGGTCTATTTATGAATCTTGCAAGGTCTTAGGACTTAGGATGTGTTGAATGAGATATGGAGATTAATAGTCAAAGTGTCTTCTGTTGTCATGAGGTCCGTGCAGACTACAGTCTATAATGGGGTGCCATGCCCTCTTCTAGGGCACATAGCCCATCTTTTCATTTATTTAGTGTCTTCTAAGGATGTGTGGAAGAACATTTTAAAAATATATCACCTTTATTAATAGCATAAAATTGTTTTGTTTTGAAGATGGTGAATATTTTAACTCTCATTTAAAATAAATTGTATATAGTACTCATTATGATGACCTCATACTATTAAAGACATAAAAATACATAAAGAGCATATCTTCTTATAGTTTACAGTAAAGATATAAATCTTTACTTCAAATAGCCATCTAAATCATTTTGAAAGTTTCTGGCCATCTTTTTGTAGAGATTATAATTAAACTGAAGAAGAGCTCATTCTGGAGGAAGTGATGTTTTGCTATTTTTATTGTTTTTTCCTAATATACTGTTTATCGTTGATATAGTAGTCAGTGTTCAATTTTTGCAGAATTCTGTTTAAGTTGTCATTTAGTCACCAAGTCATGCCTAACTTCTTCTGTAACCCGATGAATCTTTTCATTTTTTTGAGTTAGCTTAAAGTTAGATATTGTACCTTTGTACTGAAGGCGAATGATAGTTCGCAAGCACAGTTAACTTGTCTGCTTTGTGGAAACGCACCCTTTCCCTTAAACACTTTGATGTCAGAATTGACAAATTTCATGACTTGATCACAGGCTGTGGGGTGTGCCACTGATGGAAGTGTCCATCTGTGTGTGTGTGTTTGTGTGTTTTGGGGAGGGAGTCACTTATGAAAGAGAGAGAAAGAAAGTGAAAGAGAGACTGTGCAAGAATCAAATATCTTCCCTTCTATCATTGCATCTCCTTTGTAAGCTTTGGGATGTGTGTACCCAATTTGTTACACTCTAGGACTGAAAAGTATTTCAGTTTTATATTACATTGAATAAAAATGATAAATTTTATGTCCTGTTTTGTAAATGCATATTATGTATTCACTTGAAAGACAATGTATATAATTTCATCTGACAGGCTCTTATATTTAATCTGTTTCTAGTGAAATTCAGAATTTCTGTTTTCACGTGAATCGATTTTGTGTTATAATTACACAACAGTGAACATAATATGCACTTCATCATATATTTACCAAAATAATGGATAAAACATGATAATGATAGGTACTATTAGTTCTCTGTTTTTTTTTTCAAATAAGCATTTCATAGAAATGCTTTGCTTTGAATGATGCTCTTTTCTGTAAAATATATGGAATACCATCACGTTTTAGATTTTAAGACATCTTCTAGGGCCTGTCTTGTCCAACTTATCCTTTTGCAAATGTGGAAATAAATGTAGAAATTGATGATCCTGTGTATTTTTCAGAGACTCAAAAATCTCTTAATGGTTTTGAACTAAAGAGTAGACTTTTTTCCCCTAGTTATGTCTTTTGTTAATAGCAAAATAATTTAAGCTAACTTAGAATTCTAAATTCCTTTTGATCACATATTATTTTCTGGATTTGACCAAGTCTTAAAACAACCCTTTTGGCAATGTCATAGCTCCATTAAGCTAAGGCTCATGTTTACATAAGTTGGTTGATGAATTAGCTGGATAGGAAGATAATGGCTTTTATATTATAGGACTACAAAAGGCATCATAGAAGGTGAATTGATTAAAATACATATTAAGTCCCTGGATGGGAGCAAATTAGTTTGCTCCCCTACACACAGGCATACACACACACAAAAGAGATGGAACAATGCTAGAAAATGTTCAAAATGAATATTCTAACTATATTATTTTCATCAGTTCAGTTCAGTCACTCAGTCATGTTTGACTCTTTGCCACCCCATGGAGTGCAGCACACCAGGCTTCCCTGTCCATCACCAGCTCCCGAAATTTGCTCAAACTCATGTCTATCGAGTTGGTGACGCCATCCAACTATCTCATCCTCTGTTGTCCCCTTCTCCTTCTACCTTCAATCTTTCCCAGCATCAGGGTTATTTTCATAGTGGGGGACAAAGTTTCATGTAGCTAAAGTAAAATGATAGGTGAAAATTATTGGACGTCTATGTGGAAAAATAAACTGTGATTAGAAATCAGGAATCTGCTCAGCTGATCTTTATGGAGGACTGGGTGCACTTTGAGGAGAGGAATGAACCAACACAGTTCTAGGAATAGCATCAAAAGAAACTGTGGCTCTTCACTTAAGGGTTCATCAGAAAACAGCTGGTTCAGACCCGCTAAATGTTTGCTTTTGTTCCCTTACTCCAGATTCAGGAGCATATTTTCTTTTCAGCATCTTTCACTGTACAGTTTCAGTTTTGTCATCAGGGCTATCTTGATTAGAATGAGAAAACAGTGTAATCTCTTAGTAAATTACTTGTGTAAGTTACTCCGTACGGGTGGGGTGAATTTGAAAAGCGTCCCATTATCTAGGTCCACCCCACGTCTACAGCCTGGCCAGGGAGATTGAGGGCCTGGATCTTGGTCTGCTGTCATCACCCACCCCAGTCCCACGCACAGCCACACAGCCCCGCCTCTTCATGTATTCAGTGGCTCTGGTTCTTCATAAGCTTGGCTTTCATGCAGTCTCATGGCTGTGACACCACCTCTGCTTGTTATGCTTTTAGTCTCAATTTTGACTAGCAGTTTTTCATCATCTCTGCATTTTCAGGTCAAAATCTTGAGAATTCAATCACCTTCATCTGTTCTGCACCAGATCATGTCACTTCTGTGTGAATTTGGTGCGCTCAGTTGACCTGGTCTGAAGCTAGGGGCGGGCTCCCTCGGTTCTCGTGGAGAACACCCCTGGTTTCATGGCGCGGTGCTCCGTAACAGGTCCCCGTCCCCAAGGGGCTCCTGCGGCTCTCTGCAGTGCTGTCTGCTCAGTCTCCCAGTCACGCCCAGCTCTGCGCGACCCCATGGGCTGCAGCCCTCCAGGCTCCTCTGTCCCTGGGATCCTCCAGGCAAGAGTACTGGCGTGGACTGCCATGCCCTCCTCCAGGGGATCTTCGCAACCCAGGGACTGAACGTAGGCCTCTTGCTTTGCAGGTGATTCTTTACCATCTGAGCCACCAGGGAAGCCCGTGGATACCGGCGTGGGTAGCCTCCCCTCTCCAGGGATCTTCTCAGCCCAGGAATTGAACTGGGGTCACCTGCAAAGCAGGATTCTTTTCATCAGCTGAGCTAACAGAGAAGCCCACAGCTTTCTGGGGACTGCTTTAAAGAACAAAAGAAAACAAACAAACAAAAAACCTCATTATTTGATAAAAGGAACATCTTAAACCGGATCTAGAAGACTTTCTTAATATGTAACTCAGATGCTGTGCCACTTAGAAGACAAGTCAATTATGTACGTTTTCATGAAAAAGAAAAAAAAATGTGACTCCTACGTTAGCTACGGCGTTAGTCGCTCAGTCATGTCCCACCCTTTGCGACGCTATGGACTGTAACACCAGGCTCCTCTTCCATGGAGTTCTCCAGGCAAGAATACTGGAGTCGGTTGTCATTTCCTTCTCCAAGGTTAACTGTAGACCCTTCTTAAAACTGTTTCTCTACTCAGAATATTTCTGGCTAGAAATGTGTGGAGTTTCCACACAAAGCAATCATCTAATTCCCAGCAGACGCCAACTGGGTGTCCCACACCTTAACTCAGTTCTGATGCTAACTGCCCAGACTTAGTGCAGACCCAGTAAGTTAATGGCCCAGTCTGATGAGGCTGCCCCCCATTTCAGATGCCGGTCACAGCGACGGTTCCCGAGGCGACCACACTTCTGTCCACTTTGGCCACAAATCAGGGGTTCCCACGATCCCCTCCTCAGGTCTGATGATGATTTGTTATAATGACTCATAGAACTCATATAGCTCACTTACTATTAGTGGCTTATTATAAAGGCTACGGAAAAGGCAGCAAGAAGAACAAGCAGGTAAGAGGCTCATAGCTAGAGTGAGCTCTGAGAGTCCTGAGGGCAAGAGCTTCAGTCTTCCTGCGGTACAGGCTGCACCGCCCTCCCAGCATGTAAATGGCCCATCAGTCTGCAAGCCCTTCCGATTCCTCCCTCTAGGGTTTTAAGGGGGGTTCCAGCATATGCATGATTGGTTAAATCACTGGCCGTGGGTAATTTACTAAATCCCCAGCCCTTCTTTCATGCCCAAAGGTTGTGATATGGGAATAGAAGTTCCAAACATCTAATCACATCCTTAATCCCTCTGGCAACCATCCCCTATCTTGAAATTATCAAGAGTCACCTTTTAGCATAAGTTTATGTATAACTAAAAGAGGCTTTACTAAGAGTTAAAAAACAAATCCTCTCACCCCCATCACTCAGGAGTTTGGGCACTCTGTGCAAGGAACTGGAGACAAAGACCAAATACATATTTCTCATTATGTTGCAAGATCACACTTCTGTTACGAGGAGATTCTGCTGTGGCAGGCAGGAACTGTTCACTCACTGAGCAGACATTTATTTCTCTTTCCATGGTGGTCCACAGGTGGTGCCTTTGATCTGGTGGTCCACATTGTCCCTTTAATGGGGTTATACTCAAGAGAGTGACTAAGAGGTCTGTGAACTTGCAGAAACTGTGACTAACATACCTTCTGAAAAAAATAAAATGTGTTTAGTCAGTTCCCAAGAAGAAATGATAACTTTGATGAAGCTAGCATGCAATCCTGGATAGTTCAGGATCAGTTATGAGTAAATCAGATGATACAAGCTTGTTTAGCCTGAAATAAAGTTCTATTTAAAGGGGTTATTTGATAATACAATTATACCTTCCTTTTATTGGAATTTTATTTTCTGCCTTTTAACTTTCTTATCCAGATGATATTCATCACGATCTGCCTAATGAATCACAAATACTAATATACTGTTATTACTTAAGCTCTTTCTAATATTCGGAATCAACTCAAAATGTTGGAATTATCCCCATTTTATAGAGGAAGGAGTTAAAGATCAGATAATTAACTTTCCCACAATATAGAATCAAGCCCTATTGATTAGGTCCCAACCTAGCTCCAAATGTAGATCCTTTCACTATATCATGCTGTCCTTTCTTCCCATGTATTTAAGGAGAAACAAAGAATTTTTTTTTTTTTTTTTTTTTTGCCCAGTTGACATTAAGTATGTCAGAAAGTATGGATCTCTGATAGACATGGATTGGTCATAAGATGAGTCCCCACTTTCCAATTCCCCTTACAATTAAAAAAGAGAGTATATTATTTTATACCCTCCTACCATTATCAGATAGTTCCAGCTTAAAAGAGCATGCTTAACATGAATTTGCTGAATAAAAGACATCTGATTGCATGTTTTATGTGCATAGAGACCTCAAAAAAAGTTATTTTCTGGAAAATGCCCTAAATGAATTCAGGAACTTCAATATGAATGAACAAGGAAAGAAAGGAAAAAATGTGCTCTAAAGACTTTTTTAAGACTGACTAGGCTTTTCCATTTGTGCGCTATATAAGGTTTTACTAGAATGTTTAAAATTAAACCACATTAAAGTAATCAAAGCACTCTTAGAAATGATTTCATAATAATGATTGGGACTTGAGGATACAGCTGGTTTTAGTTAAGTACTGCCTCTTGAAAATTATTTGAAGTAAAGTGAAAACTAAGAAAAAAGTTTCCTTTTTAGTTGTCCAGATCGTCGAACATTAATATAGAGTGTGATCACATGATAAATGTGACATATGAATACACTGCTGTAGCTTTAAAATCAGTGTCCCTTTAACAGTGTACATAGTGAAAGGACTGACAATTCAGCAGCGCCCTGTGTGTCCCTCATATATCGCTAGATTTTGCTGTCCATGTGCTAGCAGAGTTCTCCCTTGTTTTGCTCCTAGCTGCTTAGGCAACCAAATTACTCACGGTGTTCTTTGCACTTCCTCCTCACCTCCATCCCCACCTCAGCGTCTCCATTCAGAAGGTTTTGTTCATTAATTTCCAATTCTCATATGAGGGACATTTAGACACATTATTCCAAGAATGGCCTGAGTTTGAAGCCAAGCCCTGAGTTGAGTTGGCCCCTAACCCTTCTTCCCGAACAGTCTGCTCGAAAGTGCCCCAGACTGAAGATGTTAGCAGAGTACAATGAAAGTATCAACGTTGTGCAGAGGACCAAGAAATTTAGTTTCACTTTCAATTTACAGTTAATACCAGATTGGAGAATGCATTTTATTATAGGTGTATCATGATTTAGAAAGCATTTCAAAACAACAGCGACTCAGTGTAATTATATTCCTGATGATGGTGATGAAAATACTAATATAAAAATAGCAATATTTTTAAAAATTTTATTATACTTTTGATTGGAGGCTAACTGATTTATAATAGTGTATTGGTTTCTGCAGTGTATCTACATGAATTAGCCTCAGGTATGCATATGTTTCCTCCTTCTTGGACCACCTTTTTGCCTCCCACCCTTCCCCACCCTTCTAGGTGGCCACCAAGCACCAAACTTGGGTTCTCTGCATCATACAACAAGTTGCCACTATTTATGTTATAGTTTGCAAGCATTCTCAGATTTTCAGGGGCAGGAAGGATGGATGACACAAATTATCACACATGCTATCTCATCTTTTTGGGCTGATTTCGAAAAATGATGTAGTCCTCCAAAAACATCTCTCTCTCTTTTTTTTCTGTATTCTCATTTCCCATTGTGTTTATTCTAAGCCCTTGTTTCCTCCACATTCTGCCCATTTCTATATGAAAATGGGAAGCTTGTGGTTGCTTTCTGAGATACCTGTCAGATGTGTTCTATCTTCTTGCCTGGATGATCCTTCAAATATTCCTAATCCCTTGGTAGAAGTGTTCTGTTCTTCATTTGCCTCAGCTCATTTCACCCTGATCTCTGTCCAGCACCTCTTTCTCCTTCTTGTGTTGCTTCTACAACCTGAGCCTGTGACTCACAAACTTCCACCCACGAGTTATGCTTGACTTTTGCCTGAGAAAATCAGATGATTGACTTGTTGATCAAGTGTATTGAATGAAATGGTCAGCAAGAATACTTTTCTGCTCCCTGGTATTGAGACTTTGCTGAAAGCTTGCTGAAAACAGAGAATCTGTTTCCATCTGTTATTTGCCACGTGATCTTCAAAAGTCCCCAAAAGAGAACCAGCAATGATTTTTACTCCAAAAGACAGGGATCTCTGTCCCGATTAACATCAAGACATGTATCCTAACTTAAAGAGAATAGATGTGATTTCAGTTTCAGAATAGATGTGATTACGAGTTTCCCCCTTGTAATTTCTTCCTTGATTTACTCTCACCATGCTCAAGCATGCTAAAAATATGTAACAAGTTGAAATTCCTATCATTTCTTCAGAATTGCATTCTCATCTTTCAGCACTTTCAGTTTGTGCTATGAAATGTGCTTAATTCTTAAATGATGTTTAGTGTATGACCTCGTTTTCCTCTCTCCTCTCCTCTTCTTCCCCACTGTGTCTCTCTCTCTCTGACTTTAACAATTATGTGCAAAATTCTGTTGAGATTTATGTGAAACAACACTTTATTTTCAGAAACATTTCTGGTATCAATAAAAAATAAACCCACAAGAAATGTGCATTCTTGGCTAATGAACTTTTAAATGCCCTAACAAACAAGTGGACAATTAAGTCTCTCTTGAAATACTTTTGAATATCTAGTTATTGCAAAACACATAGAGGCAGAGTGAGTTGACTGGTTATTTCTTTTCATCAGTGAAGCTTTGATACCCTCCCAGTCTGAGAGGTGAGCATTTACTCACCTCTCTCATATTTTTGGTGGTTTTTATTTTTCTCATACATTTGTAGTAGTGTGAAACCAGGAAGGGGATAGAGGAGACAGAGAGTGATGTAGAACCATGCTGAGTGAAAAGATATTTATGGTTTAGATTGTAAACAAAGAGAAAGATATTCAGTTCTGAGGAAAATACATTACTATGTAAAGTATTAAGAACATCTCTTAGAGCAATTAGGAACTAGAGATTTCTTTGCACATCAATATCTTAAAACTGTTTTAAAGTATAATTTCACACCTAAAATAAAAACCATAAATTCTCAGCTATCACTAATACTGTAAAACAAGAATGTTAATTACATTTTGTACTTCCAGTTCCATAGGACAGTAATTCTCTATACTCTGAAGACAGGCCAAGACCACAAGAATTTGAATACCACAGCACACCTGCAAACCAGGAAGGAAAAAAGGGGAGGACAAAATCCCAAAGGTCCAAATTTTCTTTATTTGGCTTTTTCCTGTGTTGTATATGTGAGTGCTATTACTCTCCTAGGTGACAATATTTTAGAAAAATAGATGCACTAGAAACATAAATGTATACATGTAAACTGCAAAAAAGGTCAGAATTAAGCTAATACTACACTTCTGTAAATACAGAATAAATCACAGCATTATATGCATATGTTGGGTTCTCTCTCTACATTGTTGTTTGAGATAAAAAGGTTTAGCTCCTGAACTGTGGTGTAAAATAGTTAAATGATTTCTCTGGATAATTCCAGAAAGGCAGGATATAATGTAAAGGTCACACCTGTGAGGCTAATAGCAGGGGAAAGAGTTGGAACTAAATCTTAGTGCGTGTTCACACACAGAACACGGAAGCGAACAGAGGATTATTTTTCTTCTAGGAAGCAGTTGCTCAGGTACATTTTGTCCCTATTTCTTCACTGAAAGATAACTTCAGGTTGGATAATTAAATAAACTAGGAACAGAAAGGGCTTCCCTGATGGCCCAGCACTGAAGACTCTGCCTGCAATGCTGGAAATGCAGGAAACCCAGGTTCGACCCCGGCTTGGGAAGATCGCCTGGAGGAGGAAATGGCAACCCTGTCTGTTATTCTTGCCAGGAGAATCCCAAGGACAGAGGAGCCTGGTGGGCTACCTTACCAAGGGTGGCAAAGCGCTGGACATGAGCCACTGGGCAGACACAGAGGAAGAGGAAACGGTGAGCGATGGAAGAACCGGCAGGGAGATAGAGCAAAGTGACCTGCAGGCCCGCCCGAGGATAGGATAAGGATAAAATACAAGTAAGGTTCTGAATAGTTTATAAACAGCTTAACCCATGCCGGCCAGATTATTCCTCTGTAACACAGGGGCAATGCAACTGGGATCAGTCAATGGGAAAAGCACCTAACCCCGTGTCTGGCACATAAGAGATTCTCAATGACTGAATGCCGTGATGGCAGTAATTAGGTTTGGTGCCAGTAGCTGTAGTAATAATACTAAGATGCAGCCCACTCCAGTGCTCTCACCTGGGAATCGCATGGACAGAGGAGCCTGGTGGGCTACAGTCCACGGGGCCACAGAAAAGGCTGGGCACAACTGAGCGACTAAACAACAGCAATGAAATATATTCGGATATCTGTCTGACTTGCTCTAGAGAGACTGTTGGTGTACATATTTTTTTCAGTTTGTATGCAAAATAAAGTGATTTGGACAAAAGTCATAAATTTAAAAAATATAAATTAGGCTTATAAATCATTTGTTGTTGTTCATTCACTCAGTTTTCTCTGACTCTTTGCAGACATGGGTTGCAGCATGCCAGGCTTCCCTGTCCTTCACTACCTCGCAGAGTTTGCTCAAACTCCTGTGCATTGAGTTGATGATGACGGCATCCAACCATCTCATGCTCTGTCGCCCCTTTCTCATCCTGCCTTCAATCTTTCCCAACATCAGAGTCTTTTCCAGTGAGTTGACTCTTTGCATCAGGTCGCCAAACTATTGGAGCTTCAACTTCAGTATCAATCTTTCCAGTGAAGATTCAGGGTTGATTTTCTTTAGGACTCACTGGTTTGATTTCCTGGCTGTCCAAGTGACTTAACTCGTAGCTATTTATTAATGATAGATATATAAAATTTAGGTCTCCAGATCCCAGTATCATCTTTCCCTGCCTCCTGCTCCCCAGCTGGGATTATAAGGGTGATTGATTCCATGTCCATGAGCCTGACTTTGAGTCCTTTAGATCATTGCTGCTTAGAGTGTGTTCCTTGTTCCAGCAGCTTCACCATCACTGGGAGAATCTCAGGAAAGCATGACCTCAGGCCCACCCCAAACCTACTGGTCAGTGTTTGTTTTTAATAAGACTTATACATAATCTATCTATTATAGTTTCAGAATCACCACCTTAAAACATTATTTCTCAAATGATTCTATACTCAAGGAACTTTAAAACAAAAACTACTTATGCCTTGGACTGAATTGACTAGACCAGTATTTATAGAGGTGGTCCAAAACATTAGGGTTTTGTGTCTTGTTTTTTTTTTTTTTTTATTTTTAAGTTCTCCAGCTCCCTGTTGATTATTCTCTGTTCAGTTCAGTCCAGTTCAGTAGCTCAGTCATGTCCAACTCTTTGTGACCCCATGAACTGCAGCATGCCAGACCTCCCAGTCCATCGCCAACTCCTGGAGTTTACCCGAACTCATATCCATTGAGTCGGTGATGCCATCCAACCTTCTCATCCTCTCTGTCATCCACTTCTCCTCCTGCCCTCAATCTTTCCCAGCATCAGGGTCTTTTCTACTGAGTCAGTTCTTCTTCACATTAGGTGGACAAAGTATAGGAGCTTCAGCTTCAGCATCAGTCCTTCTGAAGAATATCCAGGACTGATTTCTTTCAGGATGGACTGGTTGGATCTCCTTGTGGTCCAAGGGACTCTCGAGAGTCTTCTCCAACACCCCAGTTCAAAAGCATCAATTCTTCGGTGCTCAGCTTTCTTTATAGTCCAACTCTCACATCCATACATGACCACTGGAAAAACCATAGCCCTGACTAGATGGACTTTGTTGGTAATGTCTCTGCTTTTTAATATGCTGTCTAGGTTGGCATAGCTTTTCTTCTGAGGAACAAGCGTTTTTTACTTTCATGGCTGCAGTCACTATCTGAAGTGATTTTGAAGCCCCCCAAAATAAAGTCTGTCACTGTTTCCTTTTTTTCCCCCCACTAATTCCACTTATTTTGTGTAGCTTGTGGTCTCTGTAAGCGGGTGGCTCAGAAAAAGTGTAAATGTGGAAAGGATGCAGGGTATTTGCAAGACAGTTGCCCAGTTAGTCAACTTTCTTCAAAAGGGGCGGAAAAGATAAAACAGGACTGACAAGTTCACTGCGCAAAGAATAAGGTGCAGTCATAAGGTTTCACGTAGCTAAGCCCTGCTTCTCTCTTTTTGGTTTCCTGGCATTTTCGTTAAGGAATGGTCCAGATATACACAGTCCTCAAACCTACCAACCTCCTGTTAGGTTTCAGCCACCTTTTGGATAGAGAGGACGGCCTTTCTCTCTTCTCTGAATTCTCACAGATCCCAGCCTCACACAGCTAACTTCTGTCGCTCTGTCTCAGCATAGAAGAGGCCATTCCTGATCTGCTGTGCCTATTGATATCAGGTACGCCAGGTGCATAGAGTGCTTTGATTCCCTTCAGAATGTTTACCAGAGTTTTAATTGTGAACTTATTCGTGTGACTATTTACCTCTCATTAAACCAAAATCGCCAGAAGGGCACATGCAATTTTGTCTGTGTTCGGAGTGTAATTACAAGCAAGAGTCTGAAGCAATCTTAATGAAATATCAGCATGATTGAACTAAAATACAGGTGTAGGAACATTCACTGATGCATTATTGTCATTTTAAAAATAGGAAAACCTTAAATTATTATAAATGGGAGAGTAGTTAAATTATGGTTCTAAACCCAGTGGAACCCAAGACAATGATTGAAATGAATGATGTAGATAATATATGTGAATGGACTTGAATAATATTTATGATCTTTGAATTTTTAAATGTTCTGTTTGAAAATGTGTATGTTTTGCGTGAAAGCATGTGTGCTACCTCGGGCACCCTGTTTACTTTCTGCTCATGTACCAACCAGTGCTCTTTGTACTTTGGGGGTCGTTGTGGTTGTTACCTAAAGCATAATAGTATTTTCTCTCTGTTACTGGTTAACTCCTGTTTGAGTACTATGTCTCAGCTCGTTGTTAATGAACCCACCCTCCCTGCATTATGCATCCCTATTCCATAAATAACTCTCTTCTTCACATTCACCTGAATTGTAATTTTACAGTCATTTCTGTAACGCCCTGGGGGCACGCTCCCACTGAGTGGAAGCTCTGGAAGGCTGCTGCGTGGTCAGTATGCATGTCTCTGTACCTTCAGAGTCTAGCACGATGTCTAGCACTGAATCAAAACTTATTGTTTAGCTAATAAGTAGCAAGCCAGAATTTAAGACAAACTCAACCTTATTCTAAAATCTGTGCTTTTAATTAGTAATAAATTACCAAGTGAAGTTTAAAAACCATATTTTGCTAAAATAGAAATGCCAAATCCACGAAACACTTCAGAGGGCACTCTTTCTGCCTTTCACATAGACAGACTCAGTGAGAACTGTTACTGTTATCTCTGCTTGAGGGGGAGGCGAAGGGAGCATGAGACTGTTCCAGTCCTGATGATCAGAATAGAAACTATTGGGAATTCGTTGACTGATTTTATTCTGGTTTTTAATACTTACCTCGTGATTCGCCAAAACCAATAGTTCTGATAAATTCTGTCTGTGGCTAATGATTAGTCTCCCTGAGAGATTGTATTCTTACCTATCCAAGGAATTCAAGCATGTTCATTTCCATAGGCAGATAGTAATGACCCCACTTAAAAAAATGAGATTGCAATAAAAATTGGAAAATCATTGTGCTTGGAACTGAAACAAATTTAGATTATAAATCTATTAATATTTAGGTCGTCTTTAGCATTAACTATAGGTTTGATCTATAAACAAGTCATGTGTTTGTGTAGGTAATTGTATAGAGAAGTAAAGAATCATTCAAGACAAAAACACTCTAATGTTGACCAAAATGCCACATTTTATTCCTTTTTGAAAGAAAAATTATAGCTATGCCATTTAAATTTTCACATATACACTTGCCTCCTGCTCCCTCAAAAAACCTTTTTTAACTTAGGACGTAGCCCATTAAGATTTGGATTTTAATATGATTTGATCAAAAATTCAAAGAATATTTTATTTTCAGTTTATTTTATATTCATATATATTAAATGCTAATATTATGTGAATTAGATGAACATTATATGAATCATAAGAACATTATATAAATTACAAGTATATAGAAAATTGCTCACAAGGCCTAGAGTATTTTCTTTTGAATAGTCTCAGAGGTGGTAAGACTCGGTTCCAGAAAATCAGTTTCACACTTAGAAGTTAGTCCATCTGTCAACATGTCTATTTATCTGTCTGTACACACACACATAAGCGTGCACACAAACACACACGCTGATGCATTGTTATTGTTGTTTGGTCACCAAGTCCTGCTCAACTCTTTGCGGCCCCAGGGACTGTAGCCCTCCTGTCCACGGGATTTCCAGACAAGAATACTGGAGTGGGTTGCCATTTCCTTCTTCAGGGGATCTTCTCGATTCAGGGATTGAACCCATGCCTCATGACATGGCGAGATTCTTTACTCCTGAGCACCAGGGAAGCCCACACTCATATATACACACACATATATATGCACACAAACTCATCCTCTCTTTCTATATAGGTGTGTATTTGTTCATGTATAGATACAGACTTCTTTGAAAGGTCATTATTATCTAGTGGAAGAAGAATTGGATTTTGCAGCAGAGGACTCACTTTTAGTTCTGTCCCAAAGCTGTAAAGCCTAAAGCCCTCTATCTTCCTGTTGCCTGCTTTTCTTGCTTATTTCATCTGACAGTTAAGGGTATGAACCTAAATGACTCTTTAGTTCTGATATTCCCTAGTTTTTCTTTCTTCTCCCTCTCAACATAGAGCACACTTAAAAGAACATTTTCCCCCCTAAGCTTGAATTGATCTAAATCTTACAAGGAGATAGTTTTGTTTTTAATTAGCTGCGGTTGTTATTCTGTGTCTGAGAAGTCAGAGAGCAGAGAAATAACCCAGCTGTCTTTTGCACATCAGTTGTCTTTCATGGCATGACATTTTGCTGAGTAAAAATGAAAATGAATCAAAGTTGGACTTTGTACTCCTTAAAATTCACATGGGGTCACATACTGGGGAAGATGTGTTTTAGTCTTAAAAACATTTGAAAAAATAATATGATATCTGCCAAATATCAAATAGAGCAGTGTGTCTTCAGGGGTGTGTGAGTTTGTGTGTGTCCCAAAAGCTTTGCATTTACATGCATATATATAAAAATAAAATCATAAAGTAAACTTTTTATGAAAAGTATTGGAAATTCTTTGTCCAAGGAATATTTGATCCTTCAAAATAGTCACCATGGGAGACTCTATGTTTATTCCAATCAGGTTGTCATCACACAAAACAGTTCAGGAATTTCCTTTTTTAGAATTGCTTACAGTGTTTTCTTTGAATATTCTCAGTGGTGGTAAAACTTTGTTACAGAAAATCAATTCCATCCCTAAAGGCTAGTCCAAATAGAATTTGAAGTGGTGTGAAATTTGGCATAATGCCTGTCCGTTTAGTCCGCACTGAAGAACTTATTCCTGGCAGCAACAGCAGCAGAAGTACCTCATTATAAAGCTTTTTCACTTATAAGAGGGCCCCATGGCATGGATCCCAAAAGTCATGCTCTGATAAGCCCCATTTGGCACATTGGTAAAAAATTAAATACACTTTATGCTTTAAATCGGAGATGAGAGTGCGTTGGAATGTGAGAAATATTTCTTCTCAATTTGGAAGGCAAAGTCATCAATCAAACATTAGATAAATGATGCATTTACTTTAAGTCTGTCGATAAAAAGATCAATTAACATAATCAGGTCTTCTCTGCAGGACAACTGGATAATACTTATCCCTGATCCTATTAAGAATTTAGAGTTTCTTTTTCTCTAGTCATCTAATCAAAATATCTTCATTTTAAGAAAAAATACTAATTGATAATTATAAAGTAATAGAAAAATATTATAGAACAAGGGTCCTAAAACTTGCAGTTTCCTAAGTGATAAGAGCATTTGGTGGAGAAGGCAACGGCAACCCACTCCAGTATTCTTGCCTGGAAAATCCCATGGGCAGGGAGCCTGGTATGCTGCAGTCCCTGGGGTCACGAAGAGTCGGACGCAACTGAGCAGCTTCACTTTCACTTTCCACTTTCATGCATTGGAGAAGGAAATGGCAACCCACTCCAGGGTTCTTGCTTGGAGAATCCCAGGGACGGAGGAGCCTGGTGGGCTGCCGTCTATGGGGTCGCACAGAGTCAGACATGACTGAAGCGACTTAGCAGCAGCAGCAAGAGCATTTGGAGCATCTTTTATTCTAAAATTTAGTCTTTGACTTGAGTTCCTGACACGGAGATCCTAAATCCCTGGGATTTCCCAGGTGATGAGAATGTCATCTCGAATTTGATTTAGAATCCCAGATGATGAGAATGGCTTTTGCTCTAATGAGGCAGCTCTTGGTAGGCTCCTGGATAGATAAGGATACGGAATGGTCATCAGACCAAGTCAAGATTAGACACGTGATATTTTCAGCCCCACCCCCACTTCCAGCAGAGGGAGAGGTGCTGGAGATTGAGTTAATGATGAATTATGCCACCATGATGTTTCCCGATTGGGAAACACATCTAGGTGTTGGGAGGGTGTGACACTCAACTTCCTAGGGACCTTGCTCTGTGTATCTCTCCCTCTGGATGTTCATCTGTATTTTTTATCGAATTTTTTATTATATGTTTGTGTGTTAGTTGTTCAGTCATGTCTGACTCTGAAACTCCATACACTCTATGCCACCAGGCTCTGTCCATGGGATTCTCCAGGCAGGAATACTGGAGTGGGTAGCCATTCCCTTCTCCAGGGGATCTTCCCAGCCCAGCGATCAAACCTAAGTCTTTTTGCATTGCAGGCAGATTCTTTACTGTCTGAGTCACCAAGGAAGCCCTCTTTATTACATGATAAACTTATGTAAGTAAGTATTTCACTGAGTTCTGCCAAATGTACTGGCGCATTATGGAAAACTGGGAAGTTGTGGGAACCCCAGTTCATAGTTGGTTGTTCAGAAGTAGCAGAGACAATTGTTACTAGCAATTGTTACTAATACAATTGTTACTAGCAATTGTCATCCAGAAGGGTGGTCTTCTGAGATTGAACACTTAATTCGTGGGATCTCATGCTAAATCCAGGTATATAGGGTCAGAATTGCATGGTTACCCAGCTGGTATCCAAGAACCAACTGGTGTGGGAATTAACCCATGAATCTGGTGTCAGATGAGCTATGAGTATGGTATTTGTGCAATAGTAAAGGGAGACACAAGAGTTTTTCCTATACAGTTTTGAATGAATCCCATCAAATTTCCCAAATATGGGAAAAATCCCACATATAAAAATATTCTATCTATTCTTGACTGTAAGATATTTCTGCTCTTAGATTTCTTAAAAATGGAATTCAATTTCTGTTCCAGTTACAATTTCTATGGGATTTTCTGTTCTGGTTAAGGACAGCTGTATTATTTCAGTCAACTAGAGTAGAAAAATCTGCCATTGTAACACTTTCCCGTTTCTCGTGATGTCTAGTCAGTCCTTAAATGTGCTTAGCTTGTCCTGACAGCAGTTTGCAAACCTCTTTTCCCCGCGCTGTCCCTCTTGTCTTGTGTGGACTGGTCACTGCCTTTGTTGTTCAGTGGCTAAGCTGTGTATGGCTCTGTGCGACTCCGTGGACTAAGTACTGCAGCATGCCAGCCTTGCCTCTTCCTCATGCTCTCCCAGAGCTCGCTTAAACCCATGTCCATTGAGTCAGCGATGCCATTCAACCGTCTCATACTCTGTCATCCTCTTCTCCTCCTGCCTTCAATCTTTCCCAGCATCAGGGTCTTTTCCGGTGAGTTGGTTCTTCGCATCAGGTGGCCAAAGTATTTATTTGAGATTCAGCTTCATTATCAGTCATTCCAGTGAACATTCGGGGTTGATTTCCTTTAGGACTAACTGGTTTGATCTCCTTGCTGTTCAAGGGACTCTCAAGAATCTTCTCCAGCACCACAGTTTGAAAGCATCAATTCTTCGGTGCTCAGCTTTCTTTACGGTCCAAAACTCACATCTGTACATGACTACTGGAAAATCTGTAGCTTTGACATATGGACCTTTGTCAGCAAAGTGATGTCTCTGTTTTTTAATATACTGTCTAAGTTTGTCATTGCTTTCTTCCAAGGAGCAAGTCTTTTAATTTCATGGCTGCAGTCACCATCTGCAGTGATTTTGGAGCCCAAGAAAATAAATTCTGTGACTGTTTCGATTGCTTCCCCGTCTATTTACCATGGAGTGGTATGCACTTTACACCTGTAGTGATACAGTGACATCCGTTCTTTAGCCGTCCTTCCGATTTTAGTTTCCATAATTTTCCTTCAGATATTCTACATTCCGCATAAATTATTCTCACATTCCTGTTCCTATGATATTTGTTATTCCCTCAGCCTGAAAGTACTGTGGTCACTGTATTTCATGTTTATATATATTTAAAAAAATTTTTTTAAATACAGTTGTGATGTTTTGTCTTTAATAAACCTTCTTTGTCCTGCTTATTTGGAGGTTCTGTCTTCCTCATCTGATTCATACAGCAAATGGATTTTTCTCCAGATTTTGCTCACCAGGTTCGTTTTTTCCCCCCTCATGTTTTGTATTTTTTTTTTTTTTTTTATCTTCCTTACTATAGGGAGAGCTGATTGAGGGCAGGAACAAATCTTTCTTTATTTTTTGTGAACTTTCCTGTGTCCTGCACAGCATAGATGCTAAATAAATGTATGTTTCATAAGTCTACATACCTGGATATGGCACACCCAATATTTATAGCCCAAAAGTTTCTCAGGCAGATGGCGGTGGCTGCGGGAGCTCAGAAGCAGTGGGTCGAGAGAGTGTTTTGATGGACGCTGCTATCACGTTCATGTCCCTTCCACCCAGAGGGTGTGCGAAGAGAGGAGCCAAGAATCAGAAGCTTCCCCAGTTCCTCTAACTGCACTCTGCAGCCATATTACCCCCAAAACAGCTGAATGTCTCAAAGCATCAGTTTTCTCTTCTGAAAATGGTGATGATCTACTATATATACTATTGTTACTAAATCTACTCATAGGGATTTGTAAAAAAAAATACATGGGATGACATCCAACAGCAATTGATGAACTTCAAAGATAAATCTTTAATGAAACTTCTAGTTACAAAATATCCATCTCTTTAAATTTATAGCTTCATAAATGTCAATCTCCTGTTAACAAACTCGTCTGGTGTGATACTGACCAAAGGGGCTATTATCTTTTCTTTTTCCCATTCCCTTGTAATCTGTGTATCATTGGTAGTATCCTGTGTATCATAAAACTTGAAAAGTCATTTATTATTATTTTCAAAATGAGACTAAGTGAGAAATCCATTTTATTTAGGGCTAGTGTGCTGATTTAATAACCGTTATTTTTCCCTAATCAGTATGAGCTGGGAACAGCACATTTCTTCTCCAAATGCCACTGTGTCTATCATCACATGCATGAATTTTATTTGAAGCTACATTTTTAACCAGGATATAATTTGATTTCATATTTGTCTTTGATTGAGCTGTCAACAAAATGAAACTAATAGATGAGCAGAAGGAAAAGATGATGTGTTTTAAATGAGTTAAAAACAATAAAACAAATAGCGCTTTTATATTCTGATAATGCCATTTCTTACTAGATGTTTAGGGGACTCTCACAGTCAAAAGGCAAACACTGATCATTTAGATGGTATCTTACCCTAAGGGAAGGAAGAGGGGAGCTTTGAAATGCAGTTACTCTTTGTAGGTAGGTGTATTTGTGTATAGCTTGTCCAGTCTCTTTTCCAGAAGTTTTACCTTCCACTTGAAGGAAGCTCTTAGTTCTTTGTCTTCATTACTTATATGTAAGCAGTCAGGGTATATTTCACTCCCTTCCCCTTCATCTCTTAGTTTTAGACTCAATCCAGAATTTTCTGAATTTTTGAAATAAAAAAAAAATATATATATATATATAATCTTATATATATATTATATATATAATCTTTAATTAGAAAATACTCTAATGAAAAGCATACAAAGAGTATTTTGCTTAACCTTCTATAAGAAAACCCCTGAATTTTTACTGATACTGTTACATATTCTCAGCTCTAGATTCTTGCTTTTACATCTAAATCTTCCCCTCGCCTTTTTCAAAGAAGTAAATGAAATGCAGCCATTTCCTAAGATGTGATAGACATCTAGAGACCAGAGGACCAAAAGAGTAGACAAGTCAAAAGAGAAAGATGTAGAGGATAAAATATGTTATTTGAATTCAGGTAACTGTCTCGACATTTTGGTAGCTGTTAAAAGTCAGGTCCTGTTTTGAACAGCCCATGTGGCAAGGAGAAATTTGCTAAAAGGCTCAGTCCCAACCATTGGTAATCACTAAATTTCAAAAGCCCAGTCCTTTGGACTAGAATTTAGGGCATCGTTCCTGGAATTGGTGATGCATTATCTTCAGTGGAAGAAATCTAAAAAATAGAAGAACTAGAATAATGTGAACTTAACTTAGGCTGAGTGTCTGGGGCAGGGAAGGTTGAGGTGGGGATGGGAAAATCTTTGAAAGAAGGAATCCTAGACACCAGGTTTTGCACTAATATTGCCAGCTCTAGGATTACAGCAGTTGATCCTGAGCTGACTGGTGTTCTGGAATGGTGGTAACATTCAGGCATTGAATTCAACTAAGAATGTCTGTGACAGGAGCGGACAGTTTAGAGGAAACTCATGCCCGAATCTATATTGAAAGTGTGGTGCTATTGAAGCGCTTTGCAAGGAGTTAGGATTTGTGTATGTTCAGTGATCTGCCCAGATCTCCCTGTGCTCAGGCCGCCAAAACAATGCTGGTGTCTGCTCTCTGCAGAATGGACAGTTTCCTGTCTAGGTACATCAGTGATTATGAAGAACTGGCAACTAAACTAAAATTCAGCTTTAACCCTCTGAGAGAAAGGTTTGTGATAATAAATCATTTTGATTGACATCAGAATACCTCTTACATATTTGTTTTGACAGGCAGTCACTGTTTGTGGGAATATGTGTAAAACTTGTCCAATCTCTTTTTCTAGAAGTTCTAGATAGTTTTCATATTCCTTCTGTACTTCTTACTTATACTTTTCAGTAAACAAGAGGGGCCTATATAAAAAATTTTGTTAGTTTTCCTAAGAGTAAGTTTTTTCTCAGTTCTTTCCTTCTAACTCACACATGCACATGTTAGTTTGCAGGTGTCTGGAATTTTATATGGTTTTGTTTGTGTGTAATCTATAAAATGGGCTTCCCTGGTAGCTCAACTGGTGAAAAAAAAATACATCTGAAATTCAGGAGACCCCGGTTCGATTCTTGGATGGGAAAGATCCCCTGGAGTAGGGAAAGGCTCCCCACTCCAGTATCCTGGCTGGAGAATTCCATGGACTGTATCGTCCATGGGGTGGCAAAGAGTCGGACACGACTGAACAACTTTCACTTTCACTCTATAATGTAGAAAACATACCTGAGGCTAAAATTAAAAATAGGCATGATATCATTAGTTTCATATTCTCATTGGAGTTTTACATTAAAGCCAGCATGAAAGTTAATGAAAGACAATATAGAAAGTGTGGGGAAGGGTAGGTAACAGTTTTATGTCTTGCATTTTAAAAGTTTACTTGTGAAGAATGCATTTGTTTTTATGACTATGTCTTGGCTGTGCCATATAAATCATTCTCTAATTAATGATCAAAGTAAAAAAAAATTCATTGGTTGTTAGGATGAATTGATCTAGTTTATTAAAATAGATCAGTCATTTCTATCAAAACAGTTAATATGTGAGACCTTAAATAAATATTTTATGGGGAGTTACCTTTCATATTCAAATCAGAAGACCATCATACATCATTTGTGGTTAAAAGCTGAATTTTTCCTTTGTCTTTTGGATTGGTTCTCTGTAGTCTGGGTAAATTACATCATTAATCACATATATCAGATAAAATCACTATGTATATAGCCAGTGAACTAGAATCCAGTCTGATATACAAGAAATATTTTCCTCAGAATACTTAATAATCAACATTCAACTGAGACTGAAACAAAACTATAAATGGCACTTCTGATTTTTTTCAAAGCAGCGGTCTATTTTACTAGCAGTTGTTAAATAACAGGAACTTCATTATTTTTCTGCTTCCTCTTGCGGTTTTATTCATTTACTGTTAGAAAATAAAGCATGAAAAGCTCTAGTAACATTTTAGTATTATTTGTTATTCACATTTTATATCTTATATTAACCAAAACAAAGGACTGAATTCAGGCTGATGATTTCAAACAACAAATTTTAAATTATAGAGGGTTGTCTTTAGTGTGCTTATTGAGATTGAATTACCCATCAAAATTCAATAAAAGCAGAAAGAAATTAACAAAGTCTACAGAGAAAAAAGTTTTTGCTCACCTTGCATATTAAGAACAAAATTTCTGAAAATTTTTACAAACCTAATTAGTATTCACCAATATAATGGCAGGGAGCAATAAACCTGTGGTTTTAACACATCAGAACCAGATTACATAGGTAAGCTGAATTTTAGTATAAGATGGCCTTATACTAAGGCCATGTTATTTTAATTTTGATTATTTAAAGTACTGGAACAAAGTATGTAGTTTGGTCTCTCTCTCATTTATGTCTTGGACCTTCCTTATACAAATACTCAGAGACTTATGGGTCACATGTATAACAGAGGGTCTCTAACTGATCCATTACTCTATCATTTCTACATTGTGTACACCCACCATCAGATTTTTGAACTGCATAAACTCCTTGAATGTATATAATTATTTGTCAATCTCACAGCCACAGATTCTACATAGGATGTACTTTTTGAATCCTCAATAGTTTAGAATTGCATGAAATTCAGTTGAAATGAAACTAAATGAAACTAAAATAACTAGAAATTTGAAGTCTTGGAAATGGCTGTGAATATATTTGAGTTTTATCTAAAATGAGTTTTGGGGGCATCATCAGAAGAAAACACGTGTTAGTTACCTTCCACTCTGTCTCCAACAGAGTTGTTCCTTGGTTCTGCCTCACAGTCTTGCAACAGCAATTCTAAGCAGTATATTCTCTGCCCCCAAACATAAAATATTTTAAAATCTCCTCTCTTTCTCTTTGTAAAAGAATATTAGCTGTAATAGAAACATGAAGAACTTCTGTGCTCAGAAGAAAGTCTTATGCCAACATTACATGGGCATCAATGGCAGGATAATTAGATTGGTGTGTGACTGTATCAACTTCCAGACATATGCATGCAGAGTTCATAACTTTAAGTCTGGGAACAAGATGACAGTATCACTCACAAAAAAGAAAGAATTAATTTATTCTGGTGATAAAATATAGACAAGAAAACTGATTAAAGGAAAGATAGCAAAAATTACCCAGGGAAGACCAAACAATACAGTCTGAGGAGGCTGACATTTACAAAATTGTTTCTTGTCCCTAACTCCATAAATCTGCATGTACATGACTACTTATACATGTACATACCAGGACTCTGAAATCAAGTAAATTTTTAATATTCCATCATAGCATTTCTGAGTCCAAATATGCTTTAGGTTGTTTCTATGTACCAGATAAAATCAAAGTTAATAATTATTTTAGTATTGCTTTTGAACATTGAAGGCTAGGAATGGGGAAGATAAAAAGGCAGTATTTCTTACTTTCTTTTTTACTGGCAGTGTGATATGATAGATCATCGTGAGTGGGTTAGGGATCTTGGGACAATTTCTTCCTTATGGATTTCATTCATTCAGTTCCTGAAAGATGCCCAGAGGAGTAAACCTCCACCTTTATGTAAATCTCTTCAGTTGAAGGTGTGAGGTAAAGAGAGTCACACTTGTGAGTTCTGTAAGAGGCTTTAGAAAATAGGAAGAACTGATAATCATGAAATAATCTTCAAGATGAACTTTTATCTCTATGTAATGTCCTGTCCTGGCTAAATACTGGAAAAAAAAAAAAAAAGATTTAAATCAGACCTTAGCATTTTGTAGCTACCACTTAAGAGATTTATTTGGTTGGCCAAAAAGTTCATTTGGGTTTTTCTGTAACATCTTACAGAAGAAAAATCCCAAAGGAATTTTTGGGCCAACCCAGTATACCCTGAGAAACTGAAGCTTTGAAATATATCCCTCCATGAACTTTTGAAGTAGTAAACAAATAAACAAACAAAAATAAAGTAGTAAACAAGACAGGAATTAAGATATGTCATTTCTTGGGCAAAATCACTTCACGTGGAGAGTAATCTTTGAAAAGACAAAAACAGTAGAATCTTTCTGCATGACAATTCAGACTTCGTGAAAGTAGAAAGTTGATAAAATATGTATTCCAAATAATTCAAAATAACTATAGTATCATTAAAAGTATATCTCATTTAAATAAGACTGTTAAAAGAATAAATAGCTATTATCATTTCTGAAAAAGACTAGGAAATAGAGTGCCTTACTTATGCATAGAGTAATTTGAAATGTTACAGGCATCAAACATTAAGTAAAATATTTCAACAATGTTAAAAATAACTATTTAAAAATGATTAAACAGCCCTTCTATTATTATTTTAACCCTGTGTCCATGTTACTGATACTTACATGTATCTCAAAGGGTCATTTCATGCCACTTAATGTGACACAAATCTATACCTTTGATTAGAAAAGCAGTATTTTATCTGTCAGTAGTACATCTGGTTTTTCCCTCCTGGGAGCTCTCAAATTCATGGTTGAAACCAAAAAAATGAAACAGATATGTCTGCTCAGTTCCTCTAAGAGCTCAGGGGTTCTCAAAGACTTGTCTCTGGAAAAGCAAGGCCAGCACCACCTAGGAACTCGTTAGGAATGCACAGTTGCAGCCCTGCCTGAGATCTACTGAATCAGAAATCCTGGGGATGGAGGCCAAGAACAAAACCTCCAGGCAGTTCTGATACAGGCGGAAGTGTGAGAACACACATCCCCAGGTGCTTAACTATCTGAACTAAAACGGCGCCTTCGCTTTCACAGGCCTGAACTGCCAGCCCCGCCCCACTAAACACTAGGTACTCCTTTCCCTACGCAACATCCTGGTCAAATTGTATCTGCAGCTCATCGCTGATTCAGACACATGCAGCCACAGAGATATACATTATGCTTTACATAGGACTGGGTATAGTGTCCACACACATGTATACGCTGCCCTCCTGAAATTTATTTACATTCACATCTGAGCCCCGTGAAGATAGAGAATGATTCAGCCCTAAGGGTTCTTCCTTTGTAACATCAATGGCATGTTTCAGATTGTCTTCTAATTATATTTTTGGGCCAGATTTACACAGTTGACTCATTTGTGCATACTATCTATGAGAGTTCATGACACATATCAATATAAGAAAATTTCTCAAATTGAATAATTAAATAATACATTATGAAATGGAGGATAGATGCAATGGGTGTTCATAGATGCTATTAAACATAAGCTTTTGGATGGGATGGAGGTAAACACAAATAAATAATAAATATATACCAAGGTAGACACACATTTATACTGGAAGAAAAGTAAGTTTTCATGACTTTTTAAGGTAAATGTAAGCTTAGGAATATCAGGCTGTCTCTTTAGAATCATCTGCACCTCGCTCGATGTAATTGAATGAAAAAGTTTTAGAAGCCCTTGAGGGGGTTAGCTTAGAAGGTTCCCAAAGCCCCTTTTAATTCGGACCACAGAATTTCATTTTACAGATGCACTGGCTGTGTTGAATGGCTGGCAGGTCTTGAAAGGAAAGGTGCTATCAAGAATTTAATACTTTAGGAAAGGGGGGTTGCAGATGAAACTTCAATGAAATATCTCTTTCAGTGTGGTAAATTAAGGTCTATATTCTATGCTCTTTTACCATGGAGGAAATACCTCTGAGAGAGGTCAGAAGATTTCCTCCTTGAAAGAAAAGGTAGGGAAGTACATTTGTATGTTCCCCCCCCCCACATTAAAGTTTATTCCATCAAGCATAACAAACCAAAGGAGAGAAATTAGGTTTTTTTTTTTTTTTTAAGAAAGAACAAAGTAAGGAAAATAAAGCAAACTAATTACCAATATCCTTTCTGCCTTAGACCCAGATGCTCTACCTTTTAAAAAAATATACACAGTGCTGTGACGGAACCCTGACGGTGTCACTCTTGAAGGGAGTGGCCCGGCGATAAAGCACAGTGTCTCTGAAAGCGAGAGGTGCTCAGAATTTCACCTGCATTCTCTCTCCCTTTTAAACCACTGTAATTTAACCTGAAAGCTAACTGACTATAAGTAGGCATATGAGTAGTAATCAGCTAATGAGACACCAGTGTGAACATGGTGTGACCTGTCACACTGGTAAAAAAAATGCAAGACTTGCTAGATCTTTAGAAGGCTGTAAGCCCTATTGGACGCTTTTACACTTAGAGACTGAGAAAAGTTTCAGGAACTGCTGTATATGATAATAAAGGACTACCCAGCATGCATTTAATTAAAGGCATTGCCTTTGTTTTTTATTGCTGCTGTAACAGTCTATTACACACCTCATTGTTGTTGTTCAGTTGCTAAGTCACGTCCGGCCCTTTGTGACCCCCTGGACTGTAGCACCGCAGGCTCCTCACTCCTGGGCTATCTCCTAGAGTTTTCTCAAATTCATGTCTGTTGAATCCATGATGCTATCTAACCATCTCATCCTGTGTCACCCCCTTCACCTTTTGCCTTCAGTCTTTCCCAGCATCAGGGTCTCTTCTAATAAGTCAGCTCTTCACATCAGGTGGCGAAAGTACTGGAGCTTCAGCTTCAGCATCAATCCTTCCAATGAACACCCAGGACTGATCTCCTTTAGGATGGACTGGTTGGATCTCCTTGCAGTCCAAGGGACTCTCAAGAGTCTTCTCCAACACTGCAGGTCAAGGGCATAAATTATTTGGCACTCAGCTTTCTTTACAGCCCAGCTCTCACACCCATACCTGACTACTGGCAAAACCGTAGTTTGACTATATGGACCTTTGTCAGCAAAATGATGTTCCTAGTTTTAAATGCGTGGATTCTTTACCAGTGAGCCACCAGGAAAGCCTTTATCACACACTTAGAAGCTTAAAAATACATTTTTTAATCATATAATTATGGTGGGTAGAAGTCAAATGCAGGTCTCATTGAACTCAAATCAAGATGTGGTGGTGGTGGGAGTCTGCATTCCTTTCTGAAGGTTTTAGAAAAGAATTTATTTCCTTGCCTTTTACACCTTTTAGAGACTCATTGCCCCTTTTTCAATCTTTAAATCTAGCAACACTGCATCTCTCTCACCTTTCTTCTGAGGTCACATTTCCCTCCATCCTTTTCTGCCTCCATTTTTTTTGGATCTTCTTGATCACATCTGAATATTAATAATAATACAGAGTAATTTCCCCATCTCAAGGTCCCTCCTGTTACCAAATCTTCTGAATCTCTTTTACCATCAAATGCACAAATTTCAGGGATCAGGTCAAGAATATTCTGAAGCATCTCCTATTTGATTTATGACACATATTGGTGAAAATCCCAGGATTTTTAACCTTCTTTATTCTTCTGACAATCCACTCCACTATTCCTGCCTGGAAAATTCTATGGGCAGAGGAACCTGGCAGGCTACAGTCCATGAGGTTGCAGAGTTGGACATGACAGGCATACATGCCTGCACTCCTCTGATAACTATTTGCCTGAAACTGGCTGCTCACCTCTTACAAAAATGAAATATTTTGCCTTTTTTGAGGGGATATGAGTGGATGATGTGGTCTCCTAATGTGCATTCCATATAAATTAGGGGAAGGCAAGCTTATTATTTCAAGTACACATTTTTGAACATCAAGTTGATGGCTGATGTTGTGCTAGATGTTGTGTGTACAATGATGAATGAAATATGACCCAGTGTAGCTAATGCCCTGGGCCTACCTAGCCCCTACCCTTAGGTGAAACACACACAAGGGTGGTGCAGGGAGAACAGGTTTGATCCCTGGTCAGGGAACTAAAATTTCACTTGCCATGTGGTGCAGTCAAAAGATAGAAACAAAACAAACAAAAACATAAGAAAGACTCTCTAATGCATAATATACAGGTAAATAACCAGGTGCTCTGATTCATAACAAAAGGCAATTTAGACATCTGTTTAGGGTAGAGTCTCTGAGCAGGTAACACTAAAGCCAGGAAAAGTGCTAACGGGGGAAGGTATCAAAGACCCTGCCTTGATAATAAACTGTCTGTGTTTGGAAAATGAAAGAAAACCCAGATTATTAGCATAGCTGGAACACAAACAGGAGTAGACTGGTGAGAGGAAGGATTGGTACATAGTCCCTTCTGCAAAATTTGTGTTGTATTGTAAATTGAAGAATAACACTGAAGGATTTTTATTAATTATTTTATTTTAATTGGAGGCTAATTAGTTTACAATGTTGTGGTGGTTTTTGCCACACATTGACATGAATCCACCATGGCTGTACTTGCGTTCCCCATCCTGACCCCCTTCCCACCTCCCTCCCCGTCCCATCCCTCAGGGTCAACCCAGTGCACCAGCCCTGAGCACCCTGTCTCATGCATCGAACTTGGACTGGCGGTCTGTTTCACATACGATAATATACATGTTTCAATGCTATTCTCTCAAATCATCCCACCCTGGCCTTCTCCCACGGAGTCCTAAAGACTGTTCTTTACATCAGTGTCTCTTTTACTGTCTTGCATATAGGGTTATTGTTACCATCCTTCTAAATTCCATACTTATGCATTAATATACTGTATTGATATTTTTATTTCTGACTTACTTCACTCTGTATAATAGGCTTCAGTTTCATCCACCTTATTAGAACTGATTCAAATCTGTTATTTTTAATACCTGAATAATATCCCATTGTGTATATGCACCACAGCTTGCTTATGCATTCGTCTGCTGATGGGCATCTAGGTTGCTTCCATGTCCTGGCTATTATAAACAGTACTGCGATGAACATTGGGGTACACGTGTCTCTTTCAATTCTGGTTTCTTTGGTGTGTATGCCCAGCAGTGGGATTGCTGGGTCATATGGCAGTTCTATTTCCAGTTTTTTAAGGATCCTCCACACTGTTCTCCATAGTGCTGTGCTAGTTTGCATTCCCACCAACAGTGTAAGATGGTTCCCTTTTCTCCACACCCTCTCCAGTATTTATTGTTTGTAGACATGTTGATAGCAGCCTTTCTGACCAGCATGAGATGGTACCTCACTGTGGTTTTGATTTGCATTTCTCTGATAATGAGTGATGTTGAACATTTTTTCATGTGTTAGTTAGCCATCTGTATGCCTTCTTTGGAGAAATGTCTGTTTAGTTCTTTGGCCCATTTTTTGATTGGGTCATTTATTTTTCTAGTATTGAGTTTCATGAGCTGTTTTTACATTTTTTAGATTAATTCTTTGTCAGTTGCTTCATTTGCTATTATTTTCTCACACTCTGAAGGCTGTCTTTTCACCTTGCTTATAGTTTTCTTTGTTGTGCAAAAGTTTTTAAGTTTAATTAGGTCCCCTTTGTTTATTTTTGCTTTTATTTCCATTACTCTGGGAGATGAGTCATAGAGGATCTTGCTGTGATTTACGTAAGAGAGTGTTTTGCCTATGTTTTCCTCTAGGAGTTTTATAGTTTCTGGTCTTACATTTAGATCTTTAATCCACTTTGAGTTTGTTTTTGTATATGGCATTAGAAAATGTTCTTTTACAGGTGATTGACCAGTTTTCCCAGCACCACTTGTTAAAGAGATTGTCTTTTCTCCACTGTATATTTTTGCTTCCTTGGTCAAAGATAAGGTGTCCATAGATGCATGGATTTACCTCTGGGCTTACTGAAGGATTTTTAAGAAAGACAGAGTTTAGAGCTGATTTATATTCTTAAAGACTGCACTGGAGAAGAGATAATAAAGAGATAAAGCCATTAAGGATATGAATGAATTAATCCAGATGAGAAGAAAATGTTGACTTAGTTTCAAATGACATTAGGATAGATAGACATATGAAGATTTTATATTTTGAAAATAAAATAATGATTTATAACATAGTGGCAAGATTTGCTCTCAGATTTCTGATTTTAGCCAGTAATTTGATGGACATCTAACTTACTGAAATCGGAAAAATATTTCCCCATTCTGGACTATCTTACAACAATATTTACAATTTTGAGGAGTCACAGACCAAGTAGAAAAATTCAAACATAAATTTTACCTGCAGTTTTGAGGGTTCATGGATACCCTTAATACTCTGTTTCACCAACTAGATTAAAAAACTCTGCCTTAAAGATCTTCAGCAAATTGAACCCTCCCTGTCTAAACTTCTACATATAAAAAGAGTTAATGCTTTTTTAAGGTATGCACTTTAGTTCTTTTATGACATAAAATTATTTTATTAAAATTAGCTCATCTACCTCATCATTTGTGATCTTTGACCTGCCTTGCTTCCCCGGTAAGCACACGTTTTTTTTGTTTGTTTGTTTTTTATGTATTTGTGTCTTTATTGATTTTTATTCTTATACTTGGTCTTCTCTTATGGCATTTCTACCCATTCAAAATATACTTCCATGAGTCCCTTATCCATGAAGTTTATCTTAACTTGCCAGTTCATATTAACCATTCCCTTCATTAGCTCACTGTTGGAGAAGACTCTTGAGAGTCCCTTGGACTGCAAGGAGATCCAACCAGTCCATCCTAAAGGAAATCAGTCCTGAGTATTCATTGGAAGGGTTGATGTTGAAGTTGAAACTCCAATACTTTGGCCACCTGATGTGAAGAGTTGACTCATTTGAAAAGACCCTGATGCTGGGAAAGATTGAGGGCAGGAGGAGAAGGGGATGACAGAGGATGAGATGGTTGGATGGCGTCACTGACTCAATGGACATGAGTTTGGGTAGACTCTGGGAGTTGGTGATGGATTGGGGGGCCTAGCCTGCTGTGGTTCATGGGGTTGTAAAAGTTGGACACGACTGAGTGCCTGACCTGAATCTAATTGAACCAAAGGTATTAAAAAGCGGATGTGGTTCTCAAATAGAAAAAAGTAGACTCACTGAATACAGGGGCACAGTAGCCTGGCATCTTTGAGTCTCTATTGTAACCAGTACAAAATAAGCCTTAATTAATACTTACTGAACATGGTAATTGACTTGAATTGATTTCTTGTATTTTCCTAGGGATCATAGTACACTTTTCAAAGATATATATCTGTTAAATAGACGATTCACTCAATAGCTTGCAGAAAGTGTTGCTCTGTGAATAAAGATACATCATTTAGTTTCAAACATAAATCACTGAAAAATGACCTTTAGTGAAATCAAATGATCCCTTAGAAGCATGTGTTGCTGCAGTGATCACAGCGACCTTGCATCAGGCACCTGGAATTTAACCAACTCTGGGGAAGCTATGGAAGTTTCTCGGTATATGCTATATACTTTGGCCTTCCTTTAAAGGCTAATTAACTGGACTTTCCCACAAATTATTTTATTGAGTAATCTATAGTATCAGATTTTGAGCAAGTACAACATTAAATAATATTAAAACAATCACTTTTGTAAACTATGTGATTTTTTTTTACTTCTAAAAGAAATCAAAACAAATTAATAAATTTTCAAAAAAAAAAAAATCTCAACCAATATCATGCTGATTCAGAATGTGTGATCATTAGATGAAACTTGATTTAACATTTCTCTTTATACTCTCCAGCAGAAACATCTTCTATATGTGTAGTTTAAAATTATTTCACATGAGTCAAATGTTTTATAATAACAAATTAAAGGTTGCTGAGAAACAAATTGTGATCAATCAATAGGAGACTATTTAAAGCATCTCAGAATAAAATGTTGTTATCAATGAAAGTCATTTGGAACTCTTTGTAACAGACATTCATTATTGGTGTGCAGGGGGATATTTGTAGTACAAAGAAGTGTGGTCATTTTGCATTGTGTTAAAATATATTTCTTAGTTGAATAATTATATTGAAGAAATATAAGCATTTCTTTTAAAAAACAACATATTTCATGAATATACATTTATTTACCTTTAACTGGTACAAACACATTATTCTGATGTCTTCAAATTATATTCAGTAATGAATAATAAGGTTACTAGGGTGTTAGATAAAAGATAGGTCGACCACTGATTGTATAGATTATGCAGTACACTCATGTGGTAGTAACACTTTCCAATTTCCTGTCCTAGAATAAGTGACAGCTCTTTACCTTGACCATGGATCCTCTGATTCCTAAACTCAAGTTTTTAAATTGCATGTGAGAATTAGAGACCAACTCAACTGCTTTAAATGCATCTTCGATTCCCAACTAATTCTCTAATTCATAGACGCCTTTTAAAAATGCTGGGCTCCTAAGGAAATTTAATAAGCACTCTTACTGTGCCTTATCTGGTTCTTTCTCTCTGCCACTTCCCCAGGTAGCAGCAAGCTTGTGGCAAGGAGACATGCTCACATTCTGTCTGGAGGTTTCCTCTATCTGTGTCCATCTGTGACTCAGGACTTGACAAGCGTCAAAAGGAGAGCCTGATGCCCACAACTAGCTTGGTTGTGCCAGGAGTTCAGGCTTCACTGCGACTGACTTAAACAGAAGGGGTAGTTCTTGAAAAGCTAGCATGTCAGAAGGTCACTGGGAGATTGGAACAGCCGGCTCGAGATGGGAGACCTTAAGTCTGACCTCTGAAGGACTGTGGAACAAGAGGAGAGGCTGTGTGGATTCTGGCTTCCTGGCTGCTGCAAGAACCTTCAAGATGTAAAGTATGAAAATGAAAGAGTTCTTTGTGATCGCATGCCAGGCTCCTCTGTCCATGGACTTCTCCAGGTAAGAATGCTGGAGTGGGTTGCCATTTCCTTCTCCAGAGGATCTTCCCAACCCAAGTATCAAACTTGTGACTCTTGCATCCCCTGTATTGACAGGTGGGTTCATTACTACTGCACCGCCTGGGAAGCCAATATATATATATAGAAAGACAGATGGATATTGGGTTGGCCAAAAGGTTCATTCAGCTTTTCTTATAACATCTTACAGGAAAGCCCAAATGACTTTATTGGCCAGCCCGATTCATATGAGAAAATATTGGATGAGGAAAAAAAATAATAATATCATAAACAGTTTGTGATTAAGCATCATGAGAGCTGTCTGCCCATAAATACCAAAGAAGCTCAGAGAAGGGGTCTCTCAGGACAAGTGAGGCAGTCACATGTATATAGACCATAAATACCAGAAACTCTTAAGCTGTATTCCCAGTTATGCCATAAAATATCACCATGATCATCTCTGTAAAAAACAGGTCAGTTTACCCCTGTAGCCTCAGGTCCTGCATCCTTCAAATAAGGATATTAATGTAACTAACTCATGGAATAATTGTGTAACAAGCTTATCACAATGCCTACATCTAATAAGTGCTCAAAAATGTGTACTGGGATGATTAATTATTAATATTCATCATTACAAATTATTATTATTAGAAGTGGTATGATTTAGGGAGTGAGTTTCAAATTCAGCAGATGTTTTCCAAGGACTGGCTCTAACATTGCCCTGAAATGATCCAGTGAGAGTACCACTGCAGTGATGCTAATTGGTACTGTGGGAAATTGCGAACAGGAAACCTAATGCTCATTATGGTGTGTTGTTTGAATATTACAAATGCTGAGCTCTCTAATCTGGAATAAAGACAATTTGACCTCCACTTTTTTTTTTTTTTTTTTATTGCAATCACTGCTACAGCTGCTCAAAATACCTCCTCCATAGCATCCACACAAAGAAATGTTCTTGTGTTTGCCGCTAAGCTGGAATAGATAACATTACTTCTCAGCCAACAGATTTCATCTTTTGTGAGTTGTCACCAAATACATTCAGATCCAATACTTCAAATTAGGAATTGGAAGAAGAGTTTGGTAGAGAATAAAATGGCATCTTTTCTCTGTCCATTCCCTGGAATGCCACAGATTGACTTAATGGGGAAATTTTATTTTGATGAAAACCAGGAGAAATTTCTTAGAAACATTTAAATATAATTTTCACTGAATTTGGAATGGGGCTTTTGATGAAGGATAAAAACATTCCTTGTGAAGAAGATGGTCGTTTTGGAAGCAATTATACAACATTTTTTTTTTTTTCCTTAAAAAACATTCCTTCATCTTGAAAGGTTTTCAAAATGTCATGACCTTTATTGGCCCTTTAACTTTTTCTGGAAAATATCTACAGATGCCAGGTTTTGTGTTAGCTCAACTTCTGGTCTGCAGTATTGAATCTTTTGTGAAGCACCTACTGAGTGCAACATACTTGGAAGCAAAGATGAGACACAAAAAAGACATACAAGACAGCTTATATTCTGTTTTGTTTTGTTTTTTTCTTTCAATTACTTCTAAAAACTATGGAGTACTTTTCAGAGGTTTTCGTATTAAGAATGAATGAGGTTGGTAAACATCTTTCTTCATAGCAAAATCAATAATATGAAAATAGAGTATTCATTTATTCTTTGGTTATGAACATTAAAACAGAATAATATTTTTGTCTGGTAAATCATAATTTAAATGGCATTTTTCTGTAGCAAGTTGCTTGGTGAATTTCCCTGAGCAAGTTTTAATGTTTTAGATATGATTTTTCTGGAAACTCTTCTCAAGGAATTGTCTTATATTGCTTTTACCCTCCAAAAAGACAGCTAATTGAAAATTAAATTGCATTTCTCTTGGAAATTAAAAAAGCCATTAAAAAAAAACTTGGATATTTGTTTTAGCTTCCTTTTATTACATATTAAATTCTATGCTATTATTTACCCTTAAAATTATAAATTGCTTTATAATTTTTATTGAATACTTTTCAGCAAACTAAACAAAGCCTGAGAGACAGTGTTTCTGATTATAGAAAATGCAGAGAATAAAAGAACATGTTGCATTTGATTTCTCACAGATCAGAGTTATATTATAAAAATTATCTAACTTCTGTGTTGTTACCATGATGGCATTAAGTTTGAATTCTAAAAGGATAATTTGCAATATATATATGTTGTAAAATATTGTTTAGATAAAGATCTTTGGAAGAACCACAGATTTTCAACAATAAGAATTCTTTTATATACACCTATCAATTCAGTTCAGTTCAGTTGCTAACGTGTCCGACTCATTGCAACCCCATGAATCGCAGCATGCCAGGCCTCCCTGTCCATCACCAACTCCCAGAGTTCACCCAAGCACATGTCCATTGAGTCGGTGATGACATCCAGCCATCTTATCCTCTGCCATCCCCTTCTCCTCCTGTCCCCAATCCCTCCCAGCATCAGGGTCTTTTCCAATGAGTCAACTCTTTGCATGAGGTGGCCAAAGTATTGGAGTTTCAGCCTCAGCATCAGTCCTTCCAATGAACACCCAGGACTGATCTCCTTTAGGATTGACTGGTTGGATCTCCTTGCAGTGCAAGGGACTCTCAAGAGTCTTCTCCAACAGCACAGTTCAAAAAGCATCAATTCCTCAGTGCTCAGCTTTCTTTATGGTCTAACTCTCACATCCATACATGACTACTGGAAAAACCATAGCCTTGACCAGATGGACCTTTGTTGGCAAAGTAATATCTTTGCTTTTTAATATGCTATCCAGGTTGGTCATAACTTTCCTTCCAAGGAGTAACCATCTTTTAGTTTCATGGCTGCAGTCACCATCTGCAGTGATTTTGAAGCCCAGAAAAATAAAGTCTGACACTGCTTCCACTGTTTCCCCATCTATTTCCCATGAGGTGGTGGGACCAGATGCCATGATCTTAGTTTTCTGAATGTTGAGCTTTAAGCCATCTTTTTCACTCTCCTCTTTCACTTTCATCAGGAAGCTTTTTAGTTCCTCTTCACTTTCTGCCATAAAGGTGGTGTCATCTGCATATCTGAGGTTACTGATATTTCTCCCAGCAATCTTGATTCCAGCTTGTACTTCTTCCAGTCCAGCATTTCTCATGATGTACTCTGCATATAAGTTAAATAAGTAGGGTGACAATATATAGCCTTAATATACTCCTTTTCCTATTTGGAACCAGTCTGTTGTTCCATGTCCAGTTCTAACTGCTGCTTCCTGACCTGCATACAGGTTTCTCAAGAGGCAGGTCAGATGGTCTGGTATTCTCATCTCTTTCAGAATTTTCCACAGTTTCTTGTGATCCCCACAGTTGAAGGCTTTGGCGTAGTCAATAAAGCAGAAATAGATGTTTTTCTGTAACTCTCTTGCTTTTTCAATGATCCAGCGGATGTTGGCAATTTGATCTCTGGTTCCTCTGCCTTTTCTAAAACCAGCTTGAATGTCTAGAAGTTCACAGTTCACGTATTGCTAAAGCCTGCCTTGGAGAATTTTGAGTATTACTTTGCTAGTGTGTGAGATGAGTGCAATTATGTGGTAGTTTGAGCATTCTTTGGAATTGTGTTTCTTTGGGATTGGAATGAAAACTGACCTTTTCCAGTCCTGTGGCCACTGCTGAGTTTTCCAAATTTGCTGGCATATTGAGTGCAGCACTTTCACAGCATCATCTTTCAGGATTTGAAATAGTTCAATGGAATTCCATCACCTCCACTAACTTTGTTCATAGTGATACTTTCTAAGACCCACTTGACTTCACATTCCCAGATGTCTGGCTCTACGTGAGTGATCACACCATCATGATTAGCACACACATACCATCATGGGTTGTGGAGATCTTTTTTGTACAGTTCTTCTGTGTGTTCTTGCCACCTCTTCTTAATATCTTCTGCTGCTGTTAGGTCCATACCATTTCTGTCCTTTATCAAACCCATCTTTGATGAAATGTTCCCTTGATATCTCTAATTTTCTTAAAGAGATCTCTAGTCTTTCCCATTCTGTTGTTTTCCTCTATTTCTTTACATTGATCACTGAGGAAGGCTTTCTTATCTCTTCTGGCTATTCCTTGAAACTCTGCAGTCAAATGGGAATATCTTTCCTTTTCTCCTTTGCTTTTCACTTCTCTTCTTTTCACAGCTATATCAGCACTTCTCAAAGAGACAGTGGAAATATGTTGAAGATTTCTGTTAGACACCTTTGAAATAATGTGACTAACATATCGACACTTTGTAATTTTTTCTGTAATTTCTTTTTGAAGCCCAAAATTCTTATTCATTAATGACATGCTGAGATTCTAAGGTCTAATATGTGTTGTGTCCACATAGTGCCACCAAATAGACTGAGAGCGAATCATCAACAAAAATCCATTTTAGTGTCTGCAGTGACACAGCAAAAGGCTTAGCAGGTGAATCACGAGAAATTTACAAGTCAGAAGATTGCTATGTGAATCAATCCCATCCACCACATCCTTTTGCCTTTGTCCATGTTACTGCTTTTTTTTCCCATGTTACCTCTTCTTTTCTTTTTTTTTTTTTAACATATTTTTCTCACTGAACTACCAAGGGCTACCACTCCATCATTATTTTGTACTAAAATTTTTATATCAGTTTTTAAGGACTTTAGCTTGATAAAATGTATTAAGTTTCACCTATGTGGCTTTTGGGCTTCCCCAGTGGCTCAGTAGTAAAGAATCTGCCTGCAGTGCAGGAGATACAGGTTCGGTTCCTGGATCAGAAAAATCCCCTGGAGGAGATGGCAACCTACTCCAGTATTCTTGCTTGGAGAATCCCATGGACAGAGGATCCTGGTGGGCTACAGTCCAGAGAGTCAGGAAGAGTTGGACACAGCTGAAGCAAATAAGAAGCTTGTGGATTTTCAAAAATTCAAAAGTAATTGTGATGTAGCATCATCTTTTAAAGAGAGCATGGAGAATAGTTTATTATATACATGCATGAATCTCTACTTCACTCTTCACCAGATGTATGACCTTGGAAACATCTCTTAATCCATTCTAAATCTCTGTTTTCTCCATTCCAACCCATGTTTAGAGTTGGGAAGATTCATTGATATAAAAGTTATGAAGCATCTAGCAGAAAGCATATAATAAACACTAAAGAAATATTGGGCTTCCCTGATGGCTCAGATGGTAAAAAATCTGCCTTCAATGTGGGAGACCTGGGTTGGATCTCTGGGTTGGGAAGATCCTCTGGAGGAGGGAATGACAATCTAACCCAGTATTCTTACCTGGAGAATCCCCATGGACAGAGGAACCTGGTGGACTACAGTCCATGGGGTCACAAAGAGTCAGACAAAAGTAAGCAAATGGGACATAAACTTGCATCCTTTTGCACAGCAAAGGGAAACCTTAAACAAAACAAAGAGAAAATTTATGGACTGAGTGAAAATATTTGTAAATGATGTTATTGACAAGGGCTTAACTTCCAAAATATACGAACAACTCATATAACTCAAAAGCATCAAAAAGCAAGCAATCCAGTTGAAAATGGGCACAGGACCTAAAGAGACATTTCTCTGAAGAAGAGGTACAGATGGCCAACAGGCTCATGAAAAGATGTTCAGCACTGCTACTTATTAGAGAAATGCAAATCAAAACCACAAAGAGGCACCCTGGCATTCCCCACTACCACCACACCCAGCACTACCTCTGTGCCCTTCTCAACCACCCTCTCCTTTGCCCAGCAGAACATAACAGCTGTCCTGCTCTCCTTCACTATAGATGAGTGTGTGCTGACCTCGATCTTCAATAATGTCAATTATAAAGGGTTCTGGAACAGGCCCTGTGTCTCATGCTTGCTCATGTCGATTCACCCTTTCAGTTGCATGTAACAGTATAATTTTGTGTGTGAAAGATACATACACCCTTATATTTATAGCACTATCATTTATAACAGACAAGACATGGGAAAAAACCTAAATGTCCTTTGACAGAAAAATGGATAATGAGATATACATATATATATGTGAGTTCAGTCATGGGTTGGGAAGATCCCTGGGAAGAGGGCAACCCACTCCTACCCCATGGACAGAGGAGCCTGGTGGGTCCCAGTCCAAGGACTGCAAAGAGTGGGACACAGTTGAAGTGATTTAACACGAATGCTTATAAAGAACAGGGAACTGATAAAAATAAAGAGAGCTGGAAAAAAAAAAAGAACAGGGAACTACATTTAGTATTCTGTGACAAGCCATATACAGAAAATAATATGAAAAATAATATATATATATATATATGTATAAATGAGTCCCTTTGCTGTACAAAATAATTTAGGACAACATTGTAATTCAACTATATTTCAATAAAATTAAAGAAAAAAAAAATAAAAGGGGAAAAAATACAGTTTCATTTATTTGGGCTTCCTGACCTTCTACTTTAGGCCCACAAATGACTTTGGTAAGAAGTTATTTCTCCAGAGATATTTTTAAGAAAGGAGGCAGTAGCAGTTAGGAATCATGTACTATCCCATTAATCCATGTATTCAGGCATTGCATATTAGCGCCTTTTCTTCATTTTGTCCTGTGATATGGGGTGGAGGTATAGTGATCAATAATGTAGATATTGATTTTTCCCTCCTGACATCTACACTATGAAGTAAGTAAGATTCCTGGTGGCATAGATAAAAATGAACTTGTGGATACCAGCGTGTGACATCCTCTGAGCACAAAAGAGGCATTTCACTCAGCCAGAAGGGAAGCAGCGTATTCAAGAAAAGTGGTATGTGAGAAAGTGCCAACCTATGGAGAAAAGTGGTCTTCAAAGACAAAAAAAAAAAAAATGGTTCTGTAAAGACTTAGCAGAGATATTTGGGAAATTTTAAGAACTGTCCAGAGTTAATGTTCTAGAATGAAATGTAAGAGAGATAAACCGAGAAAGTAAAGAAAAGCTAATTCAAGGCTGCAAAGGCCACACTGGCACATTTGCAAAGGATTCTCTGGGAAGTGGAAAGAGAGCAAAAGATTTTCAGCATGCACGTGCAATTATAAAAGTTTGCTTTAGAAAATGGGAACTATTGTACAAGAGAGATCTCAGTTCTTGAAATGTATACAAGAACTATACAAGTAAGATTTTAACGACCAGATAACAGTGATGGTGTGATCAGTCACTGAGAGCAGGATATCCTGGAGTGTGAAGTCAAGTAGACTTTAGGAAACATTACTAAGAGCAAAACTAGTGGAGGTGATGGAATCCCACTTGAGCTAGTTCAGATCCTAAAAGATGATGCTGTGAAAGTGCTGCACTCAGTATGCCAGAAAATTTGGAAAACTCAGCAGTGGCCATAGGACTGGAAAAGGTCAGTATTCATTCCAACTTCAAAGAAGGGCAATGCCAAAATTGTTCAAACTGTCACACAATTGCATTCATTTCACATGCTACTAAGGTTATGTTCAAAATCCTTCAATCCAGGCTTCAGCTGTATATGAACAAAGAATTCCCAGATGTACAAGCTCGATTTAGAAAAGGCAGAGGAACAGAGATCAAGTTTCCAGTAGTCACTGGATCATGGAAAAAGCAAGGGAGTGGCAGAAAAAAATCTGCCTCACTAAGTACACTAAATCCTTTGACTATGTGGATCACAAAAAACTGTGGGAAATTCATAAAGAGATGGAGTACCATAGAACTTACCTGTCTCCTGAGAAACCTGTATGTAGGTCAAGAAGCAACAGTTAGAACCAGACATGGAACTACTGACTGGTTAAAAACTGGGAAAAAAGTATGACAAAGCTGTACATTGTCATCCGGCTTATTTAACTTCTATGCAGTGTACATCATGTGAAATGCTGGGCTGGATGAATCACAAGCTGGAATCAAGATTGCTGGGAAACATATCAACAGCCTCAGATATGCAGATAATACCACTCTAATGGCAGAAAGTGAAGAACTGAAGAGCCTCTTGATGAAGGTGAAAGGAGAGTGAAAAAGCTGGCTTATAACTCAGCATTCAAAAAACTAAGCTCATAGCATACGATCTCATCACTTCATGACAAGCATTAATAGAAGGGGGGAAAGCAGAAGCAGTGACAGATTTTATTTTGGGGGGTTCCAAAATCACTGCAGATAGTGATTGCAACCATGAAATTAAAAGACACTTGCTCCTTGGAAGGAAAACTTTGACAAAACTAGACAGCATATTAAAAACATCACTTTGCTAACAAAGGTCCACATAGTCAAAGCTATGGTTTTTCCAGTGGTCATATATGGATGTGAGAGTTGGGACATAAAGAAGGCTGAGTGCCAAAGAACTGATGCTTTTGAAATATGGTGCTGCAGAAGAGTCTCAAGAGTCCTTGGACTTCAAGGAAATCAAACCAATTAATCCTAAAGTAAATCAACCCTGAATATCCATTAGAAAGACTGCTGCTGAAATTGAAGCTCTAACAGTTTGGCTACCTGATTTGAAAAGTCGACTCACTGGAAAACACCATGATGCTGGGAAAGACCGAAGACAAAAGAGAAGTGGGTAGCAGAGGATGAGATGGTTAGATAGCATTACAGACTCAATGGAAGTGAATTTGAGCAAATTCGGGGAGGTAGTGGAGGACAGAGAAGCCTGGTGTGCTACAGTCCATGGATAGCAGTGTTGGACACAACTTAGGGACTGAACAATAACAACAATATATATTGTGGTGTTTTTTTGATCAATATATTTCATTTTCTATAATGTAAAATTTAGAAATAAGTAACACAAATCTCCATTGTTTTGATATTTAGTATTCATAAAGCCTCTGATGTCACAGAAGTTGATTAACATCATACTTTTCTATAAAAATCAATATATTGACCAGTATATCTTCACCAGCCATCGCTTCACTTGCTTTAAATATTTTCATATTATATTATTTCTGAACTTCACTAGTGAGGACCCCCATATTATCTCTCTTAAGTGATCCTTATAGATGAGAAAGGCTTCACACAGGATTTGTGTGTGTGTGTGTGTGTGTGTGTGTGTGGTGAAATTAATTTCTTAAGGACTGTAAGGACTGTAAGAATGTTTTGTTCATCTGTTCTATCTCATTTGAAGTCCTAACGTTTCCATTTCATGGGCTCTGTTGAAACCTGAAAAGGCTGTAAATTTATATATATATATATATATGTATGTATATATGCATATATATATGGTATTAATTAAGTTTTTAGTTTTAATTAATTTTTCACTAATACCCAACGTGTGTCTATAGTCCAAAGGCATCATCATCACTTGGGAGCTTGTTAAAGATGTGTATCCTCAGCTCCCAATCATAGACCTACTGAGTCAGAATTCCTAGGAATAGATCCCAGCAGTCAGTCCTTTTAAGAGATGATTCTTGTATATGCTGAAGGTTAGGAAGAAATGATTTTTGAAAGATACTTTTTAAAAATAAGTGATATTTGTTTTTAAAATGATAAAAAAATTAAAATTATTGTTACTCAATACCAAAAGCACAATGTGTGAAAAAAAAAAAGCAACCTCATCAAAACAAAGTGTTCTGTGAAAGTCCTTGTTAAGAGGGTGATAGAACAAACTACAGACTGGCAGCAAATGCCATACAAAGGTCTAGTATGTGGACTATATTAAGAAATCCCATCACTTCATGGCAAATAGATGGGGAAACAGTGAGAGACTTTGCTTTCTAGGGCTCCAAAATCACTGCAGATGGTGACTGCAGCCATGAAATTAAATGATGTTTGCTCCTTGGAAGAAAAGCTATGAACAACCTAGACAGCATATTGAAGAGCAGGAACATTACTTTGCCAACAAAGGTCCATCAAGTCAAAGCTATGGTTTCTCCAATAGTCATGTATGGATGTGAGAGTTGGACCATAAAGAGAGCTGAGCACTGAAGTTCTGATGCTTTTGAAATGAGGTGATGGAGAAGACCCTTGAGAGCCCCTTGGACTGCAAGAAGATCCAACCAGTCAATCCTAAAGGAAACCAACCCTGAATGTTCATTGGAAGGACTGATGCTGATGCTGAAACTCCAATACTTTGGCTACCTGATGCAGAGAACTGACACATTAGAAAAGACCCTGATGCTGGGAAAGATTGAAGGGGACGACAGAGGATGAGATGGTTGGATGACATCACTGACTGGATGGACATGAGTTTGAGCAAGCTCCAGGAGTTGGTGATGGACAGAGAAGCCTGTGCTGCAACCCATGGGGTTGCAAAGAGTTGGACATGACTGAGCAATTGAAATGAACTGAAAACATCCCAGTTAGGAAATGGGGAATGGAAAAAAAAAAAAAGAACTTGGGCAGAATTATTTTATCTAAGAACTTAAATGTATGTCAAACAAGTGCATGAAAATTTATTCAGCACCATTACCCGTCAAAGTGATACAAATATAACCATAATGATGTATCACTACACACCTTCAAAATAGCTAAATTTTTAAAAAGTTTCCAGTACCAAATACTGGCAGGGATGAGGAGAAACTGGTTCCCTCACGCATTTCTGATGGGAATGTAAACGGTGCAGCCACTCTGGAAAGCAGTTTGGCATTTGCTCCTAAGGCAGCGTGGAATTACCATGTGTGTGTGCTCAGTTGGTTGCCCAGCTGTCTCCGATTCTTTGTGGCCCTATGGACTTGAAACCACCAGGCTCCTCCGTCCATTTCCAGAGAAAAAAGTCCCCACGGCTCCTGCATCTCCTGCATTGGCAGGCAGGCTCTTTACCAGAGAGCCACCTGGGAAGCCCTGTGGAATTACCATAGAACCCCACAATGGTACTCATGTATTTATTCCAGAGAACTGAAAACTATTACAGAGATGAAAGCATCTGTGTATAGGGATTTGTCTATGCTAAAAGCTGTACACAGATGTTCAGGGCAGCTTTATCTTTAATAAACCCAAATGGAAACAATACTGGTGTCCTGTAATAGGTGAATGGTTAAACAAATGTAAAAACATACCATGCATGCTACTCAGCAATATGAATGGAGGGACTACTGATACATGTAATAATTAGGATTCCACTTTTATAATATTCTTCAAATGATGACATTTTATAAATTAAGGCTAAATTTGTGACTGCCATCATTTAGGGAAAGTGGGAAGAGGGTGCGGTTTTAGAGGGAAACCTGTGGGATTCTTGTGCTAGAATTTCTCATATCTTGACTGTGGTGTGGATACATAAAGCTACAAATGGTATAAAATTGCATGGAACTAAATTGTCTAGAAAGAAGCAGGAGCTATTGATAGTGGTGAAGAATCTGCCTGCCAATGCAGGAGACATAGAAGATGTGGTTTCAATCCCTCAGTCAGGAAGATCACCTGGAGGAGGGCATGGCAATTCACTCCAGTATTCTTGCTAGAAAACTGATGTTGGTGATGAAGGACTGATGTTGAATCTGAAACTCCAATACGTTGGCCACCTGATGTGAAGAGCTGACTAATTTGAAAAGACCCTGATGCTGGGAAAGATTGACGGCAGGAGGATAAGGAGACGATGGAGGATGAGATGGTTGGATGGCATCACCAACTCGATGGACATGGGTTTGGCTAAACTCCTGGAGTTGGTGATGGACAGGAAGGCCTGGAGTGCTGCGGTCCATGGTTTAAAAGAGTCAGACATGACTGAGCGACTGAACTGACTGACTGACTGATCACTTTATCTATGGAATCTAAAAAAGCCAAACTCAGAGTAGAGTGGTGGTTATCAGGGACTGAGGGATGGGGATATGGAAAGATGTACCTGGGACTGAGGAATGGGCTTATGGAAAGACGTTGGTGAAAAGGTATAAACTTCCAGTCGTAATATGAATAAGTTCTAGGAATCTAATAGATGTGATGATTATGGCACATAACAGTGTGTTATATGTGTGAAAGTTGCTAAGTTATTGCACCTTGAATTATTTCACCACATAATATAAATATAATTATATGACATGATGGAAGTATTACCTAACCCTATGATGGTAATCATTTTGCAATAAGTAGGTGTGTCAAGTCAACAAGTTGTAAACTTTAAACTTAATGTTGCATGTCAATTATATCTCAGTAATGCTTGAATTAAAAAAAAAATTAAGTAAGCACTTCAAGGATTAAGGATTCATGATTCTCTTCATTGATGACTTATTCAGAAACTGAAGGAAATAGAAGCTAGTTGAATTATAAAATAAGATATCCATACATATTTGCATGTTCCTTTTTTTACATATTTCATGCTTTAATATTTTTTACAAAAGGAATGTTGAGAATAACAATTTTCTTATTATCCAATAAAACTTGCTAAATACAATAAAATCTAAATGTAGATTGACTAAAATTCCTTCTGAATTTTGAAAAACATTTAAGGTTGAAATCTAAGGAAAATACCTTGCCACAGTTCTAGTAGAAATGGTTGAGAAGTCATCTGAAAAATCCCCTAAGTCAATATTTATTCAGATCCAGATAAACTTATAGTTTGTTTTTTGTAATTCATCAAAACTCATTCCTTTTGCTTTCTAGCCAATGTAAAGCCTAATTTGAGTGCCAGTCATCATTTTTGTCTTCAGAAGGGCTTTGCTTGATCTACTATTGCCTAGAACTATAGGGTCACAAAAGCCATGGACACTAAAGCATAACAAAAGGCAGAGGAGGGCTATTATGTTTCCACTTAAATTTATTTTCCTGCTGGGTCTAAGAAGGCTCACTCCCTGGAAGATTTTCATCTCAAAGGACAAACAGATCCAATGTTTTTCTTGACATGATGACTATTTCATTGCTTCTGCCTTGCATATGATTAGAAGAGGATGAGAGATTGGTAACTAATTTTGTATTTTGTTAATTGGCACAAGTTATCACATAGGTACTTGGCAAGGGAAACAGATGATACCACTTACTCAACAAATACACTGAAAAAGCACTGCATAAGTGCCAAAACATTTCATGATAGTTGGCATGTTGAATTCATCTTGTGACAAAAATATTTGCTATGAAAATCTTTCATCAACATTGTGATATAGTACTTTATGATAGATTTCCTGCTAAAAAAGGGTGATGTATATATATATATATATATATAAAACTGTTTTTTTAATGATGAAGATTTATGAATGGAAAAAAAGTTCTTGGCATCTTACACTATCTTCAAATGATCCTGTCTTTAGTATGTATGGAGAAAGTCAGTCCCACCAAGAGTTGAGACTGAGTTTAGCTTATTTTTCCCTTGAAAAGTTGTGAGGATTGTGGAGATGGTTTTGTAAATTGCATTTAGTAAAAGAGTGAGCCACAATGAGAGAACTATAATCACTAAAGTCCTCCACAAGATGAATCATTACCTTAAAAGTCCATTTCAATATTCATAATGTGATACCTTTAATCCATACAAACTCCACTTTTATCTTTGTATACAGTAGAATCTTTGTCTCAGTGTATTAAAACCCTTGAGAGAAAACTTTCCATGGTTCCAGGGTTAATATTTAGGGAAAATGAAAGCAAACTATTCTCAGGAAACTACGAGAGCAGATTCTTCATATTCATTTAGATCCAGATGGATTGAAGCTAATGCATGCTACTCATGAAATGTGATAGTCTCTTGGTTCAAGACCAAATAAAATATGAAGATTGAACCAGAGTTTATCATATTGAAGATAGTGTTTACATTTATCATCATACTGAATCTAAGCTTGGCTTCTTGGGCTGCTTTCAATGTTCTGCTTGAACTAAAAAAGACTCTGACTGAACTACCCAAATGTAATTTGCTCTATTCTTCCATAATATCCCAGGCATCAATCAAGCCTATAACTGTGACCTTAGACAATAGCCATCAGCAAACCTAATTCTGTACATTTTACTTAGGCTTGAAGTACTCTGCCTGTTTAAGGATTCTGTGATAATTTCTCCAATAATCATTTGGCCTCTATTCATTGTAGAGAAATCACAACTGAGGGAGATAAAACCCAGCACATCAGAGGTGAACTTCAGGACTCTGCACTTCAGGAGTCAGACTTAAGCCAACTAGGGCATGACATTCTTCTAGTTATAATAAATTCTTGAGACCAAACTGAGGTCAAAGAGATATCAGAGTTTTCTGGGAATTTTTTTCCCTCCTTTATGTGAGGGAGCCATATTATGGAATGGCTTCTTTTCCTCTGATTTCCTTTGCAGAGATTCAGTCCTGGAATTTTTACAACTATTTTGCTTGAATGAAAAACCAACATACATAACTAGAAACCTCAGAGAGATTAAGTAACTTCCCTATAGTTCTACAAGTATTAGGAAGAAAAAGTTTAAACTCGGGTACTATTGTGCCAGAAGTTTCATCCTCCACTATTATGTGATAAAGTCTCATTATATGCTAATCTCATATTAGTTCTATATAAGCTCCTTTTTTAATCGTTTTGCATTTATTGTCTTTATTTTACAGTTAATACCTGTTATAAATTTGTCCTTGGATATGTTTACCATATATATATATATATATATATATATATTTTTTTTTTTAACCCAACTATTTTGGTTACAGAGGATGAAATGGGTGGATGGCATCATCGACTCAATGGAAATGAGTTTGAGCAAGCTCTGGGAGTTGGTGAAGGACAGGGAAGCCTGGTGTGCTGCAGTCCATGGGATTGCAAAGTGTGGGACACCACTGAGCAACTGAACAACAACGACTTTATATTTATGTTTCACATGTGTATTTCTGATTTTCACTTTTTGCCTGATTGCTTTGGAGTAGACTCTTTTTGCAGTACTCTTATATTCTATAATGTCTTGCAGATACAATGAATTCAGTATGCATAAGAATTTTGATATGATCTCAAAATCATGACAAGTCTGGCTGTGATAAACTTAATCATTGAGTGGTCACCTACTTGAACAATAGACTGATATTAAGGCAAGCTCCTCCATACAAAATTGGAAATCATAGGACATGAATTTGACATTCTGATCTCACCCTCCCCATCATCTGAACTTAACCACCCTAATTATCACCGCCCCTTTTCATACCTCTGCTATAAGACACATGCTTCTGATTACTATGCTTCCTACCCTCTTTTGCCTTCTAGGTGACCCTGGCTCACTGGCTCTTACATCTTTTTCCTTGTTCAGTTTTTTTTTTTTCTCTCTCTCTCTTCATTGACTCCTTTAGCTTATGAACAGTGTTTAAATCCTATCTTGGGGAAACTAAAAAGAGCACTATTTTCTACACCCAACACTCTATTCCGCACCGAGCACTCTCTTAGCCTCATCCTCTGAGTTCATCTCCCTTCATACAGTAGTTCCTTGAACATGTCTTTTTTCCCCCATTTTTGATTCCTAATACTTCTGCTTCTATCTCAAGGGAAAGTAAATCTTTGTTGCTAAAGTGATTCACTTTAAAAATTACTGGGCTGTCTGCTTGATTTGTTCCAATTAACTGCTTCCTTCTGGAGTTTCCTGGGTCTTAGCTTCAACATTCCTATCTTTTCTTGTTGACATCCTATTAATCCATATCCAGATATTACTCATGGGGTTCCCTTCCTCCATCACTACTTGAGATACTGGTATTTCTTACATTTGTACCCGGAGACTTCACTTATTCTTTTTTTTTTTTACTTTTATTGTTAATCAGAGTGGCAATTTTTCAGACTCTCTCAAGAGCAGAATTCTTTCTTGCCTGATACGTGTGATACCCACATAATGCTACAACATGTAACGAAATATCTTGATTTATATGGAAATGAAATATAGCTTCTTTTATTTATCTTTCAATAGGAATAATGGTCTTGAACAATGTGGGTTCTGTGTGGTAGATATCAGAATAAGGGGGAGAGGAGATCATAGAACTAAGTGGTGGGGTGAGGCATAGTTTTCACCTATTTGATGACTTTGTTGAGGACTCAGACTATCAAAACGGATCATAATTCTTTCAAACATGGATGCATCACTCTAAGGAAGCTTTTCAGTGCCTACTTTTAGGCTGCATCCATCTAATGCAAATCCCTGGTGTCTCAGACAGTAAAGAATCTGCCTGCAATGCAGGAGACCCAGGTTCAGCCCGTGGGTCAGGAAGGTCCCCTGGAGAAGGGACTAGCTACCCACTCCAGTATTCTTGCCTGGAGAGTTCCGTGGACAGAGGAGCCTGGCGGGCTACAGTCCATGGGGTCACAAAGAGTCAGACATGACTGAGCGGCTAACACTTTCCCTTCCATCTACTGCTAAAACAGGTAAAATGAAAGTCAAAAATACCATTATTTGATACAAAATGCATTGTAGATGTGCTAATATTTTTAGAATGTTTAGTTTTTTTCTTTCCTGTTTATTATCATGCATTAATATGCAACACTGTGTAAGTTTGAGGTGTATAACATGATGATTTGATACCTCCTAAAATCATCACCTGGCGTGCTGTGATTAATGGGGTCACAAAGAGTCGGACACGACTGAGCGACTGAACTAAACTGAACTGAACTGAAAATCATTACCATAATAAAGTTAATGAGCACTCATTGCTTAGCACTGATAGAAAATGAAAGAAAAGCATTTTTCCTTGTGATGAGAACTCTCAGGATTTCCTCTCATATCTTGTATAGCACATACTACAGTATTAATTGTATTAATCACATTGTTCTTTATATTTCTGGCACCCATTCATCACTGAAAGTTTGTAAATTTTGACCACCTTCATCTGACTCCTCTCACCACATGCCCCCTAACCCCAAACTGATTTTTGTGTGAGTTTGTTCTTTGCTGTATAATTGACCTACAGCACTGTGTTAGTTCCAGGCATGAAGAATAGTGATTTGATAGTTATGTACATTAGAGGGATCATCGTGATAAGTCTAGTTACCATCTGCGACCATACAAAGATTTTATGTTATTATTCACTGTATTTTTCACACAGTACTTTTCATCCCCATGAGTCAGTTTCTTCTGCAATTGGAAGTCTGTTTTCTTAATTGAGAAAAGCTCTTAATTTTATTCTTCTCTCCCACCGCCCACCCCGTCGGCAACCACCTGTTCTCTGAGTCTATGGCTATGTTTCTGCTTTGTGTTTGTTCATTTGTCTTGTATCTTGGATTCCACATATACATGGAGTCATATGGTATTTGTCTTTCTCTGTATAACTCATATAACCTCGTATAACAGTCACCAAGTCTATCCTCATTGTCACAAATTCTATTATTTTTTTAATGACGGCATAATACCCCATTGTGCATCTATAACACATCTGATTTAACCAGTCATCGATTGATAGGTATGTAGATGGCTTCCATATCTTGGTTATTGTGAATAATACTGCAGTGAACACAGGAGCACATTTTGAGGTAGCGTTTTTGATTTCTTTGAGAAAAATACCCAGAAATGGAATTGCTGGATCCCACGTTAGCTTGGGGCTTCCCTGGAGGCTCAGTGGTGAAGAAACGGCCTGCAATGCAAGAGACCTGGGTTTGATGTCTGGCTTGGGAAGACCCCTTGGAGAAGGGAATGTCTACTTACTCCAATATTCTTGTCTAGGAAATCACGTGGACGAGGAGCCTGACCGGGCTATAGTCCATGGGATCACAAAGAATTGGACCCGAGTGAGCTATTAAAGCTTTCACTTTTTCATGGTAGTTCTAGTCTTTTAGATTTTTTGAGGCACCTCAGTACTGTCTTCCATAGTGACTTCTAAATGTTTTAATACTTGACAAAAGGAACACACACACACACACACACAAAACACAAAACTTTGAAATGGGAACTGGAAGCACTGCCTTAAGTTATAGTATGTGCTCTAACTTTGGAATTTGTCTGTTAAAATGATTTTCCCCACAAAGGAAGAATTTTAAAATGTACAAAGAAAGGGGGTGGTGGGAGAGAGGGAGGGAAGAGGAAGAAAACAAAAAAATAAAAATGTATATGGAATTCAATGCACTGTATTTGCAAGCCTCCCTAATGATCTGAACGTACAAAGCACATAGGTGATGAAAGAAAGAGCAAGAAAAGACAACCTGCTGGTTCCTAATGGATTAACCAAGGCTGTCTTAATAAATGCTGCCGTAGTGTTTATGGTGCAACATGGGGACCCCGCATTACCTTTAAGCTGTGTCTTTCCCATGGCCTATATTGTCTCATCTGGTACTACAGTTAATCAAGTTTGATGGGCTGCATAACAAAGGAGGAATTCCAGATAGTATTTGCTCTCATTCTTTTATTCCCTGGGTAGATACAGAGAAGAGGCAAAACATGAGTCTGAGGAATGAAGACGTTTCAGCATAATGCTCTGACCTCTAGAGCAAACGCGTTCCACATGAGAGTGTTCATGTTAATAAAAAGGTTAGCATCATTAATTCCATGATCTCTTGTTTTGACAGGCAAGATGAATTGGTCTGTTTTCTTAAACATTCTATCCTCTTTCCTGGGGAGAGATTTCATCCACAATCATGGCACTGAGTCGATTAATACAATTTCTTGAAGGGACATATATAATAATGACCAGCAGACAAACTGAGAAGGTATTCAGTGAATGAATAATCTCATAAATCTTTATAATGATTTCATAAATGTTTACAAAAATTCCTTCAAATCTTTTCCTTTATCTATACCTACTGTTGAAATCATTGGGAAATCAGCTGTTATGATCATTCTAGAATATGCAAAGTCAAGGGAATTATAGGGACAACCAAGCTATATCCTTTTCATGGTCCAGTCTAAATAGAAAAATTCCTTGTGAATTGATTGCAACCTTAAATCAGTATGTTTTCATTCCAGTGCTCTCCAGATATAGAGAACCAATAAATTTTTACATTGTTTAGCTGACTTACTAGCTCCCTAAAGCTATGCTGAGCATCAGTAATAATTTTCTAAATGACTTCTTAGAGCCACAGAATTCAAGAAGTCAAGTCCCAGAAATCAGAAATAGATTGTGAAGTGGGGATGATTTGCTAATGGTCCTTCCTTTTTTGTGATATAGCTGGCCTTGTGATTGAGGGGCTAGAAAGGCAAAATATAAACATATAGGAATAAGGGTTTTTTGAACAAATAGACCATGAATAGTCAGATGATGAAGACACATTGGAGAGATGAGGGTATCGAAAAGAGAAGACACATACTTCTCAATTTAGCACAAGGTGAGTCCTCGTGCGTAAATCCTCCCACATGCCAGCTTGTGTTTTACAGCCTCCGATCAGCAGCCATTGGCCTAATCAAAGGAAACCTGGATTTCTGTCCAGTTTTTTTCCTTTTCTTCAGTTTCTCTTAATTGGCCTATAAAAGACGTTTTCAACCTCCTTTTCCTCTATCACCTCCCCTGAAGGGACTGGAAGGCCAAATAGTTACCTTTCTAGGACTTTTCTTCTAAGTGTTTAGCCCAGTCCAGCTTCTGAGAAATAAGCAGCATTCTGATGATGGGAAGGGTTTAGTTCTCAAAATAAAATAAAATAAAATAAAATACTTCCCTTATAAAAAAAGACATGGTGGATTTTCTTCACTTGTCCACTCTTTATGCCTTCAGAGTGGGGTGATTTATCCATTGTTGCTATGTGTCCATTTCACCATGAAGCCAAGTAGGGGCAGACCAACAGTCTTAGGATGGCAGGTTAGGAAGACAGAAAGATGGCACGCTTACGTGCCCAGACAAGTGCCAGGAAGACCAAACCTCAGATTAGGTATGTTCACACAATAACCACTGTCGTCTGATTTTCCACTTATGACAGATCATGTGACCTAAGGTCTTTACAAATAAATATTTTTAGCATTTTTTAAATCATAAGAATATTTGATTTTGCTGACATGAAGCTCCATAGGATATGCTTGTATTTTTTGACAATTGTCAGACCAATCACACGAAAAATATGTAGGATATCTACAGACATACAGAAATCTCATCTTATCTAAGCAAAACAGTTTAACTAGTTGGTCCTTTGTCAGAAATCTTGGTGGAGTTTTATACTGCATCTCTTTCCTCTCAACATATCATTTGTTTTTCTCAACTCCATAGCCTTGTGGTATGAGTCTGGCTGCTCTGCATTTCCTATGGTTTAGTTGCTAAGTCATACTGACTCTTCTACACCCCTACATGGACTGTAATTCACCGGGCTCCTCTATCCATGGGATTTTCTAGGCAAGAATACTGGAGTGTGTTGCCATTTCTTTCTCCAGGGGATCTTCCTAGCCTGCATCTCCTGAACTGTAGGTGCTGAGCCATCAGGGAAGCCATTCCCTGAAGTGATAATAAAAGGACATTGCGTGATTCATGCATTGTGCTCCTAAAAAGGGCATGCATATTGTTTTTTTAGATGTGACTTCATTGTGTCATGCAGTAAATCATTTTAATAATTGTGTTTTTATGGCTTGGCATTTGATAGGCATCTATAATTATACAGTGTCTGCACCCATGGCCAGCCCAAATTTTTTCCACTGCTCTTGTGCCAACACAATGAAGCACAACCCAATGTAATAAATACACAGAAGGATGTGCCACCTGAGTAGGTGTTATGTATTCCTTACTATGTGGCTTCAGATAATTTGACTAACCTCTGCTTAAGCTCTAGCTTTCATATAACACAGAGAAAATCTTGCATATTGCTGTTTTGCAATTAAATAATACTCATAAAAAGAATCCATTATGGCACTGGTCTGCAACCTTTTTGGCACCAGGGACCAGTTTCATGGAAGACAATTTTTCCACGGACAGAGAGTGAGGGGTAGTTTGGGGATGATTCAAGTGCATTGCATTTATTATGCCATCATTGATCTGACAGGAGGCAGAGCTTGAGCTATCTTGCAAGAGGGGAGTGACTGTAAACATGGGTGAGGCTTTGCTCATTCACCCGCCCGCTCATTTGCTGCGGAGCCCAGTTCCTAGCAGGCCAGAGGCAAGTATCAGTTGTGGCCTGGCAGCTGGGGACTCCTGCATTACAGAGCTTGGCATGCGTCTGACACTCAGTAAATGTCAGTGACTTGCTTGCCTTCCCTGATATGTTCATTTGCTGTTGTTTTTGTTATGAAATTATCCATGCTGATTGAGGTACAGTGTATTAAGTCTGTTAGTAATGGTAGAAGCAAAAGTATATACAGCCCATCTCTCCCATAATAATCTGTAGAGAAAAAACTGTAAAATAGAACTAAAAATAAATTGTATGTTCTCATTATATAATAATAATGATTGATGTGTTAAATCTCACCACCTGTTTACGTCTGTTAGGGCTATGAGTGGATTACCTGTTTTGAACCACTCCAAAATCCTGTCAGTAAGCTACCATTTTGTTCATATCCATCTTACAAATACAAAATTAAAGATTCAGCAAGTTAAAAAGTCCAGTAGCTTACTCAAAGTCCAATAGCTGATCAGTATGGAATTTGGTGAACTTCATATTTGAATGAAACCTCTGTGAATCTAGAGCCTGATCTTCCATTCTCCTTTACACTCTTCCTGGAGAGTAATTGGTAACTTATAAGTGACTGAGTATCATCAATTGGAGGAATATCTCTCTAGTTTCCAGAAATTCTCAAACTTTTTTTGAAACAGGAAGGACTAATCTTTATACTGTCTTATTCTTTAGAGGAAGATAGTTCTATCAGATAGTATATACAATAATTATCTGATTATGATCTGTATGGAACATGGTTCAATTCTTTGTTAAATATTGAAAACACAACTTCTCAGTGGAATGGTGGTTATGAGGGGCTGGGAGGTAGGGGAAAAGGGAAAATGTTGTCAGAGGGCACATATTACAGTAAGAAAATGAATACATTAAACTAGAGACATAAGATATAGCATAATTAATAATAGTGTACTATACCCTTTGGAGAAGGAACTTGTGACTCACTCCAGTATTATTGCCTGGAGAATCCTATGAGCAGAGCATCCTGGAAGGCTATGGGCCATGGGGTTGCAAAGAGTCTGACACGACTAAATGACTAGCACACACACAGACTATACCCTTGAAATATGCTCAGAATAGTTCTCAACTCTTCTTACCACTCACACAAAGGTAACTATATGAGATGATGGATGTGTTAATTAGCTTGTTCGTAGTAAACATTTCATAATATATATAAAAACATCATGTCATTCAGCCTAAATACTTACAACTTTATTTGTCAACCACACCTTAGTGAAGCTGAGAAATAAATGAGTAAGTAGAAAACGTTTATGTTCAAATAGAAAACAGAAAAAGCATAGCTTCTTAGATTCTTTGATAATTCTGATATTCAAGAGGTGTCCTTTAACTCGGTAGCTTTTGTGGTATATCAGCATGCAGGACCAGATAACTAGACTTACTTAATAGACAGCAAGACTCAAAAGTCTAAATTGTTCTCTGCTTGTTTCAAATAAATATTTCATTCCCAACACTCAAGGATTTTCATATGTGACAGCAAGCATTTTTAAATAAATGGTTTAGTTTCATTTATTCATATCCTGAGGAGATGGGTACAGGCAGATCTAAAGTGTTGCTTAACTTTTAATGCATTTTTTAAAAAAGATGTGAATTGTGAATAGGCTATTGGAAGTGAGCCTTATAAATCACCTGAACTGTTCCACTATTGGCATATCTTGGAGTCATTATGTATAATTGGTTAATGGTGTATTTATTCTCACATTATTGGATCAGCTCCAGGGATAATCACTGATGAGTTTCAAAACGCCAGGAGGATTTCTGTGCAGAGGTAAATGAGTTAAAAAACAAGATAAAACTAATTACTTTTATTTAAATTCAATTTGGGGGTACTCATTCTGTCTTGGGGGTCTTGCAGCAGTTTTCAGAAGTGATAAATTTGCTTTAGTTTGCTAACTTGTATTCCCCTAGAGGTGAGAAATTAAATCATTGCTGATGAAAATCAGAAAGGAAGTCATTCAAACTAAAGTCCATAGTAGAATTTCCCACCTTCATGCACTCTTCTTTTTGATATCTTAGCTTTTTTTAACACGGCCTTTGGAAACTTGATAAAAAAGAGAAAAAGAACCATTTTCAAAGACAAAAATCAAATGCACATTGCTTAAAAGTCTTAGGACTTCCAGAAACTATACAAACACCACAATAGAAAAAGGTTCACATGTGTTTCATTGAAGGCATCTGCTGTGACTGGACACAGAAAATGCTGACAGGATAGTGTTGTAATTTTTTGTGGAGCTACCAGATATGGTCAAGTAATAAAAAAATCAAGACATTTGCCTTAATATACATCACTGTATTAATGATTGTTTAACTGATATGATAGCATTAGAACTCTTTTCCTTTGACATGAAGATATGTGTACTATTGAAGAGCAAATATCCCTGCAATAGGTTTATAAACTATTACATTTAACCTGTGTTCCATGAGACAAATAGGACTTTTCTTGCATAATAACTTGAGATAGGGAAAGAGAGCTAATGAGAAATGAAATTCATAAGGATTTGGTGAGTATACCAATTAAAATGAGATTCAACCACATTAAGGAAGATTCAGATAAAGGCGGTTTGAATAGGAAGTGAGCTCTACCATAAGTTCTTGAGCTAGCCATTGACAAGTTGGTGCAGGTACTCTGTCATCATCAGGGATTAAGGACCCTTCTATATATCTCCCTTTTGGAAAAAAAAAAAAAGAAAACATTTTATTGAATTATAGGGTTTCCTAGTGGCTCAGACAGTAAAGAATACATGTGCCTGTAATGCAAGAGGCCAGTGTTCGATCCCTGGGTCAGGAAGATCCCCTGGAAAAGAGGTTGACTACCCACTCCAGTATTCTTGCCTGGAGAATTCCATGGACAGAGGAGCCTGGTGGGCTACCGTTCAGAGAGTCTCAAAGAATCGGACACAGACAGCTGAACGACTAACGCTTTCACTTCACAGTTGCTTTTCGGCGTTGGGTTAGTTTCCACTGTAGGGCGAGGAGAACTGGCTTTGTGCACACACAGCGCCTCTTTTTGGATTTCCTCCCCGTGTAGGTCAGCAGAGAGCGCTGAGCAGAGCTCCCTGACCCTCCAGTGGGGCTCATCAGTTGCCTGTTTTAAGTATTTTATATATCGCAGTGTATGTAGTTTTCCCCGATGTACTTGCCTGTTGAAGAGGTGATCGTCACTGACTGAACGGGTAGACAAAAGACAACAGGGAACCAGTGCTACAAATTATCGTTACCATTATTCAGCTCTTGGTGAGCAGAAGAAATCAAGAAAAGCCAAACCACCAGAAACCACGAAGAGCAGCAACAAGATAGAAAAAGGGGGTAGCCTCTCCATGGACCTGAGCAGAGAGCTCTAGAACCTCGGGCAGCCCTGTGTGCTTGGGCGCTTCTGTGTAAATGGAACTCAGCTAAACTCTGACCTCTCTTACTATTTCCCCATCATTTCTTACTCATTCTTGAGCCCAACCAAAGGATGAATGACTTGCTGCTCTCATGGTTTGTATAAGCTGTAACATTTGGATGACCATTTGGATCATTTATAATTTCACAAGAAGCCCCATTCTATCAGTTGTGTCCAAAAGCATGTTGTGTGTCCAAAACATATATCAAAGCATGCCATAAAAATTGAGTTGTATAAAATAGATAAAATGAGATGTCATTGCATGAGCAATTATTTTAAAGCCCCCTCAGTATTTTTACATATAATGCTGTCATGATATCTCAAATTTCTTCTTGAGGGACTAAAATAATCTAGTGGACTAGATACATGGTCTGTGACCTGTATTAAAGGACTTTTGTCCATTTAGCAGTGTTTTGTTATGGATTCACACACAAAAAAGTCAGTGAATTTATTCTTAGTTCCTCTTATAGTGCATGGAATAAAAGATGCTCTCTATAAATGTTTTTTAAATAATTGCATAAATAAAGAATTCCTGGGAGCATCACTATAAGATAAAGGTTTAAATTTCATCATCATTAGTGTTTATGAATTACCTAGTTGCTATGTTTCTTCATATGTACTATAAGCTGTTTATGTCACAGAAAATTACGACAACACTGCATTCAGCTTTTAAATGACTGCCCTCTTGGAGATCAAACCACTGCTGAATAATGAATATCATTTGATGGTCCTTCCCTTCTGTCAGGAAGAGTTAAAGTAAGTGAAATACATTCTTTAAAAAAATGTGTGTACCATATGCGGATGACTTAGCATTGTGCCCTCTTTAGAAAGCCCGAGTATGTAAAAATCACATATAGTATAGAAGTGCAAGTTCAGGAATGATACAGCTTTTTGAAATCCTATGTAAATTGCTTTCCCCTCTTTATAATTCCAGGAGAGACTAAGAGAGCAAATTTTTGCAAACTTGCCAGTCCTTGGATCTTTTAGTTTGTGTTATTCATGGTCTCACTTGGGGTCTGATGACCCAAAGCTATTATAGATAAGCCTATTGTCAGGGACTGAAACGTCAGAGAATGACAGAGAAGTGACTCAGGAGTGGCTGTTGCAGAAAGGGGCAGAAGTCACAAGTCTAAGAGCACTCCTGTCATGATATATAATGAAGTCATTGACTGATGAAATCACCACTGCCTTTTTGGTCAGGGGATGGGAAAGAGTTGGTAAAGAACACTCTTATGGCACCATGACTATTTTTGCCTGAAAGTGAAGGTAAAGTTGCTCAGTCGCGTCCCACTCCTTGAGACCCCATGGATTGTAACCTGGCAGGCTCCTCCATCCATGGCGTTTTCCAGGCAAGAATACTGCAGTGGGTTGCCATCTTCCCGACCCAGTGATTGAACCAGGTCTCCCGCATTGCAGGCAGACTCTTTACAGTCTGAGACACTGGGGAAGCCAAAAGGAGAGAATATAGCTTTTGTTTTTTCTTTTGCTGCCGTAAGGAGGAAGGAAAGTAAGGGAAGTGTGAAGCGTTAAGTTGCTCTGTCGTGTGGGACTCTTGCGACCATTTGGACTGTAGCCCACCAGGCTCTTCTGTTCATGGGATTCTCCAGGCAAGAATACTGGAGTGGGAAGCCATTCCTTTCTCCAGGGGATCTTCCTGACCTAGAGTTTGAACCTCGTAGAGTTTGGCTGTCCTGCATTGGAGGCAGATTCTTTGCTGTCTTAAGTCACCAGGGAAGCCTATTTTTGCCTATTGATACTCATATTACTTTAATTTCACCTTGGGGGAAGTGACTGCAAGAGATAGTAGACTACCTTCAATCCACATCTTATCCTTACAAAGATTCTTAAGTTGTGATATAAACATCACCTATAGATCCTGAAAACAGACTCCTACTCAAGTGAGTGTGGTTCAGTAGGTCTAGGATGAAGTTCAAAGAGCTGCAGTTGCAATAACACCCCAGGTAATGTTAATATAGACCCTGGACCACACTTTGAAAAGCTGAATCGTGGGAATGTAAGTATTCCTCATGATCCAAATACAGGAGCTCATTATGTTTGTCTTTTCATAGAGAAACAAAATACATTTTTCTTTTAAAATAAATTATTGTGGACATTTTCTTAGATACATAATTATGTACATTTGGTTTCAGGGATACAAAACATTCTGTGCCTCATCCCACATTACTTAGTAAATCCTATGCAGAAGGGCTTAAATACTAACTACCTATAATACAGCATGGGTTTTCCAAAAATGTGGTCTTTAACTGTATTTGTAACAAAGTTTGTAAAAGGAATATACAGTTATAATCTCATCCCGGGTAATACAGAAACACTACTTTTCTGATTCTTTTTCTTGCTGTGAGTCCTAAGGAATGTTTGAATAAGTTTACTGGCTTTTAAAATGTCTATAAAACTCCCAAGTCTGGTATAAAGAACGCTATTAAAATGTAGGGCATTTAAATTCATTATTTTTGCTTTCCTTGTTTCAGGTTTATTATCAGTCTTGAGGAGCTTGAAATTTAGTTGATATTTGCTCTCTCCAGGTACCTGTGGATATTTCTAGAATGTGCTTAGGTTGCAATCCCAACTTTCTTGCAGGTATTATCAGAGAAAACTTAATCTCTAGGGTTAGGGACATTCTAGACAAATGACTTCCCATAGGAAGATGACACAACCAAATTCCCCATCTGCTGCCACTCTTTTCTGAACCTGTTTTTAAAATTTAAAAGCAAATGCTTTTAAATTAAAAAAAAAAAAAACCTCTTAAAAAAAATTAATTCCCTTTTAACTGAACCCCTTCGTCCAAAGCAGCTTCTCCAATTTCCTGTTACTAGCCAACTTATCCATTTTCACTTCTAGAAAATCTTTCTTCCCAATGTCCAATTTGTATTCCCCAGCCCATCAAATGACAGGTCTGAAATAGACATGCTTTTACAATTCTAAGCAAAGTCTAGGATATGGAAAATAACCCTATTTCCAGTAAAATTTCTTCCTGGTACATGTCTTGGGGACAATATGCAAGTTAGGGTTATAGTAAGATGTGGCAAATAGTATGGCAAATCCAATCAAATCTAAGCCAGGAAGCCATCTGAGCATTCACGTAGTCTCACAGAGCCTGCGACCTCTTGTCACATTAGCCTAGGTTTATGTCCTGGCCTTTCCGCACAGCCATTGACAAACCATTTCACTTCTCTGGATCATGTTGTTCAGTTGCTCAGTCGTGTCTGACTCTTTACGACCTCAAGGACTGCAGCACGCCAGGCTCCCCTGCCCTAACTCTGAGTTTGCTCAGATTCGTGTCCTCTGAGGCCATGATGCCATCCAACCATCTCATCCTCCTTCACCCCCTTTTTCTCCTGCCTCAATCAGGCTTCTCTGGATCATGTGCATGCTAAATTGTTTCCGTCGCTTCTGACTCTTTGTGACCCCATGGACTGTAGCCCTCCAGGCTCTTCTGTCCATGGGGATTCTCCAGGGAAGAAGGCTGGAGTGGGTTACCATTTCCTTCTCCAAGGGATCTCCTGACTCAGGGGTCAAACCGCCTTTCTTATCTCTCTTGCATTGGTAAGCGGTTTCTTTATCTCTAATATGACCTGGGAAGCCCTCTCTGATCATAGTTATGTCTTTTGTTAAAGTATGGTTAATAGATTTATTTTGATGGATTGTTATAGCAATTAAGTTAGACTTCACATGTAATATTAGCAAAGTGGAATTTAGCTTACTGTATATAGTGTTTACATTTCATGGTTCATCTTTAATTTTTAAATTGTTGGATGAACTTGCTAATATTGTCTTCATTTCATTTTTTGTTCAGTTTGTGGTATTTGGTTATATGTGTTTGTGCAAAAATCAATTCATTAATGCAAACTTAGATGCATTTATTTTAAATGAATAAATATATCTTTTAGAGAAACATATCTTTTCTTAAATATGAATTTAAATATATGTTTTTGAGTAATGGTGTAGGACAAACTTGGATATTTCAAATTGGATTCAAGGTTAATAAACTGCTTATATGATAACCTGCTATTATGTGTTTTTTCCCTTAATCCTCTACATTTTTTTTTTTCATTTTTGGATGGAGGATGTAGGATTATAGAATATGAGTGATGGAAAAATACTATTAATCACTTTATATGGGCAAAAATACACAGTGAAGCAACATATGTATTTGTTTTTCAAAGTGCCATTATTTTCATGAAATTCTGTTTCAGATTCTAATAGTCACCACAGTGCAATGAGACCATATCAAACTGGACCAATGGAGTCAACTTAGAAATTTGGATGAAACAGAAATATTTTGTTTTGTCTAATTTCTCTTTAGTGACATACCCAAAATAATTTGCTTGCCATCCTAGTCTCAGAGTTGATAATTTATTAATGGCTAATAATGCCTCTCTGTGTAGTTTGAGTTGAATGTTGCCCTTTGACAGGAAAGCTCATAGAAGGTAATTTTAAAACCAACAACGCATTCTACTTTCTGATTTTATGTAGTCTCAGAAAAGATGTGCAGTGGGGTCAGATCTTAAAAGCGTTCTTATATTCTTGTTTTTAAAATAATGCTTGTAATGTGGGGAAATAAAGTTCAAACTGCAAAATACAAGATTAAAAAGGCCAAAGGTCACTCAATAAATTGGCAGACACATCCACATGCAAGGGAGAAATAAAATGGAGCATTTACAATGGTATTAATATACCTTCTAGCAAACTTGGTAGTACATCCCTTTATATCTCTACTTCTTACACACACACACACACACACACAAAAGCACACACATATCCACTTATGTCTCTTGGTTTCACACACACACACACACACCTTATGCATCAGTCCTGAGAAAAGTATTTCAGAAGATGCTGGTCAGATTTGTACCGGCCTGGAAGGTTCTGTAGCAGTAGATACTTTATGGCGTCTTCAGAACACCTGCTGACTATCCTGAGGCATTTAGTCACATGAAGCCATAAGTGGAAAAGCAATTCTTATAACACATCCTCTGAAATGTTTGTAGTCCCAATTAGCAACCCTGGAGTGATTTACAGACCTTGGAAATCTTTGCTTGTCAAGTGCTTTAAAAGAAATCTATTATCCAAGGTTTGCCACAGTCTGCCCATAGGAGCTACAGTCTGTGTCATATTTGATTCATTCTCCTGGGTTTACTACAATAGAACACTTAGGGGTGGATGGGAAATGAAACAGCTTGTGTCAAAATAGTAAATTATGTCATCCAGACCTGGACTTTTTTTTTATAGTCACATATTTATATGTGGCCTGTTCTAGTGTAAACTAAAACTAGTTATGGCTCACAGTAGGGAAGATCAATTTGCAATTCACAAATCACTTATGCTACACTTTTGTTGTAAAAGACAATAATTTGTTGGTTTAAATAAGTCTTCAATCTCAAGTATGGTTGTTGGTGTTTGAGAGTATCAGTTTTCTCACTCACTGATAGAACATGTGGAGTATAAAATGTTGAGATTTTATAAAATGTTCCTGCATTAGCACTATTTTATTAAAGCAGATTCTGTGCTTTAATTAACAGGGAATTATGGATTATATATTATATCCTAAAGAGGATGCTAAACTGTTAAGGCACCAGTTACTCTTCCTTTATGAAACATTAGTCAGTATTGAATGCTCATTTGTGACTTATTGTCTTCATCCTTTTCTTTTTTTTTTTTTTCAGAGTCAGAGATACATTTATGGTAATGCCTTGACATGACTTTAAAGATAAATTGCCTAGACTTTTTTTCCCTTAAAAATACCTTTACTTGGTTATCTCTTTTATTGATGTATAGTTGGTAGACATTGTTGTTCCAATCTCTGCTGTATAGCAAAGGGAATCAGTTAAATATATGTATATTAGATATGTATATTATGTGTATATGTGTTAATATTCTTTTTCATTATGGTTTATGCAAGAAGGTTGGATATAGTTCCCTGTGCTACACAGTAAGGCCTTGTTTATCCATTCTAGATGCTTCTAATAAATTAGAGGGCAGGGTAGAGTGCTCAAAATTTGGAGTAGGGACTGTGTACCCACGTCACCATTCTTTTCACTCTTCACATTGCAAGTGGCTGGGAGGTTTCAAGAAAATTTATAAAAACACCTCCAATGACATCTGGAACAGAGTATGGATCTGTATGTATAGATATGATTCCATTTCTAAAAATAATGGCTGGTGTGTATGCCCTCACTTAAGTGAGATGCTTAAGATTTTCCCCTTTGTACCTTTGTAAATTCTCTCAGAAAATGTTCCCTGATGCTTGTGTATGTGGGTACCTCGCATGCACATGGATGGACACATGCACCTGCTTCATTTTGACTGAATTCCAAACTCTAGAATTCCGTTTCCTAACCAGATCAGATTACAGTTTGGGTTGGGTTGCATTGCATTTTCTCTGAAGTTACTCCATAGCTCTGTGGTGTTTACTTCATATGTTAACTTGACTGGGCTGAGAGACACCAAGACAGCTGGTAAAACATCATTTCTGGATGTGTCTGTGAAGATATTTCTGGAAAAAGAGTGCCATTTGAATCATAGACAATAAAGACACCCAATGTGGGTGGGCATCATCCAATCCAATGAGGGCCTGAATAGAACAAAAATGTGGAGGAAAGGAAAAATTGGCCTCGCTGAGTTGGGACAGCCATCTTTTCTTGCCCTTAAATATCTGTGCTCCTGGGTTTGGAGCCTTTGGACTCAAACTGAGACTTAAGCCATTAGAATCCCCGCCCCCTCATTGGTTCCTATTCTGAAATGGAAGTACACCACCAGCATCCCTGGGCCTCCAGTTTGTAGATGGCAGAGCACAGAACTTCTCAGCCTCCATAACTACAAAGGTCACTTTCTTATAATAAATGTCCCTCTACTCCTCTCCTCCCCCTCTCACTATACATATATATATATGAGTTCCCCAGGTAGCTTTCTGGATAGCTCAGCTGGTAAAATAAAGCATCCACCTGCAATGCAGGAGATCCTGGTTCAATTCCTGGGTCAGGAAGATCCCCTGGGGAAGGAATAGGCAACCCACTCCAGGATTCTTGGGCTTCCCTGGTGGTTCAAACGGTAAAGAATCCTCCTGCAATGCGGAGACCTGGGTTTGATCTCTGAGTTGGGAAGATGCCCTGGAGGGGGGCATGGCAACCCGCTCCAGTATTCTTGCCTGGAGAATCCCCACGGACAGAGGAGCCTGGCAGGCTACAGTCTACAGGGTCACAAAGAGTCAGACATGACTGAGCGACTCAGCGCTGCACACACATGCACATATGTAATATATATATGATATGGCATATTTCATTGTTTCTGTTTTCTGCAGCACCTTGGCTTAACACAAGCTATAAAAGCCTGTTATGATTCTAAAAGAAAATCTCTATGGATGTGTTATAAAATCAGAGAAAGAAAATTGTTTTAGAATAGGTAGTGTGAAGAAGGTAGGAGTTGGAATGCTAAGAGTAGGTAAGTTACATCAGCTTTACAGGAGCTGGTATAGTATCTGTCTTGTTAATTTTGCATTAATAATATCTGGCACATATTATGCACTTGAAGTTTGTGAAGGAGGTAGGAGGTGGAAGGCTAAGAGGAGGTAAGTTACGTCAACTTTACAGGAGCCGGTATAGTATCTATCTTGTTAATTCTGTGTTAATAATTTCTGGCACATGTTATGCTCTTGAAGTTTGTTGAATGCATCCATTCATGCTTAAGAAAATGAATGATTTGGTGGATGGAAAAGTATGATAGACTTTAGTTTCAGGAGATACAAGTCAAATGAAGCAAGATTGTGAGAGTGGTGATTGAGAATGCAACCTATGATGTTATTAAGGCCTGGTTTCAGATCTTAACTTTACTAGTGATCAGCTATGGTATTCTGGACAGGTGACAAACTCCTTGAGTCAAATTTCCTCCTTATTATAGCTTTGCTGTTGTGTTATTTAGTCACTGAATCATGTCTGATTCTTTTGCAACCCCTGGACTATAGCCCACTAGACTCCTCTGTCCAAGGATTTCCCAGGCAATATTATTGGAATGGGCTGCAATTTCTTTCTCTAGCATTCTTCCCAACCTAGGGAACCTGTGTCTCCTGCATCGACAGGTGGATTTCTTTACCCCTAAGCCACAAGGGAAGCCCTTAGGGGGCTTTACTTTTTTTTTCCATGATGAGGGCAGTGAGACTGGTAAAACACTCCGGACCTGTCTCAAAGTAAGTGGTGATGATGGTGATAATGATGTGATGAAGATTATGGCTTAAGAGTTATATAATATGTCCGAATTAATATAACATTTATTTTTCAACTATTGCCTTCAGTCTGTTACAGAAATGAATCTAACAAACTTGTATTTCTCTCACAGGCCACTTAAATGTAGGGCAGCGTGACCCTGTGACAGACTCATTGTGACCACCAACCTGGTTACAGTAGTTTGCTTGCCCGCATATGTAGTTTAAAGCTTACTACTTATGAGAGTATGTTAGCTTTTTCTGCCACTAATACCTCAAAGGCATAGTGGGTTAAGACAAAAAATATATATATATTTCCTGATTCTGTGTACCCACTGGACACAAAGAGGATTTTTTTTGGTCGGGGCTAAGTCACGCTGTCTTTCTGGTCAGTCCCTCGTTGGGTTTGTATAGGCTAGCATGTTCTCTTTCACAGGTGAAAAGTTGGCATATCACCTTGCATGGAAGCAATGACTTGCCTGTGTGTCTTTGATTATCCAGCAAGCTCTCTTTGGCTCACTTACATCGCTATGGTTGCAGCGTTTACAGAAGGGCAAGTCTCAATGTAGAAGCCCATTCAAGCTCCTACTTTTGCATTTCTTTTTTAATGACTTGTTGGAGAAAGCAGGTCACATGATCAAGTCCAGATTCAGAGAGTAGAAAAATACATATGCTTTACCCCTTGCTTAGAGGAGTTGCAACATCAACGGTATGATCCATACAGGAGTGGAAGGAGTTTGCAGTCATTGTAGCTTTGTAGTGCTACAGTCTACCACATTCTATTGAATATCTACTCACTACTAAAAGTAACCATAATCCCTGTCAAAATCTACCAATCTATGCCTTACATATCGCCATGGATGATACAATAGGTATCATCTATGAATGTGGTGGTTTGCTCTTGATAGTTAATTACTTTTAATTGAATAAGCAATTTTGGGTGAAAAGGAAGAATCTAAGCTCAATCAAGTCATTCTTTATAATTCAATTTTAATTAAAATACTTATATTTTATTAACTTTAAGGTACAAAATATGACTCATTTTTCAAGTACAAAGAAAGACTCTCATGTAAAGAAAGGCAATATTTTTATTTTAAATGGCTTGGCATTTTCTCTCTTACAAGTCATTTAAAAACATTGCATCTAGTTCCACAATGAAAATGCAAAATTAATTTGTTTTTCTCACCTGTGAGATAAATGAGACAACATATGCAAGAATGAAGTGTAGATTATAATGTGAGACAAAATATTTAAAAAATGGATAGCCAAACAATCAGTATCTTTGATTTAATTGTTTTAAAATGAAACCTTACTTATCTAGATTTTTGTCTCCATGTGCATTTAACACCTTGTAATAAAAGCCCATTGCTTTTTGATTAATTGAATTATAACTATGGAGCCAGTATATCTCAGAGACATTTTAGTTACATGTTCAACAGTTCTAATAGCATGGATTTTCCCTGCGTCTTCTAATTCTTTTGTTCTTTGGGGACTTAAAGAAAGCATCACTGTAACAGTGATTCTTAGTTAGGGTGATTTTGCCACCCAATTACTGGAAACATTTCTGATTATGGTAACTTGGAGAGGTTGAGCACTGGCATCTAGTGAGTAGAGGCCAAACGCTGCTAAACGCCCTATGATGCAGAGCTGTCCCTCCAGCTCCCCAACAAAAGCAGTTATTCAGTCCATGTGTTAACAGTGCCAAGGTTCAGAAGTCCTGCTCAACCAAGTGAAGACTTTGCTGTGGGGTTATTACTTGACAGAGAAGGCAGTTGGAGATGAGCAAAAATTGTAGAGGTTCAGAAGGTGTGGTGGAGAGGGTCTTCTTTTCTCTTCCTTCTCTCTAGAAGTGGCCACCCTTCCACAAACGACAGGATAGTAAGGAGCATTCTCAGATCTCTTTACCCGCTGAGTGGCCCCTGCTCCTCTGGCAGTTTCCAGTGCTCACTCGTCATCTCAGTGGTCTCCTGTTTGTCCAGCTTCGCTCTCGCGTTTCCCTATTATTGTTTACGTAAAGCATTATCTGAGCGACTGGCTGGGTCTTTAAAATTGATGAGGTACCATCAGCCATTTCCATTTTTATCAAGGCAGCAGAGGCGAGGGGGAGTTGAGTTCTGGAGTGCGTTTGGGAGGTGTTTGTTTTGACTGTCTGATGGCTGCATACCAGCCTGAGGGAGTCAGGAATGTCACTGGTGTGCAATGGTATAATTTTCCTGCCGCTCTAGAGAGTCTTCTGTGTTAATCTCCTGGCATGTCTGGCAACTTTCAAAGTAGAAGCTAAAGGCAATTCCATGGAGTGGTGAAAACAGATTCAAAGTCCCCATTCGTCTTTGTAAGGACAGAGAAAATTGCTAGTGTGCAGTTGGCCTTTTTCATTATTGAGAACATAGTGTGGCTCAACTTTCACCGGGGCTAATTGATTTTCACAGTTGGGGCAGGAAAGTCTAAGGATGGACTTGAAAATTTCCCTTTGTCCAGACAAGGAAGCTCATGGGTTCTGCAGGGACTTAAAACTGGGGCTTCAAGGAGAGATGTTGAAATCTTCAGCAATAACTTTGGGCACCAGTTGGAAAAGACTTGTTTGTTTTAAAGCCCAGGACCAGATGGCTTCACAGCTGAATTCTACCAAAAGTTCAGAGAAGAGCTAACACCTGTCTTACTCAAACTCTTCCAGAAAATAGCAGAAGAAGGTGAACTTCCAAACTCATTCTATGAGGCCACCATCATCTTAATTCCAAAACCAGACAAAGATACCACAAAAAAAGAAAACTACAGGCCAATATCATTGATGAACATATCCTTAACAAAATTCTAGCAAACAGAATCCAACAACATATTAAAAAAATCATACACCATGACCAAGTGGACTTTATCCCAGGAATGCAAGGATTCTTTAATATCCGCAAATCAATCAATGTGATACACCACATTAACAAATTGAAAGATAAAAATCATATGATTATCTCTATAGATGCAGAAAAAGCCTTTGACAAAATTCAACATCCATTTATGATTAAAACTCTCCAGAAAGCAGGAATAGAAGGAACATACCTCAACATAATAAAAGCTATATATGACAAACCCACAGCAAGCATTAACCTGAATGGCGAAAAATTGAAAGCATTTCCCCTAAAATCAGGAACAAGACAAGGGTGCCCACTCTCACCACTTCTATTCAACATAGTTTTGGAAGTGTTGGCCACAGCAATCAGGGCAGAAAAAGAAGTAAAAGGAATCCAGATAGGAAAAGAAGAAGTGAAACTCTCACTGTTTGCAGATGACATGATCCTCTACATAGAAAACCCTAAAGACTCTACCAGAAAATTACTAGAGCTAATCAACGAATATAGTAAAGTTGCAGGATATAAAATTAACACACAGAAATCTCTTGCATTCTTATACACTAACAATGAGAAAAGAGAAAGAGAAATTAAGGAAACAATACCATTCACCATTGCAACAAAAAGAATAAAATACTTAGGAATATATCTACCTAAAGAAACAAAAGACTTATACACAGAAAACTATAAATCACTGATGAAAGAAATCAAAGAGGACACAAACAGATGGAGAAATATACCGTGTTCATGGATTGGAAGAATCAACATTGTCAAAATGGCCATACTACCCATAGCAATCTACAGATTCAATGCAATCCCTATCAAGCTACCAACGGTATTTTTCACAGAACTAGAACAAATAATTTCACAATTTGTATGGAAATACAAAAAACCTCGAATAGCCAAAGTAATCTTGAGAAAGAAGAATGGAACTGGAGGAATCAACCTGCCTGACTTCAGACTATACTGCAAAGCCACAGTCATCAAGACAGTATGGTATTGGCACAAAGACAGATATATAGATCAATGGATCAGAATAGAAAGCCCAGAGATAAATCCACGAGCATATGGTCACCTTATCTTCGACAAAGGAGGCAAGGATATACAATGGAAAAAAGATAGCCTCTTTAACAAGTGGTGCTGGGAAAATTGGTCAACCACTTGTAAAAGAATGAAACTAGAACACTTTCTAACACCATACACAAAAATAAATTCAAAATGGATTAAAGATCTAAATGTAAGACCAGAAACTATAAAACTCCTAGAGGAGAACATAGGCAAAACACTCTCCAACATAAATCACAGCAGGATCCTCTATGACCCACATCCCAGGATATTAGAAACAAAAGCAAAAATAAACAAATGGGACCTAATGAAACTTAAAAGCTTTTGCACAGCAAAGGAAACTATAAGCAAGGTGAAAAGACAACCCTCAGATTGGGAGAAAATAATAGCAAATGAAGCAACAGACAAAGGATTAGTCTCAAAAATATACAAGCAACTCCTCCAGCTCAACACCAGAAAAATAAATGACCCAATCAAAAAATGGGTCAAAGAACTAAACAGACACTTCTCCAAGGAAGACATACAGATGGCTACGAAACACATGAAAAGATGCTCAACATCACTCATTATCAGAGAAATGCAAATCAAAACCACAATGAGGTACCATTACACGCCAATCAGGATGGCTGCTATCCAAAAGTCTACAAGCAATAAATGCTGGAGAGGGTGTGGAGAAAAGGGAACCCTCTTACACTGTTGGTGGGAATGCAAACTAGTACAGCCACTATGGAAAACAGTGTGGAGATTTCTTAAAAAACTGGAAATAGAACTTCCATATGACCCAGCAATCCCACTTCTGGGCATACACACCAAGGAAACCAGATCTGAAAGAGACACGTGCACCCCAATGTTCATCGCAGCACTATTTATCATAGCCAGGACATGGAAGCAACCTAGATGCCCATCAGCAGATGAATGGATAAGGAAGCTGTGGTACATATACACCATGGAGTATTACACAGCCATTAAAAAGAACTCATTTGAATCAATTCTAATGAGATGGATGAAACTGGAGCCCTTTATACAGAATGAAGTAAGCCTGAATGATAAAGACCACTACAATATACTAACACATATATATGGAATTTAGAAAGATGTTAATAATAACCCTATATGCAGAACAGGAAAAAAAAAGACACAGATTTATAGAACAGTCTTTTAGACTCTGTGGGAGAAGGAGAGGGTGGGATGTTTCAAGAGAACAGCTTCGAAACATGTACAGTATCTAGGATGAAACAGATCACCAGCCCAGGTTGGATGCATGAGACAAGCGCTCGGACCTGGTGCACTGGGAAAACCTATGGGGAGCGGGTGGAGAGGGAGGTGGGAGGGGGGATCGGGATGGGGAACACATGTAAACCCATGGATGTTTCATTCCAATGTATGACAAAATTCACTACAAATAAAAAAAAATAAATAAAATAAAATAAAAAGAAAAAAAAAGACTTGTTTGTTTGTAGAACGCATGGTGTGAGTGGGTGATGGTTTGATATACGGCATGTCTAAATTCATTATTTTTTCCTTTACATTAACGAGCATTAGGCTGCATTGGTGAAAACCTAATTTCACCCCTGATACCAGATAATTCCCCTGTCTAACATGACATGAGCTTTCCTGGTGACTCACATGGTAAAGGATCTGCCTGCAATGTAGGAGACTTGGGTTTCATCCCAGGTTGAGAAGATCCCCTGAATAGGGGAATGGCTACCCACTACAGTATTCTTGCCTAGAGAATTTCATGTACAGAGGAGCCAGCTGGGCTACAGTCCATGGGGTCACAAGAAGTCAGACATGACTGGGTGACTAATAACACTTTCAATTTTTTCACCAAATAATTCCCCTATCTAATATGACATGCTAGATGATATTGATGCCTTGTGGATGACAGAAGATGCTACCTAATGCCTAGAGAGTGGTCTACATTATGGGTGTTCAGTTTTCTAACTGAATTTCTCTACTTTGTGAGCCAATTGGTTTCTGTGGTTCTTTTTATGAAAAGTTGGACAGGCAATGGAAATAGGAGGCAGGGCTGCTATACAGAAATGCAAAGTGAGGATATAGTTGCTGGAACTGGGACAAAGGGGAAGATTTGATCACATGGGATGTCAGTGTTCTAAAGGTTTGAGCATCTTAAGTGAGGTAACATGGCACAGGAAAGCATGGGCATGGGGTCAGACCATTTTGACTTTCATTCCAAACTTGGCCACTTGAGAAGTCAAGGGATCTCAGCTGAGTTCTGTGAGCCTTGTTGTAGGGTTGTGAGATTTAAAATGCATGTAAAAAGGCTGTATATGGAACACGCTATTCTACCTCTTCTAATTGCCTCACTGGACGTTAGGTTCAAAGTCTTGCTCATCAAAGCCTACTGGATGTTGAATCTTGAACCATGATGCAGACCTTGTATTTTCAACAACAGAATTTGTATTATATTTTGGGGGTACAACTGGAGTGCTATGTTGCATGGGGAATGTCTGGAAAACACAGTGGTGGCAACATGCATCACTAAATTGAGTAATGGCTATTATTTGAACAATGGCTAGCAAGCTTTTTAACTATAGTCCACTTCAGTAAAGTTCAGTTCAGTTGCTCAGTCGTGTCCAACTCTTTGTGATCCCATGAATCGCAGCACGCCAGGCCTCCCTGTCCATCACCAACTCCCAGGGTTCACCCAAACACATGTCCACTGAGTCGGTGATGACATCCAGCCATTTCATCCTCTGTCATCCCCTTCTCCTCCTGCCCCCAATCCCTCCCAGCATCAGGGTCTTTCCCAATGAGTCAACTCTTCGCATGAGGTGGCCAAAGTATTAGAGTTTCAGCTTCAGCATCAGTCCTTCCAATGAACACGGAGGACTTATATCCTTTAGGATGGACTTATTGGATCTCCTTGCAGTCCAAGGGACTCTCAAGAGTCTTCGCCAACACCACAGCTCAAAAGCATCAATTTTTCGGTGCTCAGCTTTCTTCACAGTCCAACTCTCACATCCATACATGACCACTGGAAAAGCCATAGGCTTGATTAGACAGACCTTTGTTGGCAAAGTAATGTCTCTGCTTTTTAATATGCTATCTAGTTTGGTCATAACTTTCCTTCCAAGGAGTAAGCATCTTTTAATTTTATGGCTGCAATCACCATCTGCAGTGATTTGGGAGCCCAAAAAAATAAAGTCTTGACACTGTTTCCACCATTTCCCCATCTATTTCCCATGAGGTGATGGGACAAGATGCCATGATCTTAGTTTTCTGAATGTTAAGCTTTAAGCCAACATTTTCACTCTCCTCTTTTACTTTCACCAAGAGGCTTTTTAGTTCCTCTTCACCTTCTGCCATAAGGGTGGTGTCATCTGCATATCTGAATTTATTGATATTTCTCCAAGCAATCTTGATTCCACCTTGTGCTTCTTCCAGCCCAGCATTTCTCATAATGTACTCTGCATATAAGTTAAATAAGCAGGGTGACAATATACAGCCTTGGCATACTTCTTTTCCTATTTGGAACCAGTCTGGTGTTCCATGTCCAGTTCTAACTATTGCTTCCTGACCTGCATACAGGTTTCTCAAGAGGCAGGTAAGGAGGTCTGGTATTCCCATCTCTTTCAGAATCTTCCACAGTTTATTGTGATCCACACAGTCGAAGGCTTTGGCATAGTCAATAAAGCAGAAATAGATGTTTTTCTGGAACTCTCTTGCTTTTTCGATGATCCAGTGGATGTTGGCAATTTGATTTCTGGTTCCTCTGCCTTTTCTAAATCCAGCTTGAACATCTGGAAGTTCATGGTTCACGTATTGTTGAAGCCTGGCTTGGAGAATTTTGAGCATTACTTACTAGCGTGTGAGATGAGTGAAACTGTGCATTAGTTTGAGCATTCTTTGGTATTGCCTTTCTTTGGGATTGGAATGAAAACTGACCTTTTCCAGTCCTGTGGCCACTGCTGAGTTTTCCAAATTTGCTGGCATATTGAGTGCAGCAGTTTCACAGCATCATCTTTCAGGATTTGAACTAACTCAACTGAAATTCCATCACCTCCACTAGCTTTGTTCGTAGTGATGCTTTCTAAGACCCACTTGACTTCACATTCCAGGATGTCGGGTTCTGGGTGTGTGATCACACCATCATGATTATCTGGGTTTTGAAGATATTTTGTACAGTTCTTCTGTGTATTCTTGCCACCTCTTCTTAATATCTTCTGCTTCTGTTAGGTCCATACCATTTCTGTCCTTTATCGCACCCATCTTTGCATGAAATGTTCCCTTGGTGTCTCTAATTTTCCTGAAGAGATCTCTAGTCTTTCCCATTCTGTTGTTTTCCTCTATTTCTTTGCATTGATAGCTGAGGAAGGCTTTCTTATCTCTCCTGGCTATTCTTTGGAACTCTGCATTCAAATGGGAATATCTTTCCTTTTCTCCTTTGCTTTTTGCTTCTCTTCTTTTCACAGCTATTTGTAAGTCCACCTCAGACAAGCATTTGGCCTTTTTGCATTTCTTTTCCATGGGGATGGTCTTGATCCCTGTCTCCTGTACAATATCACGAACCTCCATCCATAGTTCATCAGGCTCTTTGTCCACTTAGATAGAGTCACTCTGTCCACTTTTCTCAACTTTCTCTTTGAAAAAATATTAATAATTTGGTGATAGGAAGTTAAAAGGAAAATAATGAACTATTAACATTTCTTGTGACACCTGAGAATTGCATAGTATTTACTTAATAAAATAAAGAAGGCTTTTATGGAACATTATGCTGAATGCTGATGTTCATAAAATTACTTTGATATTAGACTTGACCCAATATTAAAGTTACTTAAAAAACACACTTTTGTGGCAAAATATCCTCAATAAAATATAAACTCATAAGCAACCTGGGTATTGGCAGGTAGTGTATCTACTTAAATATATGAACATATGTAAGGAATACCCAGTGCATGCTGTCTTAAACTCTAGTTATTGGAAAAATAGTGATCAAAAGTAGTGATGACACAACTATTTATCAATGCACAATTTAGTGTTGTCTATGGACTCAATAAGCAGAATAATGATAAAACTAAAGATTGTTTTTAAATAAAAAGGAAAAAGATTGAAAAAAACATTCTTATTGAAAATTTCCGACCTTTAAAACAGTCTGGATATGCTTGGATGTTGTTGTTGTTGTTGTTTAGTCGCTAAGCTGTATCCAACTCCTTTGCAACCCCATGGACTGTAGCCTACCAGGATCCTCAGTCCATGGAATTTTCCAGGCAAGAGTACTGGAGTGGATTGCCATATCCTTCTCCAGGGGATTTTCCCAACACAGGGATGGCACCTGTGTCTCCTACATTGGCAGGCAGATTCTTTACCACTCAACCACCTGGGAAACCCTGCTGGTATAGTAGAAACTTTTTAGCATCATGCTGCAGACAGGTTTCATAGTATAATAGTAGTTATAGTTGCTATTATGCTGTATTGATGTGAAGCTCTGCCTGTTTTGCAGTGCAAGAACCAAAATATTTCCTTATTTGTTATCCCTGTTAAGTAACTAGGATATCCTCTCATATTTCTTTAAAATACTTTAATACTTCAGACAAAATTACATATTAAAGTTGTATACTGTACTATTATGCAGCCGGCAGTTAATTGTCAAGTGAAAGTCTTAAAAATAGTTCAGTATGCAAAGAATTGTAACAATTACACTTTTACCTATTATGATTCAGATATTTTTGGTATTTCCTTTTTTGTATCCACTCTGTTTCATTCATTTACAGTTAAACTCATAACTTAAGAATTATTGACATGTTTGTATAAATATTTTAAAAGCTGAAATTGCTTAATTAACTTAGTCAAAACATAAATTTGACATTTCTAACTAAAAGCTCAAAGCATATTTTTCAGATATTCTCAGTTCCATTTCAGTTCCATTGGCTTTTAAAACCAAAGAGAATTTATACCTGACAAACAAGCAGTGAAAACCCAAACCAGACATATCCAACTTGTATATTAGATTCTATAATCTAAATAGGCATGTCTGAATTAATACATTAATATAATTTAGCATTATAAATATTTTTTGAATTGCATACAAATCTGTCCTTGAAGTGTGGCTAATTGCACCTGTTTCAATTATTGAAATATATTCTGATGTTTTTATTTGATTTCATAGGTTAATCCTCATTATTTTTAAAATAATTTTACATATTTATTGTTGCTGTTGTTCGGTCGCAAACTCATGGCACCCTCTGCGACCCCATGCCGGGCTCTTCGGTCCTCCATTAGCTCCCAAGGTTTGCTCACATCATGAGTGAATGATGCTGTTTAACCATCTTAGCCTCTGCCGTCTCCTTCTCCTTTTGCCTTCAATCTTTCCTAGCATCAAGGGTTTTTCCAGTGAGTCAGTCCTTTGCATCAGGTTGTTAAAGTATTGGAGCTTCACCTTCAGCGTCAGTCCTTCCAAAGAGTATTCAGGATTGATTTCCTTTAAGATTGACTGGTTTGATCTCCCTGCAGTCCAAGGGATTCTCAAAAGTCTTCTCCAGCCACACGATTCCAAAGCATAGATTCTTTGGCACTCATCCTTCTTGATGATCCAACTCTCATATCTGACTACCAGAAAAAGCATAGTTGATTTTTTTTTCTTTAGAGAAATGCCCAGCCCCTTGTATTCAGAATGAATCCTTTTGTGGAATATGTTTTCTGAGCCTGGGATATATTTGTGCTTCATGGCTTCTTATCCTTTGAGAGCAGGGAACAAAATGCCTTTCTGAATGTGAACAGAATTGACCCTGCTGACCTAATGTGAGGAAGGCTTAATCTTGAATCTCAGCTCAAATTCTTTGCATTGGAAGTGGGTGCTTCTACAGGTTTCTGTAAATGTTTTAGTAATGAACCAAATGTCTCTTAGAAAGTTTCAGACTTTGCTCTTTACAAGTTCATGCATGGACTCCTCACTGAAAATCCAGGCAGTTTTCATTTACATTATTTACCAACAGAATCAAAACTAGATTGAATTAACTTATCATTCCTATTCCAATGCTTACATTCTTGCCCCTATTGATACAATTTACAGTGGACACTTTCCTTCTAGACTTTTATAAGTTCAGATAGACCCTATACTTGAATTTGAATAGCCTGCCATGGCAGAATCATCTTTGTTTGTTTTCACTTTATCATCTCTTGAACTTTTGTCTTGAAATAGAGTTGTAAGAAATGATAACTGAACCATAGTGGGAGAGGACGCTGGTTCATTTTTCCCTTTTGCATTTACCAGCTATGTTCTAGGCACTTTGGTTACATTAGTGAACAGCTGCCTTCATAGAAGTTATTTTCTAAAGTGGCATGACAGATGAAAAGTATCAAACATCATATAGAAGTAAATTAAGTAACTAATACAGTAATCATGGTGGCCCAGGTGGCTCAGAGGTAAAGAATCTGCCTGTCAATTCAAGGGACAAATATTCCATCCCTGGGTTGGGAAGGTCCCCCTGGAGAAGGAAATGGCAGCCTACTCCAGTATTCTTGCCTGGAAAAATCCCATGGACTGAGAAGCCTCGTGGGTATAGTTCATGGAGTTGCAAAAGTGTCAGCTAGGACTCGGTGACTAAACAACAACATTCAATGTAATATCTTGAAAGTCGTAGCAATTCAATACAGTAAGAAGGCTTGTAGTATATGTGTATATCAGTCAGAACACCCAAATATCAGTTTGCTGGAGTCTCTTCTATAAAAGTCATATTTATCCATTCACTCTTTCAACAAAGGACAGGCAATAGGAGTTGTTTGCCATGTTCATGAGCAGAAATGTCTTCATTGTACAGTAGTTTACGTTTATAATTGAAACTTCAAAATGTCATATCCCTTTCTGTCACTATAATTCTCCTTGTTAATATAATAATCAGTACTGGTGAAGCAAGCACATGACACTGTGTGGGGAAAAAGGTTGAGCATTCGGTGTAGGGATTCCATTGGCCACATTCTGTCTTTAAGACAGAGCTCTACAGGGAAGAAACAGAGGCACCCTCCCATTTTTAGTGCCAGTTTAGTTCTTATAAAACTGTCCCAGCTGTGGAACTCTGAGGGCAGAACAATGGTTTCACAAAAGAGAGGCCTGTATTTGGAAAGAATTTCCTAAACATACATAGCAAGACATCAACAATCATAAAGCCTAATACTTACTGAAAAACACTGAGTTTGTGACTGTAATCAATCAATCAACACCGATTTATTGAACACTCACTGCAAGTTCAGTCTTATAGATGCTCAATGGGAGAGAAAAACAATATTTTTTTTTATTTATGAATGCCACATTTCACTTTAAAATGTAATATGAGGCAGCCTATGAGAGAACTAGTTTTAAATCAATGAGGAAATGAGAACAGAAATAAAATGAAGCTAAAATAAGTAAGAATAATAAAATTACATGTAATATAATTCTGGACAGATGTTAGTAATGGACTATTAATTTGATTTTCTAGCAGCCAGAACAAAGTATAAACAGCCAGAGAAAAGAAGACTTAGAAATATCATGGTAGCCATGCTTTTGAAGACAAAATTTAAAGAAAATCTATGAGGAAAAATGTTTTATTCAATTCTGTAGTCTCTGTACCAAACACTGAATTTATTGTTCACAAGGAAGCATTCCATAAATACAGAGTTAGCGGGGAGGGGGGTGGTATTTTTAATCAACATTAAATTACATGTATTACCACCTTTAAAGATATAACTTATATAAGAAGATGAAATAGTATGAAGTCAGGCTGTTTCCAAAAATCTATTTCATATTTTCATTATTGTGGCTTCCTTCAGAAAACTTAATGCACTTAAATGAGACAAGATGGACAAAACAGTATTCATCAAATTTTAGAGGTTTTCATATTTTAAAGGAATATTCCACTTCAAATATTCCACCTGAGACAAGGCCAGACATAGATTCTTAACCTGCCTTTATAAGCAATATTTTAAAGTAAATAACTCCTTTTCCCCTTAATAAATTCTGCTCCTCCATTTCTTCTAAGACATATCACAATTTGAAATTTCATGAATGCTAATGAAGAGCCAAAGATAAGTCTAATTAAAATTTGTGCCAGTGTAGCTTTCTAATAATTGCCTCTAATTTGAAAATTAGAAAAAAATAATAATTCTTTCTTTCTCTCTCTGATGAACCAAATCACAGCACAGTAATTTGTCTGCAAACACTCAGTATCAAGGGCAACTGAATTTTCTAGAGCTTCCCATTTCACTGTCCTTTTATCCTGGAGCTCACTGGATAAATATATCCTGCTGTTTTAATAATTTATATGAAAACTCAGAAAGGGATTCTGAAATGGCCAAAATCACATACCGCAACAAAGGTAAGGTTCCAAAAGCTCAACATCGAAATCCCTTGCCAGTGGACTTCTGATAAGGGGTCTTTCATCCTAAATGGGGTTAACTGAGCATTGCTGTGTTATTTAAAACTTTCTCTTGTGGATGTCTAGAGGAATGCTGCCACCTGGAATGCATTACAAAGGTTAACATTAAAAAGCATCCAGAGACAGAGAAGGAGGCCTTCTGCCTCACCTCTTTTCCTGCTTTCCCTGACTAAACAGCTGAGAATGTTGATCTTCTGCAAAAAAAAAAAAAAAACTGATCAAGATTTTTTTCTATTCACTAAAATTGATAAAATGCTCCATTAACTCAGGATCAAAGACAAGTCAAGAAAAAATTACACCTAAGGGGGCCTGGAGTGCCTATTGAAAGCTATCAACAGGGAGGCCAGTGACAGACCAGGAAGTAATTGTGGAGCCATCAACCTAACTGCCTGTGAAATCCACCTTGGGCCCACTCTCTGCCACCCGGAGAATGTCGTCTCCAGATGAGAGCACCTGGGACCTGCCAGTCATCCAAGCCTAGAGAATTAAGACGTACATCATAACTGTCTCCATGGCGTAGCCTTAGTTGTCAATGAACTGGAAAAGTACTAGACTCAGAAACAATTTACGTTTTAAAGGACTCCGGGAAATAAAACAGGATGTGATTTCTTATGGTTGTTAAGACAGACATGCAGAACAAGCTATATTGAATCATACCAGCAGTGATATATTTTGTTTTTAATGGTCATTCCTAAAATGCCATCCAGAATATGACCTTCAATATTGCTAGATAACTATATCTTAGGGACATTTTCTACAGACACAAATGGTTTTTACCATCATTTCTCTGATTTAACAACATATTTTGCTTAAATCACAAACCAAAAATTCAGTTACTTTTAAATGAATCTTAACAGAAGTTACATGATTTGCTGATAAATACTCAAATGCATTAGCAAAACAGTTCATTTTGTTTTTATTGGTGTTGCATTTCTCCACTGTAGCTTCTTCATTTCTTTTAAACATTGCCCTTCTTAAGTTCTTTATTTTAGTAGTGATGTACTGTTAAACTTTAGTGACTAATCTTGAAAAGAGTGGACCTCATTATTAAACGAACAGGTTCACAAAATCTTCTTTTGATAAAAAAAAAAAAAAAGAAAGAAATTCCCAGAATATTTAGGGACTAAACAACTAAGTTTTGAATATGATAGCACATGGCAGGTTTGCAGTCATGGCTTTGACTCTGCCCTTTATCGTTGAGGCGACTTTTGGAAACATCTGTAGATGAATTTGATTATTGATGAATCATTGCTTCCAATTTCATAGCACTTTATAATTTAGAAAGTATCTTCACCAATGCCATACTACTGGATTTTTGTAGTAACTCTATGGGCAGGTAATCATGCTGTTATTTTCTTCTTTTGTGGCCCCTTTTTAATACACAATTTTACTTACTTATTTATTTTTGGCTGCGCGGGGTCCTCACTGCTGTCCAGGCTTTTTTTCTGGTCGTGGAGGGCAGGGGCCGCGCTGCAGCTGTGCTGCATGGGCCTCCCACTGCGGTGGATTCTCTTCTTTCAGAGCACAGGCTCTAGAGCACGTGGGCTTCAGTGGCTGTGAAACATGCGCTCTGTAGTTGCAGCTTGAGGGCTGCAGAGAACTGGCTCAGTAATTATGGCGCATAGGCCCAGTTGCTCCACAACATGCAGGGTCCTCCCGATCTAGGGATCGAACCTGTGTCTCCTGCATTGGTAGGCAGACTTTCCACCACTGAGCCACCAGGGAAGACTGGCTCCTTTTGTTTTTTTTGGTATGCAAACTGTAGTTCATGGAAATTAGAGATAGTAACTGTTCCTAGGTACAACCACACTCCTAGTCACTGGCAAATCTGAAGCCTGTAAATCTGAACTAGTAAATTTGAATGCAGAGCTTGGCCTGTATGTTCTGAAGTCTCTATAGTCTTTCCTTTTGCTCTACCCTCAGACCTTACCAAGAAAAGCAGATTTAACCTTGCTGTCAAAATGTAGGCAATTGTCTATTTGCCTGATACACTTATATAGCTTCATCATCTACTCCTACTTATTGCTTCTCTTTGTAAGTTTCATATTGTTATGTAAAATATTTCAAATGGTGGTTTGGTCAGCCTTACCATGTTCAAAAGCTGCCAACATCCTCAGCTTCATGAAATTGCAGATGTTGAAAACTGCATATTTCAAGATCAATGAAAGTTGCATGGTACCTATTATAGTCTATCACTCCAATTCTCTATTTTGTTCAGCAGAAAACCAAATTTTATATACGTGTCATACTTTTTCCAATTGTGTGCATTCTAATCTTGTTAATGATAAGAACTTGTTCATTAAATCAACTTAACATACACTTTGGCAAAAGATGTAGTTTTTCTTCAAGGATTGTCATCTCTTTTTCTTTGGATCTTAGCCAGAATTTGGTATTAGCAGTTTGTCTTTGATTTTTCTTTGTCTTCCTTTCAGAAATAACCATTTCCTTAATGATACCTATAACAAACTTGCCTTTGCCAAAATTCCAGAATGATTATGCTACTGGTGCCAAAAGCATACCATCTATTGATGATATTCTATTGAATTCCTTATGAGCTCATCCAGCTGATGTTTCCGGGCTCAAATCACACCCAAACAGATTTTATTGTCCCATGTTTCACTTCCTCAAATCCTGTTGCCCCAAACCCATTCCCCCTTTATTTTCAACCTGGAGCAGAATTTCTTCAGCAGTACTTCTATAGCTGCGTTTTCCATATCTATTCCTTATCTCTGAGCTTCATATTTATCATGTTTTTGTGATTATGGTATGGAAGGATTTATTAATTCATTATATTACTCAGCAACTTCATATAGAAAAATATTGACTGCTAAATTAGTTGTACCTCTTCCTATCAAAAAATTTTAACTTTGTGTTTTTTTTTTTTTTTTGCAAATAATATATCTTTACACTTAATCTAACTTAAGTTTTAAATGCCATGCCATATAAAATGACAGTGGGAGATAGGATTTTGTTTCCTTGGACTCACACTGAGATTTTCCCGTTTAGAAAAAGTTCAGATATGAACATTTGAAACCGTGGATGAAGCCACTGTCATCCCTCCCACCCCCCACCCCAGAATAGCTTCCGGTAGTTGCTGTGGTTCCATCTATGACCGAAGCCATTTTATGTCATCCCGAAGACTGAGATAGTCCCAGGTCAGATGGTTTAAATGGCAGGATTTTAAACTGAAACCTAAGTAGAATTTTTCTTCTAGAGCTAGAGAGGTCTATATTAGGACAGAGTACATACTGGAAAGGTGTTTACTCATATAAGTAGTAACCAATGAGATGCAGGTGTTGGATGGAGTCTCTGGACGGGCAGTATTCGTACAAAGATATTGCTGATCCTGGGTGGCATCTAACCTCTGCCTTACTTCACCACACTCAGAAACTCCCCGCTTCACTGTTGAACAATTCCCAGTTGAGTCCAACTGAACCTCCTTTAAGGTCTCAACCTATAATCCCACTTCTGTCAAATGGAGTAACAGATAATTGATTCCTTCCCCCACCGAAACCTCTGTAAAGTGAAAGCATTGATTCTCAGCCACCTAACTCCATTCCCCTCGTCCATTTATTTATTTATTTATTTATTTATTTTTGGTCAAGACAGTTTAACTTTCTTCCAAGTAAAAATGCTTTGGATATCCAGGCAATTCAAGATAAACACCCATTATTTAAAAGGAAGAAAGAAGCTGAAGAGAAAGTAATGTGGAAGTTTCTAGTAGATGACATTAAATGTGAGCAACTATGTTGGCACACAGTGAAATTTTATCGCTCCTTAAATCATGAGGGTGATAGCTGCCCTCTCAGCCTGCTCATAAAGGTAGTCCCACACAAAAATGCCCATTTCCCATGGTTTCTCCTATGCGAGGAATACCAGTACTGCTTGATCAGCTATTTTAGGGCCAAGAGTACTTCAGTCAAGAGAATGGTGACGGAATATGGGGAGAGAGGTTTTCTTCTTGCTTCTCCATAAGGCATTGTTGGCTTTCTCCAGAATGAACTTGAAAACGCTCCTTGAATCTTGATTAGTATTGCAAATCAGGCATCAGTAACATTGCTTGGGTGGGAGGAGGAGTGGAGAAAGGAAGGGAAGGTTGAGAGAACCCTGAAACTCGACCCCTCCAAATAATAAATGAAGGACTTCCTCTCTTCCACAGAGCCACGGCTTTCTCTCTCGCCCCATTTCCTTGCAGCTAATAAACCCTAATGAGACAGCAGTGCCCACAGCTGTCCTTCCTCGCGAGCCTCCTCCAGTGACTAATTTGTAACTCTCATTACTTGCACTCACTCCTTCCCCTCCTCCCCCCTTTGGTTTTGTCATCCATTCTTATTCCTGTGATCCCATTACCAGCCTCTCCCCCTCTCTCTCCCTCTCGGATAAAGCAAGCAGAACATTCGCACTCCATTATCATCACCTGAGACAAGCTCTGCTTGAGTGACAGAAAAAGAAAAGGAAAGCGGAATGTCAGGATGCTTCTTGGGTTTAAACAGTCAATCCAGCAAGTTAATAGCCGGCTTGCACCAAGGAACCTAGGGGGTTATAATCAGGTGTGCTAATCATAGGATTTCCCATTTTCTCCCCAAGCCCCTAGACAAAATCCGTTGGTGAGACTGGAACTGTGGTTGATGTCACTAAGGATGTATTTTTTAGAGGTGCTCACTTTGAACGTCTTCCTCAGATTCTCCAAGACTGTGCCATACTCATTGAGACCACTGGCAGCGGTTTTGGAAGAAATACAAAAAGGCAATGCGATGTAAAACTTCTCCAACCAAAAGTCAGATGAATGACTGCTTTTATCTGTTTTTGAAATGTTTGCTAAATAACAGAAAGAAATTTAATATCGGCACATAACTTGCAACCACTTCTTTTTTCAACTTTAAGGTTCAAAATAGCAGGAAGGAGACTGCTATCTAAGTTTTAAAAGTCATGAGTATTTTATTAGAAATTTAATCCCTCTGTTTATGATTCATTGACACTGTGCTCATGAAAATAGTATTTGCTCAAAGTGATAGTGGACTGAAGACTTCAAAGGTGTTTTTAATTTTTTTTTAACTAGGAGTTTAAGGGTTGCCAAGAATAAAAACAACCTGCCCTACACACATTCTTAGTTTGCCCCCAGCTAGAAGGTGTAATTCTCTCCTAAGAATGTCAGACGCAATGCATTTATTCAGGCTTCTTTCCTCGCGCGGTTAATGGGATTGTTTATATGAACTAGGAAACTTTCCACTCCTTTCCCTAACTATGACCCAAAAGGAGTAAAATGCTATTTCATCACTTGAACATTTTGAAGATGAAATTATGTCTGGCCTTTCTTAGTGGCCAGAATTTATTTTGTTCTCCCTTCAAAGAAAGCATTTGGCAGGAACTAATGTACAGAAAAGACAAAAAAGACAGACATTAAACACTACAAGATGTGAACTGAGTGGTTAGAGGGTGATTTGCAGATCTTGCTGACAAGAGATCCGCGTGAGCGTGAGAAACAGCAGAGAGGTTTAGATTAGCTGCACAGTGCAGGTGATGCCTGAGAGGCTGAAAGTAGAGGCTTTGAAAACTTTTCCTTTTGTCTTTTCAGGCACACGTTGGAACTGGGGTTCTTGGGCCCAGGTTTTCACAGTGTGCATGCATGTGTGAATGCTGTCGCTTCAACCATGCCTGACTCTTTGTGACCCTATGGACTGATCTTGCCATGGGATTCTCTAGGCAAGAACACTGGGGTGGGTGTCATGACCTCATCCAGGGGATCTTCCCAACCCAGTGATCGAACCTATGTCTCCTGAAGCTCCTACATTGCAGGCAGGTTTTTTATGACTGGGCCACCAGGGAAGCCCTTTCAAAGCATAGGAATATCCTATTGAAAAGACCCTGATGCTGGGAAAGATTGACGGCAGGAGGAGAAGCGGACAACAGAGGATGAGATGGCTGGATGGCATCCCTGACTCAATGAACATAAGTTTGAGTAAACTCCAGGAGTTGGTGATGGACAGGGAGTCCTGGTGTGCTGCAGAACATGGGGGTCAGAAAGAGTTGGACACGACTGAGTGACTGAACTGAACTGAACTGATTGTCATGTTATGCAAAAATGAACTAATCTTAATAAAACTGACACTAGGCTATGGTTTTTCCAGTAGTCATGTATGGCTGTGAGAGCTGGACTATAAAGAAGGCTGAGCACTGAAGAATTGATGCTTTTGAACTGTGGTGCTGGAGAAGACTCAAGAATCCCTTGGACTGCAAGGAGATCCAACCAGTCCATCCTGAAGGAGATTAGTCCTGGATATTCACTGGAAGGACTGATGCTGAAGCTGAAACTCCAATACTTTGGCCACCTGATGAGAAGAGCTGACTCATTGCAAAAGACCCTGATGCTTGGAAAGATTGAGGGCAGGAGGAGACGGGGACAACAGAGGATGAGATGGTTGGATGGCATCACCAACTCGATGGTCATGGGTTTGGGTAAACTCTGGGAGTTGGTGATGGACAGGGAGACCTAGTGTGCTGCAGTTCATGGGATCACCACGAGTCGGACACAACTGAGTGACTGAACTGAATAAACCTGACAGGAACAATTTTTGAATGAGACAGAAATTAGGAATAGGAGAATAAATTCATATTTTAAAAATATCCAAAAAATGATATCCAAAAAAGTCCAATGAGGACTTGCCTGGTGGTTCAGTGTTTAAGAATCTGCCTGCCAATGCAGAGGATATGGGTTTGATCCCTGGCCCAGGATGAGTCCACATGCCATGGGGAAACTAAGCCAGGGTTCCACAACCACTGAGCCCCCACCCTAGAGACTGTGCCCTCCAACAAGAGATGGCACCACAGTGAGAAGAAGTGCCTGGCAACTGGAGAGGAGCCCGAGCACCCCACAGCTAGAGAAGGTTCCAGTGCAGCAGTGAAGACCCAGCACAGCCAACAGAGAAAAAAATAAAAACAAATAGGTAAAAATACCAGTGACAAATAGACCAGTTATTATTATTATTATTATTTTACCTCTGATACTTTCATAGACAGTAGTATATGAAGATCATCTGTACTTTTTGAGAACTTGCTTCCTAATCTCAAATCAGCCCCAACTCCATGACAGCAGAAACTTCAGTCCCGTTAAAGCCTTTTGGACCTGGTGGACTAGAATGCTTTTGAATGCTACAGTGTTGAAACCTTGCTTTTCCTATTGTTTTCCCCAAAAGCTATAGTGATAATTGCAAAATAACAAGATCTGGGATTGGTTTTGTTTAAATCACCATTTTCACTTTCTGACTTTCCTGGTTAGCCACCTAACATGAAAGATCTGACATCAGGTCATGCTGTCATAAAACCAATATTATGTGGTAATCAGGGGGGTTCTTTTATCTGTTTGTATCAGCTCTGGAAGAAAGCATGAATTTAAGACATTTCCCTTGATAAGTACCCTTGAAGCCAAGAAGCTTAGGAAAGGTCAACACATTATGCAAAGATCTTTCAGAAAATGAGATAAGGGTGTTGTGCATATGTGTGCGAAGTTCTGTCTGACTCTGATTATCCAGCAGAATACTACAGTGGGTTGTCATTTCCTTCTCCAGGGGATCTTCCCAGCCCAAGGATAGAACCGGTGCCTCCTGTGACTTCTGCATTGGCAGGCAAGTTCTTTACCACTGAGCCATCTGGGAAGTTTTATTCAATTTTATTGAGATTAAAAAAAAATTCACATAAAAACCACTCCTTTAAAGTTGCTTTTCAGTATTTTTTAGTGTAATAGCTGAGTTGTGCAGTAATAGCCCTTCATCCCTAATGCGTTTCTGTGCATTGACCATTTTTGGACTTTTTAAATACATGAAATCATACAATATGTGGTCTTTTATGATTGGCTTTTTCTTAGTATAATGTTTTCAAGATCCATGCATGCTGTAGCTTTTGTTGGTGTTTTATTCCTTTTTTTGCTGAATAATATTCCACATTTCCTTATCCATTCACTAATTGATATCCTTTTAGGTTGCTTTCACTCTTGGGCATTTATGAACAGTGCTACTACAAATATTCATATGAAAGTTTTGTATATATAGGTGTTTTCATGTCTCTTGAGTAGTTATTTATGAGTACAATTGCTGAGTAATATGGTAACACCATGTTTAATATTTTGAGGAACCATCAAACTCCTCCAAAAAGTTTGCATCACTTTATATTTCCATCAGCAATATGAAAGTTCTGAGAGCTCCACATCCACACAACACTCACTGTTCTTGTTCAGTCTCTCAGTCATGTCTGACTATTTGCGACCCCATGGACTGCAGCACGCCAGGCTTCCCTGTCCTTCACCATCTCCCAGAGCTTACTCAAACTCACATCCATTGAGTCAGTGATGCCATCCAACCATCTCATCCTGTTGCCTGCCCTCAATCTTTCTCATTCTCCAGGTCTTTTCTCGTGAGTCAACTCTTCGAATCAGGTAGCCAAAATATTGGAGCTTCAGCTTTAGCACCAGCCCTTCCAATTAATATTTGGGGTTGACTTCCTTTAGGATTGACTGGTTTGATCTCCTTGCAATCCAATGGACTTTCAAGAGTCCTCTCCAGACCACAGTTTGAAAGCATCAATTCTTTGGCACTCAGCCTTCTTTATGGTCCAACTCTTATGTCCATGTATGACTACTGGAAAAAGCATAGCTTTGACTATATGGACCTTTGTCAGCAAAGTGATATGTCTGCTTTTTAATACACTGTCTAGGTTTGTCATAGCTATTTTTCCAAGGAGCGAGTGTCTTTTAATTTTGTGGCTGCTGTCACCATCCACATTGATTTTGGAGCCCAAGAAAATGAAATCTGGCACTGTTTCCACATGTTCCCATCTATTTGTCAAGAAGTGATAGGACCAGATCTTCTTTTCTGAATGTTGAATTTTAAGCCAGATTTTTCACTGTCCTCTTTCATCTTATCAAGAGGCTCTTTAGTTCCTCTTTGCTTTCTGCCATTAGGGTGGTGTCATCTGCATATCTGAGGTTGTTTATATTTCTCCCAGCCTTCTTGATTCCAGTTTGTATTTCATCAGTCCAGCATTTTGCATGATGTACTCTGCATATAAGTTAAATAAGCAGGGTGACAATATACAGCCTTGACATACCCCTTTCCCAGTTTGGAACCAGGCCATTGTTCCATGTTTAGATCTAACTATTGCTTCTTGACCTGCATACAGATTTCCCAGGAGGCAGGTAATGTGGTCTGCTACTCTTATGTCATTAAGAATATTCCACAGTTTGTTGTGATCCATGCAATCAAAGACTTTAGCATAATCAATGAAGCAGACTTTGTTTTTGGAATCCCCCCCCCCCCCTTTTTTCTATGATCCAACAGATGTTAGCAATTTGATCTCTGGGTCCTCTGCCTTTTCTAAATCTAGCTTGTACATCTAGAAGTTCTCGGTTCACGTACTGCTGAAGCCTAGCTTAAAGGACTTTGAGCATAATCTTGCTAGCATGTGCAATTTCTGTCAGCAATCTGAGAGCTCCATGTCCACAAAGCACTCATTAGTGTCCTGCTTTTTAATTATAACCATCCAAGTGGGTGTGAAGTGGTATCTTACTGTGGTTTTGCATTTCCCTAATGACTAATGTTATTCAACATCTCTTTATCAGCTCATTGACATTTGTACATGCTCTTCAGAGAAGAGGATTCAAACCTTTTTTTCTATTTTTAGAAATTGGATATATCTTTTTATTGTTGAGTTCTAAGAATTTTTTAAAAAATGTTTTTTCTGGATAATAGCCACTTCTCAGATAGGTGATTTGCAAATATTTTCCCCCATCATAAAAGTTCTTTTTACTTTTTCAAATAGTGTCCTTTGGAAGACAAATTATTTTAATTGTGATGAAGGCCAAATCACCTATTTTTTTTCCTTATATTGATTTGATTTGAGTCATATCAAAGAAAACATTGCTTAAAACAATATCTTGAATATTTATTCTTATGTTTACTTAATAGTTATATACTCCCAACTCTTGCATACAGGATTTTGAACAATTTTGATTTAATCTTTGTTAACAGTGTGAGGTAAGGGTCCCACATGATTCTTTCCCTGTGAATTGTCAGTTGCATAGCACTATTTCCTGCTAAAACGAGGCTTTAGACACTGTTGTCTGAAATCAGTTGACCAAAAATGAAAGCTTTATCTCTGTACTTTCAGTTCCATTCCATTGATCTATATCTCTGTTTTTATGGCCATATCATATCATCTGGACTACTATAGCTTTATATTGTGTTTTGATATTGTAAAGTATGACTCCTACAACTTTTTTTTCTTCTTCTTCTTCAAGATTGCATCAACTACTTCAGATTTTTTTCACTTTTAAAATCAACTTGTCAATTTCTTCAAAAAAAGACAGCATGGATTTTGATAAGGATTATTGTTGAATTTTTAGATTAATTTTTTTTAGAGTATCACCATGTTAACAGTATTAACTTTTCTAATTCCCGAGCACAGAATGCCTGTTTTTTTAATTAAGTCACCTTCGGTTTCTCCCACTGATGTTTTGTAGTTTCCTGTGTATGAGTCTTATATATTTTTTGTTAAGTTTATTTCTAGACATTTCTTTATTCTTAATCCTATTATAAATGTATTTTTCTCTTAAAGTTATTTTCACATATCATTGCTCTTTTAGAGAAATCAAATTTATTTTGTGCATTAGCCTTATATCATGCAAACATGTTGAACTTTTTAAAAACACAAATAGTTCTTTTCTAATTCCTTAAGATTTTCTATATCCAGTATTATGCTATATGTGAAGAGAAATAGATTTACGTGTTGTTTACTTTTCATTATGAATGTCTTTTTTTTTTTTTCATGTTTTTAGCCCAATTCTCCTGGCTAAATCTTCCAGTATGATTTTACAACGTATTGAGAATGGACATCTTTGTCTTATTCCTGAGCATCGAAAGACAGCTGTCAGTCTTTTGTGATTATGATGAAATTTAAGTTTTTCATAGATTGCCTTTATCAGAGAGAATATTCCTTTCTATTTTTCATTCATCTTTTTATCCTGAAAGGTCATTAATGCTTGAAAGATGAATTCTCTGCATCTATTGAGATTGTCATCTGGCTTTGCCGTTTATTATATTAATATCTTTTACATTGATTTTTGAATGTTGAACAAACTGCATTCCTGGAATAAATCTCAGGTGGTCTAGGTATGATCTTTTTTATATATTGCTGCATTTAGTGCATATTTTGTTAAGGAATTGATGTCTATATAAGATATATTGGTTTCTTACCTTTTGCTTTGATATCAAAACAGTATTGGTCCCATGGAATGTAGTGGGAAGAGTTTCTTCTGTTGCTGCTGCTTAAACTGACTGTAAAGAATTGATGTTAATTTTTCCTTACAGGGTTGTTGTGACTTGTCTTAGAAGACCTGTGTGAGCCTGAACTTTTCTTTGAGGAAAATTTATTGAATACTAATTTATATATTTTTTAGTTTTTTTATCTTTGTTTATTTAAACTTATTCTTGAATGAGTTATGGTTCTATGTGTCTTTCTAAGAATTAATAAGTTTCCTCTAGTCTAGTTTTCTGGCACATGTTTGTTCATAATATTTGCTTAAAATGTTCTATATTTCCCTGAAGTCTGCAGTAATGTATCCTCTTTCATCCTTTATTTTATAATTTATGAAATCTCTCTTTTTTCATTGTAGTTAATCTAAAGATTCATTAACTTTGTTGATCCTTTTAAAGAACAACTTTTTAGTATTGTTGATTAATATCTATCATTTTCTGTTATGTCCTTCATTTTTTTTTTTATTTCCCTTCTGTGCACTATTATTTTCTTATCTATACCTTCTTGGAATTAGTGCAGTGGTTCCAGCTTCTTGAATAAATCTTGACACTCAAATGAATCTGTATAAAGAGGCTTCAAAGGATAAACAATAAAGATAAATAAAAAATTAATATGTTGAAGTCTCATTGCCAGCAGTCACTTGGCCCCAGTTCTTTTTACAATAGTGGTGGATAGCATGGAAAGTTAACCATAGCATCAGTTCAGTTCAGTCGCTCAGCCGTGTCCAACTCTTTGCAACTCCATGGACTGCATCACAACCAGGCTTCCCTGTCCATCACCAACTCCCGAAGCTTGCTCAGACTCATGTCAATTGAGTCAGTGATGCCATTCAACCATCTCATCCTCTGTCATCCCTTTCTCTTCTTGCCTTCTATCTTTCACAGAATCAGTATATTTTCCAATGAGTCAGTTCTTCACATCAGGTGGCCAAAGAATTAGAGCTTCAGCATCAGCCCTTTCAATGAATATTGAGGACTGATTTCTTTAGGATTGAATGGTTTGATCACCTTGCAGTCCAAGGGACTCTCAAGAGTCTTCTCCAACACCACAGCTCAAAAGCATCAGTTCTTCATTCTTCAGTGCTCAGCTTTCTTAATGGTCCAACTCTCACATCCATACATAACTACTGGAAAAACAGTAGCTTTGACTAGACGGACCTTGATCGGCAAAGTAATGTCTCTGCTTTTTAATATGCAGTCTAGGTTGGTCATAACTTTTCTTCCAAGAAGTGTCTTGTAATTTCATGGTTGCAGTCATCATCTGCAGTGATTGGAACCAGAAAAAATAAAGTCTGCCACTGTTTCCATTGTTTCCCCATCTATTTGTCATGAAGTGATGCCATGTTCTTAGTTTTCTGAATGTTGAGTTTTAAGCCAGCTTTTTCACTCTCCTCTTTCACTTTCATTAAGAGGCTACTCAGTTCCTCCTGGCTTTCTGACATAAGGGTGTTGTCACGTGTATACCTGAGGTTATTGATATTTCTCCCAGCAATCTTGATCCCAGCTTGTGCTTCATACAGCCCGCAGTTTCACATAATGTACTCTGCACAGAATTAAATAAGCAGGGTGACAATATACATCCTTGATATACTCCTTTCCCAATTTGGAACCAGTCTGTTGTTCCATGTCTTGTTTTAACTCTTGCTTCTTGACCTGCATACAGATTTCTCAGTAGGCAGGTAAGGTGGTCTGGTATGCCCATCTCTTTTGCACATTGTTTTTTGTGATTCACACAGTCACTTTAGAATAGTCAGTGAAAAAGAGGTAGATGTTTTTTCTGGAATTCTCTTGCTTTTTCGATGATCCAAGGGATGTTGGCAATTTGATCTCTGGTTCCTCTACCTTTTCTAAATCCAGTTTGAATATCTGGAAGTCCAAGGTTTACATACTGTTGAAGCCTGGCTTGGAGAATTTTGAGGATTACCTTGCTAGCGTGTGAGATGAGTGCAATTGTGCATTAGTGTGAACATTCTTTGGCATTGTCATTCTTTGGGATTGCAATAAAAACTGACCTTTTCCAGGCCTGTGGTCACTGCTGAATTTTCCAAATTTGCTGGCATATTGAGTGCATACTTTAACAGCATCATCTTTTAGGATTTTAAATACCAGTTAATATTGAAAGAGCCAAAGACCATCAGTATATGGAATGCTGTGAAAGTTTTTAAGATGACAATGAATTAAGTGTTATAGTGTCTTTTTTTTTTTAATGGGCTAGAAGTATGTTAGTCACTCAGTCGTGTTTGACTCTTTGAGACCCCATGTACTTTAGCATGCCAGGCTCCTCTGTCCATGGAATTCTCCAGACAAGAATACTGTAGTGGGTAACCATTTCCTTCTCTGGAGATCTTCTTGGCACAGAGATAGAACCTGGTCTCTTGCATTTCAGACAGATTCTTTACCATCTGCTCCACCAGGGAAATATGCTAAAAGCACCAATGTATTTTGGATATCTTACTTAATAAGCATCTCCTCTCCTGCTTCCTGATCCCCACTGTGCCCCTCTCAGCATCATAGATATTCCAGATCCAGATTTTCTCTTAACAGCTTTCCCTCACTTTATTTCTAGGTCCTGCTAAAGGGAAGCCGAAGTCAGAGCAATACCTATTATAGAAGCAAAAAGAAAAAAGAAGCAAATAAATCCAACATGAGAAAGAAATTCTTTAGAGGTTTTAAGACAAAGAGGAATTTGTCATTGGGTCTTCGACTTATGGTCAATGCTAATAAATGTGCAGGTGTCTGAACATCTTTGTAATTTCTATTTTGAAAAAGCCCCTGGAACACTCAGAAGATGATTTTCCACTAGGCCATTCAATGCCCCTGAAAAAAATTTAAAAATAAAATGTTTTATTTAATTTTTTTTGTTTTGTTTTGGCATATGGTTGATTCAAAATGTTTTGTCAGTTTCATCTGAACAACAAAGTGATTGAGTATTCTCTTCCCAGTTATGTCATTAGAGAACGCTGAGCAGAGTTCCCTGTGATACACAGTAGGTCCTTGTTGGTTGTCCATTTTGAACACAGCACTGTGTACATGTCAATCCCACACTCCCTAACTCTCTCCCCTGCACTATATCCTGCATTAACTGAAAGTCTATTCTCTAAGGCTGTGAGTCTGTTTCTGATTTGTAAATAAGTTCATTTGTTTTGTTTTTTTTTAAGATATAATATGGCTTTGTAAACAAACTGCTTTAATAGGACACATTGAATGTTAAAAATAGCAAAGCATTTTAAAAAGGAAATCCAAATAATCTTGAATATATAAATACTTGACTCAAAAGTGTACATAGAACAAAGGAGTTATTGATCCATTTAAAGTAAATGAGCATTAATGGATGAATATACATGCATGCCTCTACATATGTGTGTGTGTATATATATATATATATATATATATATATATATATATATATATATAAATCAACACATGAATGGCATGAAATATAAGTGGTCAGATGGTCAGTTGAGTTGGAAAATAGTTTGATTCCTTTTCCCTGTCTCATATGTATGGCTATGCTTACAAGTATACCTAAAAACCATTTCACATAGATTCTTTAAAAATATGTATCCTAGCATATGTGAAAATACAGTTTCAAAGTGATTTTTGAAATGTTTAAAACAAACATCACAAACTATATTTTAATAGGCTATTGAAACACATGTTTCATTAACTATAAAAGCTGTATGATGTTATAAATATCTTGATATTTAATACCTATTGCAACTGATGATTGACATGAGAGTATAAATAGTATGAATAAAAATATGCCTAATATATCAGAAACCTCAGATACGCAGATGACACTACCCTTATGGCAGAAAGTGAAGAGGAACTAAAAACCCTCTTGATAAAAGTGAAAGAGGAGAGTGAAAAAATTGGCTTAAAACTCAACATTCAGAAAACTAAGATCATGGCATCTGGTCCCATCACCTCATGGGAAATAGATGGGGGAACAGTGGAAACAGTGTCAAGACTTTATTTTGGGGGGCTCTAAAATCACTGCAGATGGTGATTGCAGCCATAAAATTAAAAGATGCTTAGTCCTTGGAAGGAAACTTATGACCAACCTAGGTAGCATATTAAAAAGCAGAGACATTACTTTGCCAGCAAAGGTCCGTCTAGTCAAGGCTATGGTTTTTCCAGTGGTCATGTATGGATGTGAGAGTTAGACTGTGAAGAAAGCTGAGCGCCAAAGAATTGATGCTTTTGAATTGTGGTGTTGGAGAAGACTCTTGAGAGTCCCTTGGACTGCAAGGAGATCCAACCAGTCCATCCTGAAGGAGATCAGTCCTGGGTGTTCACTGGAAGGACTGATGCTGAAGCTGAAATTCCAATACTTTGGCCTCCTCATTCGAAGAGTTGACTCATTGGAAAAGACCCTGATGCTGGGAGGGATTAGGGGCAGGAGGAGAAGGGGACGACAGAGGATGAGATGGCTGGATGGCATCACCGACTCGATGGGCATGAGTTTGAGTAAACTCTGGGAGTTGGTGATGGACAGGGAGGCCTGGCATGCTGTGATTCATGGGGTCGCAAAGAATCGGAGATGACTGAGCGACTGGAGTGAACTGAACTGATGTCTGGAGTGGATTCATGATTGACCTCTAGCCACAGATCAAGTTATTAGCTAGCAGTCCTTATCAATGTCTGACTGGTCCGCTTTGACCAGAAACTATACTTTAGTAATGAAAAGGGTCCTGGAGGAGAGAAGACCTGAGAGTCATATATTCATCCTCACCAGGCTGTTTTGTTTCACATAACAAGCAATTGATTAAGTGGCCTTAAGTCTATTTGGCCATGAGTGTGATACAATTATAAATAAAGGATGCTATGACGAAAGCCAGAAGCTAGATAAAGATAGCTGGATGGTTTCCAACAATGTCTATAATAGTGAAATGCAGTTGTTATGTTGAGTCTTGCAATTTACGGTTACTTTTCCCCCAAAACAAAGCAAGCAATAAATAAATAATACAGATTAAAACCAATTTTTTTTCTCTATTCGGAGTGTTTTATAAAATATACTGTTTGCCTTTATATTAAAATGTAAAATTGCTGCTACAAAAGTATATCACTTAGCAGTCACCCATTGTCAGTAATATAGAGTAAACCACAGGCAGAGTGTGTGGCACATGGAGCACTGTAGTGACTGCCTTCATACACACGAAAAGGCAGCCCACATCCATTGTCACAGTCGGTTACCAGCTGTTTTGTGTTGTTACTCAAAAAGACTTTATTTTCTTATCCAGGGCAAGCCAAGGACTTTTGTGGGCTCTCTGGCTCCTAGCCTAGATTTTACAGGATTCTAGGGTTGTGTTAAGAATTCAAAAACGTGTAAGAAACTCTTACACAAGCAGCCAAATCACTGGGTAGAAAACTATAACTCGATGATGTTAGTGTTTTCTCCAACAGCTGACAGACAGAGCAGCTGACTTTCAAAGGGTTGTTTGCATTAAGTTACCTCCCACCCAGTGAAACTCAAATTGGAAACAATTCCTCCACTCACCTAGTCTCAAACCTTCCTCACTGAGGTCTTACTAAATGGGGCCTGGTAAAGACTGCACCAGAGGGATTCCTTTACTGCAGACCAGTTTGTTTCTGTAATGAAGCTGAGCAAATCTTGGGGCTAATTTGGCAACTTCATGTATTGCATGGTGGTATTCTTCCATTACTAATGGCCCCAAGAGACACTGCTTAATCCTCCACAGATCATACTCTCTGCTCCTGTTTTCCAAATTAGTCCTCTTCTCAGGTATGCAAAGCCTGTTGTAAATGCATCACAGTTTAACTGGGGAGTGTGTTTAGATGGAGAACTGTGAGGCACTTCCACACAGTAAAGACAAGCAACACATCCATTGGCCAGGATTCCATCTTCTACTCCCACAGGGAAGCTCTGGCTGCACTGAAATAGGGCCTCAAGATCTTTTCCTGTAGGGTCTCTTTTTTATGACATCTAGGTGGCATCTCATCATAGCAAACACCCTCTTCCAACAAAACAAGGGACAACTCTACACATGGACATCACCAGATGGTCAATACCAAAGTTAGACTGATTATATTCTTTGCAGCCAAAGATGGAGAAGCTCTATACAGTCAGCAAAAACAAGACTGGGAGCTGACTGTGGCTCAGAGCATGAAGTCCTTATTGCCAAATTCAGACTTAAATTGAAGAAAGTAGGGAAAACCACTAGACCATTCAGGTATGACCTAAATCAAATCCCTTATGATTATGCAGTAGAAGGGACAAATAGATTCAAGGTATTAAATCTGATAGACAGAGTGCCTGAAGAATTATGACTGGAGGTTCATACAAGAGGCAGTGATCAAAAAAAAAAAAGAAAAAAAAAATCCCCAAGGAAAATAAATGCAAAA
>CM035273.1:6748182-6828090 GCA_020226075.1 Hydropotes inermis
TACTTGACTTTTTTCTTGTTTCTTGAGGTAGGCCTGTAATGCTATGAATCTTCCCTTTAGCACTGCTTTTACAGTGTCCCATAGGTTTTGGCTTGTTGTGTTTTCATTTTCATTCATTTCTATGCATATCTTGATTTCTTTTTTGATTTCTTCTATGATTTGTTGGTTATTCAGAAGCATGTTGTTTAGCCTCCATCTGTTTGAATTTTTAATAATTTTTTTCTTGTAATTGAGATCTAATCTTACTGCACTGTGGTCAGAAAAGATGACTGGAATGATTTCAATTTTTTTGAATTTACCAAGACTAGATTTATGATCCAGGATGTGATCTATTTTGGAGAAGTTTCCGTGTGCACTTGAGAAAAAGGTGAAGTTGATTGTTTTGCGGTGAAACATCCTATAGTTGTCAATAAGGTCTAGCTGGTCCATTGTGTCCTTTAAAGTTTGTGTTTCCTTGTTAATTTTGTTTAGTTGATCTATCCATAGTTGCGAGTGGGGTATTAAAGTCTCCCACTATTATTGTGTTACTATTAATTTCCTCTTTCATACTTATTAGTATTTGCCTTACATATTGTGGTGCTCCTATGATGGGTGCATATATATTTATAATTGTTATATCTTCTTCTTGGATTGATCCTTTGATCATTATGTGGTGTCCTTCTTTGTCTCTTTTCACAGACTTTATTTGAAAGTCTATTTTATCTGATATGAGTATTGTGACTCCTGCTTTATTTTGGTCTCTGTTTGCGTGAAATATTTTTTTCCAGCCCTTCACTTTTAGTCTGTATGTGTCCCTTGTTTTGAGGTGGGTCTCTTGTAGACAGCATATATAGGGGTCTTGTTTTGTATCCATTCAGCCAGCCTTTGTCTTTTGGTTGGGGCATTCAACCCATTTACATTCAAGGTAATTATTGATAGGTATGGTCTCATTGACATTTACTTTGTTGTTTGGGGTTCGTGTTTATACAAGCTTTCTGTGTTTCCTGTCTAGAGAAGATCCTTTAACATTTGTTGAAGAGCTGGTTTGGTGGTGCTGAATTCTCTCAGCTTTTGTTTGTCTGTAAAGCTTTTGAGTTCTCCTTCGTATCTGAATGAGAATCTTGCTGGGTACAGTAATCTAGGTTGTAGGTTATTCTCTTTCATTACTCTAAGTATGTCTTGCCATTCCCTTCTGGCCTAAAGGGTTTCTATTGATAGATCAGCTGTTATCCTTATGGGAATCCCTTTGTGTGTTATTTGTTGTTTCTCCCTTGCTGCTTTTAATATTTGTTCTTTGTGTTTGATCTTTGTTAATTTGATTAATATGTGTCTTGTGGTGTTTTGCCTTGGGTTTATCCTGTTTGGGACTCTCTGGGTTTCTTGGACTTGGGCGGCTATTTCCTTCCCCATTTTAGGGAAATTTTCAGCTATTGTCTCCTTGAGTAACTTCTCATGGCCTTTCTTTTTGTCTTCTTCTGGTACTCCTATGATTTGAATGTTGGGGCATTTCACATTGTCCCAGAGTTCCCTGAGGTTGTCCTCCTTTATTTTGATTCTTTTTTTCTTTTTTCCTCTCTGCTTCATTTATTTCCACTATTTTATCTTCTACCTCACTTATCCTATCTTCTGTCTCCATTATTCTACTCATGGTTCCCTCCAGAGTGTTTTTATCTCATTTATTGCATTATTCATTTTTAATTGACTCTTTTTTATTTCTTCTAAGTCCTTGTTAAACACTTCTTGCATCTTCTCAATCTTTGTCTCCAGGCTATTTCTTTGTAACTCCATTTTATTTTCAAGATTTTGGATCATTTTTATTATCATTATTCTAAATTATTTTTCAGGTAGATTCCCTATCTCCTCCTCTTTTGTTTGATTTGGTGGGAATTTTTCATGCTCCTTTACCTGTTGGGTATTTCTCTGCCTTTTCATCTTGTTTAGATTGCTGTATCTGGAGTGGGTTTTCTGTATTCTGGTGGTCTGTGGTTCCTTTCTATTGTGGGGATTACACCCAGTGGGTGGGGTTGGCCGATTGGTTTGTCAAGGTTTCCTGGTTAGGGAAGCTTGTGTCAGTGTTCTGGTGCATGGAATTGGATTTCTTCTCTTTGGAGTGCAATGGAGTTTTCAGTAATGAGTTTTGTGATGGGTCTATGTGTTAGGTGTGACTTTGGGCAGCCTGTATGTTGACACTGAGGTCTATGTTTCCTGTGTTGCTAAAGAATTTCGTGGTATATCTTGTTCTGCAGCTTATTGGCTCTTGGGTTGTGGTTGGTTTTGGTGTAGGTATGGAGGCTTTTGGATGGTCTCTTATTCCTTAATGTTCCATGTAGTCAGGAGTTTTCTGGTTTTCTCAGGTTTTGGGCTTAAATCTCCTGCCTCTGGATTTTAGTTTTATTCTTCCAATAGTCTCAAGACTTCTCCAACTATACAGCACTGATAATAAAACTTCTAGGTTAATGGTGAAAAGATTCTCCACCGTGAGGGTCAACCAGAGAGGTTCACAGAGTTACATGAAGAATAGGAGAGGGAGGAAGGAGATAGAGGTGAGCAGGAGGAGAAAAATGGGGACTCAAGAGGAGAGAGACAGATCTAAGCAGTTATCTGTTCCCAAAGTGTTCTCCGTAGCCCAGCCACCCACAAAGATTCACAGAATTGGATTGGGAAGAGAAGGGGAAAGGAGGAAATAGAGATGTTCTGAGGTAGAAAACAGAGAGTCAAAAGTGGGAGAGAGTAATCAACACACTCCTGAATAGAAATGGGAACTGAATATTGGATTCTTGAATGTCCAAAATTTATATCACATACTGAAAAACAGAGATTAAAAATATAGCATAGAGGTTAGACTCTTTGAAATACAATATTTATAAAAAACAAAAACAGTTAAAAAATTTAGAAATATATATAAAGTTTGGTTTAAAAATAGGGTTTCTCTCTCTTTGTTTTTTTGCAAGGTTATAGTGAAATGAAAATGAAAATGAAGGAATAATAGAGGAGTATTAGAGGACTTTAAAAGGAAATAGGAGAGAAAAACAAGAAAAAGAAAAAAAATTTGTTTTTCCCTAATTAAAAAAATGGTAAAAATATATGAAAATGAAAGTTGAGGAGTAATGGGGGAGTGATAGGGAATTTTAAAAGAAAATAAAAGAAAAAATTTAAAAAAGGAAAGAAAAAAATTTTTTTAATTAAAAAATATATACATATATATCTAGGAATTTCTCTGGAGCTGTTGCGGTCAGTGTAGGTTCAGTTCAATTTCAGATAGTGCCTCTTTCCAGCTTACACTTGTCGATGTCTACAGGCCCCTTCCAGTGTAGTCGGTGTTATCTTCAGGGATTTTAATCTGTTGCATGGGTCCTTTCTGAAGCGGTTCCCTTTGTTTATTTGACTTCTGTCTGCCGTCTCTTCGGTGTCTATTTCCGCCCTGACACAGGCGGGCGGCGGTGATCTCTTACTTAGGTTCGCTGGTTCAGTTCAGTCCTGCTGCGGGGAGGGCGGCGCTGCAGGCAGACGTCGCTGTGTGTGGGGAGCGCTCCCCGTGTTCCGGCCACACTGGGTTTGCCCCGCACAGGGCTGTCTGTGCTTTCCCGTCTGCCCTGCTCAGGCTCCCGGCTGCTCTGTATGGAGCGGGCCCTGCGCTGAGTGCGGGTCCAGTTTTCGGGTCCTCCACAACAGCGCGGATTCGGTTGCGCCTGCGTGTTGTGTCTTCCCCGCCAGAGCGGCCCGGGCAGCCAGAGGCTTGGCTTGGCGTCCTCTCCCGGGCGCGCCGCGCCTTTTCCCTCCGCGGCCCCAGCGCGCGCCGCCGGTCGGGTCTCAGGGAGTCTTCAGACAGGACCCGGGGCCTGTTTGCCGGGTGGGATGGGCCGGCTCTTCTCTGGAGTTTCTCAGTCCCTTTGTTTTGTGAACCGCCGGCGGTGTGTTCCGGCCGGTCAATTTTTCTCTCGCTCTCCCACAGTTTAAAAAATCTCCCTCCGACTGCTCTCAGGGCCTTCTGGCCGGTCCCCACCCTAAGGAACGCTGCCGGCTCCTCTCCGTTCCGCCCCCTCTTGCTGGTGGCGGGTGCGGGCGTCTGGGGTACTTTTCTGCTGGGAGTTGCTTTTAGGCACGTAATCTGTGGGCCTTATTTAATTTCTCCTCCCAGTCAGGTTGCCCTCTGAAATTTGAAAACTTCCCCCAGATCCGCCAGCACAAGGGTTTCCTGGTGACTGGAAACTTCCTCTATTGGGACTCCTTTCCCGGGACGGGTCTCCGTCCCTCGTTCCTTGTCTCCCTTTTCAATCTTCAATACCCTTGTCCTCCCTCCCTTCGAAGACAATGGGCTGCTTTTCTGGGCGCCTGATGTCCGCCTCTAGTGATCAGAAGTTGTTTTGTAAACTTTGTTCACTGTTCTGTTGTTCTTTCAATGAATTTGTAGAAGAGAAAGTGATCTCCCCGTCCTATTCCTCCGCCATCTTGGCTCCTTCCCCTCTATTTTTAGTTTTTTAAACACATTTAATCTAATCACATGAGAAAGCTGATTTCAGAAATACTAGAAGCAATTTAGGAAACTCATCCTTTAGATTCTGTTCCTGTACCATCATTATTGGTACCAAAAGCTATTATGAGTGTTCACAAGAGAAATAGAACCAACAGGATAGATGGATATCTATAACACATATCTATAATAGGGATTTATAAATATATAGAAAATGCATATCTATCCATGTCTATATGTATCGGTATATCTGCATGCATATACATATGTCTAATGTACATATGAAATCCAGTAGTATATAAACATATATAGATACATATGTAGATACAGATATGCAGACTATATAGAAACAGATATAAAAATGCCACACATATATCCGTATATATATTATTAGGCATACACATGGTCTTCCCAGGTAGTTCAAATGGTAAAGAATCTGCCTGCAGTGTGGGAGACCCAGGTTCGATCCCTGCATCAGGAAGATCCCCTGGAGATGGGCATGACAATGCATTCCAATATTCTTGCCTGGTGAATTCCATGGACAGAGGAGCCTGGCAGGCTACAGAGTCATGTAGACTCAGACATGAATGAGCCACTAACACACACCCGTGCATACACATGTGTTATCTTTAAAGTGCATGTATTTATATGCATGTGCATGTGTATAGACATGTTATTTACACATATAGAGATGCATGTACATATATGTGTTGTGCTGTCCTTAGTAGCTCAGTCATGCCCGACCCTTTGCAACCCCATGGACTGTAGCCCACCAGGCACCTCTGTTCATGGGGTTCTCCAGGCAAGAACACTGGAGTGGGTTACCATGCCCTTCTCCAGGGGATTTTCTCAACCCAGGGATCGAAACCGGGTCTTCCACATTGCTGGTGAATTCTATTCCATCTGAGCCACCAGGGAATACATACAGTTGTATAATATGTATCTATCTCCCTGTATGTGGGTAGATATTCATGCATGTGTCTATATCTATCTATTAGTTCTGCATATGACATATAATGTGTATATATATATATTTTACATATCATTCATGTTAAATATACATACATAATACTTGTATGTGCATATATGTACACTTATTCATATATAAAATAAAATTTCGTATAAGGAATTGGCTCATGTTATTATGGAAATTGAAAATTCCATGATCTGCCCTCTGCAAGCTGGAGACCCCAGCAAGCCAGTGGGATAGTTCAAAGGCTTGAGAGCAAGAGATTTGATGATGTACGTTCCAATTTGAATCTGCATGGCTGAAGACCAAGAGGCTGAGAGCAGGAGAAAACCGGTATCCCAGCTCATTTTAGTGACTTCAGCTCTCTTTCACTTTTTATTACCTCCAGGCCCACAGGGATTTGCTGATGCTCACTCATGTGGCGGAGATGGAGGGCACCTACTTCATTCAGTTCACCAATTCAGTGCTACTCACTTCTGGAAACACCCTCATAGACACATGGAGAAACAATGTTCAATCAAATACCTGGGCATTCTTTGGATCAGTCAGATTGACACATAAAATTAACCATTACAAGTATATATCATCATTTATAGCATACAAATAATACTTCTGTTTCAGAATTTCGAGTCAGGATTCTGACAACAGTTCTGACTGGAGCAGCATAGGTCATGTGTCCAGGGATACGACAGTTACTCTGGCTAACGAGATGGAGGTTCCACTTGATTTAGCTTGAGCCATCTTCCCCACTCCTGGATCCAGCGAGAGAGTCAGAATTCCTGGAATCAGAAGGGCATTCAACTAAAAATTGATTAGAATTTCCATTAAAATAACTGTGGATTACATATATCAGACCAATCTTGTGGCTGAATGCAACAGAAAAAAGTTGGATAAACCCTTAAGAAAAATCTTTCTCAAAGCATTGAAGAATAGTAACACAGTGAGGAATTACTACCTTAAAACTTGATAGAAGTAGCGAACTCAAGGTTAAAATCAGCCCACAACATAACTTTGATGTCGTTTGCTTATTGTAAAAAGCCACTGAGGAGTTGAACATATTCTTCAGCAAGCTGGCATGTTGAGAGAAAAGCTAAATCCCAGGGTTGTATATATATATACCAACCAGTTGCCTTTCACCCGGGCTGCCCTTCATCACTGGGCAGGCCAGAGATGGTTAAGTTTTGCAGCTGTATTTATATGGCCAGTGAATCCAGGCACATAACAGAGACTAATTTATTTCTGGAGTAAGAAATTATAAATTATAATAATATATATATATATATATTTACAATATATTATACATTATAAAATATTGAACTCAAAATGTTTTTATAATTCACATTCTGAGAAACACAAATCCATAAGAAAAGACATAGAAACTAGGAATCCAGAAAATTGACAGACAATATGAATAGACTTGTAAAATACTGAATGAGTGAGTGAGTGAAGTCTCTTAGTCCTGTCCAACTCTTTGCAACCCCATGAACTATAGGAGCCCATCAGGCTCCTCTGTCCATGGGATTTTCCAGGCAAGAGTACTGGAGTGAGTTGCCATTTCCTTCTCCAGAGGATCTTCCTGACCCAGGGATTGAACCTGGGTTTCCCACATTGTAGGCAGACACTTTCTGTCTGAGCCACCAGGGAAGTCAAAAACACTGGATATTAAAGTCAAATACAAAATTTAAAAGAGAAGGGGAAAAGACAAGGAACACATGAGTAGACAATACATGTTCAATTGGAGCTACAGAAAGAGTTAAGACAGTGGAAAGAGAAAAGATGATATTGAAGAGATAAAAGCCAACAATTTTAGAACTATGCTGCTGCTGCTAAGTCACTTCAATCGTGTCCAACTCTGTGCGATCCCATCTAGAACTATGCTAGAACTACTAAATTATATTTTGTACTTTGTATATCTTTTTTACTTCATTTTCCACTAGTATTTCATTTTCACTTTATTTTACAAAAGTACTTATCTGTGAAGGACTCAAAAATAATAAAAAGAGAGAAAAGAAACCTGCTCTTTAATCACAGCTATTTTGGGAAGCACTTGTGTAGAACATTTTCTTTCAGTGAATAGAATTAGCCACATACTCAAATGTGATATTATGTGTGCCTATAAGTAAAATATAATGACCTTTAATGGCATTCAAATGCTGGATTTATGAATAAAGAAAAAACTGCAACCAGAAACCATGAGAAACTTTGGTCAGTAGAAATAGGCTCAGAAGTACAGAAATGAAAAAATTAGCATATTAGGACATTAAGACAGCTATTATAAATATGTTTAAGAAAGCTATGCAAAACAAAAGTATAATGTGAGGAAAATAGAAACTGTAAAAAAGAATGGAGTGGAATTTCTATGTTGCATGCATAGACTCTTCAACTCTTTGGTCTGTAGCTTGCCAGACTCCTCTGTCCTTAGATATTTTCTAGGCAAGAATATTGGAGTGGATAGCCATTTCCTACTCCAGGGATCTTCTTGACCCAGGGATCGAACCCCCATCTCTTGCAACTCCTGCATTGACAGGAAGATTCTTAATCACGGCACCACCTGGAAAGCCCCATAATGAATACTGGAATATCCAAAATGGAAAATTCACTGTTTTGTTTTAAGAGCTTATAAGACACTGAGCAAAATATAAGTGAACATGAAAGAAACAATAGAATGCATCCAAACTGAAAAGGAAAAAAATAGAATGGTTTGGAGAAAAATGTAAAGGTCTGCAGTTAATTGGACTGCAAAGTGAAATGGTCTAACATATGCATAATTGGGATTACAAAAAGAAAGACAAAAATACTTATAAATGTAAAATATGTTTTTAAAGACAATGAAAACCATAACTGTTCAGATCAAGTAAGCACCATGAACCCTAATGAAAAGAAACAGAAAGTAAATACCATGAGCCTAATGAAAGTAAAATTTATGAAATTTGAAAAAAAAAAATCTTAAGAGAAGCAAGAGGAAAAAAGATAATTTGTATATGGGAAACAAAAACAGTAACTAGTGACTTGTATAAAGAAACAATGCTGGGCAAAGGACAACGGAACAAAAATGTGTACATGAATCCACGAAAACCATACAAGTTTAAAGGTAAAAAAGTGAAACACAGTGAGGGGGGAGGTTCAAAAGGGAGAGGCATAGTGATACCTATGGCCAAGTCATGCTGATGTTTGGTGATAACCAATGCAATGTTGTGGAGCAATTATCCTCCAATTAAAAATAGACAAGTTTAATTATAAAAAATAAAACACATATTAAGCGAAATACATGTAAGACGATTATTCCATCAGATTTGCACTACCACTTCTGTAAACAGGAGTTCTTCATTCTGAAAGGAGGTGGAGCTAAATGGAAACCTGAAATCAAACAAAATACACCGCAGAGCTTCCTTGATAGCTCAGGGGCTTCCCTGATAACTTGGTTGGTAAAGAACCCGCCTGCAATACAGGAGACCTGAGTTCAATCCCTGGGTTGGAAAACTCCCCTGAAGACGGGAAAGGCTACCTACTTGGGTATTCTGGCCTGGAGAATTCCATGGACTGTGTAGTCGATGGGGTCGCAAAGAGTTGGACACGGCTGAGCAACTCACTTTCACTACACCACAGACAGCATGTGTTACACTTGAGATTTTTTGATTGTTTGCTTGTCTTAATATTTCTGAGAACAAACTAGTTTAAGAAAACTAATGACAATTTATTGTTGGAGTTTTAAAATACATAGAAATAAACTGAATAATGATAATATAAAAGGGATGGGACATATACAACCATGACACTGAAGTGGTACAATATTTTAGGGAATTAGAATGTGATGAGCATAATGTGTTTTAAATCTATGAGGAACCACACATACACACAGCTAAGAGAAGAGTGAAATGCAATGAAAAGTTGACAAAATAATTTAATAATAATACAGGAAAATAAATATTAAGGAAAGGTGCATGATACTAATATCAAGATGGTAGAATTAAATCCAAGCATATTTATAACTATAATGTATCTGAATGACCTAAAACGTTATGTAGTGAAGATTGTCAGAATGAATAAAATGCAGGATCAAACTATACCCTATCTATAAGTAACCCAAAATATGATGTTTATATTTTAAATAAAAATAACAATATAAATTAGAAGTAAAATGATGAAATAGACATAAAATGGAAAATATAATCATTACATTGATACAACAGTTATATTTATATAGAACAAAGTTGACTCAGAGAAATAATTTTACTTGAGATAAAGAGACAAAATCAATTTATGAACAAATAATATGAAATAGGTATGATCTAATAAGAACATTTTGAAAGATAAACCAAAAATTATGGAACATAAGAGAAAAATAAATATTCCATTTTAGTTAGACATTTTGAGAATTATAAGAACACATGGAGAGAAAATGTGAATTTTGCTCTCCAACTTTATATCAAAATTTTTATAGTGCACCATACCAAACAACTGAAGGGTATACATATTAGACTATATTCTGGACTGTATTCTGGACCATAGAGCAAGTCCAAATATATTTCAAATAATTGAAATTACTTTCTCTATCACTCACCTAGAGCCAGACATCCTGGAATGAGAAGTCAAGTGGGCCTTAGGAGGCATCACTATGAACAAAGCTAGTGGAGGTGATGGAATTTCAGTTGAGCTATTTCAAATCCTAAAAGATGATGCTGTGAAAGTGCTGCACTCAATATGCCAGCAAATCTGGAAAACTCAGCACTGGCCACAGGACTGGAAAAGGTCAGTTTTCATTCCAATCCCAAAGAAACGCAATCCCAAAGAATGCTCAAACTACCGCATAATTGCACTCATCTGACACTCTGGTAAAGTGATGCTTGAAATTCTCCAAGCCAGGCTTCAGCAATATGTGAACCGTGAACTTCCAGGTGTTTAAGCTGGTTTTAGAAAAGGCAGAGGAATCAGATCATATTGCCAACATCTGCTGGATCACTGAAAAAACAAGAGAGCTCCAGAAAAACATCTATTTCTGCTCTATTGACTTTGCCAAAGACTTTGAATGTGTGGATCACAATATAGTGTGGAAAATTCTTCAAGAGATGGGAATACCAGACCACCTGACCTGCCTCTTGAGAAACCTGTATGCAGGTCAGGAAGCAACAGTTAGAACTGGACACGGAGCAGACTGGTTCCAAATAGGAAAAGGTATACATCAAAGCTGTATACTGTCACTTTGCTTATTTAACATATATGCAGAGTACATCATGAGAAACTCTGGGCTGGGGGAAGCAGAAATTGGAATCAAGATTGCTGGGAGAAATATCAATAACCTCAGATATGCAGATGACACCACCCTCATGGCAGAAAGTGAAGAAGAACTAAAGAGCCTCTTGATGAAAGTGAAAGAGGAAAGTGTAAAAGTTGACTTAAAGCTCAACATTCAGAAAACTAAGATCATGGCATCGGGTTCTATCACTTCATGGGAAATAGATGGAGAAATAGTGGCTGACTTTATTTTTCTGGGCTCCAAGATCACTGCAGATGGTGATTGCAGCCCTGAAATTAAAAGATGCTTACTCCTTGGAAGGAAAGTTATGACCAAGCTAGACAGTATATTAAAAAGCAGAGGCATTACTTTGCCAACAAAGGTCCATCTAGTCAAGGCTATGATTTTTCCAGTGGTCATGTATGAATGTGAGAGTTGGACTATAAAGAAAGCTGAGCACCAAAGAATTGATGCTTTTGAACTGTGGTCTTGGAGAAGATTCCTGAGAGTCCCTTGGACAACAAGGAGATCCAACCAGTTCATCCTAAAGGGAATCCTTTAGGATTCCCCAGGTGTTCATTGGAAGAACTGATGCTGAAGCTGAAACTCCAATACTTTGGCCACCTGATGCGAAGAGCTGGCTCATTTGAAAAGACCCTGATGCTGGAAAAGACTGGGGGCAAGAGGAGAGGGGATGACAGAGGATGAGATGTTTGAATGGCATCAAGAGTTGAACACGACTGAGTGACTGAACTCAACTGAACTGAACTGAACTTGGAGAAAACAGATCAGTGATCATTTTCAATTCATTTAGGAGTTCAGGATTATAGACAAAGGCATTGCAACAATGAAACAACACAGCTTTCTTCAATAGCCCTCAGGAGTACAGATACAAAAACTTTTATAGGCTATCAGCAAACAGAATCCTGCAAAAGGTCAAAGGAATTTGTCTTTATCCAGTTGTCCCCTCTGCTTCTGAGCTGCCTCAGAACTTGGGCCTGGGAAAGATGGATATAATTTATCGGACTCGCTCAAAGTAAAAGGAAACGAAGAAAGAAAGAAGGCATGGAGAAAGGGAGGGAAGGAAGGAGAAAAGGGATGAAAAGAAGGCTACAATAATACAAGGCATGATGAAGGATAGGAGGAAAGATAAGGAAATGGATAAACTGAAAATTGTATGATGATTTCAGAAATCTAACCACAAGAATCTGTTTTAATTCCTTTTTTATTTAAGGAACTGCGTTTAAAACCAAGCTTCTATTAAAGAGACTGAAACATAACTCATACAGGTTTAAAAAAAAAAAAAAAAAAAAAAAAAAAACACTGCCCCATCTCCCTCCACACACACAAACAGATTTATTTAAATCTGGAAAGTTTGAGACATTCCAAAATTGTCATCAGGATTAAGCCTTTCTATCACTTTAAACAGCTTTTATTTATATTGGCTGAATTCTTAAACAAGCTCACCAGGATACTATGAAAAAGCCCCTAGACGTTCCAGAGTCGCAAAGTTCCTAGCACCTGCAATCACAGAAGGAAAGACAAACTCATTTCCGATATCCATGGCTAATGCTGTAAAAGCCTCCTGACTTGCTGTGTTTTAGGTCGTGCACCCATTTCTGGAGCTTTAATGATTGTTATCCAGGGACGCACCTTTCATTGACATCCTGGAACATCTGTCCTCTTCAGAATGGTCAGGGCCATGTTTTGATGATGCCATCTGGAGAAGGGGAAGCTTATAAAAGGGAAAAACAAGTTTCAAAGATAAAAGTAAATGTCAGAGTTTATGTCATTCTTGTGTTTCTTTGTTAAAAATCTGCGGAAGGAACATCGGAAGTTAGAAGACCTAAGAAATAATCCTGACTAAAACATAGGCCAAAACGTACCTGCTCTGTGCTTCAATTTTTCTCATCTCTCAAAAGAGATAAGTGCCAAACAATAGCAGTGCTTACTACTCTACAGGCGTTTTTAATATACTTACCCAATGAATAGGATTAACTATCTGGATATAGTTATGAGGATCCAGTGAGATAAACCATGTAAACTGTGCATCATAGCCTTAGGCATTAGGAAGCATTCAGTACATTTTATATATCAACATCATTACTGCTCCAACTGACGATATTAAGTTTCAGTAAGAATTATGTTATTCACTGGAAGCTAATACACCGTCAATAAAGGTTGTGTGCTGATGTTATGTGCTGTGTGCTTAGTCGCTCAGTCATGGCCCACTCTTTGTGACCCTATGGACTGCAGCCTGCCAGGCTCCTTTGTCTATGGGGGGATTTTCCAGGCAAGAATACTGGAGTGGGTTGCCATGCCTTCCTCCAGGGGATCTTTCCAACCCAGGGATAAAACTCAGGTCTCCTGCATTGCAGGGGGATTCTTTACTGTCTGATCCACCAGGGAAGCCTGATAAATGTTAGTTAAATGTTTTAAATAGTATATTGACAAATATTTTTCAATGATAAATTGCATACTATTGCATGCTATTAAAGTGAACTAAACTAATGGTTTTGTAAAGTTTGTAATAGACTAGTATAATACATTAAGCTGTTTTCTAAATTTTCTTTTCATTCTTTCAAGATCTTTTGTTAAATCAACGAATCTTATTTTAAAATAATCTTTTTTAAAAACTATTTTCTATTTGAGTGTGCCAATAGTGTTAAAACAGTGCAACTAGAGTTTAGATTATCTCTCTATATAAAAACAACAAAAAAATGTCAATTCAAGAACAAGGGTAACTTACAAATGACATTAATGAGAATAAAGTGGAACTAATGGCAAATGAAATTATATTGGTTTCATATTAATGTTTAACAAGAGGAAATTAGTTTTATTCCTCAAATACAATTATAATTCTATTAAATCCTGTTTGATGAAAAAAAAAATTGTCCCAATATGACTGAAACAGAGAGAGCAAAAAACAGGATTGCATTGCATTATATAGAGATTGAAAGTAGGCATAAATTAAGTGGGGCCACATAAACTAGTGTGACATTTTTAGGATCTATCTCAAGGGCAACCAGAAGACATTGTAGCATTTAACATGATCAGATTTGCATTTTCAGAAGATTTATCTTCAACAATGTGAAGAATGATTGGAAGAAGGGAACCCTGAAGGCAGTCATTTCCAAAGCACTTGCTGCTGTCTGTGAGTAAAATGATCTTAGTTTGGAATGACCTCAGGTGGACGAGGCCTGTACAGACTTGATACAGGTGTTTTGATCCTGGCCAGAGATTGAGATGGGACTGCGGCAATGAGAGAGCTGAACCCTAGCCCCTCGGCTGGTGGCCTGTGACCAGTGGCTCTAGCCCTTCAGCTTTGCAGAAAAGAATCCCCACAAAGATGAAGAGCAGTGAAACAAGTGTCTATTAGTAGGAAAAAAGGAACAGTTTGTGTGGCTAGACAGAGTTTCGCTCTCCTATTTTGAATCACTTTTACGGGGCATTTCTTCTGGGTTTCCTTTTGCAGTCATCTCGCTTTGCCTAGTTCTGTGTCCATCTTTCATACATCTCTGGGTCCCTCTATGTATGCATGCACATGTCTTAGCCAAGATGAATTTTAGCGAAGAGGCTTACGGGTAGATTGCCATCAGTTAGTACAGGCTAGTTCTGTTGCAGGAAAGGGGACCCCCTTTTAGGGCCTGAAACTGTGGTCTTGCCTAACATTCAGAAATGAATTATCTGAGGAGACACATGTGCAAGAGATTTTATTGGGAAAGGGCACCTGGGTGGAGAGCAATAGGGTGAGGGAACCCAGGAAAACTGCTCTGCCACGTCTTTTATGGTCTCAAGTTTTATGTGTCGGGATTAGCTTCTGGATTGTCTTTAGCCAATCATTCTGAGTCAGAGTCCTTCCTGGTGGTGCACGGCTTGTTCAGCCAAGATGGCCACCAGAGGGAAGGATTCTGGGAGGTGGTCGGACATGTGGTGTCCCCTTTTGACCTTTCCTGAACTCTTCCTGTTGGTGGTGGCTTATTAGTTCCGCCTTCCTTACCAGGACCTCCTGTCCTAAAACAACTCATGCCACTGGTTACTTTGGTGCCTGGCCAGGGTGGGTGGTTTCAGTTAGTTTGCTTCCCCTAACAGTACCCCCTCCATGTTTGACCTCCCAGGAACCTTTCTGGGCATATGTAGTCTAGAAGTTCTCCTTGACTTAGAAAATGAGACATATGTGGTCTTTTACCTCATATTTAGACAGGGCCCGGCGTCCTCTCTGGATGGTCCTGCTATTTTGATCTTGGAGAATTGGTCCACAGGAATCAAACTCCAACAGCTCACTCTGGGAGTTGGAGGAGGGGGCCCCATCTATCTCCTGTCTTAAGAAGATCTGAACAAACTTGCTAAATACTGTTAAAAAATTTGCAGACATTTACATTTCAGATCTAGTTGGCTTTATTTAGTGAATCATGAATAGAGAAGCATCTGGTCTAAAGAAGTAGAGAGAAGCTTTGAAGAGTTGTACAAAGGGAGAGGGTTGTTGACTATAATGAACAGGAATTGACAAGTTATCCTGGGTAAATGCGGGTTGATTATAGAAGGATTACTTTATTTATTTGGGGCATGGCAAAGTTTTGGAGCTAGATTATGATAAATTTAAGTTTATTCTGATTGGCTGGCTTTAGATTTTGATTTCTTAACCTTGAGGCACTTACAGGCTTGAGTTTGGGTTTGTTTACATATGCTGCTAATGTATAGGGACCACTTGAGTCTATTGGCTTACCTGTTTCATTAATTTAACAATGCTTAGAAAAATGGTGAACTGGATAACGTTGAATGTGTCAATAAAGGAAAAGGAGTATACAGAATCTCTCCCAGGCTTCTAACTCACTTAACTGGGTGTGTTGATAGTGTAACTTCCTGAGACAGAGAACAATGACAGATAAGGTTGGCTGCATATTAATAAAAGTTTGAGTTTTACATGTGCTTTGTTTGAAGTTGATTAAGGTAAAAAGATTACTTAAGCAGTTCAATATGTAGTTCTAAAGTTTTGGAGGCAGATGTGAAAGAAAGATATGGAATAACACTATGACAGTGGATGAGATCTCCTGGAGAGAAAGTATAGCTTGATAAGGGGCATAAGCTTAGGACAGTTTCAAGGATCTCTACCACTTAATAATATATAAATATTATTTTTCCTTTTGGGAAAAAAACTGATTATGAAGCAATGGGAAAAAAACTCTAGAGTAGAAAACATTCCAGGATAATAATCACTTTCTTCTTCTTCTTCTTCTTTTTTTTTTTTTTTTTTGTCATTAACTTTTATAGAGACTGAGTTAATCAGTTAATAGTTCTGGGTCTTAGTTTTATTATTTGTAAAATGAAAAATTAAATTATATTAGTGCTTCCACTCAGTTATATATATATTTTTTCAAACCAGACTATGGGACCATTTCTGATAAATTGAATTACAATCTCTGTGAGACAGGCCCCAAAATCTGTAGTTTCAAGAAGCACCCTGAGTGGGAACATGTGTGCTGCATAATTTCTATAGATCCTCTTGCGTTCAAAGTTCTCTAATTCTATGAGAATATGCAAAAAGTCATGGACAATATAAAATAAAAGAAACAATAAAGATGGTAACTTCATTTCAAAGAACATTTTTGAATTTAAACATCTTTTGTTCTTTTTTTATTCAAATTGAATGCTTCACCTTTAGATTTGCATCAAAAGTTGAAACCATATGTCTTAAAGCCGAATGGCTTTAGTATCTTAAATGGTTTGCCCCCTGTGGGAACTAAATTTATAATTGGTGGCTGGCTTGCTTAAATCCTTGATTATAGGAATTTCCTCTACAGCATACTTACTAGTTGAGGTTCATGGATTTTCTTTTGCTTTTCTTAGAATGTTTTCTTAACAGGATATATTTATTACCAATTTATCTGAAATAAAATTAAGTTTTAGCTCCTTACCCTGTTAAGCCAAGCAATCCTTAAAAGCAAACAACGAGTGGAGATTCGAAAAGAATAAAACAAGCCATCATTATGGGCTTGGGAAGTTAATTAGCACATAAATTAGCAATGGCTCCTATAATGGTGGCCAAATGTTGAATTGTTCCCAGAAGTCACAGAAACCATTTCTGATGTGAGTTTCCCAGGTTTCTTAGGGTTAAATTGGCAGTTGTAGTGAAATGGTATTCATATGCTGGATAGGGTTAGTCTGTCGGGAAGACTGACTTCAGTAACAGAGATTGAAGCATAAAATCAGGACAGTTTCATCTGGGCCAACTGTAGACCAATGATGATTATGTATGGCATATTTAAATTAGAATATTTGAGCATTTTTATGCATGTTAGATAAAATTTTGTTGTTGTTTGGTCCCTAGTCAGGTCTGACTCCTTGTGACTCCATGGACTGTCGCCTGCCAGCGTCTTCTGTCCATGATATTTCCCAGTTAAGAATACTGGAGTGCCATTTCATTCTCCAGAGGATCTTTCCAACCCAGGGATTGAACCATGTCTTCTGCATTAGCAGGTAGATTCTTAACCACTGAGCCACCAGGGAAGTTCTTAGGTAACCTTAGCTGCTGCTGCTGCGTCGCTTCAGTCGAGTCCAACTCTGTGGGGCCCCATAGACGGCAGCCCACCGGGCTCCTCCATCCCTGGGAGTGTCCAGGCAAGAACGCTGGAGTGGGTTGCCATTTCCTTCTCCAATGCATGAAAGTGAAAAATGAAAGGAGCCCACCAGGCTCCTCCATCCACGGGATTTTCCAGGCAAGAGTACTGGAGTGGGGTGCCATTGCCTTCTCTGATAAGTCTTTAATGATGGTTTAAAAATTAAACAATTTTCTTCAGACTCCCAGACTCACACACATTTAGATTGATAGTAGAAATGTCACTCAGTGGTTGAAACTCCTTATCAAGAGCACTGATCTTAATATAAATACTTATTTACAGATTATAATGCATGTCACTCTCCCATAAACAATTCCATTAATAATAAGCAAAATAGTATACATACATGAATTTCAGACCTTTCTTTAACTGATTCATTGAAGAAACAGTTGTCCCTTTTGTGAGGAATTTTGGCTTTTTTCTTACAAGTATTTTCTAAAGTAATTTGTTCAACAAATATTTTTGCCTGAAAAATGTGATGGACAGAGGACCCTGGTGGACTAAAATCCAAAGGTTTGTAAAGAGTTGGACACAACTGAACAGCTGAGCATGCATACCCACATTCAGTAATTGTATACTAAGGTCCAACTCTATGTCAACCATAATATTAGCAGTGAGAACAGCAAGAAAAAGGCAGAAACTTTTATAACTTATACAAAGTTTATAAAATTAATGCCAAGATACTCCTATCACATTACATTGAAAATAAATGCTGAGACTTTATGGTCCAGCTATGATAGAGCCATCATTATTGAACTAGTCCATGTGCCATGAATAAAGAGAAAATTGGACAAGATTTTCAGGCACTACACAAGCCAATAAGACTGTGATCTCTGGAAAGAGAAAAAACAAAGTGAGCTCTACAATCACCTTGGCTTTCTGCCTAGAAGTACTTCTCAGTCTACACTAAAGGCAAAGAAATTTGAAGGTGAGTATATCAGTCATACAGAAATGAGAGGTCAAGGAAGCAGAGGTGGCTAGAATTTGCAAGCCTAAGTAGTATAGCAGATGGAGCTACTCAGAGAAAGAGCTTCAGAAATCTGCATAGGGGTCCCCTTGCGGTCACATGAAGATATGTGTGGAGGTGGAAAGAAAAAATAAACATTCCCAGAACCCACACAGAGTTGGGAAAATCTTTACTATCCATTTAGCTAAAGTAGGGAGGCCTTGTTGACAATTAGAGTTATTCGTAGATAACCCAAAAAGATCACCTTTAAAAAAAGACTGTTTAGCTCTAGAAAAAAGGCTATTTAACGCTACTGTAACTAGGCTTAATAATGAATCTTAAAAGGACCACATTGATCTACAAGAAACATAAAGGCCTTATAAAAACAGACTTCAATTCATTATGAAGCAGACATCAAAATCCAAACACTGAACAATGTAATAGTCACAGTATCCTTCATTCAAATATGTGTATATATGACAAAAAGCAACAAATGGTACCCATAACCAGAAGAAAATCTGTTTACTGAGACAGAACCAAATATGATAAAGATAATAGAATCAGCAGAAAAATATCTTTACAAATTGATTATAAATATGGGCAAAGATTTAAAGGAGAATGTCAACATAATAGAGGGAAAATAAAAGATATAAGAATAAAAATGGAACTTATAGAAAGAAAAGTCTATTGAATAAGACTAATACATCTTGAATCTAGCAGAAGAATTAATGACAGATCTTGAAGACAGAATAGAAAAATATAGATCAAAAAGTATCCAAAGTGAAGAATAGAGAAATATTGAAACATAATGAATTCTTCAGTTGATCTCTGGTACAAATTTAAAAGGTTTAACATGAATCTTTCTTTGGAATGGTTTTGGTCACTGCCTCCTATACAGTATTGTTAACCTCCATCCATAATTCTTCAGGGACTCTGTCTACCAGATCTAATCCCTTGAATCTGTTTGTCACCTCCTGGGTATAAACCTAAGGGATTTTATTGAGGTCAGACCTGAATGGCTCAGTGTTTTTTTCCTACTTTCTTCAACTGAAGCCTGAATTTTACTATAAGAAGTCCGAGCTCTGAGCCACAGTCAGCTCTAGGTCTTGTTTATACTAATGATCTAGAGCTTCTCTATCTTTGGCTGAAAACAATATGATTAATCTGATTTCAGTATTGAGCACTTAGTGATGTCCATGTATAGAGATGTCAATACTCTATTGGTAATAAGATTCTTGGGTAGAGTCATTTTCTCTCAATAGTACTTTGATGTTATTCTGCTATTTTAGAACATCCAGTGTTGCAGATAGATAATGTGATGCTTGTATTATTTACTTTCCCTCTGTGATAATTTTTTCTTTAGCCTAAAAATTTGTTTAAAAAATTCACTTTATCCAGGCAATTCAGCTTAGTTGGTAAAGGATCTGCCTGCAATGCAGGAGACCCCAGTTTGATTCCTGGTTTGGGAAGATCCCCTGGAGAAGGGAAAGGCTACCCACTCCGGTATTCTGGCCTGGAGAATTCCATGAACTATATAGTCCATGGGGTCCTGTAGAGTCAGACATGACTGGGTGAATTTCACTTTCAGAACTTTTACCAAGCCTTTTATCTTCTCATCTGGGAATGGATGGGAACTGATTCTTATGAATGAATATATAATTCTCTGGAAGCAAAATAAGTTGCATCTTTGTTAGGATTTCGAGATTATTTTTACTTAAATTTGAAATAATCCATGACTTTAACATGAACCAGATTCATTTTCCTATAAAATTGCTGAGTGAGATCTAGGGTTGAATTTGATCCCTGGATGATATCCCTGGGTGATAATGACTTTATGCTATTTGGAAAGTGCATAGAGTGATACATTTAGAAATTCAAAAACTGGAGCACACACAGAAACACACTCTCTCCCAGGTTATCTCTGTAGATCTGTTGACCCTCCTACATCTTCAGAAATGACCCCAGTTCTCCACTCTCCTATATATCTGCCTTTTGCAATGTCACTTTGCAACTTCTGCCATTAAAGGCGAAGTATATTTTCTTTCTTATTGAAGCTGGTGTGATGCTGTTTTGTCCAGTGGAATGCACAGTGGAGGATATTGTGACAATTCTGAGTGTAATTCCAAAGTGAATGTGAGAATACATGCCTTTCTTTTCTCTCTCCCTCCCCACTTCTTTCTCTCCCCTCTCTATCAGTAGCTGACCAGTATGAGCATCAACACAGATTAACCTGCTGGAGATGCAGAAAGAGTGCTGAAAAAAGCCATGTTATCCTAGCCAAAGCCCTTGACCTTGTGATAGAGCCAGTTAATATCAGCCAATCCAATGAAGGTACCAGCAGCTGACCTCAGGCATATGATTAGCATATCTGAGAGCTACTCGTTTGGCTGCTTGTTCCCAGCGCTATTTATGATAATCAAAAACTGAAAGAACATCTAAATTAAAAGTATTTCAGAAATAAACTGAGACTAGAGTGCAACTCCATGTTACTTAGTTTATACTCCATTGTGTGTGTGATCAGTCTCTAAGTTGGGTCTGACCCTTTGTGACTCCTTGGACTATAGCCCAGCAGACTCTTCTGCCCATGGGATTTCCTAGATAAGAATACTAGAGTGGGTTGTCATTTCCTTCTCCAGGGAATTTTCCTGAGCCAGGGATCGAACCTACATCTCTTGCATTGGCAGGTGGGTTCTTTACCACTGAACCACCAGGAATCTGCTTAGACTCCTTTAGATCTGTTCATATTAACTGCATTTTATTTATCCAACTTCTAGGGCGTATGCAGACAGTTTTATGAAGCAAACAAAGATTTCTCAATTCTTCTTTCATGTATTATGTTTATATGATTTGCATTAGACTTAAAATCTATGCAGACACACCAAAATTGTAACTGCACTGAAACAAGTAAAAAGGCTTCCCCCAATCATGAGGATGACATAAGGCCTCTAAGGTGCAAGTAGTCTGAGACACCACCTTGACTCATGCCAAATTTGAGCCGTTTAAATGTATGCTCCTTTTGGACTGTTTGTATAATGTTTTCTTTAATTATTTGACTAAACATTTGCAAAGTTAATAAATTCTAATTTTGCCTAATGCATTCATCTTGTTAGCCACCCACCCACCTCTCTTTCATGCCCTCCCTCAACTCCTAATCGTTTCTCCCAAGGCATCTCTTTTATTTTAGTAAGACATCTTTTGTTTGCAAATGAGAAAATTGAAATTACAGTCAATTTTAAAAAAGTAATTTTATTAAAGAAATGCAGTGGTTCATGAAACTGACAAGGATATGGGTAAATTTCACCCCAAGCATGTATGACTGGATCTGGCAAGCTGAAGGATGTCACTGTTGTTATTGTTGTTGCTGTGGCTCAGTAGTAGAATCCGCATGCCAATACAGGGAATTCAGGTTTGATCCCTGGGTTGGGAAGGTCCTCTGCAGAAGGAAATGCCAACCACTTCAGTATTCTTGCCTAGAAAATCCCATGGACTGAGAAGGCTGGCAGGCTACAGTCTACAGGTTCACAAAAGAATCTGACACAACTTAGCAGCTAAACAAGAAATGTATGACTGGATCTTCTGAGCGGAAGGACATTGCTGTTGCTTTCAGTCGCTCAGTCGTGTCCAACTCATTGCAACCCCATGAATTGCAGCCCACCAGGCTTTCCTGCCCTTCACCATCTCCCAGAGTTTCCTCAAATTCATGTCCATTGAGTCGGTGATGCTATCGTACCATCTCATCCTCTGCCTCCCCCTTCCTTTGCCTTTGGTCTTTCTCAGGAAGGATATTGTTTGCATGCAATTCTATCTCCCCATCTCATCTCCTATTCTGTAGATGGATTGGCCTACTTCCATCAGTCATCTTCAAGTAGTTGACATGGCTACTGGAAGCGCTCAACCAGAGAAATGAAAGGAGCCTCTCTCTCACCTTCAGTAAGGAGAATTCCAAAGCAGGACTCAGATTAGCCTGCGTGAATTACATGACCACTCATGTTTTCAGTTCTTATGGTTTAGAGGATGTTGTTTTACAGCTGATTTGGGTGAACTGTCCAAAACTGTGCCAATAGGACATTGTGATAAGTGACTGAAGAATAGTGCAAATGCAGAATGGAGAATATTTTGCCAAAAATGTGGGCTGACATTTCTAAAATAAGGAATCAGTGGTAGTAAGAAGACCTACATGACAGGGTCCCACAAGGTTATTTCTCTTTGATATGACATGACAGCACAATTTATTAATTAATATCAGAGGTTTTCCACATGCCAGACACTTATTACAATAGGCTAGGAACATTGCTGTCATTCATTGGGTAAAAATAGTTTTATAAAACTGAAAATAATTCAGCTAAAATGTATTCTGAAAGTGGAGGGAAAAATATCAAAATCATGATTTTGAAAACTTAATTCTGTTCTACAAACATTTCCTAGCATCAATTCAGTTCAGTTCAGTCACTCACTCATGTCTGACTCTTTGTGACCCCATGACCTGCAGCAGGCCTGCATGTCCTGTCCATCACCTGTCCATCACCAACTCCTGGAGTCCACCCAAAGTCATGTCCATTGAGTCAGTGATGCCATTTAACCATCTCATCCTCTGTTGTAGCCTTCTCCTCCTGCCTTCAATCTTTCCCAACATCAGGATCTTTTCCAATGAGTCAGTTCTTTGCATCAGGTGGCCAAAGTATTGGAACTTTCAGCTTAGGCATCAGTCCTTCCAGTGAATTTTCAGGACCGATTTCCTTTAGGGTCTGGTAAATATCGTCAGGCAGAAGTCAAACAATTTTAAAGGTTGCCTTTGGTCTCCTCCTCTTGGGGAATCTGTTTTCTGCCATCCGTTGAAACAATCATTTCATGCATTGTTTATTTTTCCGGTTGTTTACAGTGGGAGAGATGGTTAAGTGCCAGTTATTCAGATTCCAGCAGCCTTAGTTTTACTCCTTTCTCTGTGTCCTCATCTCACTGAAGCCTGTGTTATCTGTACTCTGCTGGAGTTACCCCTCTGTGTGGTTCAATTCAGTTCAGTTGCTCAGCTGTGTCCAACTCGTTACAACCCCATGTGCTGCAGCACACAAGGCTTCCTTGTCCATCACCAACTCCTGGAGCTTGTTCAAACTCACGTCCGTCAAGTCAGTGATGCCATCTAACCATCTCATCCTCTATTGCCACCTTCTCCTTCTGCCTTCAATCTTTCCCAGCATCAGGGTCTTTTCAAATGAGTCAGCTCTTCACATCAGGTGGCCAAAGTATTGGAGTTTCAGCTTCAGCATCAGCCCTTCCAATGAACACCCAGGGCTGATCTCCTTTAGGATGGACTGGTTGGGTCTCCTTGCAGTCCAAGGGACTCTCAAGAGTCTTCTCCAACACCACAGTTCAAAAGCATCAACTCTTTGGCACTCAGCTTTCTTCAAAGTCCAACTCTCACATCCATACATGTAGACCTACAAGACTTTCTAGAACACCCCAGAAAGATCTCCTTTTCATTATAGGGGACTGGAATGCAAAAATAGAAAGTCAAGAGATACCTGGAATGACAGACAAATTTGGCCTCGGAGTACAAAATGAAGCAGGGCGAAGGCTAACAGTTTTGCCAAGAGAACACACTGGTCAAAATTTCCTAGCATATTATGAAGCAATAAGGTATGAATGGAAATAGCATAAGAGTGAATGGCTTTTTGTTCCTGATTCTAATCATGTTCTAACTTTATTCCTGGTTATGTAAGAGTATGTATTAGGTTGGTGCAAAAGTAATTGCAGCTTTGCATTGTTGAACTTTGCCATTTGATATTGGAATACATTCTTAAATAAATGTGGTTACCTTATATATCATTTCAATGTGCATTTCTTGCTTTATACTTTTTGCTAATGAATTAATACTTGATGTTTATTTTATATATACTTTAGACTATTGGAATGATGTTAGACAAAAAAGCAAATTCAAGAGATTTTCTTCTTCAAGTTCAAAATGGATCATAAAGCAGTGGAGACAATGCACAACATCAGCAATGAATTTGGTCCAGGAACTGCTAACAGATGTACAGTGCAGTGGTGGTTCAAAAAGTTTTGCAAAGGAGATACGTGTCTTGAAGATGAGGAGCATAGTGACTGGCCATTGGAAGTTGACAAAAACCAACTGAGAGCCATCATTGAAGTTGATCATCTTACAGCTACAAAAGAAGTTGTGCAAGAACTCATCATAAACAGTTCTATTCATCATATGAAGCAAATTGGAAAGGTGGAAAAGCTCATAGTGGTTGCCTCATGAGAGGATTAAAAAAAAGTCATCATTTTGAAGTGCCATCTTCTCTTATTCTATGCAAAAACCAATGAGCCATTTCTCAATTGGATTGTGACTTGTGATGAAACGTGGATTTTATCTGAAAAGCAATGATGACCAGCTCAGTGGGTGGACCAAGAAGAAGCTCCAAAGCAGAGGATGTCATGGTCAGTGTTTGGTGGTCTGCTGCCAGTCTGATCCACTACAGCTTTCTGAACCCAGTGAAACCATTACCTCTGAGAAGTATGCTCAGGAAATCGACTAGATGCCCATAAGACTACAATATACAGCCTTGACATACTCCTTTTCCTATTTCAAACCAGTCTGTTGTTCCATGTCCAGTTCTAACTGTTGCTTCCTGACCTGCATACAGGTTTCTCAAGAGAGAGGAAAAGGAGTCCGTCAAGGCTGTATATTGTCACCCTGGTTATTTAAATTATATGCAGAATACATCATGAGAAACACTAAGCTGGAAGAAACACAAGCTAGAATCAAGATTGCTGGGAGAAATATCAACAACCTCAGATATGCAGATGACTGCTTATGGCAGAAGTTAGGATGAACTAAAAAGCCTTTTGATGAAAGTGAAAGAGGAGAGTGAAAAAGTTGGCTTAAAGCTCAACATTCAGAAAACTAAGATCATGGCATCAGGTCCCATCACTTCATGGGAAATAGATGGGGAGACAGTGGAAATAGTGTCAGACTTTATTTTGGGGGCTCCAAAATCACTGCAGATGGTGATTGCAGCCATGAAATTAAAAGACGCTTACTCCTTGGAAGGAAAGTGATGACCAACCTAGACAGCATATTAAAAAGCAGAGACATTACTTTGCCAACAAAGGTCCATCTAGTCAAGGCTATGGTTTTTCCAGTGGTCATGTCTGGATGTGAGAGTTGGACTGTGAAGAAAACTGAGCACAGAAGAATTGATGCTTTTGGAGAAGACTCTTGAGAGTCCCTTGGACTGCAAGGAGACCCAACCAGTCCATCCTAAAGGAGATCAGTCCTGGGTGTTCATTGGAAGGACTGATGCTGAAGCTGAAACTCCAGTACTTTGGCCACCTCATTCAAAGAGTTGACTCATTGGAAAAGACCCTGATGCTGGGAGGGATTGGGGGCATGAGGAGAAGGGGACCACAGAGGATGAGATGGCTGGATGGCATCACCGACTTGATGGGCATGAGTTTGAGTAAGCTCCGGGAGTTGGTGATGGACAGGGAGGCATGCTTTAGTCCATGGGATCACAAAGAGTTGGACACGACTGAATGACTGAAGTGAACTGACTGAACTGAAGACCGCACTTTCTGCAGCTGGCACCGGTCAGCAGAAAGGGCCCAATTCTTTTCCAGGACATTACACAGCCAATGCTTCAAAAGCTGAGTGAATTTGGGTATGAAGTTTTGCCTTATCTGCCATATTCACCTGACCACTGGCCAGCCAGCTACCACTTATTCAAGCATCTTGACAACTTTTTGAATAGAAAATAGTTCCACAACTGCCAGTATACAGAAAATGTTTTCCAAGAGTCCATCGAACCCCAGAGCACTGATTTTTATGCTACAGGAATAAACAAACATATTTCTTATTGGCAAAAATGTGTTGATTGCGTGGGTTCCTATTATGATTAATAAAGATGTGTTTGAGCAGTTACAGACCCTAATTTAAAATTCAAGGCATGCAACCACAATTACTTTTGAGTGCAATTACTTTTGGTTAAAAAATAAATGAAATTTTGATGAAGCATGGACTACATATAAAGGTTTAAATAATAAAATTTATTTAATAAAAGTATATGATATTGTGTTCTATTGTATAAAATCAACATTTTCAATGGTCATTGCAGTCTATTTTTAGATCCATGATATGTAGTAAGATAATAAAAATTCAAATGGTTTCACAATTCATGAATATTGATGTCATCAAAGCTATAAATAAAGTATATTTATAGTTATGAGTATTTATCCCACTAACTTTTCATCAAATTCTATTTTTATGTATATATTCTAAAATTTATAATCTAGACAATATCATTATTTTTTAATGATAGATATCCATACACTTGGATAAAGAATTTACTTGTGAAAACTACACATGAATGCCAGTGGTTAACAAAACATGATTTATGTAAATTCCTTGTATTTGTATTTATTGATATTTGTTATGCCTTGCTGGTATTCAAGTCATGGATATTTAACATTTTCATAAATTTATGAAATAAAGTCATTGCAGAGGTTGTTATTCTTATTCTTATAAAAAGAATGCATCACCAAGCTCAGGTGCTCTGGCAGTCACAGCAGAGCAGTCTGGAGGTCACAGGGAAGACGAAGCAAGACAGTAAGGAGCTAAGACTTGTAAACATAACAATTTATGCTCCTAATGACCAAACATGGAAATAAAACGCACCAGATAGAATAAAAATTATAGAAAATAATTAAAATAATACCCTTGCACAAAGGAAACCAAGGAGATTTTTATTTTAGAAATCAAAATTTACTGAAGATGTAAAGGAATGAATGAATTAATGTTGCAATATTTGAACATCAGTTGTTTATTAAAACACTGTGAAGGTGCAAAAATGAATATTCTCATCGCTGACTTCGAGACAGTTGTCTATCACAAGTAGAAATAAACAAAGAAGTAAATATAATAAAATGATAGAAGTATTCTTGTGGGCAGGGATTAGTGGAATTGAGAGGGAAAAGAAGTGAAGAGAGAAGAGAGAAATTCTCAGTGTAATTAAACCTGAAATGATTTCACCACCAGCGGAATGAGGATATTGAAGGGAAATACAATGCCCTTTAACTTCTGTAAATATTTGTACTAAAATGTGTGTCACTTTTGAAGAACCTGCCCAGAAATGAAACAAATCAATTTTCTAGAACCTTTAAGCTATGTAAATGCTTTATAAATTAAAACACTTGACCTAATTAGAAAAAATAAGTTATAGTTTGTCAGAACACTGGGGGAACAGGGGTAGGCATACAGATAAGAATTCTCAGTCTCCTCTTGTGAAGACATGTGAATGAAAGCTAGTGATCTTGAGTCCATAAAACAGGTAGGAAACTAACTGGAGTTTAGTAAGGCTGGCATGGAGGATTTAGAGTAGTAAGTCAGAAAAAGAAATCAGAGAAAAGCTGAAACAGGCTGAGGCAGGCCATACATGTGTTCATTTGCATTCTTTCTCTGTACCTTATTCTATAGGCAACATAAGACTAAAAACATGTGTTTTAAACAAGTCAGTGCCATGATTTAATGTGCATTTCAGAATGCACTTTATTCTTTCAGAAGTTTGGATTGTTATTTATCAAACATGTTTTTTCTTTCTTATTTTGTGATAATTTAATACCATAAAATATTATCAATGTTTAAAAGAAAAAAAAACTATAGAAGAAAATGTTCAGTCTTGGTGTCAAAGTAATTGGAGAATTGTTTTAGTGAATAAATGTATATGAAAATATTACAACTTCAGTTATGGCTCACCAGAGGAGCATAAAAAACCCTGCCTAACTTAAATTAATTTGATAAAATAAATTTTCCTTTCAGAAAGTTCATGAAAGCATTAGTTAGGGAAGTGCTGGTATTGAAGCTGGAATGGAATATACCAGTCTGGAGATAGGCACAGCTCTTAGGAAACAATGAAATAGTTTAAGCAAATGTTAATGGGAATTGAAATGGAAATGATAGCATGACCGTTTCTGTTAAGTTGTTAAGTCATGTCCAACTCTTTGCAACCCCACGGACTGCAGCATGCCAGGCTTCCCTGTCCTTCACTCTATCCCAGAGCCTGTTCAAACTCATGTCCATTGAGTCAGTGATATCATCCAACCATCTCATCCTCTGTTGCCCCATTCTCCTCTTGCCCTCAATCTTTCTCATCCTCAAGATCTTTTCCAGTGAGTCAGCTCTTCACATCAGATAGCCAAAATATTGGAGCTTTAGCTTCAGGATCAGTGTCAGTTCTTCCAATGAATATTCAGGGTTGATTTCCTTTAGGATTGACTAGTTCGATCACCTTGCAGTCCAAGGGACTCTCAAGAGTCTTCTCTAGCACCACAATTCAAAAGCGTCACTTCTTCAGTGCTCAGCCTTCTTTATTACCCAACTCTCACATCCATCTATGACTACTAGAAAAATCATAGCTTTGACTATACAGACTTTTGTTGACAAAATGATGCTTTTGCTTTTTAATACTCTGTCTAGCCTTGTCATAGCTTTCCTTCCAAGAAGCCCATGTCTTCAATTTTATGGCTGCAGTCACCATCTGCCATGATTTTGGAGCCTAAGAAAACAAAATCTGTCACTGCTTTCACTTTTTCCCCTTCTATTTTCCATGAAGTGATGGGACTGTATGCTGTGATCTTAGTATCCTGAATGTTCAGTTTTAAGCCACTTCTTTCACTCTCCTCTTTCACCCTCATCAAGATATCTTTAGTTCCTCTTCACTTTCTGCCTTTAGTGTGGTGTCATCTGCATATCTGCATTTGTTGATATTTCTCCCAAAAATCTTGATTCCAGCTTGTGATTCATCCAGCCCAGCATTTTGCACATAAGTTAAATTATCACAGTGACAATATACCTTGATGTATCCCTTTCACAATTTGAACCAGTCAGTTGTTCCATTTAAGATTCTTCTTCTTCTTGACCCAAATACATATTTCTCATGAGACAGGTCAGATTGTCTGGAATTTCCATCTCTTGAAGAATTTTCCACAATTTGTTGTGATCCACACAGTCAAAGGCTTTCATGTAGTCAATGAAGCAGAAGGAGATGCTTTTCTGGAATTCCCTTGTTTTCTCTATGATTTAACAAATGTTGGTAATTTGATCTCTTGTTCTTTTGCCTTTTTTAAACCCAGATTATACATCTGGAAGTTCTATGTTCATATTCTTGGTTCAAAGTCTAGTTTGAATGATTTTGAACATAACCTTACTAACATGCAAAATGAGCACAATCGTCTGCTAGTTTGAAAATTCTTTGGCATTGCCCTTCTTTGGGACTGGAATGAAACTGACCTTTTCCAGTCCTGTGGCCACTGCCGAGTTTTCCAAATTCGCTGACATATTGAGAGTTGCACTTTAACAGCATTATCTTTTAGGTTTTTAAATAGCATAGCTGGAACTCTGTCATCTCTGCTACCTTTGTTCATAATAATGCTTCCTAAGGTACACTTGACTTCATACTCCAGAGTGTCTGGCTCTAGGTGAATGACCACACCATTGTGGTTATCCAGGTAGACTGAAATAGACTCTGAGTTGATGGAGGAGACAAAACCCAACTTTGGCTATGATTGGTCATGGAAATAGTGAAGTCACATTATTCTTTTATTATGTTTTAATCTGTGTTATTTATTGCTGCATAACAATTTACTCTAAGACACACTGACTTAAGTATAATACATTTACTATCTCACAGTTGCTGTACTCCAGGAATCAAGACATGTCTTAGCTTTAGAGTCTCTCATAAGTCTGCAGTCAAGGCTACAGTCTAGGCTACCATCTCATCTAAAATATCCAATAGGAAAGGATAAACTTTCAAGAAAGTTCAGCTGTTTTTTGGAAGACTTCAGTTCCTCTTAGGATACTGGAATGAGATTTTAAGTTTCTCCCTGACTATTGTCCAGAGGTCGCTTTCATTATCTCATCACATGCAAGCATTCTTCATCAGAGTGAATAAACAAAGGGAACATAAGCAAAAGAATGCTAACAAGACAGAGGTCTTTGGCTTTGGTAGTCTAATCTTGGAAGTGATATCCAATCACATTTGCCATTTTCAGGTTTTAGCTACTAGGCCCAGCCTGCCCTTAGCAGGTGGATATTACATAAGGACATGAATAATAGAAGACATGAAGCACTGTAAACCACCTTAGAAGGCTGCAACATTATCTAATAGTTGATATGAAAATAAATCTGCACAGACTTTCCCACTAGAATGAGAGGTGACTATTAAAGCAAAACAACAGAGAACAAAATCACCAAAACAAACAAACAAAAAACCACCCATAACCCTTTAACTACCTTTAAAGTGAATTAAATTTTGTTTATTTTGAAAGGACTAAAGATTGTTGTGTGCTACCTATTTAAGCTATATGATGCACCAAAGCACTTTTGTAATTTGTGGAGACCATGAGCTGAATCTGATAAGTATTTGTGCACTCAACTATGAATATTTTAAAATGTGTTTAACATGAACACAAGTGGAAATAAACACAATTAGTAATTAGAAAGTTTGTACCAAGAACAGCTTTTATTTTTGCTAAAAGTGTTCTTGAAACAAGACATTTTATACTTGTTGTAACCCAACACACATTATCATCCTCTTTTATTCTGTCTCCTTTTAATGTTTGACATATGGTGTGAGAAACCATGTGTTCCTGGTTAAAAACTTATAGTTTGCTAAATTGTTGAGGCCTTTTAAATTCTTCACATGCCTTTATCTTCTCATCCCCACATCGCAATATTATAAATACACATATACATGCATCTTTCAACTAATAGAATACTCAGTACCCTGGGTGATCACACTCAAGGCAGTTTCAAAGAATGTGAACATCAGCATGAAGAATCTGGTCTGTGTTTCAACTGTCTAACTCTAGCTCCAGTCCGTGTAGGTGGGATTAATGATTTATTGTTACCTAGCTTCAGTCTGAAAGAGTAGTAACTGGAAATCACAATTCCTGATCATATTCTGATCAAAGGTTGAACTTTTCTCCTATTTACAAAGACAGGATGCATTGTACTATACTTTCCTGATGAAGTAGATTGGCTTAAATCTAGTTGACATGCAGGAAAAGACAAACTGCTGGTGTTGTGTGTGTGTGTGTGTGTGTGCGTGTGCATGTGTGTGTGAGTGAGTTTGCGTGTGATTTCATGTGATCTCATTTGTAGCATCAGTAGGGAAAATTTTAGTGACAATGATTTAGAGACAAAAAGATCCCTAAGGCTTAAATATTCAGCTTAGATAATTCATTTAAGCAACTGAATTATGATTTTGTCATGCATATTAGTGTGGCAATGATGATATTTACCTCAGGAAATTATTAAGAATTTTAAATGAGATGTTATGAAAAGGTAGTAACTATTAAATTAGAAAGTGGAATAGTAGTGTAGTCTAGGTGATGGAAGAGGCTGGTTCACTTTGGATATTCAGAAAAGATGCCTGTGAGGCAGCAATTATTACAGCTTATAGTCAAAACAGAAAACGAGCCAGATTGGCAAAGCTATGAGGAGGAATCTTCTAGGCGGGAGACATATGGAAAGTGCAAATGACCTAAGGCAGAAACAATCTTGACATGTTTGACTAAAAGAAAAAGACTCATGTGTCTGAGTCGCTCAGTCATGTTCAACTCTGTGACTTCATGGACCATAGCCTGCTGGGCTCCTCTGTCTGTGGAATTCTCCAGGCAAGAATATTGAATGGGTAGCCATTCTTCTCCAGGGGATCTTTACGACCCAGAGATCAAACCTAGGAATCCTGCATTGCGGGCGGTTACTGTCTGAACCACCAGAGAAGCCCCATACCAAGACATTGATGAGTAAAATTGGAGAAGGTCATAAAGTCTGGCCAAGCATCCCTTAGACAAAACCCCTACAGGAGGCTTAAACTTCATTCTGTGTGTGATTGGAAGCAATTTCAGTAGGGACATGATATGGCATAATTTATGTTCCAAACAAGAAGATTACTGTAGATGGTCTCCATGAATAGATTATGTCATAGTTAAAGATAAATCAAAACATTCTGAGATGGTTTAAATAATTTACAGAAGATGGCATTCTGGAAGGTGCAAGACAAAGAAGATGGAAAGATGCAGAAAGTTAATTAAGGAAAATGGAAGTGTTCAGTGTCTCTAAATGCAAGAGAGTGTGGTTGAAGAAATAGAAAATGGGTATCTACATTAAAAGTTGCTGAGAAGAAGATGATGAGGATAAAGAATTGCTTTTCAGTTGTGGCAGCATTCAGATTACTGAGAATGTCATTTAGTATAGTTTCAGTTTGTTCGATGTGGAAATCTGGTTGGATCAAGAGGAAGGGAAACAGAAAGGAAAAAAAGCAGAGCAGCAATCATAGTTCATGTTTTAAAAGGTTTTACTGGGAGGAAGATCAGAGACATAATGGAGTTTAAACATATATAGAGTACTGTTGCCAGTTTTTTAAATGGTGAATCTTAGAGCATGTTAATATGGCACTGAGAATGAATCAGTAGAAATGGAGAAAATCATGATGTAGGTGAGAGATGGAATAATAGTAAAAAGACTGTGAGAAAGCTAGAAGGAAAGGAATACAGAGTCCAGTGAAAAGTTTGACTAGCTTGTCAAAATGTCATCTTTTGTAATGGAGAGCCAGAGAGTGTGAGATGAGATGCAAGTAAGATTGTAAAGTAAGAATAAAGTAAAATAGATCCCTTCCAATTTCTTTGAATTGGTGGGAGGAGGGATGTAACATTTTAGATTTTAGGGGAGAGTAGAAGATATAAAATAATTATTTCACTAGATGAAATATAAACATTAGAATAGAATGGAGTAAGATTGAATATTCAGTATTTGAGACGGTAAGTTTAAATTGTGATCGGTAAACTTAGTTTTACATTACCTCTAGCTGTGCATTGTTGCTTAAGTACAGATGCAGAAACATAGGTGTTTAAGGAGATTTACTGTTTTCAGGTAAGAAAAATAGAAGCAAAAAGGGCCAAGGGACTTGGGAATATTGTCAAGGGATTTTTTAAATGATATTCCACAGAATCTAATCTGAGTAAAGAAGGAATTAATGACCTTAAGAGCATGGTTGATAGAAAGACTCGGGCAGACCAGTGGAGAAAGCTTCTCAATTGGGCAAAAGGATTATTGCAAAAGAGGAGAGTAGACTACATGAAAAGATAGAGATGGTGTGAGAAAATTCATTAGATTTGAAATTTTAAAAGTAAGGTAGCAATGAAAAAATAAATGCTAGGGTCCTGATAATGGTCAAATTAAGATGAAGTAATAGACCACTGGGGGCTGAACATGGTGGCTTGGATGATAAAGAATCTACTTGCAATGTGGGAGACCCTGGTTCAATCCCTGGGTTGGGAAGATCCCCTGGAGAAGGGAATGGCTACCCACTCCGGTATTCTTGTTTGGAGAATCCCATGGACAAAGGGACCTGGTGGGCTACTGTCCCACTGATCACAAAGAGTCAGATGGGACTGAACAGTAAACACTTTCACACTTTTAATAGACAACTGGACATGAGGTGGTCAAGGAAATTTAAGCCCCGAGTATTGTTTGGATTACTCAGGGCATCAAATATGTTGAAGTCACCAAGAATGGTTGTGAGAGCAAAGATGGAGAAAGTTGAATATATGCCCAGTGATGACAACTTCAGCAAGACAGTACATCAAGGAGGTCTAAGAATTAGAACAACAAAGGACAGCGGTTTCTCCTATTGGTTGATATCCAGTTCAAAACAGCCGGAGGTTTTGAAAGAGGAAAAGAAAATGTGACACTGAAGTGTAGAAGGAAGGAAAAATGACACTCATCCCACCTCCAGGCCATGAGGTATGCAGGGAGTGAGAAAGAAATTGTTCTCCAGTCTCTGAAAGACTGGGGGATATGCTTATCGAGAGATAGTTTTCTATTAATCTATAAAGTTGAAGAGGATATTTGGAGGAGGGGTTCTGGAAGTAGGAATTGTCAACACTATACAAGGCAGAAGACAAACCCTGAGTTTAGAGCTGTATAGAAAGACACTATTTTTATCTCATCTCTGATTAGTTTAAAAGAGTGACACATAAGAACTTTCAATAGATTACAATAACTTACTTATTTGGGAATAAGCTAGTAGGAATATCTAACCTAGTTATCCAATGAAGGCAGTGATTCACTTAAATGTAGAGATATAACCTCAGTAATAATTAGTAGGAGACAGTGCAGATGATACCACCCTTATGGCAGAAAGTGAAGAGGAACAAAAGAGCCTCTTGATGAAAGTGAAAGAGGAGAGTGAAAAAGCTGGCTTAAGACTCAACATTCAAAAACCTAAGATCATGGCATTTGGCCCCATCACTTCATGGCAAATATATGGGGAAACAAAGGAAATGGTGAGAGACTTTATTTTCTTGGGCTCCAAAATCACTGCAAATAGTGATTTTGGCCATGAAATTAAACGATGCTTGCTCCTTGGAAGATAAGCTATGACAAATATAGACAGCATATTAAAAACCAGAGACATTACTTTACCTACAAAGATCCATCTGGTAAAGGCTATGATTTTTCCAGTAGTCATGTATGGATGTGAGAGTTGGACTACAAAGAAAGCTGAGGGCTGAAGAATTGATGCTTTTGAACTGTGGTGTTGGAGAAGACTCTTGAGAGTCCCTTGGACTGCAAGGAGATCCAACCAGTCCATCCAAAAGGAGATCACCCCTGAATATTCATTGGCAAGACTGATGCTGAAGTTGAAACTCCAAAACTTTGCCCACCTGATGTGAAGAACTGACTCATTGGAAAAGACCCTGATGTGGGGAAAGATTGAAGGTAGGAGAAGGGAATGACAGAGGATGACATGATTCGATGGCATCATGGACCCAATGGACATGAGTTTGAGTAAGCTCCAGGAGTTGGTGATTGAAAGGGAGGCCTGGCATGCTGCAGTCCATGGGGTCTAAATGTATTGGACACAACTGAGTGACTGAACTGAGGTGAACAGAATTTTACTGAAGTTCTTGGGTGGAAGAAGCTCCTTGTAACTTTATGTTCCTCTTTTTTCATTCCTAATAGTAGCCAATTCTTTGTATTCAAAGAAATTGGTTTCAGGACTCTTGAGGATAACAAAATCCACCTATGCTTAAGGCCCTTATATGAAATGGAATAGCAGTTGTATGTAACCTACAAAAATCCTCCTGTACCCTTTAAATCATCTCTAGATCACTATAATAACTAACACCATGTAAATAGTTGCCAGAGTGACATATTCAGCTTTTAATTTTGGAACTTTCTATAATTCTTCAAATATGTTTTTGATCTAAGTTTGATTGAATTCAAGAATGTAGAACCTGCAGATATAGAGGGTTGACTATATTATTTATTTGTGCCATCTGTATTTTTTGAACAGCCATGTTATATGTTTATTTATTTTTACTTCATTAGTCTTTGAAAATATTTCTTCTATCTTTTTTTATTTCCTCTCATGTGTCTCTGGTTTTAAGTCCTGTTGTTCCTCTTTTTTCCACTTTCTTTACTGTCTTTAATTCTGCTTATTTTGGTTGTATTTTTGATTGTTTTGTAATTATATATGTCAGGCAGATTCTGTAATCTGAACCACCAGGAAAGCCCCTTATATATGACACATTCACCATTAATAAACAAACTTTCTTCTTATTTTAGACTGAATTGTATTACTATTCCCACCAAATTCATATGTCTAAACCTTAACCCACAGTACCTCACAATGTGACTGTATTTTGGAGATAAGGCCTCCAAAGTGGTGAGTAACTTAAAGCCATTAGGTCTTATTCAATCTGAGGACTTCACTGGTGGTTCCGACTGTGGTTGGAAAGATTCCCTGGAGAAGAGAATGGCTACCCACCATAGTATTCTTGCCTAGTGAATTCCACAGATAGGAAGCGGATGGGCTTCCTACAGTTCAGAGGGTTCAAAGTCAGACATGACTGAACAACTAGCTATTCAGTCTGAATGGTATCCTTATAAGAAGAGGTTTCTGTATTCACAGAAGAGATACATACAAGGAAGAAAGAACTTGTAAGGACAAGACAAGAAAGTGGCCATTTGAAAGGCAGGGACAGAGGCTTCAGGGGAAACTAAGCATGCTAACATTTTTCTCAATATGAGAAAGTAAATTTCTTTTGTTAAAGCTACCCCGCATGTGGCAGAACCAGCTACTACACTTCTTTTCTACTAAGACATGTAGATACCATACATTTTCCTCTAAGTAACATTTGAATTGTGTCATATACTTTCATAGGAAATGCTTTTAAAACATTCCAGTCCTAAATATTTTTAAGGTTTACAGTATGATTTCATTTATGATACATGAATTATTTAGAACAATGTTTATACATTTTCCCAAGTAAGTTTTTTCACAAATTTTGGTTATTGATTTCAAATTCAAGGCCTGTAGAGTACAACAGTCATACTCTACATGATTCTAATTCTTTTAAATGTATCAAAGATTTGTGACCTACAATAACATCAAATTTTTTAAATGTTGCATGTATTCTCTGAATCATAGGGATATTCTCTTTCTTTGGTGCATGACTGTCTGTATATATATATATATACACACAGACACATGCACATACACATAAAACATATATAAATTTTGAAATTCCAGTTTTGTTGTTTGAATCTTCTATAATCTTGTGAAAATGTAAGTTTTTTTTTTTTTCTCCTGTGAATAGCCAATAAAAATCTGTTTAAATATCTCACCCCAATAGTGGCTTTACCAATTTCCTTATTGTAGTATTTTGAGTGAGGTTATTTATTAGTTTTAATTTAAGGAGCCTCCTGATGAACGTGAAAGAGGAAAGTGGAAAAGCTGGCTAAAAACTTAGCTTTCAAAAAACTAAGATCATGGTATGAAGTTCCATCACCTCATGGCAAATAGACAGGAAAACAATGAAAACAATTCCAGACTTTATTTTCTTGGGTTCTAAGATCACTGCAGTCATTGACCGCAGTCGTGAAATTAAAAGATGCTTGGTCCTTGGAAGAAAAACTGTGACAAACCTAGACAGCGTATTAAAACCCGGAGACCTCACTTTGCCAACAAAAGTGATGTATAGTCAAAACTATGATTTCTCCAGTAGTCATGCATGGAAGTGAGAGTTAGACTATAAAAAAGGCTGAGTGCCAAAAAACTGATACCTCCAAACTGTGATGGTGGAAAAAATCAGCAAGGAGGCAAGCAAGGAATTCGTTCCAACCAATTCTAAAGGAAATCAACCCTGAAGAGTCATTGGAAAGACTTATGCTGAAGCTGAAACTCCAACACTTTGACCATCTGATGCTAAGAACTGACTCACTGGAAAAGACCTTGAGGCTGGGAAAGATTGAAGGCAGGAGGAGAAGGGGATGACAGAGGATGAGACGGTTGGATGGCATCACCGATTCAATGGGCATGAGTTTGAGCAAGCTCCAGGAAATAGTGAAGGCCAGGGAAGCCTGACATGCTGCAGTCTATGGATCGCAGAGTCGGACATGACTCAGCCACTGAATAACGTGTATGTGTTTACTGTAACATCTTGTTGACTTGAATGTTTTTATCTCTGAGAGCATATCTATCTTGCTTCCCTGGTGACTCAGACTGTAGAGTCTGCCTGCAATGTGGGAGACTCAGGTTTGATCCCTGTGTTGGGAAAATCCCCTCAAGCAGGCAACCCACTCCAGTATTCTTGCTGGAAAATCCCATGGATGTAGGAGCCTGGTGGGCTACAGTCCATGGGGTCTCAAAGAGTGGGGCACGACTGAATGACTCACACACACACACACACACACACACACACACACCAGCTTTCTTTTCTACGGCAAAGGGCTGGTTTATCTTTGCCATCGTTTTTTGTTGTTGCCGTTTGTTCATATTTGATTTTGCTCCTCTTGTTAATATACATGTATTTCACATCATGCATGCCAATTCCAAAGCTGAATGGCATACTCTTGATTATGAAGGACATGTTAGTAAAAATGGAACATGAGAAAGGAAAAAGCTATTACATATACCTCCAGCCCTAAACCAGCAATTTCATTCTCTCCTCACCCCCACTGATGATTTGATTTTTTTTTCATAGTAACTTCAGGCTCTTAACCAGCAGAACTGCTCAGGTCTAACTTGATCAAATAATTTTCTCTTGGTCCAGGAAAAAAAAAAAAAGCTTTAACTTTGGCAAGAGGGATACTGACATGCTTATTCTGTGTGCACGAGTGTGTTCTAGTGCATGTATAAACACATCTACAACATTAGCAGCCATCTGCTTAGTAAATGAAACTTTATATTAAGTTATGACATTGGATTGGTGAGCCATACGATACCACAGTTCTGAGTTTTGAGACTCTAGGTTCATTTGTTTTCAAAGTGCCTTGTTTCTGCAATTGAAACCAAACAAGACTATCTCTTTCTTAAATTGAGAAAACAAACTACATTTGGACTTTATGAGTTAGTGGAAGAGTGGCTTAACTAAATTAAACAGAACAATGCAAAATAACTCTGGTGATATATTCAGAAAATTGAAAATGTCATTGGCTACTTTTCTGGAAAGGTGTAGATGGATTTGTCAGTAGAGACCATCTAGAACCATCATGGCAAGCTGCTTATGGCAGGTTACATATGGGTGTGTACCACAATGCAGAATGAGCTAAGCAGATGGTAGCCCTCTTCATTACTTTGGAATTTGTTTTTTAATAATTTTGCTAAATCCAAAGATGGAGAACTTGTACATTTATTATAAAATTATTCTGGAAAATAGAGTATTTGTTCTTATAAGTCAGTACATAAGGACTCTTGTCAACAGAAGAAAATAAAATGTCTTGTTCTATTGTGACAGTATATTTTGTTTTGCTTTTATTTATAAGAAAAAGGCATGACTTGGATAATATAACTCCAATGAAAATCAGCCACATTTTAAAAATATTTAAAATAAAAATAATTGAAAATTTAAAATCTAATGAGCCTGTTAATGATTATTTAAAGCTTCTACTTGAATTAATACATTGGTTGTATATGACATGAGATATTGCAGTCATATGGTCTATTTGTTTCATATGTTGGAATGATATTGTCAAGTTCTTAATTTAAATCTAGAGTTACTTTTGTGGTAGTATGAATTGGTAAGTAGAAATTGATTTTCATTTGCAATTAAATAAAAAAGTTGAGTATAGTAATAAATTAGAAATTAATGCATAATGATCCACTAATTTTATTATACCAAGGATTTAATTGATGAAATAGAAATTTCCTGAGTACAGATTTAAATCCTTTAACATTCTTTTTAGTGAGGTTGATCATATTTAAATTTTCTTTACAAATTCTATGTTAAGTTACTATGCTGTATAATGTTCATTCAATGGCTAAAGAAATATGTATTTAAAGAATTATCAAAAAAATAGAAAGTGACTAGAGATGAAAATAAAGTAACAATTATCTGAATAAGCGAGTAAAATTTTTGAGAAAATAGGCAAAATGCCCAGAAACAGGAAATGACTTCAGAGTTACTAATTTGGCCATTATATAGTCAAAGATATTTCAATATCAGGACAGGATGTATCTAAAGTTACCTACATGTCAGTCATCCTAGATGAATTTTAGGAAAAATGGGAAGAGAGACTATCCTAAAGACTCCATTAATATAAATATGCCATGGCTGACTCAGATAAAATGACATAAAATTTGAAATTTCAGTATTATATTATCAGGCACTTTTGTTTAAAATCATCTATTTCAACCACAAAAAGTGTCTAAAAGACAGTATACATAGGATGCTTTAAGAAATGTATAATTAATTTTTCTCATATATGTTGAAAAAGTGATCAGATCCTAGTTACTTTGTTCTGCTTCCAATTATTTTTGTTAACTTTTATTAAGATGCAAATCTTTTAGAGATGACACATAGTTGATTACAAACTTAGAGTGTGTGTAAAGATTGACAGTTTATAATATATTCATTGTAACAAGAATTTAAATGTGCGTTTTCAATAGACTGAAGGATATTATATCAGAAATGGTTTTAAAAAATACTAATAGCTGCCTTTCTGTGTAACAAAATTGAATGAAAATGAGAGGAAAATGCTGTTTTTAAATGCATAATCTGCATGATTCTGTTTTTGACAAGGCCATGTCTAGCACTGAGATGATCATTTCAAAAATAATGTGAGCACGGGAATTTTCTTGGCAGAAATCGCAATTGAATTTGATAATTCTGGCAGAATTTTATGCAGAATATAAACATTGATATCAGAAAATATTTCTCTTTGTTTTATGCATTGATTCATCAAAATCAAATGTTCAAAATAAAAACGCATGCAATGATATAATTCCCATTGAATTAATAAATGCTAAGTATTACTGAATTGCTAAAATCCCTGATATAAGGCATTCCAAGGAGGTAATAATTTTGCACAGTTTATGAATAAATAAATATATTTGTGGAAATAGTGTTCATTACTTGATTGGAGAAAACATGTACAAATTGTTAGTATGCCATTTGTGCAAGCAATGCAACACAAAAATAAATTTAAAAGAGCTCCACAACTCATTTTATAAGGTTCACAAAATCATATTATCCACTCAGAAACCCTCTGATAAAGGATAAAAAATAGGTCAACCTCATTCATGAGCTCACAGACATCCTAAACAAAATACTGGTTAAAAAATTTAGAAGAAAAATTATACATGATACAATGTATTGATGATAAGTTAGTTTTGTGGTTTTTCTACATTTTACTTATTGCATATAATGCATGACTTATTCAGTTTAAAAAAATGTTTGTGATCAATGTGAGTTCTGTTAAGGAATGTCCATTTTGTTTACTGATAAGCCCTCAGTGAAAAAATAGAGGAAAACAATAGAAATAGAGGAGATCAATAGAATGGGAAAGAGTAGAGATATCTTCAAGAAAATTAGAGATACCAATGGAACATTTCATGCAAGTTCAGTTCAGGTCACTCACTCAGTCGTGTCCGACTCTTTGCAACCCCATGAATCGCAGCACTCCAGGCCTCCCTGTCCATCAACAACTCTCGGAATTTACTCAAACCCATGCCCGTCAAGTCGGTGATGCCATCCGGCCATCTCATCCTCTGCCGTCCCCTTCTCCTCCTTCCCGCAGTTCCTCCCAGCATCAGGGTCTTTTACAATGAGTCAATTCTCTGCATCAGGTGGCCAAAGTATTGGAGTCTCAGCTTCAGCATCAGTCCTTCCAGTGAACACCCAGGACTGATCTCCTTTAGGATGGACTGGTTGGATCTCTGTGGAGTCCAAGGGACTCTCAAGAGTCTTCTCCAACGCCACAGTTAAAAAGCGTCAATTTTTTGGTGCTCAGCTTTCTTCACAGTCCAACTCTCACATCCATACATGACCACTGGAAAAACCATAGCCTTGACCAGACCGACCTTTGTTGGCAAAGTAATGTCTCTGCTTTTTTGTTTGTTTGTTTTTCCCATTTATTTTTATTAGTTGGAGGCTAATTACTTTACAAAATTGTAGTGGTTTTTGTCATACATTGGCATGAATCAGCCATAGATTTACATATATTCCCCATCCTGATCCCTCCTCCCACCTCCCTCTCTACCCGACCCCTTTGGGTCTTCCCAGTGCACCAGGCCCAAGCACTTGTCTCATGCATCCAACCTGGGCTGGGGATAAGGAAGCTGTGGTACATATGCACCATGGAATATTACTCAGCCATTAAAAAGAATTCATTTGAATCAGTTCTAATGAGATGGATGAAACTGGAGCCCATTATACAGAGTGAAGTAAGCCAGAAAGATAAAGACCATTGCAGTATACTAACACATATATATGGAACTTAGAAAGATGGTAACGATAACCCTATGTGCAAAACAGAAAAAGAGTCACAGATGTATAGAACAGACTTTTGGACTCTGTGGGAGAAGGTGAGGGTGGGATGATCTGAGAGAACAGCATCGAAACATGTATATTATCTAGGGTGAAACAGATCACCATCCCAGGTTGGATGCATGAGACAAGCGCTCGGACCTGGTGCACTGGGAAGACCTAGAGGGATCGGGTAGAGAGGGAGGTGGGAGGGGGGATCGGGATGGGGAACACATGTAAACCCATGGCTGTTTCATTTCAATGTATGACAAAATTCACTACAAATTTAAAAAAAAATTTTTAAAAAAAGATACCAACTCTACCAACTTGATTTATAGTCTGTGAATTCTCAGTACACATTACAATGGGATTCTTCATAGAACTTGACCACATAGATTGTAACATATATGTAAATAAGTAAAAAAAAAAAAAAAAAAGAAGTGAATGGGTACTTAAGAGCCTACACACTCTTTAAAACATACAACCTTAGATACTTGGAAAATTAAATTTCAAAGTATCTTATAAAGCCATAATAATACAGTGTTTATCAGCATAAGCACAGAGAAGTTTAATCAGTTAAATAGAATAGGGGGTCCAGAAGCAGACCCTCACGTGCATGGAAATTCATAACACCGGTAGTTTGGTATAACTGGTGATAAACACTTTCACTCATAGCAATTGGCTAACTGGTGCATGATGAGGGGAAATTGTCCTATATGCTATTCTGACAAAAAATAAATTGTACAATAAATGATTACAGCTAAGCTTTATAGAGCATTTACCATGAGCCAGAAGTTCTGCTAAGTCCCTTATCTCTTTCCGTTTCCAGACTTACCCTTTGATTTATCTACTATTTTAGTTCCCATTTCAAAAATTCAAACAGTGCCCACAATTGGAAAGCTCTGAAGTGTCGGAGCCAGGATCTAAACACTGTTCTCCTCTCTGAAATCCATGTAGTCAACCCCGTGCCTGGTTTTAAATATTTCTTCTTGAGAAACATTAATAATTAAAGCCAAACCAAACAAATAATAATATGAGACCATTTCAAAATAAATACAAACTACAATGCCACCATGTTCAAAATTTCAATTAAATACAAACACTAAAGAATCATAAGCTGAAGTAATATGGGAAACCAATGAGATAAGGGATATTTCATAAAAATACTAATTTTTAAAGGATTTAATAAACACCTAACTTGCACTAAAAGGAAATTTAATAATATCTAATTATATGCTCTCATTTTATTGATGCCTATAGAGTTGCTTTTAAATAGAGGACTAATATCCAAAAGCACATATTCTAATAATGTGAAACATACAAAGGGAAACTAACAATATGAAAACAACCAAAAAAAGAGTCATATTTTATTGCAATGGAAAATTGGCTGAATTTTGACTTTTTTTATCTTATAAACAAACTTTTCTGGGAGGGACTTTATAAAGCTTGTTTGTGGTGAGGGACCTTTAATAGCAAAACCTGGAAAATGTTACTTATTATTAGCTCAAACTATTGTATTTACCTGTTATCCTTATAACCCTGCCAGGATAAAGAGTCTGTCAGTGTTTCCATTTCATTTAGAAATCAGCCACGACACTTTGCTCTGGGCTAAAAGTTGGCATGTGAGTCTAAAGTCAGTTTTATTTTTCCTTAAATAAATTTTGAAATACTTTTTCAGCTAAGCCATTTTGGTTAGAATAGAACATAAATAAATGTAACTGACTCCAGATGCTTTTGATGCCCACTGAGAAACAACAGAAAAGGTATATGCTTTCTTAAAAAGTTAAAAACAAAAGCAAAATCTAAAGCAATGACCAAGAAGCACACTCACTTCGTACAAACTGTGTGTCTTACTTTAAGTCTGTACTTGCTTTAAATTATTCTAACAATGTGAAATTGGGCTTTCCCTATGCATTTATAGGAACACAAAATTTAGATCCTCTCGGTAACATTTATTTAATCTAAATTTTAAATAAAATGCATATATTAATGATTCTTGAATTAGAGTAATGTAGTATTATATATGCAAAAAGTTGGGAGACCTTAAAGACATCCTTGCCTAATAAATCTGGTAAAAATAGCCCCTATCCTCTAAGCATTCAAATATATCATATAACCATTGCTGTGTGTTGACTCAGGCTTGGAGAAAGGCGCCCAGCAGGTTGGCAGGATGAAAGCTTTCCCGTTTATTCAACAATGTGCCTCCGGAGGGGGGACAGTGGTCATCAGACTGGCAGGTCTTAACATGGTGGATAAATATTTCATTTTCCAAATCCACTGAGCATACTTGCAAAGTGGAAAAAGTGAGGCAGACCACCAGCAGGCGTCAGACTCCCCTTGAAAAGTCCTAGACATAACTGAGCCAGTCTGCCCAGATACCACCTGCCACCTTTATCTGCACGCTTGGCTGGCACCATTGCAGTCCTCATCACCTCCTAGGTAAGCATCTAAATGTGGCACAGAATTCAGTGGTTAGAAACACACAGATGAGCTCCCCCGTATTTCATCAGCTTGGGGTATATGTTGGCATGAGGTCCAAAAGGTCCTTGCTAGGAAAAGCTCTCTTTAATAGCCTTTTCAGAATTCTGTAGGAGTCACTGAGAGAACCAACATCACACTGGATCCTCAGAGTACAGACTCAGTTTCTGAAACAAGTGATTTTCAGGTTTGCAGAGAGATCTTCGCTAGAGAACGAAGGAAAGAGGAGAATAAGTAAAGAGTTGATTGCTAAACGAGACCTATGAAAGCACTGATCTTAAGTAACCAGTTTAAGGTTTGGTGACATGTTAAAGCTGGATGAAATATGCATATCCTTCTGCCTTCCCTTTCTTCAGCAGGATCGTCACCTTCTAATCTCAACTTCCATGGCAGTAGAAGATGAGTAGCAAGAATTACCTTACTTCCATTATGCAATTGTGTGCTTCAAGTAACACACTGTAGTGTAAATATTTCATGGAATTATGAGACCCACACAAGCAAAAATTAAAAAAAAAAAAAAAACAAAGTAGCATTATTTAGGTATTAGGTATGAAGGAAACCTCTAATGTTATTGAACTGATAAAGTATGGTGATACAGTCAAGCAAAGAGGTACAAAAATTATGCTTACCATGAACTACCTGGGTGATCTCGAAACAGACACAACCACCTTTAAGTCTCAGATTCCTCTTCTGGAAAAGAGGATTTGTCACTTAAGCCAGTAAGGTTGTTGTGAGAAATAAATGAGATAGTGCTCAGCCAATTTGGAGCTTAGATTAATGTCATGACTCACATATTGACTTTAATGACATTTATCATTTAGGAGTAGATTCAGCAATCTGAATTTTAACCAAATAGTTACATTTCCTCGTATGATGAGAAGTCTAAATAAAGGTAGGCTCACCATAGCTGAGATGATGGCTTATAATGCCCTTGAGGTAGCAGTTTTCTTTAATTTTTCCATCCTGTCTTCTTGGCCTGCTTTACATTTCAGGCAGGAAGAAGAGAAACAGCAAATGGCCAAATGCTGCTGCTAACTGAATCTACTCATTTTCAGCACTGAAACAATGGTTTGCTTTGATATCCATGTAGGATGCTTTTGTTTCTATCTCAATGAATAGAAATCAGCCAAATAAGTGCTCTTAGTTTCCAGATAGTCTGAGAAGGTGGTCATTTCAACAGGGAATGTTATAGAACAGAAGAACTATAAATTATGGTTCTTTTATAAGGAAATTAGGAGAGGTTGTTTATGGAGTAGTCCTCCATTAGTTGGCTGCATACTCAAAGATTAGGGTAAGGTCTATGTTGTTTTGAATTTTTATCTTTATCTTATCTTGGGCTTCCTAAATAAGTTATAGACTCTCAGAAGACAGGTCCAGCTTATTACTTCTCTTGAAAGTATCACAGCATGCTACACAGATTTGTGTACACTCTAGAAACAAAATAAGCATTATTTTCAATAGTCTGGTTAAAATGATAAACTATCAGTATAACCCTTGCTGACTCATCCACCTTCAAAACTATTTCTTTTTTTTTTTTTTCTTTTTATCTCTTCAACTCCATGAGTTTCCTTCATAGATTTTTAAACTTATTTTCAGGGATATTACTCAAAGACAAGGTATGACTCTCATAATTTATGAGGGGACATCTGTGTGGAAAGATTCTGTGACTGAATAATTCTCCAAACAGGAAATGGTATTTCAGTGGCACTTCTATAACTGTAGACCTTATATGCACCAAAGTGTTTCTTTACAGCTCCCCAAAGTATAATTATTGTGGATATATTCTTGGCCTTTATGAATGTCTAAGAGAACATAGCTCTATTAAACTTCTTTCCTTCCCTTAGAACTTTAGCCCAATGGACTAGAAAAATACCTGACCTAGAGTATTATTTATTAAGAATGCCCTCTCTTTGAGATTGTTCCTATGATGGGTGACATTTATGAGATATACAGGAAGAAGGATCATAAAAGTGATGCTTATTATGGGCTTCCCAATTGTTAGGAGCTTAGGAAATGGGAAGGTATTGGAACAAGGTTTATTAATTGAATTGTTTTACACACAAGGTCTTTAAGCAGGAATTTGTATAGTGTATGTGGGACATACTCATATAACTTATGTCTAATGAATGAATATTTTATGGCTAATAATCTCTACTTCCTTGTCAAGTGACACACATATAAACAGCTTTTTAGAAAGGGTCAAAGGGTTAAGTCTCTTTCTCTTCTTGAATTTTTTTAGAAATGAATCTATTTTATGAAATGACTGAATTTTCAGTCTTTTTTTCTGTAAATGCTTACTTACATCTTGGGAAACTGTTAGAGCTAACATTTTTAGCATACTATTTTTCTGGATGAAGCAGAGAATAGCTTCCAGCCATTATTGTTCACACACACACACACACACACACACACACACACACAGGAGAAATTCTGTAATTCAGGCCCTGGAGGTTTTAGCTCAGCTGAGGTCAATTTTACATCTTTAATATGATTATTTTAATTTAAGGATTAGCCACCCACCCCACCCATTACCACTTCAGGTTTCAAACTCAGTTAGCACTGATTTCCACCCTTAGTAAAATGTATTCATGAGGTATATATGACATCTTGGCTTATTATACACCCAGACTGATTAAATAGGTTCACAGAATGAGCTGATTGAAGGAAAGAACATTATAATTACAGATCATCATGCCTTTAAAACCAACTCTAAGGTTACTTTGCAGATTAATTCATTTAACCTCTTATCATCCCCCAAAATAGCATGTAACACTCTTTTCCCAATAATTTAATAATGTAGTCTCATGCTCCTTTTATATAATCATAGCTGATTAATGCAGATTTCATTTATATATCTAGTGACTCCAAAATTTACATCTCCACCCATGACACCACTTTTGAATTACATTCACAAATGCCCTAAACCATGCTCTGGAGTCCTCCAAGTTGTCTTCATCTCTTTGAATCCTGTAAGACCTAACTTGCAGCCATTCACTTGTATCCCTCTCAATGCTACACTTTGTATCATGTCTCCATCAACTTCTTTTGGACCACTGTGGTAATCTCCACACTGGACTTGCTACTCTATTCATCCCTCTAATCTGTTCCCTACATGCAAACCAGAATAATCTTTTAAAAATATAAGTTAAAAAGGGGGCTCAATAGTCTCAGTGATACCTTTTTTTTTGGTAGGAAGTGGCAAACCAATTTCAAAATTAATACAGAATTTAAAAATCCATCTTTACAAGGAAAAACAGAATTAGACCCTTTACAGACCTGAGCTCAAGAATAATTATAAACCACAGTGAATGTGTAGATTAAATAAAATAGAAAAATAGCCCAGATGTAGACTCACTGTTAGTCATTTGATTGTTCTGAAATGTTTCCAGAGAATTGTTTCCTCCTCTAGTTGTTTAAAATATTTATTTATTCTCTAAAGTCTATTTATTTCAGGGCTTCATGATGTCTCTAGCTGTTCCTTCCTTTTAATTTATCTTGCTTGTAATAAGGACAGTTTTATAAATTCTGAGTTAGTCCTTCATTTAGTTTTGTAAAGCTTTTTTTTTCTGTTTTATCTTCAAAAATTCTTTGCCATTCTTGAAAAAAAGTTCTTTGTTTTGAAATTTTAACTAAATACTTGACTGGTTAATATCAGGTTCTGGTTGATAGAAACCTGCTTGAGAATGACTTCTTTGTCGATAGCATTGCTATTTTGCAAGTAAAAGAGTTAACAAAATGGTGACTATTATGATCCTATATTTGTACTATAGGAACACTGGCATAAAAGTCAGGGCCTGCATGACCAGAATGATATGTAACCTGAGTGGAAAATAGAGGCTATAACTGCTATGTGGCCCCCACATCCCTTGGTACTTGAATAGGTTTGGTGCCTTTAGATTCAAGGAGACACTATGCTGCTAAGTTGTTGCTTCATTGTTGTTGTTCAGTCACCAAGTCATGTCTGACCCTTTGTGACCCTATGGACTACAGCACACCAGACTTCCCTGTTCCTCACCATCTCCCAGAGTTTGCCCAAGTTCATGTCCATTGCATCGGTGATGCCATCCAGCCATCTCATCTTCTGCATTCAATCTTTCCCAACATCAGGGTCTTTCCCATTGAATCACTCTTCACATCATGTGGCCAAAGTACTGCAGCTTCAGTTTCAGCATCAGTCCTTCCAGTGAGTACTCTGGGTTCATTTCCTTTAAGATTGACTGGCTGGATCTCCTTGCAGTCCAAGGGAATTTCAAGAGTCTTCTCCAGCACTACAGTTCAAAAGCATCAATTATTTGGTGCTCAGCTATCTTTATGATGTAGCTCTCACAACTACACATGACTACTGGAGAGACCACAGCCTTGACTATATGGACCTTTGTCTGCAAAATATTGTCTTTTTTTTTTTTTTTAACACACTGTCTAGGTTTCCCATAGCTTTCCTGCCAACTAGAAGAAATAATCATCTTCTAATTTCATGGCTGTAGTCACCATCTGAAGTGATTTTAGAGCCCAAGAAGAGGAAATCTGTAACCGCTTCTACCTTTTCCCCTTCTATTTGCCACGAAGTGATGGGGCTGGATGCCATGATCTTAGTTTTTTTTTTTTTTTTTTTTTTTTAATAGTTAGCTTTAAGTCGGATTTTTCACTCTCCTCCACCCTCATCAAGAGGTTCTTTAGTTCCTCTTCACTTTATGCCATTTCTGGCATCTTCTGAATATCTGAGGTTGTTGATAATTTTCCAAGCAATCGTGATGCCAGTGTGTAACTCACCCAGCCTGGCATTTTTCATGATGTGCTCTTTGTATGAGTTAAATAAACAAGGTGACAATAAACGGCCTTGTCATACTCCTTTCTCAATCCAGAACCAGTCAGTGGTTCTACACGAGGTTCTAACTGTTGCTTCTTGACCTGCGTACAGGTTTCTCAGGAGTTAAGTAAGATGGTCTGATATTCCCATCTCTTTAAGAGTTTTCCAGTTTGTTATTATCCACACAGTCTAAGGTTTCAGCATAGTGAATGAAACAGAGGTGGATGTTTTTCTGGAATTTCCTTGCTTTGCCTATGATCCAGCGAATATTGGCAAATTGATCTCTGGTTCCTTTGCTTTATCTAAACACAGGTTGTACATCTGGAATTTCTCGGTTCACATAATGCTTAAACCTATCATGCAGGATTTTGAGCACAATCTTACTAGCATGGGAGACGAGTACAATTGTCTGGAGGTTTGAATGGACTTTACTACTGCCTTTCTTGGGAATTAGGATAAGGGCTGACTTTTTCCAATCCTGTGGCTACTGCTGGATTCTCCAAATTTGCTGACATTGAGTGCAGCATGTTGATAGCATCACCGTTTAGGATTTTAAATAGCTTTGCTGGAATTCCATTGTCTCCATTATCTTTATTGACAGCAGTTCTTCCTAAAGCCGTCTTGACTTCGCACAACAGAATATCTGTCTCTGGGTGAGTAATCACACCGTGGAGGCATCCAGATCATTAAGATTTTTTTTGTACAGTTTTGTGTAGTCTTTCCATGTCTTCTTGATCTCTTTGCTTCTGTTAGATCTTTACTGTTTCTCTCCTTTACTGTGCCCACCTTTGGATGAAATATTATTCCCTGAATATTTCGAAGTTTCTTAATGAGATCCCTAGTCTTTCCCCTTCTGTAGTTTTCCTCTATTTCTTTGCATTTTTTTGCTGAAAAAGCCCTTTTTGTCTCTCTTTGGTATTCTCTGGAGATTTGCATTTAATTGGGTGTACCTTTCTCTTCCTCCCTTGCTTTTAGCTTCTTTTCTTTGTTCAGCTATTTGTAAAGCCTCCTCAGACAACCACTTTGCCTTCTTGACTTGGGATGGTTTTGTCCTGGCCTCCTGGACAGCATTTCAGACCTCTGTCCATATTTCTTCAGGCATTCTGTTTACTAGGTCTAATCCCTTGAATCTATTGGTCACCTCCACTGGATTGACATAGGGGATTTGATTTAAATCATACCTGACTGGCCTAGTGGTTTTCTCTACTTTCTATAGGTTAAGCCAGAATTTTGCTAGGAGAAGTTGAAGATCTGAGCAACAACAGTCAGCTCCAAAACAAAAACAAAAACTCTTGTTTTTGCTGACTATATATCACTTCTCCATTGCCGGCTATAAAGAATGTAATCAATCTGATTTCAGTATTGACCATCTGGTGATGTCCATGTGTAAAGTTTTCTCTTGGGTTGTTGAAAAAGTGTGTTTGCTATGATCAGTGCATTGTTTTGGCCAAATTCTGTTAGCCTTTTCTTTGCTTCATTTTGTATTCCAAGGCCAAACTTGCCCATTATTACAGATATCTCCTACTTCCTACTTGTGCATTCCAATCCCTTATGATGAATAGGACATCTTTTTTTGGTGTTCATTCTAGGTCTTCATAGTAAACATAGTGCTAGATTAAAGTCTATGTGTTTTACATGGATTTAATTGCCAATTTCAACCTGAAAAAGCTGTTATGTCCTTAACATATATATATATATATATATATATATATATATATACACACATATATATATATATTAGAGCTTATTTTAGTTTACTTATTTACTTATTTTACTTACTTATTTAAGAGTATATTTTAGAGTTCATTCTATTCTTGCTAACTCTTAAAATCTTTCATATATATATTATATATAATATATATATATATATATATATATATATACATTTTTTACTATGATTTGCCCCACTGCTTTCCAAATAAATTCTTTACATCTTTCTCTGATTCATGAATTCTCTCAGGCTGAATCTAATTTTAACCCATTCATTGAGCATTGAAGTTTTCTGTTTTCTGTTTGTTTTTTTTTTTTCCCCGCACTCATCATTAACATTCTAAAACTTCTGGTGTTCTGCATACTCATTTTCATTTGGTTGTTTTTGTAGCTATATCTTTATTATAGTAAACATTTCATATATTACAGCTTGTAAATGGTCATTTCAATATTTAAAACTGACCTTTAGTTTTTTTCCTCTCACTTATCATGACTAATGTCCTTGTGGGTTGGTGGTCTTCAGTTGTAAGCTTATATATGTAGGATCTGAATCTTTGATACTCCTGTAAGCCCAAATTTTAGATAAAAATATTTTCTGTGTTTTCTTCAAGTTACAGCCAAATTGGTACATTAATGTCTCTTCTGGTTTTCAGATAACAGTTAAATTAGAGGATATTGCTCTCTTAGCAGATTTTGAAATCCAATTGTGAGGTGTTAGAACTTAAAATGCATTGTTATCTAAAATCAAGTTTATAAATACTGACAACCAGGACATACTGCACAACCTCACTGAAAATATCAAACTATATAAATACAGTTTACTAGAAATGTGGGAAAGTTTAATTTTTCTAACGTTTGTTGACTATTCACTCTGCCACATGTTAACACTAATTCATAAAGATCCTGCTATTGAACAAGAACACTTTTGCCACTACAAGGCTCATAGTATATTTGCTATAAAATGTGTTATATTTCATATTCAATATTATCCCATGATGAAATAGAAGGTTTAATGAATAGACTGCTAACATCAATAACAAAGAGAAATAATCTGCTTTTTGAAAGGGTGCTATGTTTTGATATTTCATGTATATGAATTTTATTTTCAAACTGTCTGATTTCCTTCTTTCTGGGGTATCAGTAGCAAAGCTTATGTTGACAAGACTGACTTACGTTGATGAAGCTTGCTTATGTTGAACACATATGGGTATATTTGCACTAGGTAATTTTATATCAGTATTTTTGTTTTTATCATACTGATTTTTTTATATTTGTAATAGGCTCCTTCAATTCCTTTAAACTATTTAGCAGAAACTTTTATCAGTCTTGATAAATGTTAAATGATTCATGCATACACCAACACATCAAGTATCTTTGTGTGCATCCTCCAGCACTTCATTAACCATCTCAAAGTAGTATCATTTTATTCATGTGTAGGTATGTTCTGAAAGAGCATTCTGAATTAAGATGTGCTATTTCATATAAACTGAGATAAGTAAATACATGCAAACTGAATATAATTCTTACATTGAATTGAGTGGTTACCAACACCAGGCAGAACCCATAGTGTAGTTAAAATATTTTGTGTTGTGGTTTATCTAGATTCATGTGTCAATATATAGATATTAGTTGGATTATTTTGTCTTTTGTTTTTTAAATGTTTCATACCTTTTCCTCCCTTCCTTCTTTCCTATCTTCTTCCTTTCTATTTTTCTTTCCTCTTTGCAGATAGCAGTAGCTGTGAATAGTTGGTTTCACTTAGCTCCTTCCTATAATTTCGATTCTGTCTCATATAGCAACATTTACTAGGAAACCAGCATAGAAATGATCATGAAAGTGTTCTGTAAGATCAAGTCACCTGTAAGTTTATATTTATTTGAGTTATTCTGTCCACCTTGCCCAGATAATCACAATGGTGTGATCACTCACCTAGAGCCAGGCATCCTGGAATGTGAAGTCAAGTGGGCCTTAGAAAGCATCACTACAAATAAAGCTAGTAGAGGTGATGGAATTCCAGTTGAGCTATTTCAAATCCTGAAAGATGGTGCTGTGAAACTGCTGCACTCAATAGGCCAGCAAATTTGGAAAAGTCAGCAGTGGCCACAGGGCTGGAAAAAGTCAGTTTTCATTCCAGTCCCAATGAAAGGCGATCCCAAAGAATGCTCAAACTACTACTAGAAACATAATGGAAATCTAGCCTATGAGAGTTAAGACATATAAGGTAATATTGAAATGATAAGATCAAAAATTAGACATTTGCAAAAGGTTGTATCCAGAATCTAGCAAGGGAACAGAGAATATTTGCATATTTAAATTAGGACTGAAATACAGGCAGTTGGTTAACCAAGTTATAACAGATCCTACAAGTCAACAGAAGATGTTGCGGTGACCTCAGGAAGTTACCACCCTGCCTCGATGGTGGGACAGAGGAGGAGAAAATCCTCCCTGGAACTGGAAGCTGCCCTGGCCTGTGCAACGGGAGCTGTGACCCTAGAGAAGATGCAGTCATGGCCAGAAGAGCTGCCTGAGGACAGGAAGTGGGGAAGGGACAGTCTAGTGTCCCCTCACCTCACTCGTGTCCCTCCACCTCCAGCCTGCAGGGAAGGATGAGAACAACTGAACGAGAAATTCTCCCCCCTTCATGACCCATTCATGCTGCCACACATGGGCTCCTCCATGACCCCTCCCCACCCCTACTCCAAAAATAAAAACAAAACCAAACAAAACTGCAAAGTTGTTTTTGTGTGAGATAAACTTTAGGATGAAAAGTTGTTTTTGTCATTGTTGTTTTATTCTTTCTATTTTTGTTCTTTAAAAAAAAATCATGAGAAAGGTACGTATTGTAACAAGCAACAATTGAGAAACTACTTCAACCTCTAATTTCTATTCTGATTCATGTTCCTGTCAATTTTAGCACTCGTATGATAAACAGATTCAAACCTCTCTTACTGGTTAGATATCGTATAGCATACCCTTGCCCACCAATTTTAACACTAACATAAGAAAATTGATTTTCCTTCGGAAAAAGTTAAATCTTAAAAGCATTTGTTTGTACATCTTCCCTGAGACTAAATTCACATTGGTTGAGTTGGGATGATTTAATTCTCTCTTAATTTCCAAAAAAAAAGCCATTTCAGTTCATAAAAATATGAAGTTTTCTCAATTGGAATTTGCATATGTTAATTAGGGTGCTCAAGAGCAACATTTGGTACTTATGAAATGCTTAACTCTAGGTTGAAAGGAACTCAGAATAACACTTAAATACAGAAGAAACAAATTTTCCAGGCTCTCAAATCTCTTATTAAAATTGAAATCATATATTTGCTATCACATGGAAATCAGTAGAAGCACATAAATTAGCTGAGTCTAAAATTTGGCTTTAAAAGTTGGTTTTCCTCTAAAACTACTGACTTCAGCTTCAAAAATCAGATATTTAACGAAAGAATTGAAAATAGAAGAAACTTGCTGGTTGGTTCTATCTAGATTTACAGTAGTCCTGACAAGTATGTATTACTAAACTCTATTTCAATGAGTTATAGAAACAATGTTCCATATCACAGGAATGGGAATTTATAACTAAGGATACAAACATGATCTTTAGCTACTGCAGAGATTTCATTTGCTGGTTTGTTTGATAAATAGAGACAAATTCAGATTCTTTATACTGGAGTCTTAAAGCACCTATAACACAACATAATTGGGATAACTGGAACTTTTATATTAAGAAAATATTGTACCTTAGTGATGTTCTTGTTGCTAAACAACTGACTAGGTTTTCAATAGTAGTCATTCTAGAAAATATCTTGAAGATTTTGCCACTTATGATAGGTCATTGCTAAATATTTTCATTTTGTCTTTAGGGTGACAAAGTATGTTCTGTTTTTGTTGTTTAGGTGCTAGGTCATGTCGGATTCTTTTGTGACTCCATTGACTGTGGCTGCCAGGCTCTTCTGTCCATGGGATTCCGCAGGCAAGGATACTGGAGTGGGTTGCCATTTCCTTCTTCAGGGGATCTTGCTGACCAGGGATCACATCCACATCTCCTGCATTCACAGGTGAACTCTTTACCAGTGTGCGCCAGGGAAGCCCCAAGAGAGTATGTTATACCTAATTAATTTACCTCTAGAATGATCAGTGGAGTCCTTATCATTTGTGGCTGAGTGATTTTACCACATCAGTTGCTATAATGACTTTAAAAAGCTTAGAAGTTATTATCAAGATGTACAATAAATCCTATGCAACCTAGCTGTAGATGATACTCTATAGATGATTGTTGCATTTAATTATGCACTGTATTAAAATTTGGCTCTTGTAGAATTGGCTTTTTTTACCTACACCTCTGCTGTTTTATTCAATGGGTCCCAATTTACGATGATGTTTAGACATATAAGGAATCCAAATTCAAATAAAGCAGGAAAAACTGAAGAAAAAGTAAACATTATTAAGGAAGCAGTCAGAAAAGCAAGAATTGAAACTCTGGGTGGTCTTTGAGAACACATCAAATATTTTCAATACAGAGGACCACACAGAGGATGAGAAAAACTGAAGTATTTTATTATATTATTAACAGTCCTTTTCAGCAAAATTTTTCCAATTGTTAAAATTTAAGTGCCTTATGTGGAGTGTATATTTCTTAGAGCTTCTGTGTCAGGCAGTCACTGGGAATTCTTATCGATAGAAAAAATAAATCATTAAAAATATACTCAGGAAAATTTGAGGTTAGAAATGAAAATCTCATCTGTATCTATTTTTCTAGCTTTCTTTTATTTTTTAGGTACACTTGTTTAGCAAAAAGCTCATTTTCCCTTTTTGATCTCTACTGCACTCAGCTGTCTTCTTTACAATATCTATTCCACTTACTGTTTCATTTACACTTCTGTGTGTTTTTTCCTAAGTCAGTTTGTAGCTCCTTGAAAGTTAATTTAATAAGCTCTATTTTGCCAGTGATCACTAGCTTATTTCCTTTTAACACAATTCAGATACCATCTGACATTTGTATTCGTGACTTTCAGTAATACGGCCCCAATGTACATTCCTAAATCTTCTTCTAGCATTCTCTTGGTCGCCCCATATATGTGAACACAACTGGTCTCCATTTACTGCTCTGCTTTTCCACTGGAATGTGGCTTCCTCTGAAATATCCATTATGGCTTTATACTTGTATTATAAAACTAAACAACATTTTGCCACTTAAAATGTGATTTTTCAAATAACACAGCTAATTTATTTCTCACAATAAGTCTATATACAATAATAGTATAACTGTAATAATATGTTTGTAAATACTGTCCATATTGAACACACACATATAGAACTTGGACTTTAAAAAAAAAATGAGTAGGATACCAAAGATTTACCTATTATAACCAAGGAAAATATCTATTTAAGAATTTTCTGCAGGGACCTGTGAGCTTCATGGGATTAGAGCCAAATGCATGCATATCCCAGTGGAGACATTATACAGCAAATCCCTCCTGCTACTGGAAGGACTCAAAGATTATGATCTTCCTTTGTTGCTGCCTCCCCCTAAATATTTAATGTAAGTGCATATCTTTTACAGGGTACATTATGAATGATTATGAAATGAAAGAAACGACAACAGAAAATCTCTAACTAAAATGTTCCAATCCATTGACACTGAAAAACAAAATGTCAAACATTTTGTTAATATACTAACTCATTATAGACTATATTTTATTCTAATTTTATCTTTTCACATAATTACAGAAGTCAGAAGACTGTGATTGAGTGTTCTTTTCTCTCTTTCTGACCACCTATTTTGGTCTTCATTGCATTATGTGACATACATGTTTTTCCTTAGGTAGAACCCAGTGATCACAAAGGTTGCTAATGAAATATGGCAGAAGCTGCCTCGGGCCTGCTTCTCATCTGGAACATGCTGGATTGCAGCCTCTTATTTATCCTGATGAATTGACAGTGGGACTCTAGAGACTTAGTTCAATTTCCTGCCTTAGACAGGCACTGTGAATATTAACTCCCTGAAATATTTTCCCCTAAAGATGGTACGCGTTACGGCTTTCTAGGATAAACATAGCCATTCCCCCACCTTTTCAGGTGTGTGTGTTTGGTTTTAATTTTGCAATAAGGGCAATTTTATTTTAATCTGATTTTCTCTTTGCACTCTTAAAGAGGTGATGCTTTAAGAACAAAGTGCCACACAGCAGTTTTTGCCATCTAAACATGATACTAGTCCACACAGTTTTAGGAAGACCTCAGTTGCAGAAGGCCTGTGGACATCTGTTATCATATTCTTTATAAATGACAAACCGGGAAACTTCCTTGACAGGATAGCTGCAATTACAATTTTACTATGCTGCTTTAGGCTCTCCCATTGGCCTCCTAAACGCATCACAGCTCTGTGTTGATAGCCAATGAAGGCATTCACTCAAACTGGGGGCGGGCGTGGGGTGAGGGCCACATTCAGAACTCTTCACAGTGCACGACAGAGCTTTTGATGAAAGTTGCTTCCCAGCTCATCTTTCATACAGTAGAAATGTTATGTGTGGCAGAGGGAGATGATAACACAGCAATAAATGCAGATTGCATTTTCTTTACAGGTCCCCAGACCTTAATCCAACTGAGTTAGTAAACCATACTAGAAAATGCCGCAGGCCTAAAAAGATAAAGAGGATGAGCTGATTGCTCATGAAAAGTTATCCAAAAGCCAGGGTCTTACTTTCAGCCGCCCTTTCAAAGCATTCAGTGTTCCCATATTGTGTTCCTTTATAGAGGGAGAAACATGATAGAGGAATAAAACTCTTGAAAACTTTTCAAGTTCAAATATTCATGGTAATCTGGGCTGAGACGAATCATAAAGACATATTGCACAAGTTAATAACTCCTATGGGAAAGCTAGCAATGGATCCACACTTCAAAACTACATTAATCAAATATGTTCAACATTTCTTCAGAGGAACACTGAGTCTTATTTGGGAGATTTATTAAAGGTAATAGGGAAGAGCTTACTGCTGTATTGTGTCAGGTTCAGTTGTGGCCCTCAAATTATCTGTTACCAAGATCTATCCTTTCTATTCCTTCTCTGGCATAAACCTTGGGAACCTTTTCTCTCTATCAAGTAATTTACCAGTATTTTCTCCACAAAGGCATAAACTTCCCCCCATAGGGTCTCTGGGAAATACAATTTTCTCATTTTCATTAATTATTTCCCTAAAGATCTTTTCATAGCAAAGTGATAGAAGTTATATTTCTTTTATATAGAGGGACCAGGGAAGGAAATTGATACCACCGCCATCACCTCCGTCACTGCCACCAAAACCACTACTATGATGATATCACCACTGGGAACCACCATTTTGCATCACTATACCATCAAAATCACTGCCATTCTAGCACCGTATATATCTTTAAATAAATTACACAGAAAATTCTTTAGACTGCTGCAGTGCTTCTCAAAAGTAAATGAGCATATGATCAATAGAGCATCTTATCAAAATACAGCTTTTCATTAGGCCTTGAGTGTGACCTGTGAGTCTGTATTTCTAATAGCTTCCAAGAAATGCTGTGACTGTTGCTTTGTGACCAGCCTTCAAGACACAAGGCTTTAGTTTATCCTATATAGAGATAATTATAAGACCTGGATCTCTACCAATAAAAAGTCTACAACCACAATAGAAATGTCTTTTAAACAAACCCAGAATATACAAATCTGAACTTACATACAAGGTAAACTTGAGGCAAATTATGCTACAAAATAATTCACTGTAATATTTAATTAAAGAGCAACTCAAGACTTCTCAGATGGCACTAGTGGTGAGGAATCTGCCTGCCTGCCTGTCTTATGGAAACATAAGAGATGTGTTCAATCCCTGGGTGGGGAAGATCCCCTGGAGGAAGGCATGGCAACCCTCTCCAGTATTCTTGCCTGGAAAATCCTATGGACAGAGGAGCCTGGTGGGCTATAGTCTATAGGGTTGCAAAGAATCAGACATGACTGAAGTGATTTGGCACAAATAGCAACTCAATTAATGTTTTAAAGTTGAGCCTGAAAAAAATACTATTGGCATAAAACCATTCATTGGCACAACTTTTTATTGATAGTACTTAAATAAAACAAGCAAAATTCTGAGAAGAAAGCCATGTGCAAGGAACATTAGCATAAGAATAATATAAAAATATTAAATAGATATAGGAGTATATCATAAGACATATATACTACAAAATTGGTAGAAAGTAAGCAGAAACATCACTTTGCCAACAAAGGTCCATCTAGTCAAGGCTATGGTTTTTCCAGTAGTCATGTATGCATGTGAGAGTTGGACTCTGAAGAAAGCTGAGCACCGAAGAATTGATGCTTTTGAACCGTGGTGTTGGAAAAGACTCTTGAGAGTCCCTTGGACTGCAAGGAGATCCAACCAGTCCATCCTAAAGGAGATCAGTCCTGGGTGTTCATTGGAAGGACTGATGTTGAAGATGGAACTCCAATACTTTGGCCACCTGATAAGAAGAACTGACTCATTTGAAAAGACTCTGATGCTGAGAAAGATTGAGGGCAGGAGGAGAAGGGGATACCAGAGGATGAGATGGCTGGATGGCATCACCAACTTAATAGACATGGGTTTGGGTAGACTCCGGGAGTTGGAGATGGACAGGGAGGCCTGGTGTGCTGCGATTCATGGGGTTGCAAAGAGTCAGACACGACTGAGTGACTGAACTGAACTGAACCACATATGGTTTGCAAAGATGTAAAGAAGACTAAACTTGAGATTTCCATTGGCCTGTTGCAGGTTCCATGGCCTTTAGATTTTCAAATTCCTAGTCTTATTTTGTCTTCTTTTTGGAGCAGATAGTTTTTACCTAAATTTAGTTGAGGAGAAAGAATAACATAGAACTGAGAATCTGCATTTCTAAGATGCAGCTTTATTCTACTATATTTTATTTTCCCTTAGTGTTTTGACATGCTGAATTCAGGAATATTCCTCACCGTTTAGAGGTTAGAGGTCAAAGGTTCTCTGTATTCCATTCATATGATTGTGATGTAGACAACATGCAGGTGTTAATTCTCTTTGCCCAGAGTAGGATATCTTATTCTTATTTACCTGCCAAGGTCCCTACTCATTTCATCCCCATGTCATAGCTGTCTGCAATTTTCTTTTACATCATTCATTTCATTTCTACACCTACTTTGAAAGCTCATTTGTGCAAATATGGAAATGCATTATCTCTCTTCCTGTTTCTAGCTATTGTTTCCAAATGAATGTCCTCAGATTTAGTGACTAAGCTTTTAGATTTCTATTTCACATCTTCTTCTGTATTTGCAGCATGAACCTGAATTACAATTTTTGAATGGTGTGTAGCCTTCACTTCCTAGCTGCAGACAGATCCGATTTGCCTCTTTCTCAAAGGGGTAATCAGAATTTATCCTCCTCCTGGGACAAAAGCAAATCAAGCCAGCTTATTTAGCTCTGTTTTAAGTGCCAGTGAGCTAGTTTAAAAGAGAGAAGAATGCTGCAAGGTCCCTATCTAACTCTTCTAACAGATGTTCAATCCCAGTACATTTCAGTGCATTGAGATGTAAAAATAGGGACTGAGTTGGTTTTTTTTTTTTTTTTTAAGTAAACTCTGTCTTGTATTCCATGAATAACTATTCAAACACAATTGTCCATTTTGAGTTTTCTGTGTGCTTTTAATAAAGAACACAGATCGTACCATTCAAATGGAAATTATTTTTTCATCTAATTGTATCTAATGTGATGGTGGCAATCTCACAGCAAAAAAAAATACTTGTCAAAGCTAATAAGCAAGGTTACAAGAATGTTTGCATCTTTCCTGGCATCTTTATATGTATGACAGCTGCCTCAATTATTAAATGAGAGGGTGCTATAACATCAGTAATTATTGATGTGCCTCAGGTGGGAGATCAGTAAAAAGTGAGTTTATCATAATTGCACAGCAATAAAGTGGGCCTTTTGTATTTTGTTGATATATACTGTTATCTTATTATGAGAATTATGTCCCTCATATCTTTAAGTTGAATAAGTGAAAAAATTATCCCCCTGATATTAGGGTGTAATTCTGATTAAATTTTTGTGTATGGACATAGATGGGATTATATTTGTAATCAGTTTCCACAGCTTGAATTTAGGAAAAAAATCTCCCTCTCCTTGGATGCTTTATATAACTTTTACATATATGCTTTATCTAATTTTCATGACCTTGCTAATTATAAAGACAGTGAATTTCAGCTTATCCTTAAGTAACAAGAAGAAAGATTTGAACATGTGAGGCATATTCTAAAATATAACAAGCAAAAAATAAGACCATTAGTTTAGTTCTGTTCTGAACTCAGCATTGACCTATGCTACTACAACCAGATGCCGTGTTATATTTCTTCCTTCTTTTTCTGATTTTTAAAAAATGTAGTTGTCTGTACCAGGTCTTAGCTGTGGCACATGGGCCCTTAAGAAGTTGTGGCATGTGGGATATAAATTCCCTGACCAGGGATCGAACCCTGGCCCCCTGAATTGGGTGCATGGAGTCTTAACCATTGGACCACCAGGGAAATCCCTGAATGACATTGCTATGGTAAACATTATGTCAGGATTTGGGAATGGAATAGTCACAAGTCCAAATGAACAAAAATCACATTTTTAATTTATTTACTTATTTAGTTTTTTTAGCGTGTGACCTCTTCACTGATTTGCTTGCCTTTCCTAGCTTAGCTTAGGCCTAGTTGATATAATGTTCAAATTCAAATGTGAATATTTTTGCTAAGTATTAGTCATTCTGATTTTTTATATGTATATTCTCCAGTTTCTCTGGATTTTTTTTTTTTTTTCCTAATCTTGAAAAAACTAACAGAATTGAGTTTTCCAGCCCAGATTCAACTGCTTGGACTTTATAGTTCTCCCTTTTTTCTTGGTACTCTTTAGAATTTTCAAGGGATTAGTCTAGTCTCCAGTGGCATTTAATCTCTACAGGACTCCTAAACACCCCACCTCCCACCTCCAAAACACCCCAAATAGATGAAAGTGCTTTAACCTAATAGAGAAAAAATCATCCTTTCAAATCCAATTAAACACGTCTATGTGTTAAAATGATATAGAATGTGAAAGTGGACAGGAGTTGGTACTTAAGTTCCCACTGGTGTATAGTCATACAAAACCATGTACTTTATTACTACACTGGGGGATGGTTTAAATAATGAGTGCTATATTCTTCAGAGTTGGATGAGTTTAGCAAAGCTGTTGGAGGGAGGGAAGTTTCTGCAGGCTTAGGTAAAATGGTCAGTTTAGGATTATCAATTCAGGATGGTGAACATTCCAAGTAGATTACCAAGTGTGACAGCTAAGGTCTCCAATACACTTCTTTATAGTAAGATCTTGGTTCTACTTGAATGGATATTAAAATCATTATGTAGTTTTAACATTTATTTGAAAGACTCTGTTGATATCTATATCTGTGTGTATATATTTACCTCTGAATACACCTATATATTCTAAGTGTTGTTTACGTTTTCTCTTTCCTTCTGGATAATGTATAGTCCCTAAGAAATATTAACAAAATAAAAGTACTGCCAATTATATATACAGAGAAAGCCTGGTAACCTTAACTTCTTTAATAAAAGTAAAGTCTTTGTGATGTCTGAATAAGAAAATATAAAATGTATGCAGTTGAAAATTTACAAAAAAAACCAAACTGGTTTATAATTATAGTTATACCATACTGTTCTAAAAGTTAGAATGTAGAAAATATTTCTTGTTCACATATCAACCTGGAGTGTGTGTTCTTGATCAAGAGGCAGATTTTAACCCCCAGCGATTTAGAAGCCCAGCCCTTCCTTTGCCGTGGCTCCATGACCCTCTCACGCTGGTGTATATTCAGCCTGCGGGAGCAGAAGGAGAGACTGGAAGAAACACGATCACCCCTAGTGCATGAGCACCATGTAGCAATACAGCGATCCCCTAAAATAAGGGAAGCTGGAAAAAGTCTAGCCATGTGTCCAAGACTAACCATGTGTCCACTAGTCTAACCATATGTCCAAGATGAAGAGGGATAGTATTTTTGGTAATCAGATAGCATGATAATATTAATATCTTAAAATTAGGCTATTTCAATAAACACCATAAACTACTCATCTTCAATACTATACTCCCTTTATTCTTCTAAACAAAGTCAAGGCTTCTCTTGATTTGAAATTTACCTGTTTTTTTTTTTTTTAATTTATCTGTTTTCTGAAAATCCATTTTGCTGTTTCTCCAGGCTGATGTAGCATAGCTCCATATTCTACACCATACCCTCCCCTCAACCACTACTTCCCCCTGCAGAACATTTGTTAGTATTATAAGCATTCACCAACAGCTTTTTCTAAGTCACATATTTATTTGTGCTCTTTGCCCACCACGTTTACTATATTTTAACCAGTGCACATATAGGCACTTTACTCCATTATTTATTAAAAGGATACATGGTGTCTACATTATTTTTTGTTCCTTCTTTCAACAAATATTTTTAGCAAAACATTAAACTGCTCTGCAACAGGTATTGCCTTAGACCTCACGGATAAAAAGGTTAAAAAATAAAAAGGCAACTCTAATGAGAGGAATAAATAAGCACAGTTGCAGTTTGGAATGCAGTGTGATACATGGATCCCAGGAGGAAGAAAATGCTTTTGAAATTCATAGAAGGGGCTCCTGACCAATTGGAAGGGAGTCAAGGTGGAGTCTCTGTTGGAGGCTCAGTCGAAAGAGACCTGAAGGAGCAGGAGGAAGCGGGGTGTGGGAAACAGACTACCTGGGCGGAGGAGAGAACGCCGAGAGGGACGTGGAGATGAGAGAAAAATCGCTTTACTCAGGACACGAAAGACACCCCGTACGGCTGGGGCATCGTCAGTGAGATAGGGAGGCGGGTCTAGGAGATGACTATGACGTGCCTCACTAGCCACGCAAGCAAGTCTGACCTCTACCCGAGGGCAAAAGGGAAACGTCAGAAGGTGCGAAGGCGACGGGGGCTTGGTGCCCTGTAAGCCAGTGCCCGGTGCGGAGGGGCGTGGAAACACTGCCGAGACTGCCGGTCCGCGCAACGTTAACAAAGGACTCACAGGGCGCTCAGCGCTCTCCTCGAGTCCAACAGATGTCGTGAAAAGCCTCCCGCACGCCCCATGCAGACGTTTTCCAGATCATGGGAACAGGATGACTTTAGATGAAGTTAAAGGCCATTAATGTACAGCAAACAGAAAGAAAGATTGGTGCAGATTGAGTGTAGCCTACTTCTTCCAATTTCCTGCATTAGAGGATCACAGAATCGTATCTGATGCCTGGATAATTTAAAGGGCTGAGTAGGTTATTTCATTAATCTCTAATAATGTTTGTATTCTTGTCCCAAGATAAGGGTGATGATTTATCATAAATAAAGCAATTGTAGCTGAAACCAAGAACTCCCTCTCCTCAATCCATGATGCTCTCGCTATTAAAGAGTAGCAAATCAACTAGATCATAGAAAATCTGCTCACCCCCAGCCTCCATTTTCAACTAAAACTAACATTCTAGTCAAGATGTGTTTTTGTTTTTAACTTGGCGTGCATGCTAAGTCGCTTCAGTCCTGTCCAGCTCTTTGTGACCTTACGGACTGTAGCCCGACAGATTCATCTGTTCTTGGGATTTCCCAGGCAAGAATACTGGAGTGTGGCTGCCATGCCCTCCTCCTGGGAATCCTCCTGACCCAGAGATTGAACACATGTCTCCTGCATCGTTCAAGTGGGTTCTTTACCATTAGCACCACCTGGGAATTTCCCAGAAGATATACCCATTTTCGTGTTCAGCTGTTGTGAGCTACAAAAATAAGACATTTTTTAACAAGTGCTAGTCTGAGTGCCTTTTTCTACCCTTCATCCTGCCTGGGTCTTACTTATACATTCAAATGACAGTGAGTGAGTATATATAATTAATAGATGTCAGACAATGAATGAAACAGTGAGGAGTAGTCAAATTAATGACATGATTCTAACCCAAAGTAGTTTAAACTATTGTATACTGTTTTCCCTTTCCAAGGATTTATAATGCATGTCATTTCATTAACATCTCTGAGAAAATGTAGAGGAAAGAAATGGGTTTAGCTTTGTCTAACTTAGCATCCCCTCACTTTATTAAATCACAGGATCGTTTCTCACATGACACCTGTTTAACACCTGTGGAATGCTAGTATTTGGAAGCATAGTTTGAGGGAAAAAAGTCTGATGGGCTCTTAATAGTAGACAATCTTCATCTCTCCTAAAAGAATTTATCCATATCTTGAGAATGGTGGTCAAAGACCTCTATATACTGTTCTTTCCCATTTGAAAGAGAAAGAAGCCAAACAGCCTTAACTTTTATTTACTTATGCCTTCACCAGCTGATGTGAAGAGCTGACTCATTGGAAAAGACCCTGATGCTGGGAAAGACTGAAGGCAAAAGAAGAAGAGGGGAGCAGAGGATGAGATGCTTAGATAGCATCACTGGCTCAACAGACATGAACTTGAGCAAATTCCCAGAGAGTAGAAGACAGGGGAGCCTGGTGTGCTGCAGTCCATGAGGTCACAAAGAATTGGACACAAGTTAGGAATTGGACAACAACGATAACCTCTTTTGTGAGATAGAGCAATCTCTGGGAAATGGCCACTTTAAGAAATTATTACAATTGATTTTGTTTTGTCTTATTTATTTTCTCTTAAATTTTGCTTCATGATCACTGCCCACAAGCATGCCCAACAGAACTAGGGGTACACAAAGATCGTCACTGGCATTTACTGAGTGCTTATCATGTGCGTGGTCTTGTGATGAGAGCTGTACATCTTCTGTCTCACAGTAATCTCATAAAGTAGATACCGGAATCCCTGTTTTTAAAGGTAGGTCCCAGACTCAGTGGCATTGGGGCGATAAAGACGCAGTCTGAGTTAGACTGTCAAGGCCACACACTGTAACCCTTAAATTTTGCTTTCTGGTACCAGCTTATGGCATGGAACATAGAACTACCATCATGATTTGCAAAGTGTTTCTAGTCCATAAAGTATGCCCACATGCTGTGTTTTCACAGAAACTCCTGGAGTGAAGGCAGTACAGTTATGGTGTCTTTTTACCAGGGGAGTAAATTGAACTGAGAAAACAGACAGACCACACCAATTAAAAATGGTGTCCCTAGTCTCCAAAAAGAAACATGAACAAAATGACTAATAATAATCAGAGACACCAAGAGCTAGAAGCAAACACAGAAATCATTTAGTCCAATGCTTTTATTTCACACAGAAGAACTTTACACACAGAGCAACTGAGCTTCTAGACTTCACTTCCACAAAGTCTGTTTATTTTAACTCTATACGTAGTTTTATTTCCTTAGCAGACTCATTATATATAAAATTATAAAGCAAATATTTTAAAATCTCAAGTTTGTTATTTTGGGGGTTGTGTGCATAGAAATGGTGCTTCCCAGGTACTGCTAGTGGTAAAGAACCCAGGTGCCAATGCAGAAGAGGTAAGAGAAGTAAGTTGGGTCCTTGGATCAGGAAGGTCCCCTAGAAGAGGGCATGGCCACCCACTCCCACTATTCCTTGCCTGAAGAACAGAGAAGCCTGCCAGGCTACAGTCCAAAGGGCCACAGAGCTGAACATGACTGAAGCAACTTAGCACACACAGACATAGGTAGAAATGAGAAAATGTTAGCATGGCAGAATGCAATGGGATCTATAATTTTTCACTTCTATTAGCTGATATTATGGGCCTCCCATAATATCAGGCAGTAAAGATCTGCTGGCATTGCAGGAGACCTGGGTGCAACCCTTGGGTTGTGAAGATGCCCTGGAAAAGGGAATGTCAACCCACTCCAGTATTCTTGCCTAGAGAATTCAATGAGCATAGGAGTCCATGGGGTTGCAAACAGTGTCAGACAAGACTGAGCAACTAAAACTTTCACTTTCAGCTGATATTATAATCATTCATATTTTATTTTGCTATATATCTTTGACATTTAGCTTTCAGTTCAGTTCAGTTCATTCACTCAGTCGTGTCCGACTCTTTGCAACCACATGGACTGTAGATGCCAGGCCTCCCTGTCCATCACCAACTCCCGGAGCTTACTCAATCTCATGTCCATCGAGTCAGTGATGCCATCCAGCCATCTCATCCTCTGTCCTACCCTTCTCCTCCTGCCTTAAATCTTTCCCAGCTTCAGGGTCTTTTTAAATGAGTCACTCTTCCATCAGGTTGCCAAAGTATTGGACTTTCAGCTTCAGCATCAGTTCTTCCAATGAATATTCAGGACTGATTTCTTTTAGGATGGACTAGTTGGATCTCCCACATCCATACATGACAACTGGAAAAGCCATAGCTTTAACTAGACAGACCTTTATTAGCAAAGTAATGTCTCTGCTTTTTAACATGCTGTCTAGGTTTGTCATAGCCTTTCTTCCAAGGAGTAAGTGTCTTAATTTCATGGCTGCAGTCACCATCTGCAGTGATTTTGGAACCCCCAAAAATTAAGTCTGTCACTGTTTCCACTCTTTCCCCATCTATTTGCCATGAAGTGATGGGACCAGATACCATGATCCTCGCTTTTCGAATGTTGAGTTTTAAGCCAGTTTTTTCACTCTCCTCTTTCACTTTCGTTAAGAGGCTCTTTAGTTCCTCTTGACTTTCTGCTATAAGGGTGGTATCATCTGCGTATCTGAGTTTTTTTATATTTCTCCCGGAAATCTTGATTCCAGTTTGTGCTTCATCCAGCCCAGCATTTCTCATGATGTACTCTGCATATAAGTTAAATAAGCAGGGTGACAATATACATCCTTGATGTACTTCTTCCCCTATTTGGAACCAGTCTATTGTTCCATGTCTGGTTCTTACTGTTGCTTCTTGACCTGCATACAAACATTTAGCTTTAGCATTTGATAAAAGAATGAATGCATGTTAGGAATATTAAATCAACTTTGTGGGAAGTTTTTATGTGAAGAAATGTGAAAAGGTATGTTTGAAATTTTTGTCAGTACCAAAAGTTTGAAAAAATAAATGAAAATGTGGACTACAAGTTAATAGAATCAGCAGAAGAAAGGCTGTAAATTGTAATGGATTTCGAGAATGAAAATGTTTTTAGGTTCAAGACCTGTGGTCTCATAATTATCATTGATCAAAATGTAAAATTTGACTAGAGTTCAGTCTGAATGGTTTAAAATGTTACTCAGGCTTGAGGTTGTTCAGACAGATACAATGGGATCTGAAAACTCAATTTTTTTAATGTAATTGTTTGGAAATGTCAGTTGGTTTTTGTTAGATTGCTTGCTTTCTCCATTGCTGCCTTAGGGATCATCTGCTTATAGAGGTATTTTTCCCCAGAAGTAAATGTGAACATATCCTTTCTTTTCCAGGGAGGAAACACCAGACTGAGTTATTTCCAAAGTCAGAGCCCCATTTTTCTTGAGGAAAAGAGAACACTAATTTATATTGCTATTGATTCTGCATGTTGTTTTGAGCCGGGAGAATTGTCCAGGTGTGTGATGCCTGACTGTCACTGGGATTGAGCTGGTCAAAGAACCACGGCAAAGCAAACTGGGCCATATTTGAGTGTGCAGACTCCCTGTCAGATCTCTGCTTGGTTTACTTAAAAATGTCACCTCCGCTCCTGCCTTCACAACTCCATCTTCCTGTGAGTGGGAACTCCATACCTGATCCAGCCAGCAGCATGCCAGCTAATTGCCTGGGTACCCATCTAACCATTCTTCAATATTCTTTTCACAGAATTTTTCAACCCAGAATAACTGAGGGAGAAGGGGAGATCTCTCTCCCTACGTGAGACCAGAGGGGAAACTTCTGGGAACTCAGCAGTGTGATGGAGTGAATTCCAGTGGTTGGGGTGAAGATGAGTGCTCCAGGCTACCCTCCATACTATCTCAGTATGAAGGGGACGTGTATGTTTCATAGCCAAGCATGTCGATTCTCCTTTTAAAAACAATACGAACTTATTTTGTTTCTCATCCTTGGGAAAAAAAGTGTTTGGTTAGAAATGAAATAACACAGCTGTCAAAATTATAGGTTTGTCCTGCCTTTGATGTATAGAATTATGGAAGACCCTGGAGGACTATGGGAAGACTTAAGCTAAGAGGGCAGAATAAATCATAGTTTTGCTTGAAGAAATTTCCTTGCATGACTGGTGTTATGCCCTGAAGGGTTTCTAGAATTCCATGGCACCCTCCTCGTGGAGAAATGCCTAAGACCCAGTGGCAAAGGCAAAGAGCTGAGATCTACCCAGACGGAGTTTAGGAGAAGGATAACTTTAGCCTTTAAACACTAACAGTGTCTGATGACCGACTCTTAAAGCAAAGATAGGAAATTCTTCAGAAACATGCCTTTGAAATCAATGCTAGTGGAAATTTCATCTCTTGTGATATTTAATTCATTATATTTTGAAGATTCTGATATTTCCTGTTGCTAATTATTTACCTCATCTCCCTTGGATTTTTTTGTCATCATTTTTGAAATAAATTCCTATTTTTATATAACTCTCTAATGCCATTTTTCTAAGACTAGTCTCTAGAAATTGAGAGCTGATTTCTTTCTTATTTTGAAATTTAAAGATTTCAAGGAATGGACCTGAAACATATAATTTACCCAGAGGAATGTGTTATGAAAGTTTCTTTATTAATCAAAAGTAACCAGAGGAACTGCTGTTGATCCCATATGTTGTTCTGAAATACAGTTTATGTATGAAAAAATAAGATTTTATTGATGTAGTTAATATATTTCAGTGTCATAATGCGGAGGACATAAATACAGACTGTATTCACAAATCGAGAGAGTGCGCTTCGTAAACTACTAAGTCCATCTTTTATACAAATCTTCCTTTTGACGCGGTCAAAGGGAAATTGCTATCACAGCTGGAAGCTGCTTTCAGTCCTCCTCTCCTTTGGTGGGCACAAGCTATGATCTCAGTCTGCACATGAGACGATGCGTGCATGACATCCAAAGGTATGTTGACCAGGTAATTAAATGAAAGCTGATGTTTGGCATCGTGTACAAGAATCATTTCTTGACTAACAGAATATTCCGTTTTCAGATCATTGCTGTGGCACCCGGAGAGAAAATGAAAAAAGATTTTTTACACAGGTAAAATTCACTGCATTTGCAGAGCATTTGCAGACAGATATATAAAAATTAGACTAGAACTTAGGTTTTCCCTTGTTAACTGTTTAACGATAACACTAGCTATGATAGTATCTTCTATTTATTGAGCATCTTTACTTGTCGTATCTCATGTGGTTAATTTGTATTTAAACTGGACATAGTAAGTAAACAAGGTTGGAATAAAGGAATACATAGATAATAATATATTTTTTTTTGTTTAAAAGCTTCCTAAAAATAATTAAATAATATATGCTCGGTTGCTCAGTTGTGTCCAACTCTTTGTGACTTCATAAACTGTATTCTGCCAGGCTACTCTGTCCGTAGAATTTTTCAGGCAAGAATGCTGGAGAGGGTGGCCATATCCTCCTCCAGGGGATCTTCCTGACCCAGGGATTGAACCCGAATCTCCTGTGTCTCCTGCATTGCAGGTGGTTTCTTTACCACTGAGCCACTGGAGAAGTCCTATAATTAAATAGTTATTAGGCCAAATTTGCAAACTTCCATATCTTCCATTCAAGTCACAGCATAAAGAGAAAGAGGAAAAAGAGAAAAGTACAAGCAGCCATGAGACTGTAATTAGCTCTGGTCCTTTTGTGAGCAGACAGACTCGGAGGCAAGACCCCTTTAGAATGGATTCCAAAAGACGGAGAAACATGGCACAGACGTTCTGTAAGAGCAGGGACTCCCTGGAGCAGGCATGAGTGTGGAACAGTGTCACAGAGTGGGGAAATGGGGCCGTCAGGGGCCTGGCTCATGTTAGGCGGTTATCTTCAAGACTATGGACACAGGGAAGTCATGGTGGTGATTGCCACTGTGAGCTGTGATCACATAAATGAGAGCAGCCAAGAAAACCAGGTAAATAAGAGGGCATCTTTAGGTGGCAGTATTGGCAGAAGGCCTGCTTTGCAGGACCAGCCAGGCACAAGGAGAAATACAGGTAGACAGAGTGTAACCTGAAACTGAAGACATACAGAAGGAGACAGTACTTCCTAAAAGATAGATGCCTCCTCTCCTTTGGGCTATAGTTTTCACTGTTCTTCCAGTGTGAACTGAGGCAAAGAAACACAGTCTTAAAATAATTTTTTAGGTCCTCCACTGTAACCCAGACTGGTGACATATCTTCACATGGTAACATATGGTAACACTTTTCATATTCAAATTTGTAGATTATTCATTGATTGGTTATGGTTAATGGGCTTCTATGGGCTTTCCTGGCGACTCAGCAGTAGAGAATCCACGTACCAATGCAGGAAACTCAGGTTTGATCCCTGGGTGGGGAAGATCCTCCGGAGAAGGAAGTGGCAACCCACTCCAAGTTTTCTTGCCTGGGAAATCCCATAGACAGAGGAGCCTGGCAGGGTACAGTCCATGGGTTCACAGAGTTGGACACGATATAGCAACTAAACAGTAACAACAGTGGCCTCCTATATTTCCATTCCATTTTTCCAACAGATATTTATTCAGAAACCATTCTATGCTAAACACTGACATGCTAACACTGATTTAGATCTTGGTGATAGAGATAAGTGAAAGTGAGAGGGTTTTCCTGCTACCATGAAGCTTACATTTTAATTGGGGGTGATATGCAAGTGAATACCAAATATGGTGCAAAGATTTATAATTGGCTCTTGTAGCAAACAGACACTTCAGTTCAGTTCAGTTCAGCTGCTCAGTCATGTCCGACTCTTTGCGACCCCACGAACCACAGCACACCAGGCCTCCCTGTCCATCACCAACTCCTGCAGTTTACCCAAACTCATGTCCATTGGACTGAGCGACTTCACTTTCACTTTTCACTTTCATGCACTGGAGAAGGAAATGGCAACCCACTCCAGTGTTCTTGCCTGGAGAATCCCGGGGACGGGGGAGCCTGGTGGGCTGCCATCTATGGGGTCGCACAGAGTCAGACACGACTGAACCGACTTAGCACCAGCACCAGCAGCAGCAGGTCCATCGAGTCGGTGATGCCATCCAACCATCTCACCCTCTGTCGTCCCCTTCTCCTCCTGCCTTCAGTCTTTCCCAGCATCAGGGTCTGATTAACTTCTAAACATTAGGATTTAAAAGATGATGACATTGTGACTTCAAGTGATTCTGAAGAAATACACCATTTCAGTCAGAAAACGCAAAGCCCATTGTAAAGATGCTAAAGTAAGAGTGAGATTTATCTGAAAGTCTAAAGTAAAGCCATGTGTTAGAGCGTAATAAGCAAAGTAGAAAGTGTCAGGGAATGAAATCTGAGACATAAGTTTCATGAGATGAGGTAAGAATTTGGAGCCTTATTTGAAATGCAGTTGTTATGAACTGAGCCATTTTGTCTGCTCAAAATCCACATGTTGAAATCTCACCCCTAATATGATAATGTTTGGAGGTGAGGACTTAGGAAGGTGATTGAGGATGGAGTCTCCATGAACGGGATTAGTGCCCTCATCAGAAGAGGACAGAGAGCTAGCTTGCCTGCTTTCCACTATGTGAAGATTAGCAAGAAGACAACCTTCTGCAACCAAAAGCAAACCTTTATCAGACACAGGGTTGGCCGATACCTTCACCTTGGACTTCCCAACCTCTGGAACTAAGCCTTCAGGTTTATGGTATTTTGTAATAGCAGCCTGAGCTAAGATAGCAATAGTAAAGCACTAGAGTATTTTTAGGCAGGAGACAAACTGGTTTGTTGTTTTTTTTTTTTTTTGGGCCATTCCACACAGGGATGTGTTCTTCGTTCCCCAGCTAGGGATCAAACCCGGGCTTGCAGAAGCGGAAACACTGAGTTTTCACCATTTGGCCACAAAGGAATTCCCTGTTTTGTTCTTTTAAAAGAACAAACTGGAAAATGAATGTGGAATAAAAGGGAGCAGGAACGAGAGAAGGAGCAAGGAAATCACTCAGGACACCGCTATAGTACTTAGGGCTGTGGCTGTGCGTGATGGTGGTGATGACAGAGACGAATGAAAATGGGATATCATTTGCAGGCAGTGACCTGAGGATTTGTTGAGATGGGTTGGATGTGGAGGGTGAGAAAAGAGGGAAAAAAGACTTTTAGCTTACGCAGTTGGGTCCGGGGATGTGGTAATTTAGAGAAGAGAAGAAGTGTGACAGCCAGAGCACAGAACTAGAGTCAATCTACCAAAAGTTATATGCTGTTGGTTTTAACGTTGAGGCACCATTTGGAAATGCAAGTGGAAAAGCCCAACAGGCAGTTGGATATTCAAATCTGGACTTTCAGGGAAAGTTTCAGGTTAGATGTATTAGCAAGTAAAAAACCATCAGAGTAAATGCAGCCTTTAAAATCCTCACTGCAGTGACATCCCCAAGCATGTAGCATCACACCTTGCACCTAGGAGGAACTCAACAAGCATCCAAGTGCATTTTTATGCAGAGGGTATAGTGCTAAAGGTAGGGCAGAGAGAAAAGAATAAGAAATAGGTTGAGCAGTTTAAGAGATGGCCTGCTAGCTTCCCACAGAGAGTGTTTAACATTATTAATACCACAACCCAGATGGCTTTCAAGAAGAGAAATTCATTCTTTCATATTTTCAGAGGTCACAAGTCTGAAGTCAGTATCCTTGGGCTGGAATCCATGCTGGGGGACATGCTCTATCTGAAGATTCTAGGGGAGAATCCTTTCCTGTCTCTCCCAGTTCCTGATAGCTTCAGTCATTGCTTGGTTTTTGGATGTGTCCTTCCAGTCTCCGAGTCAATATCTTCAAATATCTGCTCTGCATACACATCACCTACTCCTGACTTCCATGTGGCACAGTGGTGAAGAATACATCTGTAATGCAGGAGACACAGGAAACTCAGGTTCAAGCCCTGGATCAGGAAGTTGCCCTGGAGGAGGAAATGACAACCAACTCCAGTATTCTTGCCTGGAAAGTTCTATGAACAGAGGAGCCTGGCGGGCTACAGTACCTAGGGTTGCAAAGAGTCAGACACAACTGAGCACGCATGCACACAGTCTCCTTTATATGTATTACAGTTCCCTACTATCTCCTTCTTAAAGGATAAATATGAATGGAGTTAGAGCTCACTTGGATAGTCTAAGATAATCTTTATAATTTTTTTGAGTTATGAATTACTTTATCAGAAAACCTCCCAAGTTTTAGAATACAGGCTGCTAAGTGAATCAACTTCTAAGTGCAATACAGCTGGTATAAAAATATCAAACAGTGTGCTCAATGTATTCAAATTTAATTGAAACGTAAAGATTTGACTTCATTACTTATTACAACTAAAACTTTTAAAGATTATAACCTTCCATATAAGCTATAGAAAAATAGGAAAAAGTATAAAGATATTCTCTAAGTGTGAGTGTAAACTTTTTATCTCAAGATCTTTAATTTAATTACATCTTCAAGACCTCACCCTTCCTCTTTTTTTTTTTTTTTTTTTTTTTGCCTTATAAATAGGTAACATTCCCAAGTTACACGGATTAGGAGGTGGATATCTTTGGGGGGTCTTTTTCAATCTACTACAGATAGTAATGAATTTGATAAATTTATAAATGTTAACATTGTAAGGGTATGTAACTAAAGCTAAAGTAGAGTACTGTGTATAGTATTATAGGAGCATGTAAGTAAAGCAAATTAATTTCTGGGGATGTCCAGGGAGAAATACTTCAATGCCCTGGGTCTTGAAGCAAGTAGTTGCTTATGAGGTTGGGAGTGGAGAGAGGAAACCAAAGGCATAGAGAAGTATATGAATGGAGGTGTGGAGCTGTGAACAAATGATGTAATAAGCAAAGGAAAAATCAATGAACATGCTTCAATCCCAACCCCTAAGCAAGAAGTGTTATTCAGCCTTTGGAGAATACAAACTAATTTAAGATATGATATTTGTAAAAGTCTGTAAACTTAGGTCATCCTTGGGGAAATAAAGTGTGCATACATTGAACAAAGAGAGAACACTATAAATCAATATGCAATTATATGCTAACCTTTGTAATATTTACCAGAACTTCAAGGATAGAAAGAATCATCAGGAAATAAGTTTATTTGTGGGGATGAGGTATGCATCATGAAAGAGGGGCAGAATTTGGGTATGTAGAGAAGGTAGAATATGCAGAAAAAAGAGCTATAGAGTTAAAGCAGAATTAGGAGCTGTGTGAGTGAAATGAGGCCCACCGAATAATTGGAGTTCTTTGAAGCATAACAAGAAATGTGATTGGATAAAATAAGACGTGGTCCTTCTATTGAAGGGTTTAAGGACACAGAGAAGGTGATTCCTTGAAGCCCTTCTCATACAATAGGGACCATGTTGACCCTTGCATTTCTGTCGTGCAGTTTGGAGTGTGTGATTATTGCCATGTATCAAGAAGCAGTGACTGAAACAGGGAACAAGTTTTAGTAACCCATTAAATTGCAAACTCTCTGGGAGAAGAATACATGGTTTATACTTTATAGTTTTTCCCCAGTTCAGGGAACATGAAGTATTGTAGAAAGCCACAACTGCAAAAGAGAAGAGGGAGGCTGGTATGGAAATGGAGAAGGTGGGACTTCCCTGGCAGTCCAGTGGTTGAGACGTCACCAGTGCAGGGGGTACAAGTTTGACCCCTGGTGGGAGAGCTAGGACCCCGCATGCCTTGGGGCCAAGGAGCCAAAACATAGAACAGAAGCAATGCTGTAACACATTCAATGGGGACTTAAAAAATGACATATCAAAAAGATGTTTTTAAAGAGATGGAGAAAGAGAGTGTGCTATTGACTAGTCTCTAGCATTACACAAAAAATAGAGTGTGTGAAACCTGGAAGAAGAGTCATTTAAATGATAGATATGGATCTCTGCCTGACCATCTTGGTAAGCATCATGTAATCTAGCTAGGCACTGAGACGGACAGACTGGAGAGGAATCAGCGGAGTGGAGGTTGATTTCCACTCACAACACATACGCACACAGACAGACATACACACGCACATACTCCCTTGCCCTCTCTTCTGGAGCAGAAGTGTGATGTTCACAGCCTGTCTACTTTAGTTGAGTTGAAAACATAATATTTACAAACTGCTCTTTAGCCACAGATGTTGATCCACTAATAAAAAAGTATTTTCCTAATGTGACTTTGGATCTGAAAGAACTGAAATGTGTCTACCTGATATACTTGTGAAGTTGTTGTTGGCAAAAGATACAGTTTCAGAGCTACAAATTCAGAGACTCTTTCTGTCTGCCTCCAAAAGGTTTCCTTGTTGATTTCACAGATATTTCAGCACCAATTACAAAACAAGCAATATGCAAGGCTCTGGCCTTTAATTTTGTTCTGTTTTCAGTTGTGGATGGAAGCAGTTCATACCCCCTACTCCTTCATTCATCCATTTATTAAAATGGACACAATTTTTCATGCCTGACGCCCTGAACACATTTTCCCCAAGAGCATGCTATGCTTTAGCACCTGTACTATCCTCTGGGAATAAACAACTCAAAAGTCTGGATATATGCTTCTGAGGCTACAACATAATATAAAATCATGCAAAAACTCAGAAATATTTGTGTATCATATGTTGTGTAAAAAATAAAAAAATTTAAAAAAGTGTTAATGGAAACATTATTGGGAATTTCTAATCAATTAGTCTTTTTCAGGGAGTCAGGGAAGACCTCACCAAGGAGATATGAATAACTATCAAAGAAACAAGAATAGACTAAGTAGATTTCATATCAAAGAATAAGTGTGATAAAAGACTCAGATTCACAGAGTAATAAGACATATTGGAAATCTCTGTCTTTGATATGGTAGGTGCATAGAATCAAGGTGAAAGGGCCACAGTAGGTGAAGAGACTTGAAGGGAATTGAACCTTGTTTACTTTGCTTAATAGAAACTGCTTTTTTAAATCACAGAATTTCCCAGTTGATTGAGACTTTGACTTAATTATCATTTCTGTCTGTCTGTGTTTGTGCTCAGGTGTGTCTGACTGTGACACTGCCAGGCTCCTCTGTCCTTTCGATTTTCCAGGCAAGAGTACTGGAGTGGGTTACCATTTCCTACTCCAGGGGATCTTTCTGACCCGGAGATCAGACAGCATCTCTTGCACCTCCTGCATTGACAGGCTGCTTCTTTTACCATTGCACCACCTGGGAAACCCTATTTATTATTTATTTATTGGCCAGGTTGCATGACATTAGGGACCTTAATTCCCTGGCCAGGGATTGAACCTGCACCCCTGCAGTGGAAATTCAGAGTCTTAACCCCTGGACCCCTAGACAAGTCACTAACAGAAACTCTCCAAGCTCGGTAAGCAGTGGAGAGCAATGTGGTCAGATTTGCATTTAAAGGCAAGTGGCTGAACAAAGTGAACAAGCCCCAACAAGATAAGATGCTCTGTGCTCTGTAAGTATTAGTTAATGACAATGTTAAAGTGTTTTTGGAAGACAGATACTGTAGTGTGGTAATTAGAATCCGTTAAGTCTCAGTCACTGTTGTAATACCAATACTTTGGTATCCAAGTATCAAGGGTTGGCAGTTTTGAGATTCTTCCTTCTTTTCTATTTTCCTATTTTGGAGATTTGGTACCTCTAGGTCTCTCCATTCATTGCAATTTTGTGTGCTGAGCTATTACTCTTGATATGGTAACTCAGGAATCAGCAGTCCTAGGTGGGTAGGTCAAGACTCAGTGGAGCCTGGGAACAGTACTTAAATGGGGAAAACCAAGGGAAAGTAATGACTATAATATAACAGGTCCAGCGAGGGGGCTTGACCTTTCAGAATCCTACGAGCTGCTGCAGATGCTCCACTAGCTTCGATGAATAGTGAAAAGATCAGTCGCCCCTACCAGGCTAAACACCCTTTTCCGAGAGATCCCTATTGGGGAAGAAAGAGAGTGATTTATGTCAGCTGAGTTAATGCAGGCTGCACGGCTGTTTGGAAGTCCAGGACTGGATGCCCATGAGGAGAAAGAGAATGCTTAATCCTAACGGGATCTAACGTGTATTCAGAAATGCAAAACTGCTTAGCACATTAGAGGTGAAGACTGGAATGCTCTTCGAAAGAAGGAATGACAGAGGATCTCTCTGAACAGAGTTAAGGACAAACTTTAAGAATTATCACGTAGCTACTGTGATGCCACTGCTGAAGTAAATATCTTATGGTCATAAGGCTGCCTTCAATGCCGTTACATCACTTATCTCAATCTGTAGTTCGGCTTTTCATTTAGGAGATTCTGTTTCTCCTACCACAGGAGTAAAAGCCAACGTTCATTTCTGGTTTCTGTTATAACCACTGAATGTTATCATTTATGGGAGGCCTGCTGTATGGTATTGAAGTGAACTGTCAAATTTTAACGTGACTACAATCACCTGGGAACTTTTATTTAAAGGGGTTTTCATTCAGAGATTTTGGGGTGTTGTTGATGCCTGACATACTTTGAGAAACAGGAGTCAGACACCTCGGGCGGAATACCCAGGGATCGGAAAGTTCAGTAACTTGTCCGTTTACCCAGCACTCTCACCCAGACCAGGCTGATGACCCCTTAGTTCTCAAACCCGCTCTCTGCCTTCCTAAACTCCAGCCATTCCTAAATGGAGCCACACAGCTACCCTGTCTCTCCCTTCCAATACACTGCCTGTCTTTCTGGCTCCTGAAACTACTGCGATGGGACGTGTGGCTAGCTTGCTCCTGACTCATGAGTAATAAAGGGTGTCCAGGGTATCTTGTACAGGTGAGAGCTGCCTTCTTACAGAAATAGGGCAGACTCATTTCTCCAGACCTAAATGAAATAAACTGAGAAAAGTGAATGAAAGTGAGAGTCACTCAATTATGTCTGACTCTTTGTGACCTCATGGACTGTAGCCCGCCAGGCTTCTCCGTCCATGTGACTCTCCAGGCAAGAATACTGGAGTGCATTGCCATGCCCTCCTCCAGGGGATCTTCCCTCGACCCAGGTCTCCTGCATTACAAGCAAACTTCTTACCATCATGCCAAATAGCTCTACCAGTCATAAATTACCATTGGTCTTTTCTGAACAGAAAATAGATCCTCACACTGATAAGAAGTAGAATCTCTGTCTTTGCCTGTCTTAGCTGAAGTGACCTTAGCAACAGCACCTAGAATTGGAATTGAAGAGAAATTGTCAGACCAGAGATAAGTTAAAAAATGAGGGTGAAAAAAATTGCCCAGAGCTAATTACTTTCAAACATCTCTCTTTTATTACTGGACGGCAATTATGCTCTGATCTTTGAAAGATGAGTTTTTTTTTTTTTTTAATGGGAGAAAATATCACAATTGAATCTCATCAGAAGTCTCTTTACCCTTCCTGAAACAGTCTGTGTTACTGTAGGTTGACGTGTGTGTGTATCTTAACATGCCTGGGATCATGTACCATATGTCTTTTGGCTTTTACTGGGTGGGTTTTACAAGAAAGAAGAGGCAGGGTTTCATTTTTTCCAGCTGTGAAGATGCAAAATTTTTAACTTAAAAATAACCTTTCAGCTGATTTCTTGCATAATTGCTGTCTTGTTTTGCTAATACTGTGGCTGAATTATAACTTGCTGAGGCCTTGGGGATTTGCATGCTGGTTTATCCTCTGAATTTGCATTGACATGGTTTTCAGTGAAGTACACAACTAAATCCTGTGACCATAAGCCTGGCTGGCAGTATTTGCATTGGAAATCAGTAGGAGATTAGGGGAACAAGGATTCTGTTCAGCCTCCCTAAATAGATCCAATGGTGAAAATTTTGGGCCTCTCAAAATGCTCTTCTCTCCAGTTAAGTGTCGGCAGTTGCTGAGACTTTAACTGTACTTCATCAAAGGACCAGAATGACAGGAGCATCCATGGGGGAAATGC